>CM053787.1:27635000-28252500 GCA_028749045.1 Cupressus sempervirens
TCCTAATTCACTCCTCCCCTCTCAATAAATTTGTCTACCTTATATTTCCAACAATTGGTATCAAAGTATTTGGCTCTCCCATTAGAAGTTTAATAGCTTGAGAAAAGATCAGAGGCAATGGAGGTATACAAGCTAGATAAGGCTATTAACAATGAAAAGTTGGATTTGGAATTGGCTATTGAACAACTCAAGAAAGCAAAGGAACAACTCTCTCAATCATTGAAAAGAAGGAAAGATCTTGCAATATAAATGAATGAAAATCTCTACACTGAAGAAATAATTGAAGACATATGTCTAGGAAGAAATTTAGATGAATTTGACGAAGCAATCAAAGACCTATTGGAAAATAATTTCAATCTTCAAGAAGAAGTTAGAAAGGTAAAAAGAGAATAAGAAATTTGATCAATCAGACTATGTAAAGTCATGGAAGAAAAAGAAAAATCCAAAGAAGAGATAGAAGAAAAGAGAAATGAAATTTAGTAACTATCCCTTCAGCAAGAAGACTTTATTGATCAATTGACTAGTGCAAATGAAGATCTTATGAATCTAAGATTAGAGAATGAAAGACTATAGAATAATCTCGATATTGAAAAGAAAAACTATGAAAGAATGATAAAATCTCATAAAAGCATGAATCAATTGAATGAGAAAAGTCAGTACAAACACAAAGGTAAAGCTGAAATAGGATAAATAAAAGAAGATGAATAATTTTAGCAAGGAGCTTAAAATAATAAAAGGCCTAATTGAAATCAATATAGTAAGATAGTTGATACATCAAAAAAATGTTAGATAATGGAAAAGCAAAGCTCAATGGAAGGTGTTATAGTTGCAATAAGCATGGTCATAGAGCAAGTGAATGTTGGAATTCTTTAGAATAACTAAGAGTGGGGGTGGATCAATAAAACTTTCCATAGCTTAGTGAACCCATATCCATAAAATATTATGCATGCATCCATTAGATCATACGATCACTTAAACTTGTAGGATATAATCAAATCAACTTTGCATAAATGTAAGCATGAAACATAACATATTTTAATAACACATTTGACAAAAGGATTTTATGTGGAAACCAAATTTGGGATAAACCACCAGTAACATGCTATGATTCTCACTCTTCTGAAGTAATGCCCTATGAGAGGCCAACCTTGTTAAAGGTTACAATACATATTGTTAAATGTGACCTAGTTAAAGGATTTCAATCACCCTATTAGGAGTGCACCTTGTTAGAGGACTTTAGATAATTCACTTGGAATGTCACTCAATTAAAGGATTTAAAAATGACCATTAGGTCAACTTTAATCCAAATGATTTACCCTAGACTAGTACAATGATTAGAAAGTAATAGTAAGGCTTGATCTAATAAAAAATTACAACTCACTTGTAGATTAAAGATCTCTATTGCAGTCCTCCATTCTTCTTGGCTTTCACACACTTTAGCTCTGGTAGCTTATTCACCCTTAGAGAATTCATACTCTTAAGCCTTCTTTCTTTTCTTACCAATAGTAGTCTCCTCTATTCAATCTCTAAATGAAGAAATACCTTAGAACTCTCTTGTCTAACTTAGGTTCTTGAACATTGACCATTCATCTCTATAAATAGAGAATTAAGATCTTTTTTAATTCATCCTCCATCATCCATTTTAGAGTTAGGTAGGATTACGTAAGATTCAATGAATTTTCCCATCATTTCATTTTTAGTCCCTCTAGAAACTTCTTGATTCCACTTTGAATTCACCTCAAAATGGTTTACCATTAATTCTATGCCACCAACTCATCATAGTTATATTCCATACACTTCACAAAATTCAAGAAAACAAAATAGTCGACTCAAATTCATTAAATCTATAATTTAACATGAATACTACCACTCAGCATCAATATGTTGTCACTCAGCTTCCACACTATTCTTTCACTAGCTTTGACTAAATAAGTTGGAAAACACTAAAGTTTACTAGTGCTTGGCATCAATTAAACTTTACTCAGCTTACACTATTATCACTTGGCATATACTAAAATTACACTTTTCTCAACTTTCACTAATGTTGCTTGGCACCTACTATCCACTCGGTCAAGCTTGGTAAACTCAATTCTTCTTACTTGTTCTTCTAGACTTTATCAATGTATTTGACCTTTGCAACCTTAAGTAGATAATCAATACACTATATCATTACTATCTTAATTGATCTTTGTACACCTCTTTACTTACCATAACTCAACCTTTCCTCTAGATGCTTTTGTTATCTCATTTGATCAAATTGTCTTCATCAATCAAACAAATAATAGTGCTCAAATCAATTAAGTAGTTGTCTTACCCGCAAGTAGTAGGTTTGACATTAGTGAAAAAATAATGATTGAAATACATTCTCATACTTAGATCAATTTATTTTCAACAATCTCCCTCTTTAGCATTGATGGAAAACTAGTACCAACAATAATACCAAAAAGAAAAATAATTCCTTGTATTGAAATCTCTCGCTCTATCAAAAACTTTCATCTTCTATATAGGTTACAAAGTTCTGTTCTAATCAACAGATAATCAATTCATCCTTATGACTCCTTCTTGACAATACCTTAGCACTATCTCCCTCTTACGAGGTGGATGTAATCATTTCTCCTTTTTCTTTTTCTATTTCTCCCTTTTCTATATTTCTCCCTCTTTGACAACAATGCCAAAGACTTGTCATTTTAATATGAAAATATGAATATTTTCTATTTCTCCCTCTGTCACTTAGCTTGTGACTGATCTATAGCTCTAGCTCTTTGATTACTTTAGGAAGCCCTCTAAAGAAAGATCCACTACATCAATGTGTAACATATGTCAATCACTCAGTTGATGCAGGGAACTTCTCATGCTTCTTAAATACTTGGATAGGGGTATTGCCCCTAGTTTACCTCTTAGATACTCATGAGCATCCTTAGGTAATGCTTTTGTGAAGATATTAGATATCTTCTCTTTTGTATTCACATATTCCAACTTCACCTCTTTGTCTTGAACTAACTCTCTCAAGTAATGATACTTGATTGCAATGTGCTTAGTCTTTGTGTGCATCACAAGGTTTATTGATAAATTTATAACACTCATATTATCACAAGTTCAGTGATTTCCTCCTTCATACATTTGAGTAATTGTTTGATCAATACAATGTTTATATAATTTATGATGCAGGAGCATCTAGTGGTGTAAAGGCAATCCTGTATCACCCAAAAATATGCTTAGAGATAGTTTCTATTTAATGTGTTTTCATTTTTGGATACCCATTTGGGTCAAATAAAGGTTCCAACTCTCACTATTCCACTTTTAATTGTGTGGGTTAGAGTTTTATTAGTTTTTAAGCACCTTGGGATACATGTAAATGTAGAAAATGAGTTATTTTGTAATTGAGCCAAAATTATGATGAGTTAGAGGGTTTATTTTGGAGGGATGATTATACTTGTAATTTAAAATACTCCAGAGAAAGAATCAGGTCAAAAGGCTTTACTGTTAGAAATTTATTGCAGTTTTAATTTTTCTGGAGACCTCCTAAGAGCGCTTCAAAGTCAAATATGGGGTACTAAATAGCCTCTTATGGGGCCAAAAAAGGGGGGATGAGTGAAGATGATCTAGGGCTATAGAGTGCTTTGTGAGCTTTCCAAAAATATAAATAGTTCATAAATGGAAGTTACAGTTCAAAATTTATGCCTCCCAAAAGTTGGACTACCATTTCTGGATTCTTCTAATTTTACACCGAATTCTAACGTGATTTTTGGAACCTTCTATTTTGGCGATGGATGCCAACTAGCATATTCTAAAATGTATTCTTAATCCTAAACAATTTGGGGGTTATTTAAGAACATTTCTAGCATTGTAAATGCAGCTCTTAGTGGAGTTAGAGAGAATGTACTGTGTGGAGGATTTCTTTCTCCAAAATCATACTATTGTAAGCCCATAGGGAATTTTTCATTGATAATAATATTTCCCTTTTCCTGTGTGTTCATTATGGTCTTTGGTTGTGTCTTCATCAATTTACTACACCAGCAATGTACTCTACTTTGGTATCAGATTAAGATATGTAATTTTGTTTCTTGCTAGTCCAGTAACTAGTCTTTTTCCTAAGAAAAATTCTCCTCCACTAGTTTTCTTTCTGCTATCAATATTCACAATCCAATTAGCATTAGTATAGGCTCTCAACTCAAATTTTTTATTTTTCTTATAGTATAGATCATAGTCTTATGTTCCTTTTAGATATCTCATTATCATCTTAACAACCATCAAATGATTCTTCCTAGGATTAGCAAAGAATCTTGCAACTATCTCAATCGATAATGCAATATCAAATCTACTATGTACTACATATTGCAATTTTCCAATTACAGACCTATACAATGCTTGGTTCACTTCAACTGAATCATCATTCTTTGACAATTTGTGTCCTATCAATATCGGTGTCCTTACTAGCTTGAAATATTCCAATCCAAAAAATTTTAGTATCTCCTTTACATATTTTGACTGAGTGATGTATATACCATATTTCATCTGATTTTCTTACAAACCCACAAAGAACTTGATCTCTTCAAACATAGACATCCCAAATTCTTTCTTCATTTCATTTGCAAAAGCTTTACATAAAGTATCTTGACCTCCAAATATGATATGATCTACAAAAATGTTAGATAGTAAAATACCTTTTTCCTTTTTTTGTCTTCAAGTACAAATTATTTTTATCATCAGTCCTCTCAAATCCAATCTTCACAAGATAATTGTGAAGCCTTTCATACTATGCTCATGGTGCTTTCTTTAATCCATATAAAGCTTTGTGTAGTCTGCATACCATTTTCTTGTTGTTAGTATCAACAAATCCTCTAGTTGTTCTATATACACCTCTTCTTCCAATATGCTATTCAGAAATGTAGATTCAACATACATTTGATAAACTTTGAAACCTATGTATGCAAAGTATGCAAGAAAAGTTCTTAATCCTTCCAATCTTGCAATAGGGGCAAATTTTTCACCATAGTCTATCCCTTCTTTTTGTGCATATCCCTTGCAAACTAATCTTTCTTTATTTATTGTGACTTCACCATTTTCATCTAGCTTATTTTTTAACACCCACTCGGTACCAATCACATTTTTATCTTCTAGTCTAGGAACTAGAGTCCATGTTTTGTTCTTTTCAATATATTCAATCTCTTCATTCATGGCTTTACTCTAGTCAACATCGTCTAAGGCATCTTTCACTGTCTTAGGCTCGTGCATGCTAAGAAAACATGTATCACTTCTCAACCTATTTCTTTTCATTGGTTTTGCATCTTTATCTCGAATAATTTATGTAGGAGGATGATGTCTTTTGACATACTTTGATAATCTTGGTTCTACTCTAATTAGTCAACTTCTAAATAACTATGTACTTCTCTATTGGGTAATTCAACATCTCTTTCATGTACATTGATCTTAGAATTAGAATGTGCCTCAACTTTATTCTACAACCTGACATTTGACTGTAGCTTGGTTCCTGAATGCAACTCATCATCTATAGTATGTGACTCAGTAGTCATTGAAACTTGTTGATTTGAAACTTGATTTTTAGCCTCTTTATCAACAAGCATGCTTTCAAAAAATTATATAAAAGATTTTTATTCCTCTAGTTCCTTCATAGGTTTATCCTCATATACCTCTATATATTCATCAAATTTCACATTTACACTTTCCACAACTTTGTTAGTGTTAGTATTTAAACACGTATAAGCTTTACTTCTTGTGGAATAGCCAAGGAATATACCTTCTTCACTCTTAGCATCAAATTTTCCATTCCTACTATCTTTGATAATATAAAATTTCCTTCCAAATACCTTAAAATATTTTACATTGGGTGAGTATCCATACCATAGCTCAAAAGGTGTTGAATGAGTACCTTTCTTGACTTGTATACAATTTGAAGTATAGACAACTATACTTATAGGCTCTCTCCAATATTTCAAAGCAACATTATTTTTCATCATAAGTGTCCTAGCACAATCCATCATAGATTTTTTTATCCTTTTAGAAATTACATTTTGTGGAGGGTTCCTAGCTGCAAATGTCTATCTTTTGATTCCTTTATCATTTCAGAACATGTCAAACTCATTTGATGTAAATTCTCCTCCTCTGTCAGATCTTAGACATTTCTTACTTTTACCTATTTCCTTCTCAACTCTATCTAAGTAGCACTTAAACATTTGAAAAGCATCATATTTATGTTTTAGAAACATGATAGTCATCATCCCAGAATAATCATCTACAAATAGCATAATGTACTTATCTCCTTTGTAGCTTTACACTTCAATTGGTCCACACAAGTCAATATGAAAAATCTCCAAAATTCCTTTAGAGGTGTGAGTCTTACTCTTAAAACTAGTCTTTGTCATTTTTCCTAACTAATATTGTTTGCAAATTATATTATCAAGTCTCTTCAACTTAGGCAAACCTCTCACTCTTTTCATGTTACTGATATTGACCAAGTTATCAAAATTAACATGACATAACCTCTTGTGCCATAACCACACATCATTAAATTCTACAACTAGACAAGTAGCATCATTCATATCAAGTTAGAATAGATTACCTCTAGTTTGATCATTTTTCCAATTAGCTTTCCATCAGTGTCATATATCTTATCTATCTTGTTCTCAAACTCAACCTTGTAGCTTGAACTATTTAGTTGTGACACACTCAACAAATTATAATTAAGTACTTCAACATAGTAAGCATTGTCACATAAAATATTTTATGTGAGTTTGATAAATTCTTTTCCTTTTATCAGACAGTGTGCATCATTACCAAACCTTACACTATTTCCATCATAATAATTCAATGTAATGAAATTAATTTTATCTCTAATCATGTGATGTGAACATCCACTATCAATGATCCATCTTTCACCCTTGTTCACATAAAACACTAGTGCAGTTGCCTCATCCTTCATTGCAATATACACCACTTCATCATCATGATCGTCAAATTCATCTTTGGTTTCTTCCTCCGCAATGTAGCAAGACTTCTTGCCTTTTTCTTTATAATATTTGTTGTCATCATCTCTTTTGCTTGTATATTTTTTTCCACCTCTGTTGTTCTTTTTTTTTGGACATCTAGCAGCAATATGACCAACCTCATTGCAACTAAAACACATGATAGGTAGCTTATGTTTGAATTCTCCTTTTCCTTTGTGAAATCTCCTTGAAAGTAGTGTTTCAAGATGTTCTACATCCTCCTCATCAGTATCACTCTCACTAGAAATATATTTTACCTTTTTATTCTTCTTTTCATTAGGTTCTTTCAATGATAGCTTAGCTTTGAACAAAAATTCCACATTTTCAGATTTGAAGTTATCAAAATTAGATAGTTCAAAAGGAGTCTACCTACTAGACCTTCAAGAGTCAGATTAGAATCTGGTATACATCTTAGTTCTTATATGGAAAAAACTCTAATAGTGAAATGGGTAGTAGTGTTCTCAAAACTTTATTGAACATAATATCATCATCTATCTTTCCATTAGCTCCTCTTATAGCATTCACAACATCTTTTTATTCTAGAGAAATATTGAGCAATATTCTCACCTTCTTGTATTCTCATGTCATTGAACTTGCCTCTAAGACTTTGAGATTTAGCTCTCAAAACATTTGTATCTCCTCCATAAATGGTGTAAAGAGTATCCCACATCTTCTTTGTAGAGTCACAACCCTTTATATCATCATACTTAGCATAGCTTAGAGCAAAGGCAATCTCCAACATTGCTTGATTGTGTTCTTTCTTCTTCTTCAGATCATCAATAGTTAGGCCTCCAGTAGGATCAACATGCTTAGTGGTGATGGTAGATTTGCATGGTCTCCAAGACCTCCTAGATGTAGCTTCATCAAAATTTTCCATGTAGGGAAGTTTTTCTTGTTGAGCTTGGGTACCTCTCTTGTTGAAATTTGGATATTTTACTTGTAGTGCCTTCAAACTAGTCCTCTTAAGAAGATGGCTTTGATATCAATTGTTAAAATTCTTTAGAATAACCAAGAGGGGGGTGAACTAGTTATCCAAGGTCCAGATGTACAAATAAAAAATTTCATAGCTTAGTGAAACCATATCCATAAAACATAATCATTATGCATGCATCCATTAGATCATGCAATCATATAAACTTGTAGGTTACAATCAAATCAACTTTGCATAAATGTAAACATGAAACATAACACATTTGACACAAGTATTTTACATGGAAACCCAATTTGAGAAAAACCACCAATAACATGCTACTAATTCTCACTCTTCTGAAGTGACACCCTATGAAAGGTCAACCCTGTTAAAAGTTAGAATACAAACTATTAAATGTGACCTAGTTAAAGGATTTCAATCACCCTGTTAGGTGTGAGTCTTATTAGTGGACTTTAAATCATTCACTTTGAATGTCACCTAGTTAAAGGAATTAAAAATGAATATTAGGTCAACCTTAAACCAAAGGATTTACCCTAGACTAGTACAACGATTAGAAAGTAACAGTAATGCTTAATCTAATAACAGTAGATTATAGATCTTTTTTTTTAGTCCTCCATTTTTCTTGGATTTCACACACTTAAACTTTGATAGCTTATTCACCCTTCAAGCATTCATACTCTTAAGCCTTCTTTCTTTTTTTTCCAATAGAAGTCTCCTCTATTTGATCTCTAAATGAAGCAATAACTTAGACCTCTCTTGTCTAACTTAGGTTCTTAAACATTGATCAACCTTTCTTCTAACTAGTCATCTCTATAAATAGATAATTAAGATCTTTTGTCATTCACCTTGCGTCGTCCATTTTAGGGTTAGGTAGGATTAGGTAGGATTCAATGAATCTACCCATCTTTTCATTTTAGTCCCTCTAGAAACTTCTTCTTGAATCCACTTTGAATTCACCTCAAAATAGTTTACCATAATTATGTGCCACTAACTCATTATAGTTATATTCCACACACTTCACAAAATTCAAGAAAACAAAATAGTTAGCTCAGATTCATTAAATCCATGATTTAACATGAATACTGGCACTCAACATCAATATGTTCTCACTAGGCTTTCATAATATTCTTTCACTCTACAAACACTAAAGTTTACTAGTACTCGACATCAACTGAACTTTACTTGGCTTATACTATTATCACTTGACATACAATAAAATTGTACTTTTTTTGGCTCCAACTGATTTTTTACTCAGCTTGCACTAACTCTACTCAGCACCTACTGTCCACTTGGTCAAGCTTGGCAGACTCAATTCTTCTTACTTGTTCTTCTAGACTTTATGAGTGTATCCAACCTTTGCAACCTTAATTAGATAATCAATGCACTATATCATCACTATCTTAACTAACCATTGAACACCTTTTTTCTTACCATAACTCAACCTTTCCTCTAGGTGCTTTTGTTATCTCATTTGATCAAATCCTCTTCATCAATCAAACAAATGATAGTACTCAAATCAATTAAGCTATTATCTTACTAGCAAGTAGTGGGATTGACATCAGTGATAAAATAATAATTGAAATACATTCTCATACTTAGATTAATCTATTTTCAATGGTGAATGAAAATAGAAACCTAAGTTTGAAGGTAAATGTCACAATTGCAAGAAACAAGGACACAAATCTTAATAACGTAAAACCAAGTGAAATCCAGAACAATAAACTGTGAGAGCAATATTTCGATAGGATTGCAACACATGATGTAGATGTCAATACTATGGTGAATTTGGAAAAATTGGAGAAAATTGTATAAAACATCACATGAGGAAAAGAGATACTACAAAAAGATGTTTTACTTGTATAGAACTTAGACACCTTTCCAAGACTTGTATGAACATAGGTAGAATTGAATATGAAAATAAAGCCAAAGATGACAATATTAGAAAAAAATGAGACAACAATGGGTGCCATAACCTCTAGAGAATGCAAACCAAGATCATGAAGTGAATAACATCCAAGTCGATGAGTTGGATGACTCAATCATTTCAACTTAGTTCCTTATGAAGATCACTGGAACTGTGATTCAAAAGAAGTAATCTAATATTAGTTCTAGCCAATAAGCAAAATGATCCAATAAGAATTCAATATGCATAGGGATCACTAAGTATGATGGCAAGTAGAAGACCTTACTGAGAAAGATTGGATTGCAAGACCTTACCGAGGAAGGTCAAGTTACATATTGTTTTTGGTTATAGAGTTTGTAATTCCTATCGAGTGTTAATGACTCTACCAAGTTGTAGATGTCTCCCAAGCATTAAAGAGTAAACTTAGTAGAGTACAACCTATCACCAAGTGAATATGAGCTATGAAGCATTAATGGCGATCGAAGAAAGGAAAATCATTAAAAAGGAGAGAAATCAATTGCATTGTTTCACTATGAATTTCTAGAGCTATTTGTGAAGAGAGAATTCAGAGCCCCCAATAAATCTAAGTAATTATTGCTGAAGAATTCTCTAAGTTTTTAGAAACCCTACCAAGCATGGCATCTTCTAGAAGCAAAGCAAATAAAGGTTTGAAATGTTAGTCCATGGAGTTGAATGCAAGGCACATGATTTCAAGTTAAGTCTTGCAATTGCAAAGGCACTCGACCCAGCTAGTGCACAATCTCAAATTCCACCTAAGGTATTGCTCATGCATGACATCCATTCCTTTTATTTATATTCTATTCAAGAACTTAGAACCCTAGAGATGAATGAAGTGTTCAATGAACTATGTGTGGATGGTGCATTGAAGCCTAAACATAAAAATTTGGAAACCAAGGGTTCAACACATATCTCAAATATGCCAAGAGATTTTCAGGTCAAATGGATTAGATATATTCTTAGTCATTTACACAATGGGTAGTTATGGTTGGACGAACCCATTCAAATTAAGAAGAAAATAATTCACAAAATCACTAGTCTACCCATGTTAAATAAAGCTAAGACTACCCAAACCCTAGTTTGGGTAGAACTAACTAAGAAGACTCTTGTCAAAGGGGATAGAAGAGGAATGAAGCTAAGTGGACTAACTAAAATGGAGCTGAAGTTTGGTATACATGTGATTGCAAACAAGATATACAACTCTAGTCAGTCAAATAGTGCATCATATGAAGTTGTCGATCTTGCATACAAGGTTGTGAAGAATAACCTATCCTTTGACCTTGTCGAGTTGCTATTGAATTAGTTCAACAAAAATGTGGAGAGCATCAAAGGATCAAATAATAATCCATGTAAATTTAGATCTCTTTTGACATGGTTATTCTTCTTTGTTCAAAGAATTTTCCCTTCCAAAGTACAATAGTATGGAGG
Source organism: Cupressus sempervirens (assembly GCA_028749045.1). Taxonomy (NCBI): domain Eukaryota; kingdom Viridiplantae; phylum Streptophyta; class Pinopsida; order Cupressales; family Cupressaceae; genus Cupressus; species Cupressus sempervirens. Next base: position 27,646,285 of record CM053787.1, read on the forward strand.
AAATATGTTCCTCTTTTATATCAGATTAGTGAGTATATAGCGAAAATGGGTGAAATTTTTGATAGTATCATGGACAATTAATTTGAATCATTCAAAGAGAAGATGTTTAATAGATTTAGAATCCCCAAGAAACTTGTAGAAGATTACAAGGATGATATTTTTTTCATGGTGGACTATGATAAAGTATATATACAAGTAGTTAAACCTAGAGTGGCATGGGTTAAGCCTCTAGAGTACAAGGTTAACATTGATGAAACTAAGGATATAATTAAGGCTCTAATGAATGAGTTTGTGGATCCTAAAGCCATCTATTTTAGAACTTATGATGAGGCAAAGGAAAGAATTAAGCTTGAGATCAAGCTACCTCAAGCAGTAAGTAAAGGAAGGAAAAGAGTAGAGAAGATACTAAAAAGCACAAAGCAAGCAAGTTTTTCTCTAATGCTTAATGAGGGAAAAGGTGATGATGTAGAAGGTGATGAAGAGGATGAAGAAGAAGAAGCCAAATCTAAGGAAGAAGAGCCTCTAAGAAAGAAAAGTAAGGTTATTATAACTCTTGTGGTTCCACAACACATGCCTCATTTCTTAAAGGAAATGGGGACCCCCTATTTCATTTTGTAATTTTTTAGAACCTAGTTTGGGGTCTGACTCATTTTAGGGTCCTACTTAGTCTCATTTGAGTCACAATTGGGAAGTTGGGATGCTTAGAAATCATATTCTTCAGCAAGAAAATCCTTTATGCAAGATATTGGGTGCACCAGCACATCTTAACTGATATGCTAGTGTGCCAAGATGGAGAAATGGGTATATATGTACATATACATACATATATATACATATATGTATATATATGTAAATATATGTACATATATATACATATGTATATATATGTATATATATATACATATACATATATATGTATATGTATATGTATATATGTACATATATATGTATATGTATATATATGTACATATATATACATATATATGTATATGTATATATATGTACATATATATACATATACATATATATATATATATATATACATATATATAGATATATGTATATATGTATGCATATATGTGTGTGTGTGTGTGTGTGTGTGTGTGTGTGTGTATATATATATATATATATTCCCCTTCCCTTTTCCTTCCTACCCGCTTCTTTTCCCTTGTCCTCATTTGTATCTCCTTTCCAAATGCTACAGTTATGCATAAGTTTTGGTGTGCTTTCCCCCACATCACCCACTCTGCATCCTTCGAGTGCAACACTGCACTAGGTTAAGTGTGGCTCCTCCCATCCTTCAACCTGCATAACACACCAAAGAAGTTTTTAAAACCCCAAGTTGGATGTGCATTAGTGCACCTTCCTAAGTGTGCTAATACACATCCAATTTCCTTATCAAACAAAAGAAAAAAGAGCCTAACACTAAATACCATTTTTTGGTGTGCACTGGTGTACCTAATTGGAATTTAAAAGGCCTTTTGAAAATCTTTTGTAACATATTCAAAAATCCAAATTTGGTGCGCACTTGCACACCTAACTTGGTGTGCTAGTGCACACCCAAATTTTCTTTCAAAAAACATTAAAAACAAAACTAAAAGCCTAAGTGGATTATATGGTGTTCATTAGTGCATCTCATAAGGTGTTGATGTGCACCTTATCCTTATAAAACTTTCTAAAAGGAGGCATGCTAGGCACACCTATTAGGTGCGCCATTTTTTTCAATTTTGGGAAAAAATTAGGTTTTTCATGTTTTTTCAAGCATCAGGGTTTTCGGGTTTTATATGAGTCAGTACTAGGATTTAATTAATTCATTTTTCTCCAACCTCAGACTAATGGAAATCCTTTTGTGCAGATATAATGGCATCCTCATTAGCTTCCATGGGTGAGAAAATGGCATTGAAACCCATCATCTTCAAGTTCCAATGTGTTCCTCTAGAGAAATCAAGGTTTCATGATGATTACTCTAAAATCAAAGATACAGAGGCAGGACACTCAAATTTGGGAGAATTCTTGAAGATATGTAACAAACCCACTGAGAGATCTGTTATGGTTTTCACTTTGATTCATTTAGGTTTAGTGAATGCGGCATCTCACCCGCTATCAATGCAATCTTCAGAACTCGTTATGACACTTGCACAATACTTTGTCGCTAAAGAGAGGGTTGTTAAGATTGTTATAGGAGAGATTATTCTTGATCTATTACCCAACAACATTGAGAAATTATTCCATCACCCAAGGGCAGATCAATTTATCAAGTTAACCTATGAGGCAACAGAGAGATGAATAGAAAGCACTCAAAAGAGGCTTTTGAGATCATCCAATCCTCTTATCTTATAGAGAAGACTCCTCTAAAGAAGACAACTGGTAAAGTGGACATGTCAAGGGGATATATGAAGGAAGACATTGGGTACTCAATCATACTTTTGAGTAGAGTAATGGGTCTGCTGGTAGCTGGACACCTAAATATCTTCATGGTATATTTTATTGAGACTATCAAGATAGTGAAAATGTCACTTGATTTGGTCACTACTTTGAGTAAAAATTTGTGTGAATAGTTGGAGATGACAAAAGACAAAAGGAAGTTCTATATGACATCATATTTGGTGTACTTGTTAGCCGCAAGGGTGAAAAACTATCCAGGGTTGTACAAAAGAGGCAACATGCAAGATCCTAATGCTTGGCCATATATTGTCTATCCACAATTGGTGAAGAAGAGACTCTTGGGGTAGAGCAAGGAATATAGAATTGTTAATGATGCCTTCATATTTGCCATAATCAGATTCATAGAAGGATCCTATGTGAAGAGGTTATCAGATGATGTAGTGGCATAGGTAATGGCACTTGGAGCATATTACATTCATTTTAGAACATTCACATATCTAAGGGTAGTTGGTACCATGGTCAACTTGAAGAAGCTTCCGAGTTATCCTAGTGATAGACTTGTTTCTTAGAGATCACTTGACAACTCTCATTTGCATATGACCTAGTTTGAAAATAACATAAAGAGTGTTAGGCATGGCCTCTAACCCTAGGGCCTTTTCAAGTGAAATAGAAGCAAGATATTCCTTCTTTTGAGTGTGAAATGGGATTAGTATCCCTTGGAAGAGTACAATTCTCCACGACCATGTTTTGATAATATTAGGAGAGTGCAGTATCTACCAGGAAAAGTATTCGCACATGAATAAGTTATTAAAGACCATTGGATGAATGCGACAAATGAATATGATGTTTGTATCAGGCATTATTGTAGGATGACTTTGTGCTTGGTAGAAAAGGCCTTTAAAATAAATATTTCATTATAGATATTGCAACAAGACTCAAGAGAGCTACTTGACCCTTTGTTCAACGAAGATAAAATTAGGGAACAACCCATTATGAATGTTGAGGTTGATAGGGAAGAGAATGATGATATTAAACATCGATCAAGGCACGTCATCAAAATGACATAGGATTGGATCAAGAAACCATTTAAACTTGATCCAATACCTAAGATAGCAATGTTCCATGCACAAGCCCACCCAACCAAAGGTAGTGGGAAGAAAGTCACCATCCCTACCTTTGCAGCTCAATCACCAATAAGGCCCAAAATGGTATACCAACTTGACAGACTGGTTAGATACTATCATCCTTGGGAGAGAAAAGGAAAGGGAAAAAGAAAGAGGAGTTCTCCTCAAAGATTCAAGCCAAAGGAAGGTTAAATATTGGCACCCCCATAGCAAGAAGAAACAAATGTACAAGGGTCTAAGGATACTGGGACACCACAAGTTTAGAGTGACCTACAACTTCCACCAGCTGCTGCACCAATAAAAAATAAGATGAAAGTTGAGATTCAAGTGGTTTCTCCACCTTGGAAAATAGAACAAGCATCCCCTTTTGTGCCCAAGAAAGTAAGAAATATTAAAACCCCTATAAAGAAAAGGAAAAGGGTGATCAAGAGGGTAGTGCCTCTCCCATCTATCCTAGAACCCATTCTTGAAGAGGAAGAAGAAGAAGAGGATGATGAGGATAATGTGCCTTTAAATAGAAGAACCCAGCTAGCCAAAGCCATAGAGCAAGAAAGAAGGAGAAGTTTCACTGTTACACTACCATCAATCCCAGAAGAACCTCTATAGATAATTACATCAAAGAATGAAATGCAACAATGGATTAATGAGAAAGATGTAGAGGGAACTGACATATTTAAGATGTCAATTTTTGATTTCATGCCTGTAGGCACCAAATTATGGGAGAAAAGATCTAGGATATGCTTACCAATGAGTCCCAGCAAGAAGATTGGACCCAAATGTCCTCGGAATCACAAGGTCCTGAGCTTCCTCCTCCATCCCCATTGCAAGTTTTAGTTGTGGATAAAGGCTCTACTACTCCCCTACCTCCAAGTACTAAAGAAGAAAAAATTTAAAAGGAGCAAGAGGAAGAACCACAACAAATATCAACCAATGAAGTGTTTGGGGAAGGAAAAATGGTCAAATATCCTTAGCAAACTCCCTAGGACACCGAGGTAAGAACTGTGGGCTCCACTAAAATAGAAACTATAGAGGAAGAGACTTCACAGAGGGAGAAGATCCTAGAAAGGAGTAATAAGGGAAAGGGGGTAGCAGAAAAAACTCCTTCATCCTCAAGAGGCAGGCCTTCAGTGGAATGGGCCCCAAGGTGGTTGCATAAAGAAGTGATAAGAAATAAAAAGCCACAATTCAACGTTGATGAAGAGGACATGATTGAGTTGATTGATGTTTTGAGAAAGCTTGAGTCTTAGTCAAAAGAGGCAAGAGAATCAACATTCATCAACAATGATCAAAATCAAGATTTTTTTCGCACAAGTGGTTATCCCTCCTCCTGATTCAAAAATAGAAGATTTGGATCCACAAGATTATTAGATTAGAGAGGTTATGCTCGGGTAGCCCACATTGGATACAACCAAGTTAATGGTTACAATTAGGATGAAGGAGATATTTAGGAGCTTGGAGTAGGAAGGGGTAAAACTAAGCATTCTTGAAGGAAAAATGAAATCTTGAGAGGATATTTAGCCAAAGTTGTTGATCCCTTGGATCTTGAACACCTTGAAGATTCTTTAACTATAGCACTTCAGAGTAGAGATAGGGGAGAAGTACAACTAGATCCCTTTTTTAACATCTATCAGCAATGGCAGAGAAGTTTTGAGGAAAAATGTATGCATATCATCCAAGGAAATCTAAAGCTACTACATGCTATGCAAGAAAATGTAGACAAAATGGTAGCAATTTTGAAGCAGGATTTCAGTATTATGGATAAGGTACATGAATGGAGCAAGGATTTACAAGTACTACAAGCCATAAAGGGGCAGAGGTATAGAATGCTTGTAGATGTATATACCGTAGAGGAGTTAGATTTAATTGATGATTGGATTGAGAAGATAGTAGATAGTAATAAAGTAATGCATTACATGTGAATATCCACTAGCTCAAGGACCAAGCCCAAGAGCAAATTTTGCAAGTAAAGAAACGTTATAGTGATGCATGTCTTGACATATTTGAAGATGATGCATGGGAGAAATTAATTCTAGTAGAGGTAGTACTAGACAAATTTAGGAATATTTTTGAAGAATCTTCTAATGATGAGGATATCTAGCAAGCATTTAGAATAGAAGAAGCCTAGTTAGAGCTAGATACGAAACTCGAGGATTTTGCTAAGATATGTATAGAGGTAGATAACTACAAACAAAAGGTCAAGGATAAGTATGATGCCTTAGATTTACTAGATGTAGCAAAAATCACTGAGATAATTGATAAATTCAAGGGAAAGCATCCTGACATAGCTCTTGTATGAAGGGGGACAAAACCCAAAAACTGAAATTTCAATTTTAACACTTGGTGGAATTTTTGCATTTTTGGACCTTTGAGGTGCACTGGTGCGCTGGTGCATTGGTGCACTAGTGCACTGATGTGTTTTTTTCCAACAAAGTGTTGGAAGAATTTTGAAGAAGTTAGAGGTGCACTTCTTTCAAGGTGTGTAGGTGTGCTTCTTCTGAGGTGCACTTTTCTAGAGGTGCACCGATAGTTAACTACTAGTTCAAAAATTAGAGCTTTCCATGCATCAAAAATTCATTCTAATAGTAGTTTAACTCTGGCAGGTGCCCAATGAAGGAGGAACTTCTATTTTTGGCACTTCCAAAAACTCCTACATTGACTAAATGCTCTCTTCTTCTTCTTCTCTCATAATTTCTTTGTTTTATGACATGTAAAGGCTAATGCATCCAATTAATAAATATAAAAATGGATGGATTCTTACTAAGCACCAGTTAGATTGTTAGTTTGTATATAATTAGTTTTTTTTATTAAATTAAAAGCATATTATTGCATGAAGATATCTCTCACTCTCAACACAAATTGAGGAGATGATTTCTTATAAATACAGGATTGTAATATGTAATCAAGGCCATCATTATTCTACAATAATATTATGCTTTTGGTGCTCACGTTTAGAGTGTGGTGATTCTTTCCTAAATGTGTCATTGTTTTGTGAATTTATGTTCATGGAATTGTGATTGAACCAAAATTTTATTACTTTGTTTTTGGTTGTACAATCTTTTAATTTTGGTGTTTGCTATGGTTTTACGAATTTTGTTGACGTATCTAGCTCAAGAAGAAATCACCAAATTGTCCATGCATAACTCTTTGTCTTGCATGAGCTCACTTTCCATGCCTTGCAATTTGATGAAGAGTGAAACATCATATGATTATTAAGTTTCTCATTGACAATTGCATCAATGGAATCAAGGAAGTGTTGCTCCTATTTTCATTGATTACCTATCGATCTCTTCGAAAGCTTAACTCATAGACATGTTGTTTCTATAGCTTATGTCTATTAGGATTCTACTTTCATGTTATTTGATTTAAAGTAATTGTTATTTTATTGACTAACCCCTTGTTAAATTAGGAATTCATATTGGTTGCATTGTTATATTGCTTTCATTGGAAAACATAAAAAATACAAAAACATAGTTCATTTTTCTATATTTTATTTTGAAGCAGTCAATAAATTATATATCTCATCCAAAATCAAATGAACTAGGAAATCCCTCCTCATGAAAAAAAAACATTTATCTCCAACTAAGAAGATTTTAGTAGGTCATGAGATAGCTTAGAACCTTAGAGTTGATTCACAATATTGACTTTTCAAGAGAGAAGTTCAAAAGAATTCCTACCATTTAGTATCGTGCATAATGATAGCTCAACAAAAACCAAACCTTCCAAATCATCCCCTATTGTATTCACTAGAAAGGTAGACAAGTAAAAGAAGTTGAAGTTAGTTGAAGATGAAGCCAAGTAGGTTATCTTCAAGAGATCTACACCTACACTTCAAGAAAGATTAAAGAATATGGAAGAAGGAACTAGCATGGTATGTTTCAAATTCCTCAAGTATGAGTCAAGGAATGATGAAGAGAAAAGGAAGATAGAGGATGATGTTATATCTAAGCTAGGTAAGTGGAAGTACTCACTAAATAAGCTTGCATGGCTAATTCCCAATGAACTTTTATAGGCAATAAAACCTAGATGGGAAAATGTACAAAAGACTGCTCAGGACATTTATGAACAAACCTTGAAGTAACTCATGCCAAATCTCAATAAGAAGGAGGTAAAAAAATTCTTGAAGAAAAATGAGAAGAAATTCACTCTCAAATTAAGCACATCCATGATACTAGTTAAGGATGTTGAATATATGGTAAAGGAAACTAAAACTACATTGAAAAACATCTATTAGTTGCATCAAACTAGTGATTTTGTGGTGCATGTTGATGACAAGGATGATGAAGATGAGGAAGAAAATATAGAAATAAAAGATGATGATTTAAATGATGTCAATCTAGATGATGAGGAGGAAGAATAGGAAGCTACTAGAGGAAGCCTTCCACAGAATCAAAGCATTGAGGAAATAAATATAGAGAAAATTGCAATAATATTTATGGCCTCATTTCCTCACTCTTTGAGCACAGCCTTAGCACAATCTAGCTTAGAGAAATCTTCTATCAAGTTGGTTGTGGATACCACTATTATAGCAAGCACTCAATCAAGCTCTAAATCTATTCAACTCATTGTTAGAAGTGACCAACACTTCATCTTCTAAGTAGCTAGTCCCTCCATCATCAAGCTTGACTAAGCAGCAACAAGGTATTTCAGTTGTTAGTGTTGTTTCCATATTTGTTGCTAGTCCATCATTTTCTACAATTGTTTCTATCCCAAGTGTATCCATAGCTAGTACAATGATAGTTGAGAACTAGTCTCAACTAAGTACTAAAGTCCTAGATAAGGGAAAACAAACTATTTCCACCATTATGAAGGAAAGGGATAAAGAAAAGGAAGCAATTGATCTAGATGAGGATATAGTTATTCCAAATTGGGATATCTTTACCCTCGCCCCTGATCAAATGAATACCATGGGTGAACTACTAAAGAAGAGAGCTAAGAAGAAAAATCTTAGAGATGAGAAGCAGAAAGACAATCAAGTTTTTGAAGACATTAAGAGCATAGTTTTTGATGCTCTGAGTATTGAGGTTGATAGTACTCAACCTATTCTTGATCAGTTAGCATAAATTGTCCACAAATTCAATGAAAACTCGAATAGATAGGAGAAGCTACTACAAAGAGCTGAAAAAAAGTTTTAAAATAGAGTGTTGGAACAAGTTGCACAAAGAATTTTAATAGATGAAGTAGAGTTAGTTACTATTCTTGGTTCACTAGAAACCTCTATGAATAATGTTGTTTCATTATTTTTTAAGTGACACATCTATCTTTACAAAGGAGATCAAGGAGAAATTGTTCGAGATAGATGAAGACATGAGGGCAAGTGCACACCAGTTATCGCTTGACCCAAGCCATAGTTAGCATTACACAAAGATCTAATATCTAATAGATCTATAGGTAGAATTATTGAAGGAAGAAGCCAAGATCAATGCCAAGCTTATAGAAATCTAGGGCATGATTCTCCCATACATGGATGCACTGTAAAAACACATTGAACATGCAAAGACTCTCATCCATGACAATAACTTCTTCTTAGCTGATCACATGATGGAATTATCAATAGAAGTTTAGATTGCATTGCATGTAAGCAAGGTAATACAAGAGAATTGGAACAAGAAAATGGTACTTATTCTAAAGGTACATTCTAATTTCTTGTTACATTTTTGTATTATCATTTAGATACTATGCAACTTTGGCATTTATTTCAAAAAGGGGGGAGAAATATATATATTATATTATAAACAAGGAAAACATATTGTAAAGGAAGAGAAGGTATACTATACTCTAGATATATGTCTATAGGAGATGTATGTATGGGGGAGTAGTATAGTATTATGAAGATACTTGTACAGATAAGTTTACAAAAGAAATTTTGAAAAATCAAAAAAATAGAGTATGTCACCAAGCAACAGCAACAAATAGTCAAAACTGAGTTGAAGACATAGAATGATGGTTTAGTTTTGAAGTTCAAATTTTTGGTTTGATAAGTGTTTTTGTCACTAATGCCAAAGGGGGAGATTTTTGACATTATGGTCAATTTTTCTATCAGTGACCCAACACTTAGTCAAATGGTTACATTTCTACTAAGCTATACAATGTCTACCAAGCACCTGAGTCAGTTTACAGTGTTTACTAAGCTTCAGAGATAAGGCACAATGCAAACCGAGTGTAGCAAAGGTTACCAAGCTATTCAATGGAAGTGAAGAAGATCATAGTGTTAACCAAGATATGGTATGTTAACCAAGTTATATTGTATTGACCAAGCTTTCTATGTTAACATATGAATCTAGTGTTGACGGAGTCAGGCAGTGTCAACTAAATGATTTAGTAGCTATCGAGTTTCGTAGTATTCATTGAGTCAAACAATGTTGATCAAGTTAAAGCTACTTGGAGGTGATCAGTATGGACTAAGCTTCAAGTTCAACCGAGTGTCAAATATTTTTGAGCATTGACAATGTTTTTCAAGTATCAGAACATCACCGAGTTTGTCTTCAAAACCCAAGTTACAATAGAGGGGTCAACTTTTTGAATTATCATGAAATTGGTATTGTAGCCAACTCTAGTAAGTTGTGATTTGGATTGGTATATATGTAATACATCGTATTATATCCAAGTAATTATGTAAAGAAGAATATGATGAGCAAGAGTGTGAATTAAGGAAGGCTACAAGCAGTATTAGGGACAGTAGAGATTTATCTATCACAGTCAAGTGATTATTGCATTACAAGGAATTTCAACTAGAAAATTAGAGTTGTAGATCAGAGATCAGCCACTGGTTCATTCTAATAAGTGTATTAGTTAAATCCTCTAACAAGGTAGACTTAACAGTCTTTGCTAAATCTCTTAACCAAGTGCACACTTCATTGTATGTTTGTAAATCTTTTAACAAAGTGGACCTTATTGGTGTTTTAAAAAATGAACTTAAAACTACTAAGAAACAAAATGCTTAATACCAAGTTGACATTACTCACACAATCTAAAGACCAGTCAATTCTCATTAACAATTGTATGTGCAAAGCATTTGGGCCCAACTTCAACAAAACCAAGGGTGGTTTTCTACTCTTTTGACTCTGCAAAGCCAGGGTGGGTGTACCCAGGGATGATTCACAACTAGGAAAGACTGTATGAGGATTATTTTAGTTTCATTCTGATTCTCATCTCAAATCCTCAAATACATACATAACTCATGACAATTTGCTAAATACATCCCATATAAAAGATATGGCCAAAAATTCTTCTATAGATCTACAGATGTTCTTAACAATAGTGGCTAACTAAAGCTAAAACATTCCATGCAGACAAGTACTGGCCAGCCTTTGAAGATCTACAGGAAATAAAAGTAAAATTTGATTTGATGCTACATTTTGATAACCATTTATGATATATTTCTCCTTCAGCTGAATCAATTTGATCAGTTCCTAATCCATTGGGGTTCAGAGTCTATAGAAAATTCTTAGATCTAATTTTTTGCCTTACAACAAATTCTATCAGCAATTCTTATCAGAATTTATCATTCAAAACCCTTTCCACTACTAAAGAAACCTTATCACATTCATCAAAGCTTTTATTTAATCCATTGAATTAACAGTAGTGATAAATAGATATACAACCTAACTGGATTGCATTCAATGGCACAAGCCTTTACTTATACAATATCAAGATAACCAAGTAATAAAAAGGAGACAAGATTCAGAAAAGAATGATATGGGGACAGTTCACAATTTGTATTTATTTTCTTTGAAAATTGTATACCATTTACAATAGACTCAGAATGACCTTCAGAAAGAAACACAGCTCACTCTATATTCATGTATTCTCAGAGAATTGATAGAGAAAATACATAATGAATTTTCTTTCAAAAAATTTGGACCAAAGACAGACTAAGCATATTACTTAGAAAAAATAGAATTTGGACCATTCTTTAGCCTTGGAATCTCACTTAAATAATGTGAGATGCAACAAGCTTCAGGCTAAAAGAAAGTGACAGGTATCTTCTAAAAGATACTAAAATACATCTATCATAAAAGACAAAAGAAAATAACAGAAAGGCTATTACATCGAACATTCCTTGGTGGGTCCCTTTTTGTTATGCTTCTCAATTGTTGGGACAAGAAAATATGATCTGATTCTTCATTTATTCTTCATCCTCGGAGTAAGTGGCCATGTGGTTAAAAAGTGACGTATCATCTTCAACTACCTGCAAACTTACTTTAACCTGGGGATTTTCCATGTCTTCATTACTAACTATGAGGGTAACTTTTACTTTTGCATCTTCCTCCTCATCATCTTCTGACATTTGTTTTATAAACTAATTTTTCCATTTATCATTAGCAGCATCATCTGGCCAATCAAAATTTAGAGCCTCTCTTTGTATAATCACTAAAGAATTTGCAAATTCCTCTAAATCATCAAACTCTTTTCTCTTGAAATTATAAAATAATTGTACTTTACCAACTCTTCATTTGTCCTTGCCTAGAACCAGTGGCCAGTTTCACTCATGATGTTCTTGATCCTTTCATAAAATATTTCATCCAACTCTTTTTTCCACTTTGCCTTTTCCTTTATTGTATCAATAGATTCTAAAGCACAAGGAAATAAAATGAATTTTTCAGCAATGTACTGAGAAAAACACTGTGTTAATCTTTTCTGGAAAGAATCCCTTTTATCATCAAAATCTTCTAGTTTATTTAAGAAATTAAAATTTTTCTCTACTTGATGATAAGGCATTTGGATGGCAAATATACACATAATTGTGATATCATTATTCCTCTCCCTCCACTTTTGTGCAAAGGAAATCAATTTATCCTTATCTCTGTTCAACTCATCCATGAGGGTTGCAATTCTTGTCAACTGATCAAAAAAGGTTGACCATTCTATTTTATCCCTTAAATACATCACTCCCTACTTTAATTTTCCTTCATATTGATTTTTTAATTCTACCTGCAACTCATCTAATTTGGTTTTTTCTTCTTCAAAGTCCTCTGTAGTATAGAATTGGGGCCTTTTAGGGGTGTCTGGTATTTCAACAATAGGGGTTGCTCTAAAAAATGACTATGGAGGGTATGTAATTCTAGGTGCACTAGATTCTCCCACCTTTCTCTTCCCAAGTATCTTCTCCATTTGAGACACCTAATTCTCCAAATTTTGTATGTGTGTGCCCCTCTCTTCATATGCCTTCAGCACTTCTTCAAATCTAGCATTTAGCTGAGAAAAATTATCTTCTTCCTAGCCTGATACCACACTGCCAAATTTTAGCATTTCTGAAGCCATTCCCATTATCTATTTACTACCAACCTCACTAGCCATGTATATTGTTAATGCACCAGTATGTTCTACAGTAGAGATTTCATGCATCCTAGTTTTATCCCTTTTCTCAATTGACCAAATTACAAGGGCATGGTGATCATCACTAAATTTGATTCCTCTATGAGCCTATAATATCTCTTCTTCAGTTTGTAACTAGACATCCTTTTGTTTTCTTACTGAATCAAAAACCATAGCATTCACTATATCCCATTTAGGTAAGATAAGGACTCCTGATTGTTTAACTAATTGCATCCCGGCCTTAGGTGTAAATTGGGAAAAATCATTCAAAAATTTAGATTTTACCTCTTCTTTAATAACAGAGTCTAGTTTATCTGTTTGCTCTGCTTTTATTTTTTCACAAGTATTTTCAAAATTGCCTATATTCAACCTCCACAAAAATTGTGCAAATGCTCTAGATTTCACAAAATTTTCATCATTTACAAACCTCTCAGAGGCTTGGTCAACTATAGGATCAATTTCCTTACCTTTATAGTCAGTAATAGTAAGCTCCAAGGAAGGTGCAGGGGGTTCTTGTGGTTCCCCAATCTCCAGATCTGTGGAAGTAACAATTATATCCCCTTCTCCTCCAATTTTTCTTAATTGTTCCCCTAAAGATGCTTCATCATCTATCCTAATTGGGGATTGACTCGAGGAGTATTGTTATGGCAGAGAAGAAGAAGATCCCTATTCTAACTTTTGCCTTTTTGGAGCACTGATTGTAGATGGACTTCCTGGTCTTTTTCCTTGATGAAGAGGACCCTATTGCACACTCTAAATCATTACATAACCTGACCTTTTCTGCAAGGTATATTGGTCAAGAGCTACTATGTTTTTACTATTAATTCTTTTTTGCACTTCTGTAGCCTTTTATGGGTATGCCCTAACATATGTAGCCCTTTTTTCATTCATAGTTTGTGTTATCTTAGCAAAATTATTCATCAAGGCCTAAATCTTGGCTCCCCAATATTTCTTTTCTTTTAATGGGTCATAGTGGGGATCAAAAGCATTAATGAATTCAAGAGTTTTGCTAAACACCATCCACTTTTCCTTTCTCAATTCTTATTCTTGTAGGGTGAAAATGTTTCTAATCACATCTTTAGGATAATAGACTTGTTGGACCATTCGAGAAACTTTTATTCTCTCCCTAAAGATATCATAGAAACCTTCAAGATCAATAAATCTGGCATGAGATTCTGCCATGTTATATTTGTCTAAAAACAAGTTCAAATGTTTCCAACCTTTCCTTACAAAAAAAAAATCATGGGCCACAGTGACAATTGGAAAAAATGTGCCCTTCCTAGTCAACTCCCTCTCATCTATGGTACCTATCTGCCATAACAGCTCAGCTATTCCTATCTTCAAAGGCACATGAAATGGTAGAACATGAGGTTTTCCCAAAAAACCATACACTCTTATCACTGTTGAAACATTTTAGGGAATTATATCCCCCTAGTTATGACTAACAAGTAGCCCTTTAACATGGTCCTTGGGTCTAACCAATTCTAACAATGCTTGTGGGATTCTAGGGCTATCTCCTCTTAAAATTAGTCTAAGCTTTGATGCAAAATACCTATCAAACGTCACATAACTAGCACCTGTGGCTTCTAAGGTCATATCTACACTCCACAACTATACTAGATTCTTCTCCCCCTCCCTTGTTGTTTCCAATTCCATACCTGTGGAGAAAAAAGTAAATCCCTTGTACAAGAACATATGCATAAGCAATGAATACCAACAGAATGGTTTATCTACTTTTCCTTTTGCTATCCCAACCAAACCATTGTGAATTTCTCTTGTGAGAAATGTTGCAAAATCCAGGATAGAGCTTATTCCAAATTGAAGAGTATGTGCCATGATGAGGACAATTGAGCCTGGAATTTGTTCTACCTCATCTATTCCAAAAATCTTACAAAGAGAAACATATAATGCCTTAGCCCTAATGTTAAAATATCTTTTTAATAGTGGCTCTGGGGTGCTGATAGTAATTACAAACAAATTACCAACCTTGGAAGCATGCTCCTATAGTGGCCCTCTTTTCAAGTAGGTTTTTTGTGCATCATACCTTGCTTGTAGGTTATCCATGTCAATGTTTTCATGCACAACATGGTTAGGGTTAAGATTGAAAACTTCTTTAATCAATTCAAGGAAAACCCTAAGGAGGTTTACTCTAGCATGATTCTTTATCCACCCTTTAATTGGGTCATACTTCTTGGCCAAATCCATCAATAAAACACTGTCGAAGAAAACTGTAGGGATTGTCAACTTTCCAATATCAAACTCCTATACATTGCTCAGAGGAGTATCCAGTTTTTGCTCTGAAAACCACTTTTTGAATAATTCCAAACCTTCCATGGATACCTGAGCATCTCGTACCCAATTGGCCTTGTCATAAAAACCCTCTGCTACAGCTACTCTAGGGTTTTTAGGAATCAACTCCCTCCCCTTAGTTATCTCATGTACTGACAAAGGAAATTGTTCCAGAAAATCATCATGCACACCCCTTTTTGAATATTCAATTTGCCCAAAAAAATCTTGTCATGGAGGCATCTTTAAGAGTTCAAAACCTTTATAACAGAAAATTCTTATTTCTACTGGTTACATATTACTTACCTGCTAGATTTGCCCTCCTTTCTCTGCAATTTTCTCTGCGAATTATGCTGAAACCCTTGAAAAATTTTGTGCCCTAGCTCTGGCAATCTTCTTGCACAGAGAAAATCTATAACTATGCTTCAACAATGGAAAATTCACATGCTATATCAGAGTATTTAGGTCGCATGAAGGAAACTCTGTATCATATTTATTTCTGCAAATGCTATTTTCATGTTGTATCTTGAATTTGAATTCTACCCGTTGATCTCCCATGAATCGGACGGCTTTATTTCAAAAGCAAAAAGCCTTTTAAAACTTTGGAATCCTCGAACATGTGTCGGAAGCCCGCTTTCCTACATTATTTAAAACCCACACATTTTGATAATGTGAGAATGCAGGCATCGTCGATTTTACCCTGATCAATGGCAAACCAAGATTTCTTTATTTGGCAGTCCACTAGATCAACTTGACCAATGAAAACTTACCCTTTTGTCAATGTGCTTCTGACAGTAATTAAAGTTTCTGCACCCATGATATTGCCACTTCCAACTTGGCATACCTATCACCCACCACCAATGAGCATGTTTCATTTAGTTTAGTCTTTTCCATCGTGGCATGACTCGGTGTATTTCTTAAAGCTTTGTCCAGGTCCCACCATGCCTGCTTGCCCGCATTATTTAAAAATTGAGCAACTTGATAATGTGGGAATGTGAAATCTGTTGATCTTACTTTAATCAACAGTGATCATAAACTTGTGATGACTGTGCACTCATTGAATCTGAATGGACCAATGAAATGCTTTCTCTTTGTTCCATGTCATCTGATAATTGCCACGGAGGACATGTTGTTATTACCTTTATGCAAAAGGTGGGCCCATGATGTCATCATTGCCATGTGTCATGAGCTCGCTTCCTTGCATTATTTAAAGATCGTACATTTTGAAAATGTAGGAATGTGGGAACCATAGATCTAACAAGATCCACAGTTGATGAATATTGATCATAGGGTGAAATTTCATTGATTTGGAAAATTCAATGACAGCGCAGGAAAATAAAATGTGTCCTAACAAATTTGACAAATCTGTAAAAAGTGTCTTGACCCATGCTAACATACTAGACCTTTTAATCTCAAAAACCATTAGGGGCTACGTGTCACAAATCTATTTCCCTGCATTATTTAAAGACCTCGCAACTTGAAAATGCGAGAATGTGGAATCCGTTGATCTTGAGAAAATCAACGGTGTTGAAAAACATTTCAACTTGGCATCCTTTTTGAAATAAAATATCCAATTAAAGTGAATAAAAGGTTTATCATAAGGATAAAAAGGTATTCTGATGCAAACAAATCTTTAAGATAAAATGTCGCGCCAAAACATTTGAAACAATACCTTTTGAAAATTTTGAAAACTAGGGCAACACAAAACAAAGGTATAAGGGTTTTTACACACTTAGGGCCTTTTCAAGGATGATTTGAGAGACAAACCCTGAGAATTTAAAAGGAAAATACAACCCACAGAATAGGACATAACTAGGGTAATCTAACAATTTTCAGGATTTCAAAAGATAAAACCCTAATCTGCAAGAATCAAAGATTTAACTAATTTTTCACCCAAATATCATAAGTTTTTCTATACTATGAAAAATCACACCAACAGACCTTATAGTCCTTATTGCTCCTAATAGGGCAGATCACCAGAAGTGGTTAATTGTAAGCCTTAACAAGTTAACTTTATACTGCAATACTAAAGCTTGTGGGTATCATCCCCACCCCTATTTTACTTTCTAATTGGAAGGTTTCTGGGTTACCATATCTTGTGTCAAAGTTTTATGAATGTTTAAATGCTTTCATGCATGATTTCATGTACCTTGTGTATTTTTTCTATTCTTCTTATCTTTTGATTATGTTCTATGGTCATATTTTGGTATTTTGTACTTTGGTTATTTGAGATCCTAAATGATTTTGTATCTTATCATGATGTATATTCTTTGTATTTCATACCCTATGGCATGTGTAGAGGATGAGTATGCATTTTGGTTATGACATGTTGCATCTTGTGTACTTGTATATTCTATTATGTGATTTTGTACATGTGGTTATTCTATGACATGGAATTTGTTTAATCACAAAACATAAACTTAATGAAACATATATATGTGATTCAACATTAAGGAACCCTTGAGAGATGTAACTTCTAATGTATTTCTTATGTGTGTATGTGAGTTATTTGTTCTAGTTTTTTATCTCTTGACTATTTTAATCTTTCAAAAAAAAAGTTTGGCAAACTTAGTGACTTTTTAGGTTAATTTCTCTTGGGTTCTCTAGTAGGGCATTACAAAAGTACTGAGAAATATCTCCTATGATTTCTTGGAAAACTTGTTGGGCCAAACACTAGGTACTTTCTAGCTTGTCTGGTGGATGATAATGGATGATTTGGATACCATTTTGGGATTTGTTGCTTGATAGAATTTGACAATTCACGTTTAGGACATGTAGGTTCAGATGTTAGTTTTTGGCTATCTTATTGATGTTGTTAAAGGAAAACTAACTTGTATAGATTAAACACTTAGGAACTTTAGATTTGGATTTAAAAGGAACACTATTATAATTCTTGTTAGATGGAATTGAACTTGTATGTCTAATTCATATAGGTTAGTAGTGATTTTTGGAGATCTTTGGGTGTGTTGTTTTGTGTTGGTCTTCTATTGTAATCTTTATGTGTTTGATTGTTTGAATATGTGTGTGTGCACACACACACACACACACACACATATCTGTGTTTGTGTGTATATTTATGTATATATGTATATAGATGTGTGTGTAATATATGTATATATATATATATGTATATGTATATATGTATATATGTATATATATATATATGTATATGTATATATGTATATATATATATATGTATATGTATATGTATATATATATATATATATATATATATATATATATATATATATTTTTGTGTGTGTGTATATGTATATATATGTATATATCTATGTATCTATGTATCCATGTATCTATGTTGGCTTATGTTTATCCTTATTCAAAGGATCTCTTGGTGGGCCATTACAAAGAGCCTAATGGTACTAATGAATTTGAATTAATCCCACTCATAATCAAGTGAATCTATACTATATTTCCTTTATAACAAGTGTGTTGTATTCTTTAATCTAAGTCACTTTCTTCGTGAGATGTAGAGGCTTCAACACTATGATCAATAGGTAACTCATTTTCATCTCAAAGAAGGGAAGTGGAAGGAACAAAGTCGCCATCTTCTTGAGTGATAGAATTAATAGGCATAGTTTCATCATATTCATTAGTATTGTAAGAATTTTCCTTAGGGAAAATCACCAAAGATCAAGGAACTCAAGCACAAGCACAATAGTAGACCAAAGAGTATGATCATAATAATGATATGATATTCAATTCCATGTGAAAGTACACTAGGAGTGCATGTATTTAAAGGCCTCTGGAATGCTTCTAGAATGTCTAGGAATCAGCAACATGATAAGTCATACAATTAAGCACATGTCCACTAGGTGTGGGTTATCCTCCATTAAGCATAGGAGTAAGTGTGATGATGAGAGGATAAGCCTACAAAGGTGTAGCACACAAAATAATGTTGTAGACATAATGTGATAAAATAGGAGTGTGAATAATTGTGTTGTCTACATGAAAACTTAGTTAATTATGCAAACTCTAGTGTTGTAGACATCATGTGCTAAATTAGAATTTCTTACTCCGATATTGCCAACATGACAACTCATAAGAGTGCGCAAACTCCTAAGTGTCTCACTTGAGAAATAATAAAATAATTCATTAACTTAAGTAAACTTAAGTAAAGTTTAATAATTAAATATTTATTTACACAAAAACCCCCCCCTTAAGTGCAACTTAGGGGAATGCACTTAAGCTTATGAAAGCTAGGATGAAGAATGCAAGATGGGTCCCAGCTACTAGGCCATGTTAGGTACCCATGTACATAATGAAATGAAATCGCTCATATAGTGGAGAAAGATAGAAAACCTCATGGGAAAAACCCTCCCCCAAAAAGAGAGATGAAAAGACAATATGGATGGAGTAATCAAGACCCCCCCATTATGACATACATCAAGTATATACAAAAGAGAAATGGGAGAAGGACAAAACCCCATACGAGGAAAAGTCCCCCCCTAAAAGAGAAGAAGAAGAAAAGAAGGTAGTCCCCCCCCCCCAAATGTAGTGTGTTGATAAGTAATAGTTGCTCCAATGTAGAATTTGATCCATGAGTGTTGAATAATGTTCCTCCCCTTTGGAAGAAATAATGGCAGGGGTATAGGTGAGATGCTTCCCCTATGTGTAGAGAGAATCTCGATGATGAATGATGCCTCTAAAACCTACTCAACTATCCCTATGTCAATATTGACTATCACCCCTTCTAATTTTGTTGAAAAGAACAATGTCAGATCTAGCAAGGATGGATGTAGAACCTATCCCAAGGAACCAATTGTCTCCTCAAATGATAAAGAGACCTCCTGCAACTATTGTACATAAGGATCCACAATCATATCAACTTGTGAAGACTGATCATGTAGAGAATGGACAAGAGGGGCAAAGTGAACCCTCGCAACAATTGAAGAAGGTTATTCTTCATCAAAGAGAAGATGTATATCATAAATGATGTCTCCCAAATCTATGATGTATGACTCCACAAAAAAACCTGAAATATTTGTCAAGAAGTCATCTATTGATGTTGGAGCTAGAAGACAATGTGTACCCTTTTGTTCTAGACCTATCACTATGGCTATGGATGAAGTGTTCACCTTAAAAAAGAGAAGAAAAATATCATTGATGATGTCTCCCACATCTTCAATGTGAAACTCCATGAAAAGACCTGCAATATTTGAAAGGAAGTCATCCCATGAAGCTGAAGTAGGAAGATGTAGTGTTTCCTGTTGCACTGAATTAGAAGCATCTATGGCTAGAACTAGATCAATAGTAGCAATAGGAGCATTAGGAGGTGTGATCCTATCTAGAGGTGAAGGAACCATAGCTAAAGTGACTAATGATAGAATATCTTCTAGAAAAGGAGGAACTGTTGGATCTCTATATTCTTTCTAAAGACCCATCCACATATCATAAGGGTGAATGAGTTTTTTAATGACACAATCTAAACTAATATTCAATATAATGATATCCAAAAGTTTGTTAAAAGGTGGTTATTTTTTAGTGTAAAAGAACAATTTGTTGGAAGATAAATAAGGAAATAGTTCCTTATGCTCACTTCTTAGATGATCAATGATTAAAGCACTCCATTTGTGATAGTTCTTTTTTGTCAACGGAGGTTTAATTCACTAACATGTGTGACAAAACTCCTCCATGAGATCAATGAATTTGAGCACCCCCCCAAAACATAGAAATAATCAATCAACCCCCCCCCCCCCCCCCCCCCAATATATGATTTGGCACATTATAGGTAGTGCGATTATAAAGGCCAATTTAGGGCCTATTTTTGAAAGAAGTATTTTTGTCTATAGAAGCCTATAATCTGATTGCAAATTTGGAAAGTAAACAAAAAATTATGCACTTTCAAAAAAAAATGGAACCTGATTATGTGTCTAGATGAGCCTGTACTAAGCATTTGAAGTGGCAAAAATTGAGATTTGTGAGTTGCAAGAAAATTAAGGAACAAAGATCTCAAACCACCTACACCAATGTGTAGATCATGAAATTCTACCCCAAAAGAAAAAAACAATTGCTTAAAAAAAGGAGTCCATGTGAGCGAGATATCATTGTTTGAAAATCACCTCTATTATTATTTTTCCTAGATTGCTGCCATCTCACCTCCAAAAATCAATTAACTCTAGATTTCACCTCAGAAGTCCAATTTTGATGAAACAAAAGTCAATTTGGGGCTTTTTTGACCTTCTAAATATGATGCCAACATCTGATTAGCACCAGCAAGCTCCAATATTTACCTACAAAAAATCTCTCCTACTGGCCTGATGGCCAAAAATTTTCCAAAAAATAATGCAAATCCAAAAAAAATAGTAGAGATTCAAATGATAAAATATGAAGATCTCAAATTTAAATTCAGAGATCTAAAATGATCATACCAAATCTAAAAATTAGGCCTTCAGGTTTCAATTTGCAAAATAAAATTTTCCTCAAAATTGACTTTGTATAGTCAATTTTCACCGAATCAATGTTCTAGATGCAATTGTGAGGTATACTTTGGCTCTAGATGCTCCCAATGTCTGTGAATTCTCCAAATCTAGGTCAAGGTGCTAAAGCAAGAATGGTCTTGAATGGCTATGTGAAGAGAATCTCCCTGAGCTCTGATACCATGTAAGAATTTGGTATAGCTCTAATACCATGTAAGAATTTACCTTAGGGAAAAATCACCCAAGAACGAGGAACTCAAGCACAAGCACAACAATAGACCAAAGAGTATGATCAGAATAATGATATGATATTCAATTTTATGTGAAAGTACACTAGGAGTACCTATATATAAAGGCCTCTGGAAAGCTTTTAGAATGCCTAGGAATCAACAACATGATAAGTCATACTACCAGGCACATGTCCACTAGGTGTGGGTTATCCTCCATTGAGCATAGGAGTAAGTGTGATGATGAGAGGATAAGCCTACAAAGGTGTAGCATGCAAAATAATGTTGTAGACACAATGTGCTAAAATACAAGTGCAAATAACTATGTTTTCTACATGAAAACTTAGTTAATTATGCAAACTCCAATGTTGTAGACACCATGTGTTGAATTAGAGTTGCTTACTTTGGTGTTGTCAACATGACAACTCATAAGAGTGCATAGACTCCTAAGTGTCTCACCCAAGAAATAATAAAATAATGCATTAACCTAAGTAAACTTAAGTAAAGTGTAATAAGTAAATACTTATTTACACCAACAAGTACCATTAGGCTCTTTTTCATGGCCCACCAAGAGATCCTTTGAATAAGGATAAACTTAAGCCAACATATATATGTATATATATATATATATATATATGCATGTGTATGTATGTATGTTTATATTTGTATGTATATATGTGTGTGTATGTGTATACAAATATATACATACATATTTATATACACATATATATACATACATATACATACAAATACATACATATACATACATATAAATACACACATATATATACATATATATACATACATATATATACATATATATCTTAATATATTTATATACATTGGCTTATGTTTATCCTTATTCCAAGGATCTCTTGGTGGGCCATTACAAAGAGTCGAATGGTACTAATAAATTTGAAGAAACTATTCTCATTAATTCTATCACTCAAGAAGATGGGGACTTTGTTCCTTCTACTTCCCTTCTTTGGGATTAAAATGAGTCACCTGTTGATCATAGTGTTGAAGCCTCTACATCTCATTAAGATAGTGACTTAGATTAAAGAATGAAACACACTTGTTACAAAGGAACTATAGTATAGATTCATGTGACTATGAGTGGGATTAATTTTTAATTGAATCTATAGAATTGGGAGTAGATTTTATGTACACCTATGCTAACCAAACGGATGTATTAGATGATTCACCTATAGGACATGATGAGTCAAATTTCTTATTTCTCTTATTGATCATGTTGATCATGTTAGGGGACTTATCAATTTAGGTACCTTTGGTGAGGACCTTATAAATTATGAATTTCTCATTACTAGAGATGACTCCTACTACACTAATAACTTGGAGCCCTCCATATCACTTTCTCTTATACATCCCAACCTTATTGATTAGTTGCAATAAAGTCAACAAATAAAACTCCTCACTTTCCACAATGATTAGTAGTTTGCATGCTACCTCAACACTATTGAGCTTGTAGTTTCTTCCACCAATGAACCTAATAAAAATATGGTTGAATTAGATATCAAGTATCTTAGTCAAAAATTAAAAATTAAAATGAAAAAGAATAAGAGTTATGATGGAGAAAACCACTTTCTAGTAGTGTTAGAACCTAAAATGATAAAAAGAAAAGATGAATCCAAGCTATGGTGGAGACCTCCTTGAGGCACCCAAGGATGAGATACTTGGTAGTCTACCTAACTATTTCAAATAAAGGTCATCAATCTTAATAGAGCCAACTCATCCAATTAACATTGGGATAGAAGAGACTCAACACATCATTCATCTAACACAATCCTTATCAAAAGAAGAAGAAAAATAGTATACAACGTTCTTTGGGAAAAAGAAGAACAACTTTTCTTGGGCATATTCAAATATTTGAAGGCTTGACATTAATATTCTCATGCATCATCTATCCATAGCTCCTAACGTAAAACCTATTGAACAAAAACTATGAAAAATGCATCCACACATAGCGCTCTTGGTTAACATAGAAATAGAAAGACTTCTCAATGTTGGATTTATATGAGCTATTGATTGTCAAATATGTTTCAAGTACCTATTTCAAAGCGTGATAAATTCATTCATGTATATGTTGACTCCAAGATATTAATAAAGCATGTCTTAAGGATGATTTTCCACTCCCAAACATAGACATGATAGTGGAAATTATGATGGGATATAAAATATACTCTCTTATGGATTGATTCTAAAGTTACAGTCAAATCAAAATAGCTCCTAAAGATAAAGAAAATCCTACTTCCACATGTGCATGGAGAACCTTTTTCTGGAATGTTATACCATTTGGACTCAAGAATGTTGGAGCTACCTACCAAAGTGATGTCTATCTTTCTTTCCTAATGCATAACATCTATGGAAGATTATGTGGATGATACCCTTGCCAAATTTTAAAATAGAAACCTCCATCTTGAAGATTTGGATTTAATCCTAAATTGGATAGAATATTTCAAGCTAAGACTGAATCCAAATAAATGTTCATTTGGTGTTACCTTAGGAAAATTACTTGGATACACCATTTTAGCCAAAGGAATTGAGATTGACCTATAGAAGGTTCAAGCTATAATGGGTATGCTACCTCTCAAAAATATCAATCAAATGAGATGTCTTCAAGAATGTCTCTAATCTATTAGGTGGCTGATATCTCAACTCACTAATAGAGCACAACCTTTGAATAAGAACTTGCACAAAGGAGCTACTTTCATATGGAAAAAATAATTCAAAATGAGCCTAAATTATATAAAGGCATACTTGGCCAATCCTCCTATTCTAATGTCTCTTATCCTAGTAAAATGTCTCATATTATACATTTTAGCTATAGAAACATATATATAATTATCATGGCTTATGAGATCAACTACAATAATATTGAGAAGTCATATCTCGTAGTAGTGTTTTTGTCTCAAAAAAAAAGACATTATATGCCATCCCACAATATATAGCTTGTTGCTAAGATTGATCCATTAAAATATCTATTAAGTAAAGCTACCCTTTTTGGTAACATTAAAAAAGTGGATGGTGATTCTCTCCTAATTTAGCTTTGAGTACATCAACTGTAATGAAATCAAGGTACAATCCATTATTGATCATCTAACTAACTTTCCACTACAAGTTCATATACCAATACAAATTAACTTTCCTTAATCTTCCATTATGTACATGACTGAGTGTACCTAGAAGATGTTATTTGATGGTTCATAAACACATAATGGTATTGGTTTTGGAGTTCTCTTTATCACTCCTTAAGGATATACAATACCAATTTCTTATAAATGTTTATTACCTTTTACCAACAATATAGTTGAATATAAGGTATTAACTAATGGGAATAAATTAGCAATATCAAATGGAAGATTACTGAGCTACATGTCTTCATAGATTCTCATCTTGTCAACAATAAAACTAATAATAACTATTAGACTAAGGATGGAAATTTGGTACCTTACAAGAAGATGATTGATGAACTTAAGAACTACTTAACCTTTATAACATTCCTACAATTCCTAGGACCAAGAATATACTGATTGATGCTTTGGATACCTTGGCTTCTATCCTTTAGGTACATAAGCATGAATCAAGATATTAATTCTTGGTTGAAGAACTATGTTATCATGTATATGATTCTCTTAAAAACTATGTTATATACACCATTATTGGTCATGACTCCTCATGCTATGCTAATATCTATTCTTACCTCTATGATCAAATCATTCCTAACAACCCTACTCATAATGAGAAAAGACATCTTATCTGTAATTTATCTTTCTATACCCTCATCTATGGTAACTTGTTTGGGAGGTATCTAGATGGAACACTTTTTAGCTTATTAGAAAGAGAGGAATCCAAATGTGTCTTAGCCAAAGTCCACAAGGACATATGTGGGTCCCACTATAATGGTCTTGTGCTAGTTTCAAAAATACATAAGGTTGGTTACTATCATCCTACCATGTAGACAGATATGGTTAGGCTTTCTAAAAGTCATAAGAAGTGTCAAATCTATAGTAACTTGATTTGTGCTCTAGGAAGAGATCCCCTACCTTCTATCTCACATTGGCCTTATAGTACTAGGTTTTTGATATAGTAGGTCAGACACATCCCAACTCATTAGGACAATGAAAGTTTATCATAAATGGTATAGACTACTTTACTAAATTTGTTGAGGTTGTACATATATTCTATGAAAATTAGTGTGTATAGAATACAAAAATAAACTAAGCATTCACAAACCAAGATCCAATAGCAACAAATATGATAAATTGAATGAAAGCCAAAACAAGAGAATGTTGTTAGAATATATAGTCCACCAATATAACTGAGAGGGGAGGTGAATCAATTATTTGACTATTATCATAATTATCAATCGTAATACAACTTAGTCATGTGAATATTATAATTTGAAACCACAAAAAGATACTCATATAGAATAACACCAGATATGTTGACTAGGGAAACCCCTTGATCAAAGGGAAAACCCTAGTGGGGATGGTACCAAAAAGATGATGTACTAATATAAATATTCCTTCTTAGAGGAGGGACCCTGTTAGGAGTCTATAATAACATTCAATACATATCAGTCCCTATTCTATTAGGAGATTCCAACCTTGTTAGGAGTTTTGGAAGGCAGATGGACCCACTATCCAAATAGCTTTAGGGGCAAGACCAATGAATCCATTGTCCAAATGATATTTGTATTATTCCTTGCATAATAATATATTTTAATTATACTTCCTCTTCCTTTGTCCTATCAACCAGACCTTTGTTTCTTCTTATGTTGATGCCAAATCATGAACTTTCCATCCAATAATCCCTTGGACTGTTTACTTGCATTCACCAATACACTTTTCTCATTTTCACACCTCCTTAATTACTTTGCATTCAATAATTGAACACACACACTTACAAATAAGGAATAGATCTTTCCTTTATACCCTATCTTCAAAATAATTCCTTGATTTGGCCTTGAGGATTTCCCAATTAATTATGATAAGATAATTAATTAATTTGTAATTACAATAGCATTTTTGGCTAACAAGCTATACAAAACTTCACACACGTAACTTCAAGACTTGTGCATTTACTAATATCACCATCAGATGTCTTTGATCACTTTCTAACTATGCATCATCAAATTATATCTATGCTAGAAGATATAATAGGGTCATCAGAAACTACTTTCCATTCACTTTGTCTCTACACTGCTCTCTATAAATCACTTATAGCTTCCATACGTCTTCAACTTAGATTACATGCATTTTACCTCATCATGAGGACACGAAGTGGAATTGTCCTTAGTTGTGCATCACTAGATCATCAAACCTCTATCTGTACAACCTTGATCTCTATATGCTACTGTGCCAGTCTTCACAAGATTACTATTGTGTTGACATCAATAAAAAACATAGTCATGAATGAAACATGTCAATGCTCTCCAATACTTAGGATACTCCCCTAAAGGAATACCATTAGCATTCATGCTAGCAATCTCCACCTTTGGCATTGATGACAACATAGATGAAAAACATATAAGTTCCAAGAATACCAAATAGTACTCTATTGTTGTTGCTATTGTTGTTCTCATATTTTCAAATCCTCTTCATCAATCATATATGAAATCTTCTAGAACATTGCTCTATTATGTATCTTCATGTTGTATATATCCCCCACAAAGATATTCATGAATCTTTCTAAATCTCCCTAATAGAGATATGCAATTGTCTCTCCTCCATTCAACTAGAGGATTTTTTTGTGCACTCTTCTCCCCCCGTTAACATCAATGAAAAAGGCCTCATTATGTCAATTGTCTACTCCAATTTTGCAACCAGCTCAAGTGTCTAAAGACACTAATTAATATCAAATACTATGAGTCCTTAATGATTCTACTCATCATAGATATCCCCCATACAGGAAGCATAAGAATTCATGCTAACAAATGTAGACCTCATGAATCCTCATGTCCTCCTTGATGCTTTTGATATGGTCCAATGATCATGTATGTGTACTCAAATAGGGTGCTCAATCTTCAAAAATGGATGCAAATGATGGATGGATGTATGAAATTTTGAGTATAATAATAGTGCTTTGATATTATTTAACTCTCAAAGTAGTATAATAAGTTTATTCAAAACATGGATGATTTGTAAAGGATGGAGGGTTCAATTTATAGTCCATGGGTAGAGGAAATAAATGGCTAAGATGTAAAGAAGAGAGATTGTGAGGGAGGGCTAGGATGCAAGGATAAAGGATCATATGGATTGTGATTTCTCAAATCCATAGTATTGTGATAAGTGTCACAAGGAGAATTAATTTAAGGAGATAGGATTTGTGGAGAATCAATTGATTAAATGAGGTGTGAAATAGACTTGAGTATTCTTTGGTGGGAGAGGGAGATGTCGCATGAGAGTGGACTTGGGCTTAAGTCGAGAAGACTAAAATCATACTTTTATTTTTGCAAGTGGTCTAGAAGAGGGAATTATAAGGGGTTGATGTGGGTCAGTTAAGGGGGTGTTGTGGCTTAATTAAGGAGGGTGATGTGACTAGTAGATGGAATTGTTAGAAAAAAAATTGTTGAAGAAATTAATTAAATAAATGAATTATTTGATTACAAAGGTTAATTGTTGGTACATGAGTTGGGGTATGTTAACTACTGGGTTGAGGGTTAGTTTGTGGTTGATAGATTTAATTAATTGAAAGAATCAAATAGAAAGGGGAAATTTGGGATTAAATTAAATAGCTTGTGCATTTATCTATCTTAATAAAGGAAGGGGAATTTGGTTAATAAATCAGACTATTGGTTGTCTTTTTACCTTATTAATCGGTCTATAATTAATTAATTAATTAGAGGATAACATAAATAAATAAATAATTTAATATTTAATAAATAATACCTTAGAAGATGACTAAGTAAGATTACATTATTGTGTGATCATATTTAGGGGTCTACAGGTCCTCTTTCAGCTACTATAGGAAAACAAGTCTCATTATTCATCCTAAACTACATTTTTTGTTGATATGATGTGCCATCCTCCATAGTTACTGATAATTGAGGGAAATTAAAGATCAAATACCTCAAGTAAATGTGTAAGAATCTCAAAATTAGAAAACATTGGTCTTCTATTTATTACCCCCGAGGAAATGGTTAGGTTGAAGCTTCAAATAAGACACTCATTAAGATCTTGCATAGAACTATTAGCAAGTCATAAAGGGATTGGCACCTTTAGATCAATCCTACTAAGTGGGCTTATAGAAAAAGTATTCACACACCTAGGAGAGCTACTCCTTTTTCCCTTGTCTATGTGGTTGATGTTATCTTTTCTATTGAAATTGAGATTAAATACAAGTACAATGAGATCCAAATCTGGATCAACATCTCAAAATCTTAAATGTATCAAAATGGTCCTAAGTACAATCTAAGGTATTGAGAGGTCATGACTGACTCTTGCCTTCCTATGTAGGATGAGGAGGGGGAGGATCATATGCAAGGTATTCTTTAATGGCTAATATTTGTCAACTGGCTAATTTTACAAACTTTTGTCTGGTAATTTGGCTAATAATTTGAGATTTAACACAAACTAAATCATCATATTTTTATAAATTTTAGCTCTAAAATATTTAAAATCACTCAATAGTTTATTTTATTAAAAAAATATTTAAATATTCACCATAATGTTCAATATATGATTAGCTTGATTCACTAAAATATTATATATTATTGGAAAATTATTGTCATAATTATTAGTTACTTTAGGGATATATCACCAATATTTAGTTTTTACTATTGATTTAAAATATGATGTAATGATCCTCATAATATTCCATGAGTTTAAAAAAAATTCAATTTTTATTTGTAATATTCCATGGTGATTAATGAAATTTCAATTATTATTGAGATTCACCAATATTTTCTATACAAAAATTATGATTCCAAAATAATCCCCAATATAAATAATATTTAAAATTAAAATTTTGAAAGATTTTTGAATAGAAATTTTTATTTATTTTTAAATAATGAAAGATTCTCCAATATTTTATATGCTTTTTTAGGGGGGGCTTCTTAAATATTACCCTGATCCTATGTCATATCTAGCATTTATACCACACCCTCTAATCTCTTGGCCACTTACGAGTAGTCTATCAGTTTCTAACCCTCAAGCACCACAATTATATATGGCATATAGTAATATGAATAGTGTATACCCTGACACTTTTATCCTACTAATCTCTATCCCTCTCCTACATAAAACTATAACTATAGGCTATCTTATTTACTAGTTGTTGGTCCCATACTATGATTGTAATCTTCAATTGTTGAATATTTTCCTATGTCATCCTCAACTATGTCTCTAATTGATCTATCATGTCACTATCTTTGGGCTTCTTTGGTGCTCTCTAATCCTATCATTGAAAGGGTTGTTTTTGTCTAGACTTTAAGCCTCTCTCCACCTCTACCTCTTGATCAGTCTTCACCCCTCTGCCTTACCTTCTCCATGCCTATAGTAATCCCTGCTAAGTCTAGAGTTCCTCTCTCTCCCCTACTCCTAGTGTGTGTCTTGTTGTTACCAGTATCATCATCACCATTATTTCTTCCACCAACTCCATGTAGGATTCATAAATATAATATATGGTGCTCTTGTATACATCTTGTATGTACTCTAGTTGCATGTTGACATCTACCACATCTAGAAGTAAGTCTTGTGTCACATGATGTAACTCATATACCTCCTAGAGACATAGGTCATATCGCAACATTAGATCTCATCCTAAGATGTGCTCCATAGGGTACCTTACATAATTTGTTACCCCTATACTAATGCCCAGTTGGTACCTAAGCTATCTCCATGCATGGCTACTCATAAATATCTCCACCATCCTTATGTGCTTACCTAATAGTGGTATGCTATAAAACATATATGCTAGCTTATCCTATAGGGTTGAAATTCCACTTATGCAATATCATCTACCCTCCTCCTTTAGAACGGGGTATCTCCCACATGAATATGTTGAATGTATCATGAATATCTATAAATGTAAGGCATCTCCTATTGCCTTAGAGAAATCTAGGATGAGTCACAATTATGTGCTCACATGTTTGTGCTTGCATAATCAAAACTCTAACTGACTAGCTCCTCCCCTCTCTATGTATTATTTCATAGAGTTTTTGATATAAATCACACAAGATAGAGCGCCCATGAGCCATATGACATAAATGTGAAAGTAGATTCATCACTAATTAATCCCCACTATGCTAAAATTCTTATTGACTCCTATATACACCAATTATACACCCAATTTACAAGCATAGCATGTAGACAACTAGATAACCAACCATCATTTTCTCCTACTAAATGGTCCTACCTAGGATGGCCTCATCAACAAAAACCTAGTGCATAGCAATAATTTCCTACCTAGGAGTCTCATCAAAATAGACCTAGATCACAAGATTATGGGTTTATATCATATATGTCATCTTGAGAATGTCATAAGTTAAAAAGTAATAGAACAAAGATATCAAAGTACTTACAAGATATCCTCTACAAGAAATATGTAGTATCTGGATAAACATTTTCTAGTGTGATTGTAATGCCCCACCAAGGGATCCAAAAGAATTAACCTAAAGTTTTACTAAGTTTGCCAAACATTTTTTTTTTGTTTAAATAACTACATACACATCAATCATAAAGTAGCAAAAGCAAAACATACAATCACACATAAGCAAACACAATAGATTACATTCCCAAAGGATAGGAAGACACTGAATCACATTTAAATTTAAATAATACTAAGACTAATAAATAACACATCCATATGAAAGTACAAATACAAGTCCAATCCACTTAAATAATATACATTTGTTTCAAATACCATTTGGCAATAAAATTTGGAATGGTCAATCATCCACTGTACATGGCACAGGGTATGAAAGGCTAAAAATATATACATTTATAAAAAATAGATTACGTCATCCCTCTTAGATCCATGAAACAAAGTACAATACAATAATTGAAATCATACATCATAAAGATATAACCATCCATCATAATACACAAAGATAGAATGAAAGGAAATGTTGACAAAGAACTCCAGCCATGACATCAATGGATGGATCTCAATGGTAAGAGTAAAAAAGAACTACCACCCAACCTCATGGTGACCCAAAAAAATCCACTCCCACCATGCTGAGGAGATAGTCTCAAGTCCAAAATAGGATATCAATCCAAAAATCAAAAGTAAACTCTATGTCAAGGAAACCCTAAAAGTAATCTAACTCAAAGGTTCCAAGATAAATCGACATCTAGACCTAGAGGCAAACAAAGACGCATAGGGAATCTACTATGTAAGTGAGAAAGTGTCATTGCACGAATCAATGCTAGAGTTACCTTGGTAGTTTAACTTGAACTTGACCCTCTAGTGATTTATGCGGCACTAGTATCCTTTCGTACTAACAAGGCATACTAACAATGCATGGTCGCAACCAAGCATTCTCTCTACTCCCATCCTTGTCTATACTAGCACTGGAGGCATGGGTGACAACATACAAAGACTCTTATTAGGTTCATTTTACTCTCATTTAGTGTAGTATTTTCACTTATTAAACTTACAATGGGTTACCTTGGCAACCACTTTGGGCCCCAGCCTCCATTGCAAGCCACTTCCTGACATTGCATATAGATAACCTACCCTATGCTCATAAAATTACAAATCAAAGAATCATATTATTTCACCTCAATCCTATACAAGAGACTGGAAAGCATCAAAAGATAGTTCACGATAACCCATCAGTTCTTTACAAGCAACTAGAAAGCATCCCAAAAATACTAATTGAAGACTAAAAAGGTTAAGTTAAATATGTCATAACATCCATCTCGTTATCCCACAAGGACATTGAAAGCAATAAAAAATAATATAACCAAACTCATCAAAGAGTATACCAACACATTACCATGGTTGAGTTTAAGAGATCAAGATCAAATCATCATAATACCACAATTACAAAACTCCTAAGCCTCTAGTAGACGTCCTAAAGCTGGTCAACCCAAACCCAAAGCATAGACAACATATAGATAACTGAGTAGTTTCATAGTTTCATTGATATTGAAGACACATAGTTGAGTTAACAGTAAGGTTTCAGTTTTCGTTCAATGTAAGTTTTCAAATATATGAATTTTACATTTTACCCTTAACTATATAACCCAATTCTTGAATTTGAACAAAATGCACAATTACCTCTATTTGATTTTAAGTCCATTATTCCAAAATAACTTAAGGGTAATTGTTTATTTAAATTATTAAAATAAAACTTATCAATTTTCAAGTAAAATAATTTACAATTTTATTAAAATCAATATTATTATTAATAATTAAATAAATTAAAACTTCATTAAATAACTTCCATTATTAATTAAACTTAATTAAATTAGATTTAATTAAATTAATTAATAATTATATAAAATAATTGTACTAACATTCATTAATTATTTATTATATTAATAAATATTAATAAAAATTTAATATTACTAATTTTTTAATGAAACAACTTTTTTTTTAAATAATATATAAAAAACTGGCACATGTTTTGAAGGCTTGTTGGTCTTATACCCTACGGCAGTAGGTTTACTACTAGCGGTAGTGTACTTGTTGCCATGGTCTTAAAGGTGGTGACAGCGGGTATGGGGGGTGGGGTGGGGGTGGGCATGGGGATTCCCAACCTCCTCTCATTTAATATTTTAAAAAAAAAAAAAATGTTTTTGTTTATTTTTTATATTCAATTTTTTTTAAAAATTTAAAACAAATCCCTCCCACAATTTGTAATATATATTTTTTTATAAAAATCCTACTAATTCACTAATAGGAAAAATACGACAACCATACAAATTTTCAATACAAAATTTTCATTCCATTCGAAATCCTTCCCAGTTTAATTTTCAATTTTAAATCTACTAAAAGAGGGTTCTAATGATATTTTAATCTCCACATATACAAAAGAAACCCGCATGCATACCAGTAATTCCAAATTACAATATTGAAAGATTTGTCACAAAGAAATTTGGATAAACAATTCACAGTCACAAAGAAGATAGGAATATTTAAATAACGTAATTAATTGGGTGAATCAAAACACAATAATCTATCTAGTTCTAATGTTAAAATCACAAACACCCAAAAGATTGTGAGAGAAATTTCTTCTCTCAAACCTTCTCTCCAATTCCGTCTCCAAAATTATTGGTCCCTCGAAAATAGACCCTCAAATGCTGATAAGGAGTTCTCTCCTAGATTCAAGGCACTGATTGTGTGATCACTCGAGGGAACTCCTTGATCACAACTTTTTAACTCTTTATTATCTTTTTCCAAAACTTCATGCATACTTGTGCAATTTTAAATATCTTTAATAATTTAATTTGCTTTCTCGTCTTAATTACTTTATTATATTTTAATCCCATGCATAAGCTTTATGCAATTTAATTAAAATAAACTTTATTAAATAATTTTTTACTCTCTCTTAATAATTTTCAAAGTGTTTTTAATATAATATTTATTGACTTAAGTAATAATATTATTTAGCATTTATTTAAAAATGATCTTCTAAATATATTATTATTAAATTAAATTAATATTATTACGCTCTAAAAATAGAACTATAATATTCTCTCTTAATTTTAATTATTTTTATTTAATTAATTTCCCAATTAATTAAATATAATTAAATATTAAAAATATCATAATAATTTTCCATTAAATTAAATCATTAATTAATCTTTTAATTTAACTTAATTAACAAAAAAAATCACAAAAGACTAACAAGCCAAAATATGAAAACCCATCATAAAATACCACATACAAGATCAAACTCTGGGGTTATAATCATGAATTTACGTCATACGACGCATTCGAAATGGTAATCATCTCAAATAATTGTCCTAATTTTCTAGGACAATTGGTTTAAAGGTTTAGGATTTGGACTCAAGAATTTATCTCCCCTCTCTTACCATTGAGATATTGCTATAGGGTACGCTCATCCTAGCAATTCAGGGAAGTTGATACCTGGTACCTGCAATCTACATAAAATCCATGTATGTACAAACACATAAATACTAAACTAAATAGAAAATGGTAAGAAGTTATGCATCATGTAGATCCTGACTAGCAGGTGACTATGACTCCCTTAACCACATCAAAAATGTCATACATAAAGAAAATATACATGCACACCAGACACATGTAGTATGGGGTAAGTATCCATAAGAAAACAAATATAATAACCCATCTAACTAATCATCATCAATAACTGAAATCACTATAATCATCATCATCATGCATACATGAAGTAAATAGTACCAAGTAGTCTCATCATAAAATCAACTGAATATGAAATAATATATGATAATTTGAAAGATAATGCTACTAATCATCAAGCATAAAACTGGCCTAAAAAAATTTTGCAATAATAATAAAATGTAAACTAGGGGCAGGCACTACATCTACCCCCCCAGACTTAAGCTTACTCATGGAAGCCTATAAACAAGTAGGGATATAAATCCCATATGCCAGATGCATCCTACCATGAAGCTAATGACTCATCAGTAGTGTCCCATTGGACCCTTACCTGCTCTATGGTTCAACCCCTGAGGGTCAACTCCCATTATTGTAGAATGTGAATCAGCTCCAAAGCTAGCTACTTATCCTCCACCTATAAAGCATTCCAATCAAGAACATGTACCACATTAGGAATATATCACCTAAGTATAGAAACATGGAAAACATCATGAACATGAGCTAGGTTGGGTGGCAAAGCAAGATGGTAGGCAACTAGACCTATCCTCTCAAGAATCTCAAATGGTCCCACAAAGTGAGGTGCTAAGTTCAAACCTTTTCCATAATGGATTAGACTCTTGTGTAGACGCACTCTCAAGAAAACTTTCTCTCCCACATTAGACTGTTTATCTGTCTTATGAGCATAGACATAATTTTTCTACCTATCCTATGTCATAGACACATGCTCACAGATGTGTATTACCTATTGTTCCATATCTCAAAGCATCTTAGGACTCAATAGGATGTGATCCTCAAGACTATCTCAACTCAAAGGTGTACGACAAGGATGACCATATAAGGCCTGAAAAGGTGTCATGCCAATAGAACTGTGACATCTGTTGTTACAAGCAAACTCCACTAGTTAAAGATAGTCCTCCCAAAGACTCTGTCTATCTATCACAAATATCCTAAACATATCCTCCAGAACCTAATTCACTCTCTTAGTCTATCCATCTATCTCTGGATGATGAGTTGAAGTTCAACTGCACTCTAAGATCTTGCTACAGTGATATCCAAAATGCGAAAGTGAATATATGATCCCTATCCAAAATGATATTCTAGGGTATTCCATGTAGTCTCACAATATCATGCATGAAGAAATTAGCTACAGAAGTTGCAATGTAGGATAGCCTCATTGATGAAAAATGTGCCACCTTAGTCAATGGTCACCATGATAGTGTCATGTCAATGAGTAGTCATAGGTAATCCTACTATGAAATCCATAAAGATTGTGTCCCACTTCCATGAAGGAATGAGATTTGGTTGTAAAAGCTCTGCTAGATGTTGGTGCTCTACTTTGACTCTCTGACACTCAAGACACCTAGCCACAAAATCAGCAATATCACACTTCATCCCTATCCAATAAAATAGATGTCACAAGTTTGCATGCATCTTCTTGACATGTGGATCTATTGAGTAACAATGAGCCTCTGATAGGATCAATGTATGAAGCTCATCTAGTAGTAGTACATATATTCTTATTGAATGTTTCAAAAGGCCATCTAACTCTAGAACATAATATGAAAACTTACTCTCCAATGGTCTCCCTACAACTATCCATAGGAAGTGCCTAAAGTATATTGCTCCTTAAATCCACACTAAGAGTTATAGATAATGTCTCATGTCTCATACAACTCAAAGCATTAGCTACCATGTTCTCCTTCCCCTAAATATACTTCACCTCGAAATCATACTCACAAAGAAAAGAAACTCCATACAACACCTCTACCTAGCATTCAGATTAGGTTGCTTGTGAATATGTACTGTAGACTGTGATGATCACTATGAAGTTCAAATCTATGTCCCAGCAAGAAGTGTCTCCATCTCACTAGGCCATGAACTAGTATAGCTAACTCAAGATCATGCGTAGGATAATTCAGCTCGTGATCCTTGTGTTTGTGCAATTCATATGCAATCACCCATCCATCCTACATAAAAACTACTCCAATCTCTTCTAGGGAAGCATTTGTACACACCATGAAGTCACCTGTTGGATCAGGTATTGATAAGATAAGTGCATTGGTCAAAAGCTCCTTAAATTTTTGAAATGCATCCTCACATTTCTCTATCCATAAAAACTTATTTCCTTTCCTCTAAAGGGAAGTGGTAGGATGTGCTATTCTAGAGAATTTTTTGATGAATCTATAATAATAACTAGCTAGACCCATGAAACTATGAATTTTTGACATGGTAGTGGGTGTGAACCAATCTACCATTGTCTAAATCTTTGCAGGGTCTACAAAGATACCCTCACCTGATATGATGTGCCCTTGGTATTGTATCTCTAATTGAAAGAAATCACACTTTGTCAAATTAGCATAAAGTTGATTATCTCTCAAGCACTATAAAACCAAATGCAAATGTACCTCATGTTGCTTCTAGGATCTAGAATATATCATCTAGGAACACGAGTATAAATCTATCAAGATAGGAACAGAAAACTCCATTCATCAGACAGATGAAAACTAATGGAGCATTTTGTAGCCCAAAAGGAACCAATATGAACTTGTAGTGCCCATAGTGAGTTTGGAATGTGGTCTTATGAATATCAGCATCCCAAATGTGAAGCTGATGGTATCTTGACTTAAGATCAATTTTGGAGAACATTGGAGCTCCCTTAATCTAATCAAATAAATCACCGATCCTTGGTAAAGGATGTCTATTCTTTATTTTCACCTTGTTTAGCTATCTATAATCAATACATATGTGCAAATAATTATCCTTCTTCTTCACAAAGAGCACTAGAGCTCCCCATGGTGATACACTCAATCAGATACTACCTGTAGCCAGAAGGTCCTCAAGCTATAGGTGCAACTCACTCAATTCTTAAGTGCCCATATGATAAGGAGCTCTATAAATAGGCTCTACTCCAAGAATGAGATCAATGCTAAAATCAATATCTCTCTTCAAGGGCATGCTCAGAATCTCACTTGGAAAGACATTCACATATGCTTGTAGAATAGGGTGGTCTATAGTCTTTCCTGTAGGGTCTTCTTCTTCCATCTCACTTATTGTAATAGAAAATACCTAACATCCCTTAAAAAATCTCCAATTTAATTGCATAGTAGATATCATCCATAGAAATATAGTTCTCTATATCCCTACAATCTCCACATCCTTCCCTTGGTCATCCTAACACACAATGGTCTTCTTTCTACGATCTATACTAGCTCTATGAGAGCCAAGCCAATCCATACCTAAGACACATTGTAGGAGCCAAGAGGAATTACTCTAAGGTCAACTAATGTCACAAACCCTCTTAAGCTTAGTTCACACTTCTAAACTATGGAATTTTTGGAAACCCTAGCACCTAAAGCTAGTTCCACTTGCCAACCCAAATCCTGCTTAACCATTTCTAGATTATACTTAGCAACTAATGATGGTGACCCTGTGAGCTCTACCTACATCTTTGACTATGGGCTCAGATGTTGCTAGCCTAGAACTTGAATACTGAGATGCACACTATGGATAGTGGGCTAAAATGTGTCCAAACTACCCACAAGAATAACATCTTGAGTCTTTGCCAGATCCCCTTCCTATTGGAGGTGCACTCGACTACTAGTGGCTATCCCTACTAGAAAAAGACTAGTTTCTCTATGTATGCTAAGTATTCTAATTTTACCTATTGTGCTATGCATTGTAATAGTTCTTAGAGTTAGAACCACTTCCACTACTCTATGTTTGAGGGTATGATCCCTTCTATTTCTATTGTTGTTGAGATTGCTAATGGTTCTAATTCCCCTTAGGAAAAGGAGGTTTCCTATTCCCAACTAAGTTGTGGTTACCCTTTAGGTCCTGATACTATAGGTGCTCCCACAAAACCCCCATGTCCTAGGTTAACACTCTACTCTACAAGGATGGCTCAATGTACTATATCTTTGAGGCTTTTAGGTTCAAATACCTTAACACTCCCAACTAGACAATTTTTCAAGCCTCTGATGAAATGTTGTGCCAATTGTGTTGGGTTATCACTAATTCCTGAATAGGGCATGAGCTCATAGAATTTGTGCTCATAATCTACTACAGTCATAGTGAACTATCTTAGGTTGTGGAATTCATCTGCTCTATGCTAGTTCCATTCCTCTAATAGGAATCGCTCACGAAAGTTTTCCAAGAATTAATAAGATGATATTATTGCATGACATTTTATATGCACAAAAATATTGGATATTTAAGTACTTATTATTTTAAATAAGTATTTTAGCATAACAATTTATATTAACATGTATATTCTTACTTTATTTCTAAACACATCCTTATGACCCAAACTAAACAAGAAGAATTGGTGGAATTAAATCATGTGGCTAAAAACTATGTGTTTTCTAATATTCTATTTATAGTCTTTTGATGTTTATTTCCTTTATAGTTTTTTTTTGTGGGTTGTTTAGTTGGCCAAGTTAGGATGTGTACTAGAGGCATTTTTGAGATTTCTTTTATGATTATTTGATTGGATGTCATGATTAACTTTATTATTTGAATTGAGATTTACATTTTATGAGCTTTGTACTATTGAGCATTTATTAGAACTTGGGTTTCAAGAACCAATGTTATTTTTTGGGTTGATTGTTAAGGAACCAAATTCGATCAATATTACTCTTGTGGAATGGTACACGATTGTGGTTTATGATTTTTGGGAGGTAGTCTAGGTTCATGTCTATGGTAGTGGCTTGCAATGGGGGCCAAGGCCCAAAGTGGATGCTAGGGTAACTCATTGTAAGTTATGTAACAACTGATAATATAGTAATTAAAATATCTTTCCTATCCCTTTTCCTTGAGATACATTAAAAAGATAAGTTATAAATTTTTCCTCGTCCATGCCTTGAGTGCTTGTATAAACTAAGGATGAGATGGAGATGATACCTTGAGAGGAATGACTAGTTTCCTAATCATCACGTGAGGGTATTTTGGTTCTGCATAGAGTCACTAGGGGGCCAGGGTCTTGAGAGACTATCAAGGTAACCTTATAGTTGGCTCATGTGATGACA
The DNA here is from genome assembly GCA_028749045.1 of Cupressus sempervirens. Taxonomy (NCBI): domain Eukaryota; kingdom Viridiplantae; phylum Streptophyta; class Pinopsida; order Cupressales; family Cupressaceae; genus Cupressus; species Cupressus sempervirens. Next base: position 27,686,376 of record CM053787.1, read on the forward strand.
CTCCATAGTATGTAGCCTGAGTCTCCTTCATGGTTTTTTTTTATATTTGCCTCTAGTGGTGTACTTGTTGGATATTACTTTTGATGGTGTATTTGTTTTGATTTGTTACTCATTGATTTAGATGTCATTTATTGTTGACAGTTGATTTTTAGTAATGAATGATCAATTATTCATTAGTGGTATTTTTATTGTTGGAGTTAGTGATTGGTAGTTTACTTTTATTGATAGCAGTTGTTATTTGTTGGTCTTTCTTCTTGTGACAATTGTCATTGATTTCAAGGTGGTTGTATATTTTTGGTCTTGGTATTTATATGTTCACTTGGTATGAGATGTTAGTATTGGAATGAGTGTCATTTTGATTTTTATTATCTCTTCTTATTGAGTAGTTTGTGTTACCCTTGAGGTAGTTTTGGCTATCAGGATTCCTTGCCTAGGATTATTTAATGATTTGATTATCTATGTGTGGATCGTACATTATCTCTCCTACATGGTGGGAGTGGGAGCCTGATTAGGTGACCATGCGGCCAGGAGGTAATGTATTCTTACCATTTGGGTCCCCCTCAGATTGACAGATGTTGGATGCTCCTTGATACATTGGTACTATTATCATTCTTCCTCTTATCTTGAAGACTTCTATTCATTTGATATATCTATGCATCATGTATTTTGAGATCCTACAAGATATTGTATTGTATACTGATGTACTTGTACCTATTTTCACATACCCTATGACATGTGTAGTGGATGTTATTCATTAGATGTGCTTTCATATTATTAATTGTACTTATGTAATTGCTTATATGATTGTGCATTTGTTTGTTCATTTTATGATTATGTACATTGTAATTGAGACTTAAACTTATTAATAAACTTTATTAAATGTGACTCAACGTAAAGGAACCCTTAAGGAATTGAAATTGTATTTGTAATTGATTATGTGTTCATGATGTTTATGTATATATTGCTTCCGCATTATTGTTACTTTGATGTTGTTTAAACTTCAAAAAAAATGGTTCAGTAAACTTTGTAACATATTAGGTTTATTTCTTTTGGTTTATTTTTAATTTTAATTTAATATTATTAATTTTTTAATAAAATGAATTTTAAAAAATAATATATAAAAAATTGATGTATTTCTTGAAGGTCCGCCAGCCTTATACCCTATGGTGGCAGGTTATATTGATGCCACAAACAACAGTATTACTATTGCTGCAAGTAGCAATGTACATATTGCCACAACCTTAAAGGTGGCAACAGTAGGTACAAAGGGGGGAATTCCCCACCTCCTCTCATTTTAATATAAAAATTATTATTTATTTATTTATTATAATAAAAAAAAATTATAAATTTAAAACAAAAACCCTCCTATAATTGTTAATATATATTTTTAATAAAAATCCTAGCAATTCATTGATAGGAAAAATATGGCAACCATAAAAATTTTCAATACAAAGTTTTCATTCCATTTGAAACCCTTCCTAGTTTAATTTTCAATTTAAAATTTACTGAAAGAGGGTTCTAATGATATTTTAATCTCCACATATATAGAAGAAACCCACATGCACACTAGTAATTCCAAAATACAATATTGAAAGATTCATCACAAAGAAATTTGAATAAACAATTCACAGTCACAAAGAAGATAGGAATATTTAAATAAAGTAATTAATTGGGTGAATCAAAACACAAAAATCTACTTGGTTCTGATGCTGAAATTGCAAACACCCAAAAGATTGTGAGAGAAATTTCATCTCTCAAAACCTTCTCTCTAAAAATTCCTTCTCCAAAATTCTTGGTCCCTCAAAAATGGACCCTCAAATGCTAATAAGGAGTTCTCTCCTAAATTTGGGGCACTGATTATGCTATCACTTGAGGGAATTCCTTGATCACAACTTTTTAACTCTTTATTATCTTTTTTTGAAACTTCATGCATACTTATGCAATTTTAAATATCTTTCATAATTTAATTTGCTTTCTCTTTTTAACTAATTTATTATATTTTAATCTCATGCATAAGCTTTATGCAATCTAATTAAAATAAACTTTATTAAATAATTGCTTACTCTATCTTAATAATTTTCAAAGCATTTTTAATATAATATTTATTAAGTAATAATATTATTTAGCATTTATTTAAAAATGATCTCCTAAATATATTATTATTAAATTAAATAAATATTATTACGCTCTAAAAATAGAATTATAATTTCCTCACTAAATTTTAATTCTTTTTATTTATTTAATTTCTTAATTAATTAAATACAATTAAATATTGAAAATATCATAATAATTTTCCATTAAAATTAATCATTAATTAATCTTTTAATTTGACTTAATTAATAAAAAAATCACAAAAGACTAACAAGATGAAATATGAAAAACCATCATAAAATACCACATACAAGATCAAACTCTAGGGATATAATCATGAATTTACATCATACAAGGCATTCAAAAAGGTAATCATCTCAGATACTTGTTTTAATTTTCTAGGATAATTGGTTTAAAGGTTTACGATTTGGACTCAAGAATTTATCTCCCCTCTCTTACCATTAAGATATTATGATAAGGTACACTCATCCTGGCAATTTAGAGAAGTCAATACCGGTACCTGCAATCTGCATAAAATCCATGCATGTACAAACACATATATACTAAACTAAACAAGCAATGGTAGGAAGTCGTGCATCGTGTAGATCCTAACTAGTAGGTGACTACGACTCCCTTCCTTAACCACATCAGAAATGTCATACATAAAGAAAATATACATGCACACCATACACATACAACATGGGGTAAGTATCTATAAGAAAATATGTATAATAATCCATCTAACTAATCGTCATCAATAACTGAAATCACTATAATAATCATCATGATGCATACATAAAATAAATAGTACCAAGTAGTCTCATCATAAAATCAACTAAATATGAAACAATATTTGATAATCTAAAAGATAATGCTACTAATCATCAAGCATAAAACTGACCTAAAAGAGTTCAAAAATAATAATAAAATGTAAACTAGGGGCAGGCACTACAATGATCATCATCTCTCCACTAGGAAGATGAATGGTGTTATGCTTAGAGTGAAACCTCTCAGTAAGAGAAGTTAACACACCATGGTTTGTTTGGATATGGGACAATTTAATAATAATCCAAGGCTCAAAGTCTCAAATATCTATGTATCCTCATCAAATAAGTGATAAAATAATTATAAACCAACCAAATAGGGACACCTCATGGTCAAATATCAAAACCATGACTACACCAAAAGAGAAATATATATCAATCATTTAAATACATCAACAAATTGCTCATAATAGCTAAGAAGTCTAACTAGTTAGCCCAAAAAGAAATTGAAGTACTCAAATTTGGCTGAAAAATAATGCATAGGTTGTCCTTGTTAGAAAGTAAAGTCCACCAATATAATTGAGAGGGAGCTGAACCAATTATGCACTTTAAAAAAATTATTATCAACTTTATCAAATCTAAAACATTTAACCAAAATATATAACAATCACAAGATAATAACCATGCAAAATGACACAAGATATGTTAATTAGGGAAACCCTTGATCATAGGGAAATCCCTAGTGGAATGATGCCCAAAAGATGATGTACTAATATAAAATTTCATTGTGAAAGGATGCAACCCTATTAGAATTCAAATGAATACAATCAGTACATATGAGACCCTTTTAAGAGACTTTGAATCTATATCAAAAGATTTTAACCAAGTTAGTAGTTGTTCCAACCCTATTAGGAGATGATAAGAAGTTAACTGAACCCATTGTCTAAATTGCTTTAGAATTAATATCACTAAAAAATTTAGGATAACATATCCAAGAAAATAAACTAACAAAAATAGCAACATATCTTTCCAATATAGTTCCTTTAATATACCAAAACATCACCAACATCTATCTCTACTCTGACCTCAACAAATTTTAATCCAAAATCACTTACAATAACATTACATTACATATGATTGCATATGATGATTTACAACCAAGGAAACATATTTCCTTTACACCAATTCCTAAAAAATAATTGAGTTGGCCTAGAGACTTCCCCAATGTAAAATGAATAATATAGGACCATCATAAGATATTATAATTATGTTCCACATACTACAATACAAATAACATCAATCACATAACATAGTCAACCTCCAAAGAAGAACTTGCACATTATCCTTCATAGGTCTTCACAAACTAAGAAGAAAATTCTCCCATCTTGAACATAGCATCATGAACATGTCTTTAAACAAAATAAAGCCCACTAAACAGGCTTTAACTCCAGCAAAAAGATACAACACAAACTATTGGCAATATGGCTAGGTAGATAAGTGAGTATTTGTTAGAAAGGCTAGGGTTTTTGTTGCATACCAACATCACTCACCATGGCCTACAAGATTTGAACCTATGACCAAGCTCTGATACCAATTATTAAAAAGGTTAGGGTTGTTATCGCACCAAAAGATCGACGTATCAATGCTCGATACAACCAATAGTCTTATAGAACCACATAAAGTAGTTAATCCATGTCACAAATCCTACAAGGGATGATGGCCCACTACCAATAGTGTTTTCATTTATGGAAACATATGTATTCATTATTTCATTGTAAAATCAGAGACAAAAAATTGTCTAACTATTGGACAATTTACAATAACACAAAGATAGATTCATTATGTATGGATAACAAAGTCTAACTTAGCACATGTATAGTTAAGGATTGAGAATTGACACTATCATGATAGTGTATATTAGTGCACAAATCTATATGGATAGTACGATGATAGTTACAAAGGAATTACTAGTACAAGTAATTAATAGATTAGAATAGAACATGAAAATAAAATAAATTGCATGGATTAAGGAATTATTTTGATAACAAAATAATTACTTGCCTATGATAGGATGACATCCTAGATGTTAACTTTGATTTATTTTTATAATTATCCAAGCATTTGAAAGCTTCAAGGTCGACTAATCAGAGTTTTGATAATTTGAAAGGTATAAGTAAAGATCATATCTTACACAGCTAAGTAGAAGTCAAAAATATGATGCAAATTATTGTGAAGAAATGATATGTGATATGCAAGCTTTGTATAATGTTAAATTTGGTGTATTATCAAAGGAAGTATGATATACAACACTGAGACAATATTGTATGTATATTTAGTATTGTTGAAAAAAATTATTTGTATATTGCATGTTAGGGAAGTGGGTCTTCTTGCATAAATTATAATTTTTCTACCAACTCCTAACAAGGTTAACGCTTTTCACAATGACTTGAGACACTATATATATTTGAGAGACTCCTAATAGGGTCAATATCCTTAACAAGATTCTTTTGTTTAGTGGATCATTTTGTGAGTACCATCCGCACCAAGGTTTTCCCTTGGCCAAGGTTTCCCTAGTTAACAAATAATGGTGTTATGAGTTCTCTCTCTATGTATGGTTTTGTTTACTAGTCAACATTATTGGTTTACTTTTATATGCATGTTTCAAAGTAATTAATAATATCTAGTTGTGGACATTTGTTTGTAGAATACTAATTCACCCCTCCCCAACATTCTCCTGCCCCCCCCGTTCCTGCCCCCCCTCTCAATATCTATTTCTAACATGAAGAACAACATATAGTTTCCTTTATAGTCACTTGTAATTGGTCCTCTACAAAGCTTGTATAATTCACTCAAAACTCCATAACTCTTTTTTTGAACATAGACAACATCTTTACACATCCAATTACATACTACTTATCTTGTTGAATGTAATTTTGCATCCATAAATTGCACCAAACGAAATTTTCTCTACTACTTTGCTTGAACTATCCAAAAAGCTAATATGTCAACATCAATGACAATCCAAGTCACAAATTCAACACATAACCACTCAATAATCACCTAAATAATACTATATATCTCCCTAAATAATTCATGCCAATAATCACCTCCTTTGGTTTTGATAGAAACATATGACGAAAAACATCAAAAGTACCAAAAAAACCAAATTTATATCTTCCTTCTCTACTTTACTCAACCAATCAATACAATACATCAATCCGCAACAAAGATACTCTCCCCCATTAATGTTACTCCCCCATTAATGTATATCTCTCTTCTATATCTCCCCAAATTAACATCAATAAATGAATAAAAAAGGTGTTTGTCATGTATATATCTCCCTTATTGACATTAATGATAAAGGTGTCATAACTATGTCCAAAAGTAACTACCCCACAAAGGAAGCATCACCAGAATATAGTCTAGATGTAAGAATAAGCTTTGAATATATTGGACTAATGTAATCCTACATCAACTACTCTAAAGAAGGTTGGGTCATAACCCCAAGAATGCACTCAAGTACTCAAAGGTGTCCTTAGCCTAACATAATCCAATCTAATTTATTTCTCTTCTACCTTCTCTCTCAAGAAATGATACTTTATTATGCTTCATCTTTGAATGTAACACTAGGTTCTTTGACATATGAATTGTTCTTGTGTTACCACATTAAATGATAATAGGTTCTATAAATTCAATACTACTTTTTTGTAAATCTACTTCATCCAAATATTCTTCTACTATAGATTGTGGTATGCAATTTTGTTTCTCAATTAGCCATGAAATCAATCTTCTTCCTAAAAAGAATGCTCCACCACTTGTACTTTTCTTATCACCAACATTTATTTCCCAATATGCATTAGTGTATGCACATAAAGTAAAATAATGTGATCATTCATACCATAAGCCATAATCTGATGCACCCTTCAAATATTTGAACATACTCTTACTACTTCCAAATGTACCTCTTTAGGATCTTCTTGAAATATTGCAAAAATTCAAATTATAATAGCTATATCTAGTCTTCTATGAGTCAAACAATGTAACCTTCGTATCATATATTTGTATCTTGTTTATTCTTCACTAGGAGATTCATCCTACCTTGACAATCTACATCTTGTAACCACAGGTGTCCCAACTAGTATACAATTTTACAAACCAAACTTTGTCAACAAATCCTTAAGATAGTTTGTTTGTGATATGAAAATTCCATCCTCATTCCAATTCATTTGAAATCCCAGTAAATATTTCATTTCACCAGTTATACTCATCTCAAACTCATTCTTCATTTCTTCTAAAAATTTCTTACTAGCTTCATCATTTCCTCCAAAAAGAATGTCATCAATAAATACAACAATAATGAGTAAACTATCTTTATTCTCCTCAAGTACATGTTGTTGTCTGCATTTCCTTTCTTAAATTCCATACTTTTTTTAAATGCATATCTAATCTTCCATACCAAGCTTAACATGCTTGGTTTAATCCATATAATGCTTTATTCGATCGAGAAACTATGTCTTTTTCTTCTATCAGGGGAAATCCATCAAGTTGTTCAATGTAGACTTATTCCTCAAGCTCACTATTAAGAAAAATCTACTTAACATCCATCTAATAAACCTTAAAATTCTTGTTATTTGCATATTCCAAAAATATTCTTATTGATTAAGTCTAGAAATAGGGGAAAAGTTTCCTCAAAATCAACTCCTTCTTGCTATGAATAACCTTTGCATACTAATCTCATTTTGTTACTTACCACTTATCCTTTCTCATTTATCTTGTTTTAGAATACCAATTTTTTTCCAATAATATTCTTATATTTAGGTTTAGGGACCAATTCCCATGTCTTGTTCTTTTCCATCTTCTCAAGTTCCTCTTTCATATCCTTTATTTAAGATTCACCTTTACAATCTTCATATGTAGTCTTAGGTTCAACTTGAGATATCAAACATAATTATTCACTTACCTAAATTCTCTTGTAATCACTCTATTGCTTGCACTTCCAATTATTTGATTCACATGATGATTTCTTACAACATATCTATTAGGTGTTCCCTTCTCTATTTTGACTTTTCTCTGGGTTCACATCTAGGCTCTTCTCTTTGTATTTGTATTTGTATATTTAAGGCAATATCGATCTCATAAAATAATTATTACGTGACATTTTGATTGTTGGGCCTCTGACTAGTATTTTTAATCACAATCATAATCAAGTATTCTTTCATGAATTCTAAACTTCTCCTCAAATTTCACATTACAACTTTCAAAAAATTTATTCATATATCCTATCATATGATTAGAGAAACCACCATATAAAATCTAATCAATCTTTTTGTTTCCAACATGTGATATCAAGGATTTCCCTTCTATTACCTCTTCTTTCTCGAGACTTTCTTCTTTAAATAAAAAAAAATTCAAGTTCATCATCTTCATCATCACTCCCTAAGAAATTTATCACCTTAAAACTAAATTCATCATCTTCATCAGCATGAAAGCAATCTTCTGTACACTTTGACTTAGAAGGCTTCTTAGTTCTTGTCTTCTTTTATCTTTTAGGACATTGTGATGAAAAATGAACAAGTTATTTAGAAGTCCAAAAAAGAAAATAATTCTTACCTTTAGGTTTTGTTTTCATAAGTAATGAAATTCCTTCATCAATTTTCTTATCTTCTTCCTATTTGATTGTCCATTCTCTAGCATAATCTCCACTTGTGCCTACACTCCTTGTAAGTTTAGCCCTATCTTTCTATGCACTAAAATTTGTCTTTGTTATAAGTACTCCTTGGTTCTACTTAAATTTTTGTTCAAATGCTTGCAACTTCTCAAGTAATATTGTTTTGATAAAATTCAATGTCATGGAATAATTTATTCAATGATATCAAATTTGTGTGCATATTCACATGTCAAAATTTCAATATCTTCCATACCACTTCATTTTTGTTTATATTTCCTTCACAACTCTTGATTACTGCAACAATATTAGATATTTTACCAAAATATGCTCCAATAGATTCATCTTATAATTCTCCAACATATTCTTCCAATTCTAAAGTGTAGATTTCTTTACAAACTTATCACCTTCAAAAAAAAATTAATTTAATCCAAATATCATGTGCAACGTATAAACCTTTTACCTCAACATACTCTAATTCTAGAAGATCTAACAATAATGCTTCTTTAGCATACATATTTTACAGGAATAGATATTTGTCATCTTGAGTACATTATTCTAAATCCTTTTCTTCTATCACTACCCTTTTTCCCTTGTAACCAACTAGTAATCTTCTCCCATGCATAGAAAGAGAGTCTTCATCCTATCCTTCTAGTTGTCATAGTTCACTCCATCAAATTTTAGACTTTCCTTCCTAAATGTAGTCATGGATCTCCTTAAGATGTTAAACTTTCCCTTCAAGTACCTGGCACAATGTTACCAATTGTTAGAAAATAAAATCTACCAATATAACTAGGAGGGGGGTGAATTAGTTATGGACTTTTAAAAACTTATATTAACTTTATCACATCTAAAATATACAATCCCATGATAATAATTTTGCAAAGTGACACGAGATATGTTAAATAAGAAAATCCTTGATTGGAGTGAAAACCTTGGTGGGAATGATGCTTACAAGATGATGTACTAATATAAAAGTTCCTTGTGAAAGGATGTGACCCTTTTAGAAGTCAAAACGATACAATTAGTACATGAGTCCCTATTAGAAGACTTTGAATCTCTATCACAATATTTCAACCTTGTTAGGAGTTGTTCCAACCCTCTTAGGAGCTGATAAGAAGCCAACTAAACCCACTATCCAAATTTCTTCAGAATTATTATCACTAAACAATACAAGAATATGAACTAACTAAAACAACAACTTATCTTTCCAATATAGTTCCTTTAAAGTTTAAAAAAATCACAAGTGTCTATCTTTTCTCTAACCTCAACAAATTTGCATCCAACTTTTCATACAATAACATTACATTACATATGATTGTATATGATAATTTACAACCAAAAAAACATCTTTCATTTATACCAAGTCCTAACAACTAACTGAGTTGGTCTTGATGCTTCCCTAATTTACAATAAATAATATAGGACCATCATAAGATGTTATAATTAAGTTCCACATGCTACAATATAAATTACATCAATAACATTTTTAGCATGAATTTTGATGATATTCATGCGGGGGTGTATCCTAGCAGTGCTAGAGACATAATTCAGTGGTTATGTGTTGCATTCATGATAGATTTTTCCATTGATGTCATCAATACTTGTTATTCTATGAAGTTTGATAGAGAAATAGAGAGAGATTGGATTTGTGTGGTTTGAGGATTGAAGATCAACCTATTTGCACTTGGATTATGTCCTACATTATGTTTAGAGGCTAAAAGTAAGAGCACATGTAGAAATATGAAGATTGGACATAGTTATGAAGATTTTAGTAAAGACATCTTTCAGACAGTAAAACTGGGAAGCAAGTAATATTATTTGGATCCTATCTCCTAATAGAGATAGAATCTATTGAGTGAAATGAAACAAAATTTAAAGACATGTTGAAGATGACTTGGTTAAGTTATCATGATTAGATGTTCATCGCATGAAAATTTATGAAGACTGTGAGCCAATAAATTGATGATAATCTTGAAAAGATGTAATATTATAATGTAACGTACATTTTAATATCTTAAGATGGTCCTATGTAATAATTTTAAATTGGAAAATCCTTAAGGATGGCTCAATAATTGGTTATAGGACTTGGTATAAAGGAAAGGTCATTTCCCTATGGTAAAGTATGACATGAAGTCATATCTATGTGATGTATATTGTGTGAGTTTGAATGTGAATATCTTTTAAGTCAAAGTAGAGATTGGTTTGGTTTAGGCATGGTGATCTTAAAAGGAATTTTATTTAACAAGATAAGTTTTTTATTGGACAGTCGGTCTAGCTCACTTACCTTCAACTCCTAATAGATTTGGAGTCTCCTAACAAGGATTCAAAGTCTCCTAACAGGGACTCATATGCACTAATTACATTTCATTAACTCCTAATAGAGTTTATCTTCTAACATGGAAATTTTATATTAGTACATCATTTTTTGGGTGCCATCTACACCGGAGTTTCCCTTTGATCAAGGATTTCCATAGTTAAAAAATCTAGAGTTATTGTGTATGGGTATCTTTCTATGGTTGTTACATTTATTATTTACATGTTTAGAATTTAATAAAGATATCAAGAGTTTTTTTAATTGCATAACTGATTCACCCCACCTTCGCCCTCTCTTAGTTATCTTGGTGGAATTTACTTTCTAACAATTGGTATCAAAGCATCAGGTCCTTAAAGGAAAATCTTAACCACTTAAGGAAACTTATGGTGTATTTTAAGATAGATAGTCTGAAATTTGATGGAGTTAACTATGACAACTTGAAGGAAAAGATAAAGACACATTTGCAATGTAAGGGTTCATAATTTTTTTGGTGACTAAGAATAGTAAATATGCGATTAAAGAAGACAAGATTCAAGGTTGTAAGGAACTACAAAAGGATCTATTCATGCAAAATATGCTTGCTAGAGAAGCATTATTATCAACTCTTCTTGAAACTGAATATGGAGAGGTAAAATATTTGAGACTTCCTCATGAAATTGGAATGCTTTAAAAAGTATATTTGAAGGTGATAAACATTCTCATAAGGCTAGATTGAAAATTTTGATATGTTTATTTCAAGAAATCGCTAAGATGTTGGAAGATGAATCTATAAGAAATTATTTCAGTAGAATATCATAAATTGTTATAGGAATTAAGACTTTTGGAGGAGAGAAATTAGAAGATGCAGTTGTGTGGAAAATATTGAAGACTCAAACACATTCTTACAAATAGAAAACATAAATGATTAAACAATTTATACCTTGAACATCTAATTTATAAGAGAGACTCTTCTTGGGAGATTACTCACAACTAAAATGTGGATGAAACAAAATGCAGAATTGCCTAGGGTAGAAATTTCTTTCTACATACAAAGAGACATATCTATGTTGGGCAGAAGTGCAAGTACAAGTGTATATTATGCTAGTATCAGATAAACAAGAGAAGAAGAAGAAACAAATATTGAGGAAGGAATTGCCCTACTTATGAAAAGAGAACCTAAAGGTAACAAAGTTCTTATGTGTTGGACATGTAAAGAATTTGGTCATTATTTTTCTAAATGACCTAAAAGCGAAAAGAAGTTTAAGATAAAGCCCTATAAATAAAGAGTACATAAAGATTTCTTTTATGTTATTGAGGATGGTGAACTTGATTTCAAAATGGTATATTTCTTGACTAAAAGTGATGGTGAGGATGATGAGATAGGATTTATTGCTATTAAAGAAGAGAGCCCCAAAAAAGAAGAAGTTGGAGGAGATAAAACATAAGTATTACAAGTTAAAAAGAAGAAATCTCATTGGATTATAGGTAGTGGTTGTTCCCATCATATGACTACAAATATGATTAATTTTTTTGAATCTAACAACTATGATGGAGGAGTAGTTAGAGTTGGAAATAATCTATAATGTCACATAAAAGGAAAAGGATCAATTACACTTAATGAAAAGACTAACACTAATGATGTTTACTTTGTGGATGGTTTCAAAAATAGTCTTTTGAGTGTTGAGCAGCTAGTTGACAAGGGATATTAGTTTCAGTTCATAGAGAAGTCTTGCATTATCAAGGATAAGAATGGCACATTGATTGGTACTAGTACAAGGATAAGAGGTAATGCATTTCAGTTGAACCCTACTAAAATGGCATGTTAGTTGAAAAAAAAGATGATAGTTGGTTATAGAATAAGAGATTTTGTCATATAAACTTTGATAACATTGTGAAGGTGATACTACATTTGTAGTTAGAGATTAACCTAAGATTGTGAAACCTACTATCATGATGTTTGAAGAATGTGTAATGGAAAAATAGAAGAGAAGTTCTTTTATAAGAAAAAATTTACTGCTTAAGTGAAATTGAAGAGTGTTCACACATATTTGAGTGGTCCTAAAAAGACTAGAGAATTCTATGGTGAAAGGTATTTTATGAAATTATTGTTCATGATTTCACTAGAATGATGTACATTACATTTGTTAGATAAAAATAAAAATCTTTTGAAAAATTCAAGATATTTAAAAGTAGGGTTGAGAATGAATCTAGTTTAAAGATTAAATACTTGAGATCTAATAAAGGAGGAGAATTCATATCAAATCACTTTTAAAAATTTTGTAAAGATAGTGGTATACAGAGATAGCTTTCAGACCCTAAGACACCTAATAAGAATGGGATAGCAGAAAGGATAAATAGATCAATGACTGAAGCTAAAAGAGAAATGATGTTGGAAAACAATGTATCATGTATCTTTTGGAGTATACTATAAATAGAGTGTAGATTAGACAAGGTACTGGTAAGAGCCCTTATGAACTATGGTTTGGTAATACACCTTCTGTAAAGTATTTTAGAATCATTAGAAGTAAATGCTACATGAAAAGAGATGATGAAGGAATAATTCTTGGATATTCATTGAAAAGAAAAACATATAGTATTGACCCTAAAGGGAATCTTAGTATTGTCTATTAGTACAAAACACTTAGTCATTATCTAGGCAATGTTGGTCAGTCAACACTACGACCAATGCACTATATAGGAAGAGCAAGTATAATGGTAAAGTATACATAATTAGTTCATACTGATCTATAGTTAGTGTTGAGCACACATAAGCATTGTCGACCACTTTAATTAGTGTCAAGCTAAATTAGGATCTAAACAATTTAGAGGAAGAATACAATTACTACCGAGTGATTTAAGATGTAATGAATGTTGAGTGAGATAGAGGGACTTTCAATAAAAGCCAAGTAGAGTTAAAGTCAAGGGATGGCATGAAGAATGGGCATGACTGGGCATCAGAAACCTATTAGTTTTGAGTAACATAAAATATTTATATGAATTTGTAATGTAAACCATTTCTGTCAAGCTAGAAGTGTGTTCTACGTATCAAGGAGTTAATTATGTTTGTTATTGAAGATCATTAATCCCTATGAAAGGTAATCAATCAATCAAAAAATTAGGATTAAGCAAAAAAGGGATGAATCTAGATCATTGAGCAAGATCTAGAAGATTTTTTATAGAGCTATTTAAGGAAGTTTTATAACTAACTCATAGATATTGCAAGTGATAAGTTTGGATGCAAATTATAAGGTGAATTAGAGAGGTGAAAGACAAAGGTGATCGAGATGTGCAATGAGGAGATATTGAAGATCAATCATAGAGAGGTGATACTATATTGGATAAAGGAGATATGGATCATCATTTTAGTGCAAAATAAAGGATCAAGGTACTATAACATTTTAATAGGTATTTTAGGGTAAATCTCTTAACAGAGTGGTCCTAAAGGCCTATGCAAATCTCCTAAAAAAGTAATAACTTAGTTGTAATGTTAAATCCATTAATCAAGGTAGAAATAATAGTCTTATAACCTCTTAATAGGGTAGACCCCTCATAGGGTAGATCATCATAAGTGATCAAACTTGCCTTAGTAGGCACGCTTTATTACTACAATTATGAAGATCTTTGTGGGTTCTATCCCCACTATAGTTTTACCTTCACCTTCGAGGGTTTATGCTATTGCCATGTGTTGATCAATTTCTTATGTTTTTTATTCATGTTATTATATGTTAAACCTAATGTTAAATTATAGTATATGATTGATTTTATATAAGGTTAAGGTTTAATGAGGGTTTATGATGAAGATGTCAAATATATTTGATGTGGTTTTGAAGATCCTGATTCACACCCCCCACCCCCCACAATATCTTACTTTCCCTATTAGATGTCCAACATATAGATGATTTAATCATATATAAAAGACTATTATTAAAAGTTTTAATGTGAGAGTTGATGAAAAGATTGGAATTTGAGAAAGGATGCTTGATTATAATTCTGATGAAGAAACTAATCCAAGAACTAATAGGAAGAATGTTGACAAAAAAAATATTTTATGAAACTAACAATTATTTACAAAATAAAATACAAAGAGAAGAACAAAGAAAAGAACCTAGATCTAAACCTAGAGTAGAAATCAGAGTTGAAACAATGGCACCTAACAAAAATGTGTCAAAGAATCACCCTTCTAAATAGATCATTGGGAGCAAAGGAAAAAGAGTTATGACAAGGAATACCATACATGAATAATTGTGTTTAATTTCTCAAGTTGAACCTAAGAATGTTGATGAAGATTGTAAATATGATTATTGGATAAAAGATATGAAAGAAGAATTAGATCATATTGAAAAAACAAGACTTGGGAATTGGTTCCTAGACCTAAAGATAAGAATGTGATTGGAACTAAATGGATATTTAGAAATAATATGAATGAACTGTTAGAATTTTTAGAATAATTGAGAGGGGGGTGAATCAGTTATACAAGGTACACATGTACCAATTGAACAACCAAACACTTCAACTACTTCAGATCTGAACATTCATAAGCTTGGTCTCTATAGTAAACTTTTAGTAACATAAACTAGGAGTCCACTATCCTAAATATAATAGACTTGCTAAATGTAAAACATTAATAGTAAGACATCACAAATAACATCCACAAAAGTTTGATGATAGAATTTAATGTGGAAACCTAATTTAGGAAAAGACCACTAATAACATGTCACTAATATTTCACTCTTCTAAAGTGAGATTTGTTATTAGCCAACCATGTTAAAGATTACAAAACACACTATTAAATGTGACCTTGTTACAAGATTTAATCACCCTATTAGGAGTGGCCTTGTTAGAGGACTTTAGAAAATTCTATTAGAATTCCACCTTGATTAGAGGATTTACATATGATTTTTAGGTCAACCTTGATTAAAGGATTTCAATACTAATATAATAGTTATAAATTATTAGTAGGTCTAAAAAATACAACTCACTTTACAAATTTAGATCACAGTTTGACTCACGTGTTGACTAGTTAACTGGCCTTCATTGTCATCTCTATCTTTAATCTGCTTGGCAACCCTTCAAGCAATCACTCTTCACCTCTGCACAATTCTTCTTAGCCTCATGTTTAATTCCAGCAATCAATAACATCAACAATTGATCCAACCTTATTAGATCTTTACTAGCTCTACTAACCTCAACAACTTTTAAAGTTATCCCTTGTAACTCCTTAAATAGGTAATTATAATCTTTTGCTACTTAAATACCACCATAAATCTTTGGGTTTTTTAGATTCATTGAATCCTTTCAACATTTCCTCTCCTCTTTTCTCTTCTAGAAACTTCTCCAAACCTCTCCTTGAATCCTTGTATAAAGATCTACAAACATAATTTCCCTTGAATTAAATATTCTATGTTATCCATCCTTATCTTCAACACACTCTACATATTCCAAGAAATCAACTCTATCGATTGGAAATCATGATTTTCTCATTAACTGTTAAATGATGTCCCTTGGCCAACACTATGTTATGATGCTTGGTCATCATTGGGTTACTCAGTCACTACTAAATTTTTTGTTTGACACATATACTAATGCTCAATCAATATTGATGCTTGGTCAACACTATTCTACTCGACACATGCTGGTACTTGGTCAACACTAGCATCACTCAAAAAATATATCAATTTCCTTAATCTTCTTCTCTTTTTCTTGGTCAAGCCTATGTATTTAGTCAATATTTGACCACTTCTTCAAGGCTTAAGTGCAATTGTCTTCTTCACTTGTAGCATGATTAAACAATCATTTTATCTTTTCAAACTCTAACTAATCAAGTTTCCATTGTAGTTTCCTTTTCATAACTCAACCTTTCCTCTATGTGTTATTTTTATGAAAAAATTCTCAAATCCTCTTCATCAATCATCTAGAAAACTATCTTACCAATAAGGTTTGACATCAATGACAACATAACAAGTGTTCCAATTGTAGTTTTCAACAATCTCCCTCTTTGGCATTGATGGCAATTCCTCTAGTTACCATGTAATCCAAAACATGTACTGCATCAAGAAATCTCCCTCTATGTTTAGTATTAGATCTTCATTAATATACTTAGTTTCATTTTGATTCTCATCTCTATGTCCAAAAATTTATCTTTTCTAGTTTCATTTTGATTCTCATCCATGCAGCTCTGATATGCAACACATAAGCTCTCTCTATTATATCAGATCATGAAATCAATTAGATTATTTTGTATTGTTGGCAATACCTTGCATAAATTCTTCTTCTTTTCAATGTCTCTTTCTAAATACTCTTTCTCCATCTTCATATGGTAAGTGGCATACATTCTCCCTCTTTCTTATTATTACTCTATGATAACTATCATTCTCTCCCTCTTTGACAACAATGTCAAAGACATTTTTCTTGAAAAT
The DNA here is from genome assembly GCA_028749045.1 of Cupressus sempervirens. Taxonomy (NCBI): domain Eukaryota; kingdom Viridiplantae; phylum Streptophyta; class Pinopsida; order Cupressales; family Cupressaceae; genus Cupressus; species Cupressus sempervirens. The sequence goes on from CM053787.1 coordinate 27,703,608, forward strand.
AATTATTCTATTGTATAATTGTCATTGATGTTAAAAAATGTTAAACTCTCACTGAGCACTACAAGTAGTAACCAAGCTTAGAAGACTCTAGTATCAACCAAGTAGAAGTTTAAAAGAAGCCAAGTTTAGTGATAAAGTGCAACCTAAGCTAGGTTGGTCATTGAAGGATTTAAGTATTAACCGAGTCAGGTCAGTTACCAAAGGGGTTTAGTGTAAAATGAGTCAGGTCTTTTACCAAGGAACTCAATGGTAACTGAGTGACCCAGTTTTAGTATCAGTTGACCTACAGTAAAATAGTTTTGTTTATTATTTTTTTTGTAAGATGACTTAATGGATGTTAATTATTTATTTGTAAAGGTATTCAAGATGACTTGACATTGGATTTCATTTATATGAAAGTTCAAGTTGTGGAAGAAGATAAGATGTAAATAAAGAAGGATATCTAATTAAGAGAAGAACATCCAAAGAGCTACAAAAATTATTCTACTTAGGAAGGATCCAGAGGATAAGCTCGAAGAGTGATCTGAATCTGAAAATTATTTTCTTCATTAATTAGGTCAATCATTGTTACTCTCTAACAATTATAGCAATGAAGAAATCTCTTAACGGAGTTGACTTAACAGTCATTTTTTAAATTCTCTAACAAGGTGGCATTTCTAGATTGAAGTGTTTTAAGACCTCTAACCAAGCCACTCCTACCAAGGTGATTAAAATCCTTTAACATGGTCACACCTAACAGTGTGTTTTGTAACCTTTAATAGGGTTGGCTCCTAACAAGGTTCACTTCATAAGAGTGAAAAGTTGTAACTCATTGCATTGGTTGCTTTTCCCTAAATTGGGTTTCCACATTATATCTTGGTTTCTCATGTGTTTATGCTAGTTTCTTACTACTAAATCTTTCTATAACTAAGTTACTAAAGGTTAACACACATTAATATATTAAGATTTTTTTATTAAACGAGTTACAGAGAATATCTAGTTCTAACCAAGCTGTGCAAGGATTTGAGTTAATAACAATTTTGTATTGACATCTAAGGGATTTGGAATTGTTTTAGTGGTAACTGATTCACCCCTCCCTTGTTAATTTCTCCTCTTATATTTCTAAAAATTGGTATTAGAGTCGTTGGCGCTTGCAAAAAAGGTTTCAAGGACCCAAGACAAATATCAAGATGTCTTACAGAAGACAGATTCCTAAGTTGAACAGAGACAACTTCAAAGCATGGCAAGAACTCATGAAGCTTCATTTGGAAACCATTGAAGATATAGGCCTCGGCTTCTTGGAGAACTAGTATGTGTCACCTCCTAATCCTTTGACTATGGACTAAATGGTAGATAAAAGAATCATAACACAATGATGATAGGCATTGCTTCCACTCTCAATTCTACTGAATTTGATGAGGTCAAAGATTTTCCTACTTCTCATGAAATGTGGAACAAGCTACAAAATATCTATGGAGGAGATGAAAATGTGAGGAAAGCTAAAGTAGAAATTCTAAGAGGTTAATTTGATCAGACAAAAATGAAGGAAGATGAAAATGTTACAAAATACTATTAAAGAATCAAAGCAAGTGTAAGTGCAATTAGAACTACAGGAGGAAAAATAGATGTTCTGATAGTAGTCAACAAGGTATTAATAACTCTTCTTTATATTTATGTAATTAGAGTTTAAGTCATTCAAGAGATGAGATGCGATCCCAAAAAGGATATAGCTTTGGATGCACTAGTGGGAAGGTTAACAACTTTTGAGTTGGATAACTTTGATAACTATATTCATGGATCTTAGAATATAGAATCAACATTCAAAGCCAAACTAACTCTTCATAGAAAGGGAGGAAACTCAAAAGGAAAATAGTTTGACATTGAAGAAGAAGAAGAAGAATCAGATGATGACCTTAAAGCATTGAAGCCCTACTTGCAAGAAGGTTACCAAAAGGCAAAGGTAAATATAAAGAAAAAAATCCAATGATTTTTTTTTCTTGTGAAGAAGTTGGTCACATTGTTGCAAGGTGTCCAAATAAGCAAATCAAAGATGACACAAAATTCAAAAAGTTCATAGGAAAGAAAGACTACAAAGATAAAGGTAAGAAATCTTGTTCTATTACAAAAGATTCTAATAGTGATGATGAAGATGACATGGTATATACTACTATTAAAGATGATTCAAATGATGAGAACAATGAAAATATGGCACTTATTTCTCATGTTAGGAAGAATGACACATGGATAATAGATAGTGTTCTCATCAGATGATTGGTGATAAAACTAAGTTTGAACACTTGGAGCACTATGATGGAGGAAGTGTTAAATTTGGAAATAATGAACCAAGTTATATGAAGGGAAAAGGATGCATTGCATTGAATGATGAACTCATATGTGATAACACTTACTGGGTTGAAGGACTAAGACACAATCATACAAGTATGGCACAAATGAACAACATTGGATAGAAGTTATAATTCATGAATGGAAAGGCCAAGCTTCTGGATGCTAAAGAAAAACTAGTTGGAACTAGGAAACAGACAAAAGTTAATCTATTCTATCTTGATCTCACTAAAATTTCATGCTTTTTGGAACAAGTAGAGGAAAATTGGCTATGGAATAAAAGAATGTGTCATGTAAACTTTGACAATTTGGTTACTATAAGTAAGAATAGAAGAGTAAGAGGTATTTCAAATCTAAAGAAATTGTTCACCATTTTTTCCCACCTTCCTAAAATTTAAATATCTAGGGTGACAACCATGATCACTTCCATTTCTCATGCATTTATTTCTATACAAGTCAATGGGGATATGACAAAAATATTTAACTTTTATTTTATACATCCCTAAGCCTTAGAAAATTATGTCAACAGAGACTTTCTAAGTCTTGATGACACAAAAATTCATTTCTCTTGGTCGCAAGAAGTTAAGGTTTAACCTTTAGAGGAGCCATGAAAGTGTCATGTAGTCAAATTAATAGCCAGTTGTGTCATCGTAGTTAACTTCAAAACTTAGGCAGAAATAGGTTGTACCTGTGTGAAGTCTAACACAAATAGTTAGGTTTCATGTGTTATTGCATAGTCACCAAGGGTCAAGGCTAACCTAAGGTTAGGGTGGTGACATAGTGATTACTTTGATCACTCATTCAAAGTTAAGAGATTGGTTAACAAATCAAGTGGTAGTGTTGTGAATGGGTTATGAATTGCATAGTTGTAGGAGAATAAGAGTTTACTAGAGTTTGTACTATAATGTAGTGATTGTTTTGATCACTCAATCATAGGGTTAAACATCAAAGTTAATAATTAAGTTGGGAGAACATGATGGTAGTTAGTCTAATGGTTTCACATAATTGCAATGGTTGGATGAAAGAAGCAAAAGATAGCCACAATAGAGAAATCACAGTTAAGGAAACACAAGTAGTGAAGTTTGTAACATTCACAGGGTCACAGACATTTGATGCCAACCTTAGTTTTAAGTTGCAAAAGGGTGACAAAGGAAAGATAACTGATTTCACATCATCGCACAATTAGAAGATTTTTAAGTCTAAACTACAGAGATGGTGCAAAGGGCCAATCTCATATCAATTGTAGGGTTGCAACGGTTAAAAAGATAGAGTTAAAGAAAGTTGCAAAGCACTGATAAACATGAAACATGAAGAGGTCGCAGCTTTGCAGGGTCAGATAGTTATTAAGGAAAATAAGTTGTGAATCCACAAAAAAGGGAAGACCTAGGTCAACAAACAAATAGATGACTATTGGTGAGCTGGAAGAATGCTTCGATGATATTAGGCCACGTGGCGAGTTTGATGGTTGAATTAATGACATATCTGATTTGGCACATCAAAAAAATCTATCAAAAATAGCTCTTTCATGCTGAACTAATTTATTAATCATCTACAACTATATTTGATGTTCTCCATGCCTATTTGATGTAAAGGACATTCTTTCATTTCCTTAAGTTATCTATTCACTCAACCATATAGTTATGATTGTCATTTTTGACTCTTTGGGGTCAAAATTGGTATGAAAGATATGATTTTTTGTATATGGGAACACACTTGATCAAATCTTCTTTGGATTGGTAATGATTGTTCTCTATAGCAGCAAGAGGTGGTTGAGTTTTGGCTTTTAGTAGAAGTTTTCTCAGTTATTCTTGAGCTATAAAAGAAAGTATTGAAATCCTTCCAATGGTCAGTCTCTTCTTTGATTCTATAGTAGTTGCATCCTATTCTCTACTATTGTAATTCCCCTTTTTCCTATGAATGAATATATGATGCAATGGAACTGTTAGTGGGTTTGAACAAGGTTCCTAGAATCCTCTTCACTGAAGATTATGAAACAATAGGTGTCTTCATAAAGCCAAAATACCCCAAACACTTATCACAAGTGTTAAATAAGATGGAATAGGTTATCACAACTCAAGACCACTCCTAGGCAATTCCAATCATAAGGAGAACTTGTCACAAAGACAACTAATCACTAGTTGCTCTTAAGGGCATCACAAGGCATAATTTGACACAATACTCCCCAAAAAAATGTAAGGACTAGGGGTGAAACTAAAAAAATTTCATGGTCAATTTAGGTCCTAAGAAACATGAATCAAACATTAGATTCAAACTATGCAACATTTATTGAATAGTTGCTTCACAAACCTAAGGCAAGGCTTGTAGCCCTTACAAAAATAAAAACTTGATTTAAATCCATCAATCTCCACACTACCATTAAATGAATCATATATTTAGATACCCCTTTTGGTTTCATATAACATTCCAAGGCACTAGGATCCCAAGATTAGAATGCAACAAGTAATACTTGAAATCTCTCTTGGTGTAACTAGGCAATTAGGCATCCAATAACAAAGGAAGTACTCTAATCCATAAAAAAAGATCAATTAAACTATTTTAACATGAGGGGATTCATATTAAATGATCACAAACCAAATCCCAAGCCTTGGAACCTTCTTTATGTCAAGCTATGGGAGATGTTGCTACAGATTCCTAACATGCACATGGATCTTACATGCCTAGGGTATCAAGTTTCTCTCTAATGTCTACCTCTTTTGTATTGAAAACAAAATAATCCTAAAATAAATTTTCTTGACTTGGATTCCACCCAAGACTATTAAATTCTCATGGTGGAATCTTAAGATATTAGAGAGAATTGATGAAACCCTAGGTAGAGATGCAAAACTAGGATAGCAGTCAGCAAATTTAAAATATATGGACTTTTACAAGGAGTTAGGATATCATTCCAAGTGAAAATCAAATATTATTCACTAGTCTATCCAACCATGTTAGATTTCCATACGTATGTGTCAAAGGGTGTCTGTACAACTTGCTATAGCACCAAAATTGGCAAAAAACTTTAGTATTTTATTGATTGAAAAGAAAAATTACACATTATGTGTCTACCTCCCACCTAAAAAGGCTATTTAGACTCTCCCAATGGGTAAAAAAATAGTTTTAACAAAATATGGCCGTTGGGAGTTCAATTTACAACTTTTGCAAAAAGTTGCTAAAAGTTGCTTGACAACTTTTTAGCAACTTTGCAATTTTTATTCAACTTTTTCCTATAACAACCAAATTGGCTTCTAACTGATCCAACATGGATGAAAACATGTTAAAACATGAAAAAATAATCTATCTTAATATTCTAGTTCATTTGAAACCTTTTACCATAGTTGACCAAGGGCTTATAGGGTGCTAATCTTGGAACTAGGTCTCACAAATGGGTCAAAATGAATAGCCAATGATCCTAAAAAATTCTGAGGATTCAAAAGAAATAAAAAGAGTCCTATTAATACATTTTATGATGGTTTCCCTACACCATACTCCCCATGAACTTTAGAGCTCAAGTTCCCACTTGAGTCAAGTTGAGCAATTGTAGTGTCATGTTGAAGGATTTGTTCCTTAGTCATCCAAATAGAATCTATATCAGGTAATCCTTTCCATTTGACAAGGTACTGCAAGTATGTTTTGGTCCTGGTCTTCCTAAGGACTTTAGATTCCAATATCTTCTCCAATTGTATTTTTTTATTAGGAGGAAGATTTGTCACAAAATCTAATGTATCAGCATTATTTAAATTTGTAGAGATACTTGCAACATCACAACCTACATCACCTTTGTAGAGAGTTAGGTCAACAACATTAAAGATTGGGGAAATAGACAAGGTAGGGGGCAAGGTTATTTCATAAGAATTTTCTCCCATTTTGTGCAACACTATGCATAGTCCATATTTCTTCATGTGAAGTTTAGAATATCGGCCTTTTGGTAGTCTTTCCTTCCTGAGGTATGCCCAAACTTTGTCTCCAATGTAAAAGTGAACTTCTCTCCTTTTGTCTACATGTTCCGTATACTGCTAACTAGTTTGTTTCAATCTATTCTTTACCTCTTCTTGAACTTGGTTGATGATTTTTGCCAAGTCTTCTCCAGGAGAACTTACCTTAAATTCTAATGGTAGGTCTATTAGATCTAATGGACCTCTAGGGTGCAGAACATAGATTGTTTGAAATGGTGTTTTTCTAGTGGAAATATTTAAGGATTCATTAAAAGAAAATTCTAATTGAGGGAGTATGACATCCCAACTCTAATTGTATCACTTAGTTAGGCACCTAAGAAGATTCCCAAGTGACTTATTCACCACTTCTAATTGGCTATCAATTTGAGGGTGATATGTGGAGTTGTATGTTAGATTTATTCCCAATTTCTTGTGAAGTGTACACCAAAAATGACCTTGGAACTTTAGATCCCTTTCTGAAAAAATTATCTTAGGTAGGCCATGAATCTGAATAATTTTTTAAAAGAAAACATTAGCAATGTGTGAGGCATCATTTGTACTTTTGCATGGCACAAAGTGTACCATTTTACTGAATCTGTCGACAACAACAAATACATTATCAAAACCTTTTTTGCTTCTAGGTAATCCCATTAAAAATTCCATTGAAATGGACTCCCAAGGTCTAGTAGGTATTGGAAAAGGTTGGTACAACCCTTAATTTGTGGATACACCTTTAGCTTGCTGGAATATAGTGAAACCTTCCCCAAATTTCTTGATTTCATTAGACATTTAAGCCAATAAAAGCTCCTATTAATCTATTCATATGTTTTATCAATTGCAAAACGGCCTCCCATGCCACCATTAATGATGCTCAATCTCATAGAACACCTTGGAATATAGAGCTGAGAACCTTTGAACAAAAGATCATTTTGAATGATGTATTTAGCAAAATCAGTGTGATATTTCCCTATAAGTTCAGTACAAACCTTAAATACTTCTCCAAAATTTGGATCTCCTACATAAAGATGTTTGAGTGTATCAATGTCAATGCTCTATAATTGGATGTCTTGAATTTGGACAACCCTTCTACTAAGGGCATCAGCCACTTTATTTACATAACCTTTCTTGTGCTTCAATGTGAAGGTGTATGCTTGCAACTACTCCATCCATTTGATATGTTTAACACTCAACTTTTCTTGAGAATTCAAAAAACTTAAGGCATGGTTATTAGTGTAAATAAAAAATCCCCTTGGAAAAAGGTAATGCCTCCACTTTTTTAGAGCCTACACTAATGCATACAATTCAAGGTCATAAGTTGAGTATATTTTCTTTGCATCATTTAGATTTTCAAAGAAGAAAGCAATAGGTTTTCCCTCTTGGCTTATAAAAGCACCAATGGTTAAGTTACTAGCATTAGTTTTGATAGTAAAAACATTCCTAAAATTAGGCAAGGTTAGAATGGGATATTGAGCCACTTTATTCTTCAAGTATTCAAAAGCATTGTCAGCCTCATTCGTCCACAAAAATTTAGTCTTTTTACCTCCTTTGATTGTATCAAGCATAGAAGTGCATATATGATTGAATTTCTTTATGAATTTTCTATAAAATGTGTCCAAACCATGAAAAATCTTCACATCACCTTTATTTTTAGGAGGTGGCCAATTGATGTTTGCTTCCACTTTTCCTAGATCTTGTTGGAAATAATTGATTAATTGTGTATTGTCTTTGATGTTACACAAAATGTCATATCATTTCTAGTTAGTTTATGTCAAGCTCACTTGGGCATTGAAGACAATTTCATGTGTCTTCTGACCATTCCAGAGTTTGCCTAGTTTAGAAGGTAGTGTTATTGAGTTCACTCAGGTGACGAAGAAAAGTTTACAAAAGTTCAGTGTTAACCGAGCTCACTCAGTTTAAGAAGGAAATGTTAGATGGAACCAGTGTTAATCAAGCTCACTCGGTTACCAAAGGAACTTTTTATTTATTCATTATAACCAAGTTCACTTGGTTAACATAGGAAAAAAATTATTATGTTGGTGTCTACCAAACAGGGTTGGCTAACAAAGGATTTTCTTGTTTTGGCATATTAAGTTCAATTTAATTGTTTGTTAGTTCTAGCCAACTAAGGAGATGAATATTAATTATTCTATATTGTATTCAAGATGACTTGAAATTGAGTAAGATATATATATATATATATATATATATATATATATATAAGGTCAATTTGAGGATTGAGTACATGGAACAATAGAAGATTTGATGATGCTTAGAGGAATAAAATTAGAAGGATAAGCAGAATATCCTTGTTGAGGTGCAAAGATACACTCAATCAGGAAGGACCAAGTATACAAGCTAGAATCAAGATTTGTAATTAGAAACTTAGTTGCATTAAAAATCAGGTCATCTCATTGTTACTTTATAACCATTGTAGCAGTGATCTAAATCTCTTGACAGAGTTGGCTTAATAGTTATTTGTCAATCCTCTAACAATGTGGCATTTCTATATTGAATTGTCTAAAGACCTCTAACAAGGCCACTCCTAACAGTATGATTAAATTCTCTAATAGAGTCACACCTAAAAATGTGTTTTGTAACCTTTAATAGAGTTGGCTCCTAATAGGACTCACTTCAGAAGAGTGAAAATTAGTAACTAGTTGCAATTGGTGGTTTTCCCAAATTGGATTTCCACATTAAACCTTGGTGTCAATTATTTTCATGCTATTTCTTTCATGTGTTTGTAACTAAGTTAAAGTAAGATTAATCATAGATTATATCTTAAATTTTTCACATTAAGCATTTACTGAGCTATTTTAGTATCTTTCAAATTATAGTATTTTCTAGTATAAACTGAGTGCATATGTGTTTGCCAACTTATAAAAGAATACAATTTAATCAAATTTTTGATTTGTATTGACATAAGGGATCTCATATTTATTTGTTGTAACTAATTCACCCCTCCCCTCTCAGTTATACCTCTTATATTTCCAACAATTGGTATTAGAGATTCATGGTGCTTATAGAAAAGGTTTCAAGGACCTAAGCTAAAGATTGGGATGTCTTATAGAAGAGAGATCCCAAAGCTGAACAAAGATAACTTCAAAGCATGGTAGGAACTCATGAGGCTACACTTGGAAACCATTCGAGATTCTAGGCTAAAATATCTAGACACCAAGTACATGACACCTACTAGAACTATGACTATCGAAGAAATTGCAGAAAAAATGAGTCATAATATCATAATGATTGATATTGCTTCATCTCTCAACTATATCAAATTTGACAAGGTCAAAGATTGTGGAATTGCTTATGAAATATGGATCGAGCTAAAATATATCTATGGAGAAGATGATAATGTAAGAAGAGCTAAAGCTAAAAGTCTTAGAGGACAATTTGATCAAATAAAGATAAGAGAAGATGAGAACATTGCAAAATACAGTGAATTAATCAAAGCCAGTGTTTGTGCTATCAAAGCTTCAAGAGGAAAGATTGAAGATGAAACAGTAGTAAGTAAATTTTTCAAAACACTTCTTCCTATATATATAATCAAATTATCACAAATTCAAGAAATGAGATGCAATCCAAAGAATGACATGGGTAAAAGCACAAACCTGTGTCACCCTTTTGTAAAGTAAAAGGCTAACAAAAGTATGACAGTTCACCTTCAATGACATAAAACTAGCATTATTATATTGAATTTGAAAATGAAGTAAATTAATGAAATGTGTAGAAATGGATGAATTTATGATTATATTTTTTTAATAATTATTTGGAGTAAGAATTGATATATTTTTGTAATTTTTATAGATAAATTTTTAGCCGCAGGAAAATGTTGAAAATTTAGGGTCTAGTTCCCACCGCAAAACTATATGGAAATAAACTTATTTCCCTTTTATTTTAGACTATGTTATAGATAACATATATAGCTACAACAATAAAAAATAAAAAGTTGTCTTTAGACCTATATTTTCTCTTTTGTAATGATTCAAATTTTAACCAACCTAAAATCAATAGTTTTCATCTCCCAGCACATTTTTAAAAAAAATCTATTCTAACTAGAAGAAAAGTTATATATTTTGGAAGAGCATTCTCTCCTCTAGAACACCATATAATTTTAAATTTTTTGTTATTATTTAATATTTCTTTCTTTCTCAAAATTTTCATCTTTTCGAGTGTTAAAATACGTGCTTGTAAAATTTATTAATTAAAATATACTATATCTAATTAAAACACTATAAACTCTATATGAAAATATTCTTGACTTTGAGCTCTATAAAATGGTGTTTATATGTTATTAAAATAATATCATAAAAAATAGTAAGAGTTATTGAAATTCTACATTTCTAAAATAATCTAATTTCTTTAGTAATTGTATACAAACTAGTATAAAACATGCATTTAATTGGCATTTCCAATTGGAAAAGTGTGAGACCATATATAACTTAGCTAAATGAATTTATCTAGATCATATGTTTGAACAAAAATTATTTTTAGATATGAATACTCAAAATTAGTCATTCTGATAAGTCAGCCTGAAAGGTGACACAACTTTGTACTTTTACCCACATATCATTAGATGTAGTAGTTGGAAGATTAACAAAATTTGAGCTAGATAACTATGATAATTATGTTCCTAGTTCTAGCAATCTTGAGTCTGCATTTAAAGCCAACTTGTTGCTCAAGAAGAAAAATGAAAGGTCAAAAGGAAATCAAACTGAAAGTGCAAGAGGAAGACACTTCTAACAATGATCTTGAAGCATTGCTTGCTATAAGGTGTCCCAAAGGCAAAGGAAAGTATAAAGGAAAGATCCTTTAATCTACTTCTCTTGTGAAGAAGTTAAACACATTGCTGCAAGATGTCCAAACAGAGAAGACAAAGAGGAAAATGAGCACAACAAGTACAAAGGCAAGAATGATTTCAAGAATTTCAAGGACTACAAGGACAAAGGCAAGAAATATTATTTATAGGTAAAGACTCAGATAGTAGCAAAGATGATGAAATGGCATATATTGTTGTAAAAGATGAATCAGATGATGAAGGAGATAAAATGGAACTTATCTCTCATGTTAGCAAGAATGATACATGGATTATTGATAGCGGCTGATCACATCATATGACTGGTGATAAAACAAAATTTGAACACATGGAACATTATAATGGTGCTAGTGAGAGGTTTGGAAACAATGAACCTTATTGCATAAAGGGAAAAGTTTGTATCTCACTAACCAATGAAATTAGATATGATAATGTTTATTGGGTTGAAAGACCAAAGCATAATCTACTGAGTATGGAAAAGTTGAATAACATTAGATTCAAGGTAGAATTCATGAATGAGAAGGCCAAACTGCTGGATAGAAAAGGAAATCTAGTTGGGTTCGAAAAACAAACAAAACGTAATCTATTCTACCTAGATCTTAGTGAATGTTCATGTTTTATTGCTCAAGTAGAAGAAAGTTGGTTATGGCATAAAAGGTTATGTCATGTAAACTTTGATAATCTAATAAAGATAAGCAAGAAGAAAAGAGTAAGTGGTATTCCTAGCCTAAGGAAACCTGATATGGGCCTATGGAAAAATTGTCAAATTGGTAAGATGGGAAAGACAAGTTTCAAAAGAAAATACTATCATTCAGAAGAAGTCTTGGAGCTAGTTCATACAAAATTATGTGGACCTATTGGAATAGAGAGTTATAGTGGAGATAACTATTTTATTCTTTTTGTTGATGATTATTATAGAACAATGACTATGATGTATCTAAAAGAAAATTTTGAAGCAGTAGAGAAAGAAACTAGAAAGAAGCTAAAATATTTGAGATCAAATCGAGGTGGTGAATTTATTTCCAATGAATTTTGCATTGAAAAATAAATTAAGAGACAGGTATGAACCCCTTGTACACCTCAGCAAAATGGTATAGCAGAAAGAAAGAACAGATCCATCATGGATTGTGCAAGAACTTTAATGATAGAAAAGAATGTTCCAATCAAAATTAGAAGGAAGCAATCAGTACTACAATGCATACCTTGAATGGAGTATAGTTGAAGAAAGACTCAAATCATACTCCTTATGAACTTTGGTATGGCTACAAACCTAATGTAAATTACTTAAAAGTATTTGGTAGCAAATGTTATATCTTGAAGTAATCCAGGAAAGGTAAATTTGATGTCAAAGATGATGAAGAGATATTCCTAGGATAATCCTACAAAAATAAAATATAAAAATGTTTAAATTTATCCACTCATAAAAGTATAGGAAGTACACTTGTGACAATTGATGAGCTTGCAAAAAAGAGTGAAGAAGAGAGCAACAAAGAACCTAAGGATTACAGAAGAAAAAAAAAATTATGATGAACCTGATACTTTGCCAAATCAATTTGGAAGTCAGGAGGCCTCACCTCCTGAGTCCCAAAATCTTCTAAAGTTACTGAGTTACAACTAGTGCAACCCGAGTCTCAGACTGAAGGACCTGAGTTGCAGACAGAAGCTACCAAGTTGTTGCCAAAGCAAATCAAGTTTGATGAATCTAAGTCACAATCAGTGAAACTTGAGCTTAATATAGAAAATCATGAAGAGGTTAGTTGAACAAATTTCAAATCCAAAGTACCCATGTTAGCAAGATATGTCAAAAGGCATCATGCACCTGATCAAATCATTAAAGACAAGTAAGATGGAACAATGACAAGAAACAAATTGAAAGATACATATTTTCTTCCTGACTTTAAACCTACAAATGTTAAGGATGCTTTGGATAATGAAAGTTGGATTGAAGCTATGAATGAAGAAATTGAATAGATAGAGAATAATAAGACTTGGACTCTTGTTCCTAGACCCAAGAATAAAAATGTAATTGGCACAAAGTGGGTTTTCAAAAATAAGCTAAATGAGGATGGAAAAGTTTCTAGAAACAAAGAAAGGTTAGTTTGTAAAGGTTATTCTCAAGAAGAAGGTATTGATTATGGTGAAAAATTTTCTCTTGTTACAAGATTAGAAGGTGTTAGAACTTTACTAGCATATGTAGCACACAAGGGATTTATAGTTTATCAAATGGATGTAAAATCTACATTCTTGAATGGAATCCTTGATGAGGAAGTCTAAATTGAACAACCTAGAGGTTTTGTAGATCCTAGCAAAAAGGGTATGGTCTATAAATTACACAAAGTATTGTATGGTCTCAAGCAAGCTTCTGGAGCTTGGTATGAAAGACTTCATAACTACTTGATAAAGATTGGTTTTCAAAGAACAAATGATAACAATAGTTTCTATATCAGAGAAGGACCAAACAAAAAGATTGTCTTGCCAGAAATCTTTGTGGGGGACATTTTATGTATAGGAAATGATGACTTATGCAAGGCATTTTTAGAAGAGATGAGTAAAGAATTTGAGATTTCTATGTTTGGAGAGATAATATTCTTTGTTAGATTACAGATTTAGTAGAAGAAAGATGGTATCTATATTACTCAATCCAAATATATCAAGGAGATACTAAAGAAGTTTGGAATAGAAGATTCAAAACTAGTTGGAACACCTATGTCTACTGGACATAAGCTTTCAAAAAATGATGATTCCAAGGAGGTAGATCAAACCACATATAGATCAATTATTGGAAAATTGCAATGTGTAGTGCACACAAGGACTAATATTGCATTAGTAGTTTGTATGGTGGCAAGATTCTCAGAAAATCCATAAGAAAATCACATGATGGAAATCAAGAGAATCATGAGGTATTTGAAAGAAACTGGAGAACATGGGTTATGGTACAAAAAGGAAGGCATTTTGATATGAAAGCATTCACAAATGTTGATTGGATAGGAAGTTTTGATGACAAAAAGAGCACCAATGATGGAGCACTCTTTCTTGGTAAAAGACTAGTGTCTTGGACAAGCAAGAAGAAAAATTGTATTTCTTAGTCCACAGCAAAGGCAGAATATGTGGTAGCAATAGTTAATTGCTCAAATGTTGTTTGGTTCAAGCAACTATTGGCAGGTATGAAGATAGAAATCAAGGATTGAATGGTTATATTGTGTGATAGCACTAGTGCAACTAATATATCAAAGCATCCTATGATGCATACCAAAACCAAGCACATTGCTATAAAATATCATTTTTTGAGAGAATTGGTGCAGGATAAAGAGGTAAGATTGGAATATGTGAATACTAAAGAACAAATTATAGACATATTCACTAAGCCATTACATAGGATGCATTTATGTATCTAAGAGGTAAGTTAGAGGTTATTCCCCTATGTGAAGCTCACCAAATAAAGTTTAGTGATGCATCATCCAAAGCATGTTGAAGATTAGACAATTAATGCAACATTGACAAGAGCTCATTGTATATGAATCAATACATAAGGTAAATTGATATTCACTAAATATTGTCTTTGGCATGAGATATAAAAGAGGGAGAAGTTTGATTTTATATCTTACAAAAAAATTCAAGAGATGTCAGAGAAGGTGAATTGGGTCTAAAGTTTTGTTATCAGAAGAAGATGTTGCAGACAAAGTTTTGCTGACGAAGGGAGAAACTGAAGGCAGAGGAAGTTCACACTAATAGAGGGAGTTATCATGGATGAGAATTAGAATGAAACTAAGGATATTTTCCTTACTTTATTCTTACTCTAAAAAATTTATTGTATTATAACATGTTGTGTTGTCATCAATGCCAAAGGGGGAGATTGTTGGAAATAATTGATTAATTGTGTATTGTCTTTGATGTTACAAAAAATGTCATATCATTTCTATTCAATGTATGTCAAGCTCACTCAAGCATTGAAGATATTTTCTTGTGTCAACCAAGCATTCCAGAGTTTTCCTAGTTCAAAAGATAGTCTCTACCGAGTTCACTCTGGCGATAAAGAAAAGTCTATAGAAGTTGAGTGTTCACGAAGTTCACTCAATTTATGAAGGAAATTTTGGATGGAACCAATGTTAACTAAGCTCACTTGGTTACCAAAGGAACTTTGTGTATATGTAGTATTAACTGAGTTCACTTGGTTAACACAAGAAAATGATTGTTGCGTTAGTGTCTACCGAGCAGGGTTAGCTAACAAAGGATTTTATTTTTTTGGCACATTGAGTTAAATTGAATTGTTTGTTGGTTCTAGCCAAATGAGGAGATGAATAATAATTATTCTAGATTGTATTCAAGCTAGCTTGACATTGAGTAAGATATATATAAGGTCAAGTTGAGGATTGAATGTGTGCAACAATAAAAGATTTGATGATGCTTATAGGAAGCGAATTAGAAAGATAGGTAGAATATCCTTGTTGAGATGCAAAGATACATTCGATCAAGAAGAATCGAGTATAAAAGCCAAAATTGATATCTATAATCACAATTTAGTTGCATCAAAAATTAGGTCATCTCATTGTTACTTTCTAACCATTGTAGCAATGATCTAGATCTCTTAATAGAGTTGGCTTAATAGCTATTTGTAAATCCTCTAAAATGTGGCATTTCTAGATTGAATTGTCTAAAGACCTCTAACAAGGCCACTCCTAACAAGGTGATTAAATCCTCTAATAGGGTCACACCTAACATTTTGTTTTGTAACCTTTGATAGGGTTGTCTCATAACAAGGCTCGCTTCAAAAGAGTGAAAATCAGTAACTAGTTGCAATTGGTGGTTTTTCTGAAATTGGATTTTCACGTTAAATCTTGGTGTCAATTGTGTTAATGCTATTTCTTTCATGTGTTTGCAACTAAGTTAAAGTAAGATTAATCATAGATTATATCTTAAATTTTTTGTGTTAAGCATGTAATGAGTTATTTCAGTATCTGTCGAGTTACAATATTTGTTAGTATAAAACAAGTGCATGTGTGTTTGTCGAGTTATAGAAGAATATAGTTTAATTAGAGTTTTAATTTGTATTGAAATCTAAGGCATATAGTTTTTTTTTTTTTTTTTGTAACTGATTCACCCCTCCCCTCTTAGTTACACCTCTTATATTTCCAAAAAATCCATCTTTAGAGTTCCTTGAGATATAACAAATCCCAAAAAGGTGAGTTCCTTTTGCAAGAATGTGCACTTCTCTAAATTAATGATCTGTTTGTGCCCATGAAGTCTTCTCAAGACCTACTTCAAATCATTCAGATGTTCTTCCCTGCTACTGCTAAAGATCAGAATATCATCAAGATACACAACAAAAAAATTATTAATAAAGTCAATAAAGATTTCATTCATGAGTCTAATGAATGTACTTGGAGCATTACTTAGTCTAAATGGCATTACAAGCCTCTCAAATAGTCCTTTAATTTTTTTAAAGATTGTCTTCCATTCATCTCTAGGTCTGATCCTTATTTGGTGATATCTTGATTTCAAATCTATTTTGGAAAAATAACGAGCATTTCCAAGTTGGTCAAGTAGGTCTTCAATCCTAGGCATAGGAAACCTATAACTAATAGTGATTTTGTTTATAGCTCTACTATCAATGCATAGCCTCCATGTTCCATCCTTTTTAGGTGTTAGGATAGAAGGTACAACACAAGGGTTTAAACTTTTTTGAATTAGACCTTTGGCAAGCATTTCCTTGATTTGTTTTGCAATCTTTGCATTCTGATTTGGAGTCATTTTGTAAGGTACTTTGTTTGGCAAAGAGCATCCAAGTATGAGATCAATTTGATGAGTAATGTCTCTGAGGGGAGGGAGAGAAGAGGGCATGTCACTTGCCATGACATCACTATATTTTTCTAGTAGTCCTTTGACTTCTACTGGTATAGATGATTTCTTATCAAATTTATCACTATCCTTAGGCTTCATAATTAGTATGAAACCTCCTTCTTCTGATTCATCTATGGTATTTATCATTTACTTCTCCCCTATCACAATCCCTATGGTTTCCTTCTCTCTTTCTCGTTTCTGATCAGGTAGTGGTTTCATGGTGAAGGTTCTTCCATCTTTGATGATTTTATATGTGTTTTTCCTACCACTATAGGTGGCATCCACATCATACTACCATATTCTCCCTAGGAGGAGATGGAAAACATCCATTTACACTATTTCACACAAGACTTTCTCTTTAAAATTCCTAAAAGAAAATTCTATTGTAGTTTGTCCAATCACTAAGGTTTGTTGCACTTTAGTAAGTTGAGATACATTATAAGGAAAAGGATGTGGTATTTTCTTTAATCCTAACTTCTACATCATTCCTTAACAAACTAAATTCTCTATAGAACCAGAATATATGAGAAAATTACATACATTTCCTTGACATTTTACCCTTGTTCTGAACAAGTTATTCCTTTGAGTATGTGGAACCTGGAAGAAAGTATGCCTCATCATTAGGACTACTCCTTCTTCAACCTCAAGTTCAAAATAGTCTTCTTGGACCAATTGTACTCTCCTTTCACCATGATTATTGTTATTTCTTTTCTCAAGGCATCTTTCTACATGATGCCTCAACAGGTTACAGTTATAGCACTTGATAGGGCCATTGCCTCTACCACCTCTACCTCTATTAAAGGATTTGTCTCCTCTATAGTTTCCTCTAGAGTTTGAATTATTCTAATCCTTGTCCTTTGGATTCTAATTAGTAGCCTTTTTGTTGCTATATTTCTCCTTGTTCCATGAGTTATTCTTTCCTTTGAAAGATTTATTGTCATTACCTTTTGCCTTGTTCTGATCTTGTTTCCTCTTGTCCTTTTCCTCCACTTTTATTGCCAAGTGCTAGCATTTGTTTATAGAAGTAGGAGTATGAAAACTCAACTCTTCTTTAATGGGTACTTTCAATCCATTTTTGTATCTAGCAAGTTTTGCCTTGTCATCTTCTACTATATTTGTCTTCATGCACAATTTCAAAAATTCTTCAGCATAAGAACTCACATCTAAGTCCTTCTTCAAGCTTTGCTTCCTTCTATGAAGTTGAACTCCATAGTCATTAGGTACATGAGTCTCTCTAACTAATGTCACCATTCTATCCCATCATGAGATCATATTTCTTCCCTTCTTCACCCTCTCTGTCTGGATGAAGTTCCACCAAGTTAGGGTTTCTCCATTTAACTTGGATTTAGCCATCTTTAACCTCTACTTCTCTAGAATGTCTTCACATTCAAAGAAACTTATTAGGGCCTCTATCCAATCTAATGCTATGTTAGCATTCATTTTTCCATTTAAATTTGGAAATTCCAAATTCCTCTCCATGGTTCTTTTCTCCATGGATTTTAGAACATTCAAGAGACACCTTTGTTCAATAGGCACTTCATCATCTTCATCAAGATCTTCAACCTTTTTAGTTTGATCCACTTCAGACTGTGTGCCTCTTTGTTTGACTAAATTACCTTCAACTTCCTTCAACCTTTTTGCAAGAGTAGCATTGGTTGCTCTTTTCTCTCTCACTATTTTTTTTGGTTTACCATTTGTTACCCTAGTACGGATTTCTTCCTCTTCTTCAGTAAGAGCCATGCTCTGATACCACTTGATGCAATGGAATTGGTAATAGGTTTGAACAAGGTTCCTAGAATCCTCTTCATTGAAGGTTATGACATAATAGGTGTCTTCACAAAGCCAAAATACCACAAACACTTATCATAAGTATTCAACAAGATGGAATAGGTTATCACAACCCAAGACCATTCCTAGGCATTCCAAATCACAAGGAGAACCTATCACAAAGATAATGAATCACTAGTTGCTCTTGAGGGCATCACATGGCATAATTTGACATAATACTCCCCAAACACATGTAAGGACTAGGGGTGACTCTAAAACATAGTCATGGTAAATTCAGGTCCTAAGAAACATGAATCAAACATTAGATTCAAACTATACAACATTTATTGAATAGTTGCTTCACAAACCTAAGGCAAGGCTTGTAGCCCTTACAAAAGTCCTGATGACATCATCATTTATTAATTAATTAATTAATTTTTATGCCATTAAATCCCTTTATCTTAATTAAAAATATTTAATTAAGGAATCCCTCCCAAAAATGTTTAAATCTTATTTAAACATTATTTTCTTATTTATTAATTATTTAATTAATAAATTGACCAAAAATCCTAAAAATAAATAAAAAATTTATTTTTTGCCCAAAACTTGGCCAATTTCCTTATGACCAATAACCTCTTCCAAAATCTTCTAATCCTTCTTTAATTTCGATTAAAGGCTAATCTCATCATTTCCTACCCCTAACCCCAACTCAAAATATTTAATTAAAATTAAATATTAATCCTCATATTTATTAAAAAAGTTTTAATAAATATCTCCTCAACCCAAACCCTTGAAATAAATAAAACTTTATTTATTTCCTAAAAATCTAATTTATCCTCACCCTAAGAAGTTCTAGACTCTTCTAGAAAGTCTTCATCCTCATCCTAGGAAATTCTAGACTATTCTAGAAAGTCTTTATCCTCATCCAAAATCTAGACTCTTCTAGAAGATGTCTTTAAACCTAATCCTAATCCCCTCCTAACCTTGTCACATTCCCTAAACATGGGTTAAAACTTACTAACCCAAGCCAAAGTTAACAAATATCTCTTCCTTCACCCACCCTCATTAAATGCCATCCACTTGCCTGTCCTTAAGCTAATCCTAAACCATCCTAATCCATCCTCTAATCATTTGCACAAGCCTAAGCAAGCTTAGAACCTTCCTAATCAAGCCCAAGTCGAAATTGCTCTCATCACCCTCAAAATATCTCAACCATAAAACTTTATGAAGTCCACTAGGTCATAAATGACTCTTACAAGCCCTTTTATTTCTCTTACAAGTCATTATGAGGGTCTTTATGAAGATTTTATCTCTTGAGCCTCCTTTGTTGACTCATCCTTGCCCTTTCCTCCATCCTCTCACCATGTGACATGTGTCACTCCTTGATTGGATATAAGGAAGCACAATCCATGTGCTCTCCTCTCATGCAATCTGAGCCTTCCATAAGCTTTTTCCCATCCTTGCATCTTAGCCCTCAATCCCTCAAGCCTCTTGCCTATAAATTGGATCCTTCCCCTTTGTAAAACAACACAATCCATGAAGTAAAGTCATAATGCCATTTTGAGAAGCCATTTTACATCAAAAACCATACACTCACACCCAAATTCCAACTCTATTTGAAGCCCTTTTTGAAGCATAAAGCTTGAGCATACATCCTATCTATTTAGACAAAGCTACTCAACAAGAGAGCTTCTCATTGAGAGAGCCCATTAATGGCTCATATTCTCAATTGAAAGCTTATCTTAGTCTATCTTGAAGTTTATGAATTTTGCTTAGTTTGTAGAAGCTTTATTTAAATTTGGTTTCTATTAGCATACTAACATTTCTCATATACACTTACTACTATAAAATGGATCATATATTTATATACCCTTTTGGGTTTCATATAACATGCCAAAGCATTGGGATCCCAAGATGAGAATGCAACAAGTAATATTTGAAATCTCACTTGGTGTAACTAGGTAATTAGGCCTCTAATAACAAAGGAATTACTCTAATCCATGAACAAAAGATAAACTAAAATATTTTAAGATTAAGGGGTTCATATGAAATTATCACAAACAAAATCCCAGGAATTGGAACCTTCTCTATGTCGAATTATGGGAGATGCTATGGATTCCTAGCACGTACATGGATCTTGCATGCCTAGAGTATCAAGTTTCTCTCTCATGTTTTCCTTTTTTTCCTAAAACCAAAATAATCATTAAAAAAATTTTCTTAACTTGGAGTCCACCCTGGGCCATTAAATTCCCATGGTGGAATCTCAAGATATTAGAGAGAATTGATGAAACCCTAGGTAGAGATGCAAAACTAGAAGAGCAATCAGTGGATTTAAGATATCTAGAGTTATACAAGGAGTTATGATCTCATTCCAAGTGAAAATTAAATATTATTCACTATGATATCTAACCAATTCATTTTTCCATATGTATGTGTCAGAGGGTGTCCTTACAACTTGCTACAGCATCAGAATTGGCAGAAAACTTCCATATTTTATTGATTGAAAAGAAAAATTACACATTGTGCATCTAACACCCACCTAAAATGGATATGTAGAATATCCCAATAGTTATAACAACCATTTGAACCAAATATGGCTGTTGCGAGTTCAATTTACAACTTTTGCAAAAAGTTGCTTGACAACTTTTTAGCAATTTTGTAATTTTAATGCAACTTTTGCCTATAACAACCAAATGGGTTTCTAACTGATCCAACTTGTATCATAACATGTTAAAACATGAAAATATAATCTATCTTAATATTCTAGGCCATTTGACACCTTTGACCATAGTTGACCAAGGGCTTATAGCTCACCAATCTTCGAACTAAGTCTCACAAATGGGTCAAAATGAATAGCTAATGATCCTAAACAATCCTAAGGATTCAAAAGAGTCCTATTAATGAATTTTATTAGAGTTCCATTCACCAATATAACTCTAATTTGTATCTCCTTCTCCCACTAATATATCATGCAATATCATCTTGCCTTATATTGATGTATTGCTTTCATTCTTCGATTATATGTTGTGTCTATTTATCTTTAAATGATATAGAGTGAAGTTATTTCCTCATACCATTTTATTTATTTCTAATCTATGCATGATTTTTGAGTCAAAGATAAGATAGAATCTATGTATCTAAGGATTATATTGATAAAATGTGCTTCCCTAGACAGGGATAAGATTGAACATACTATTTGGTGTATCACCCCCCTCTAGATTAGGATAGGTAGTTTGGTTTTCATGCATTTCTTTCTCCCTTTTCCTCTCAAGAATTAGTTAGGTGCACCCTAATATTAAGGAACTTGACCTTCTCTAGAGACTCAATATTTGATTGCAAAGTCCAACACATTTGAGATTGTTTCCATGTTACACAAGGTTGCCTTTAGGCAAAAAAAATTCTTTAGGCAAGGGTGCAAACTTTTGTGTCAAAAATTTTTGGCATGCCTGGTGGGACTCATATTTAAAGCATTCTAAGTCTATTGGTTCACTAGTGTCAAAGAAGACACTTCAACTTATGCTAAGGAGATAGTGTTTCTCTTAGCATTTCAAGCCTTCAAGAGGCTCACATTCAAGAATTTGGCAACTCCATCTCTACATCTTGGTTTCCAGACTAGAATTGTTGTAATTCATGCCCAAAGCTCAAACAAGGTCATCTTCTAGAGGTACTTTTCAATATACTAAACTTTTATTTCAAATCCTAGAAGGAAAAGAAATAAACTTTCTCTATCACCAGTTAGAAGTTTAGAAGTAGCACATACACCTGTTAGATCTTTTTCTACTCCTCCTATTGATAGATCACAACCTAGGGTACCATCTTTCCATTTGAATAGACCATTATTCCACATGGTCCAGCCT
Source organism: Cupressus sempervirens (assembly GCA_028749045.1). NCBI lineage: Eukaryota > Viridiplantae > Streptophyta > Pinopsida > Cupressales > Cupressaceae > Cupressus > Cupressus sempervirens. The sequence continues at coordinate 27,726,140 of CM053787.1, forward strand.
AGAAATTAGGTTATTGCCACCTTCAATGGTGGGAGTCCTCTCATTCTAGCTCAGAGACATGATATCCTAGTAGCTGCTCTTAGAAGCCTACCTAATTTTACTGATGAGACCTCTATCTCTCCAATAGAATGCATTCAAGAAGTCTCAAATATCTATAATACACATGGTGTTACAAAAGATAATATTGTTTTTAGATTGTTAAATTCATCTCTAAAAGGAAAAGCCTTACAGTGGTATAGGGGATTACCACATAATTCTATCACTAACTAGGATGAGTTAGGGGAAATATTATGTAAGCATTTTGAGGATAAAAGTGATCACCTATCACTTTTAGAGAAGCTTACTAACATTTAAATGGAACCCCATGAGCTCATGACTAATTTCAATTATAGATTTCAAAAGACATGGGACAGAATACCCACTACAATAAATCCTACTCCTGGTAATGCCTTCTTGCATTACCTAAGAGCTTTCAATAGTGATCTTGCTACTACCTTACAATCCATGGGAGGGGATACTTTATCAACTACATATGAAATTTCCATAAAAGAATAAAATATCTTGATTCAAGGAGGGATATTAGCTCTAAGGCCTCCAAGGTCTTTCTTCCTAGACATGTACACTCATCAACCTACAACATCCCCTATTCCTACCACATCTACATGCCAATCTCTTTCAATAACCCCAATAGCCTCTACATGCTTGAATGAGATAGATAGGATCGAGGCCATGATGCAAAGGATGATGCAAAATGAAGAAGCTGGAAGATCAAAGTTCCAATCTAGAAACGAAGCTAGAGGACAACTTCTTAGTGGTGCAAAATATGAACAATGAATTGGTGACTCTAAAGAGACAACAAGCTCAAGGTAGCAAGCCTTTTTAGATCAACTATCAAAATCCTCTTCTCAATAGGCCACTAAATCAAGGTCATGGTTATGTTCCATACAATCTGAATAGACCTATGGGTAATACCCTAGCTGCAAATACAAGCACATATCCAATAAGGGCATTAGTTCCTCGGAATAACCTTGCTCAAGAGTAGGATTTTTTTCCTTCTTGCAACTATTCCTATGGGTATTGTATGCACCATAGGTCATAATCATCTCAAGCACTAACCACACAAGATCAAGTAGTAGGATAGCAATATAGTGCCAGCCAACCTAGTGATGTTTCTCATGTACAACAGCAAGGTGATTGTTCTTTCACAAACCATCAACCAAAGGAACATTTTAATGAAAACCATGATTCTATAGCCCACAATACCAAAAGTAAAAGAAGATCTATGTTATACCTCCTCCACAAAATTAGGCTTCAAGTATTACTCCTCATATACCTATGATAAATGACAATCAAGTGTTTCTACCCAATAAAAGCAAGATGTAAGCAATGAGAAGTCTACTAGACCTCAAACTATTCAATTTCAATCAAAAATTCCTATAACTCCTAAGGCTCTAGTCAAGACATTTGGAACTTCTCTTAATATATTAGATCATATAAAGAAAGCTTCTATTAAATTCTCCTTGTGGGATGGTGTTACTATGCCATGACAGAAGAAACTACTACAATAAGAGTTAGAGAATATAGAGGTGATAAATTAGTCAATTAGAGAGGATAGTGCAAGAAACTTGGTACAACCAGTAAAAAAAGAAGAAACAAGAAAAATAGGCATCCTCCTTTTTATGTCTCTTTGATCATAGGTGGCAAGCTAGTCAATAACTACATGATAGATTTAGGGGCTAATAGTTCTGTAATGCCTAGATGTATTGTTGACCTCCTCAGTATTAAATATGATCCAATGGTTAGGGGTGTCCTCCAATTAGATGGTAGCTCTGTCAAGATAGTAGGAATATTGAGAAACATAGAAATAGCATTGCATGCATGCCCTGGTTGTACTATCACACAAGACATATCAGTAGTTGAGGACAAGCCACATTTTTCTATCTATCTTTTTAGGGACTTCTCTATGCAAATAGGTAGTTGCATTGCATCTGAATAGCCCTACATTCTTTTTAGAATGAGATATGGACTAAAAGCCTCCATAAGAGTTGATCCTTTAGCACTTAATTATATAGAAACTTATACTCCCAACCCCATAAACATGAATTACACAATTTGGAAAGAGGATGAGGAATAGGCAACTCATAAATTCATAGCAAAGGTGCCTAATTATCTTTTGGATGAGTGAGTCACTTCTTATCATTTTGATCTGGTGTAGGAAGCTCTAGAAATAGGTCTTGGTACATATTGTTTACTAGAAAAGGATACTCCTATTCCCAATCTCATGAAAGTAAAAGAAGATATAAATGGATTGTGGAATATGTTCTTTGATGACTCAACGAACAAAAATAGTTAAGGCATTGGTGTAATGCTTGTTTCCCTTGATTTAGAGAAATACTACTTTTCATATAGACTCTAGTTTAGCTGCACTAATAATGTGGCAGAGTATGAAGCCCTGATCCAAGGTCTCCAACTTGCACAAAAGAGAGTCATCAAGCTCTTAAAGGTATATTGAGACAGTGAGTTGGTTTTAAATCAAATCAAGAATCAGAATATCATAAATAACAACCTTCTCAAGTCTTACAAGCATAAAGTATGGGATTTACTTGAAGGCTTTCAAGCATTCAACATTTAGAGTATCCCTAGGAATAAAAATATATATATGTTGATAGGCTTGCAACCATTGGTGCTCATCATGATATACCAGAGCATGTTGCTAATGAGAAGGAACAATAGATTAGAGTTGTTGTAAGGCCTATTGTCTCAAATAATTGCACAAATTGGCAAGTATTTGATTCTAATTTGCAAATTGTTAATTTTTTGCAAAATGAAGTAGAATTATTTCCTAAAAATCAGTCCTAGCTACAAAGTCAATACAAAGACCAGATTTTAAATCTCAACTCCAAAAAATTTCCTAAAGTTCTAGTCACTTTAGAGGGCATATTCAATGCTGATGACTAAGAAAGAAGCAAAGGCTCAAACTTGATTGCAAGGAAGGATGATTACACTCCTGTCACCATTGCTAATGGGAAGACTCTCAACTTGGGAAAGGTATGCACTAAGATTGAACAAGAAGTTTTCATTAATTTATGTCAAAAATTCAGTGATGTTATTGCTTGGACATATGAAGACTTAAAGAGTTTTGACCCAAGTTTATTTTTAGCATACTATAGATACAAATCATGATGCAAAGCCTATTAGACAAAAGTAAAGACTAGATAACCCTAAGTTTGAACCTTTAATGAGAAAGGAACTATCTAAGCTCATAGAGAGTAACATTATTTTCCCTATTAAGCACTCTTCATGGGTAGGTAACCTTGTCCTTGTTAGGAAGAAGAATGGAGAAATTAGACTATGTGTAGATTTTAGGGACCTTAATAAAGCTTCTCTTAAAGTTCACCATCCCCTTCCTTCTATGGAACAAATTTTGTCTAAGGTTAGTGGTTCAGAAAGGTTTTCCTTCTTAGATATTTTCTCAAGCTATAATAAGGTGTTAGTCCAAGATTCAAACTGATATAATACATCCTTTACTACCAAATGGGGTACCTACACCTATTGTAAAATTCCATTTGAACTAACCAATGTAGGTGCCACATTTCAAAAGGAAATGGAGATGGCCTTCAAGGGTGTGCTAGAAAATTTTGTGCCAACATATCTTGATGATATAACTATCTTTTCAAGACATGTTGTAGATCACTTTGATCATTTGAGGTAGGTATTCATCAAATATAGAGAGTATGGTGTGCCTCTAAATCTAAAGAAATGTGTGTTTTCCACTTATCAAGGAAATCTCTTAGGATGAATTGTGTCAAGAAATGGATTAATGATAAATCTAGAGAGAGTAGATGAAATTCTCTCTCTCCCACTTCCCATCCACAAGAATGGAATGCAGAGCTTTCTGGTAGCATCAACTTCGTGAGAAGGTTTATTCCTAATATGGCTTCAAAGGAATATGATGTTCACTTGGAGCAAAGAAGGAAAGGTTAGTTTTGAAGAGATTGAGAAATCAATTACATCTGCTCCCACTCTTTTCAATCCTAAGTTTGATAAATATTTCATCCTCTACTCGCTTGGAGGGGAGTCAAGTACATCAGTTATTCTAACACAGTTGAATGATGAGAATTTGGAGTAGCCAATTACTTCCTTTAGTGAAGGGTTTAAAGATTATGAGGACTGATATAGATATGTGGAGAAGAAAGTCCTTGCTATTGTAAGCTCTCTAAAAAAGTTCAAATATATTTTGTCTCATAATGAGGTCCAACTCTTGGTCCCACATGCAAGTGTGAATGAATTTCTGCTAAACAAGGATATCAATGAAAAGAGAGTTGGATGGATTACCAAAGTCATGGAGTATGACATTAACATTAAGATCACCAAGCTTATGAGGGGAAAGGGATTGTGTGAACAAATGGCCTCATCTTTTGAGACAGCTAAAGAGGCTTCCCTCTTAGTACAAGACAAGAAACTAGTAGAGAATGAAAAATAGAATGATTGGTTGCATGACATGACTACCTTCTTAATAAGAGGAATATATCCCCAAGGTATGGATAAATCCAAGAGAAGACAATTTAGATTACAATCTAACCCTTATGTCTTGGTGAATGGAATATTGTTCAAAAGGGATTCTAATGGAATCCTATTAAGGTGTATACAGATAGATCAGGTCAATAGGTTATTGAAAGAGTTACATGATGGCCCTTTTGGTGGTCATTTCTCATCGATGATTACTATGATAAAGATAATTAGGGCTGGTTATTATTGGCCAACCCTATTCAATGACTATCATAAGTGGGTGAGGAAATGTGAGAAATGTGCATTCTTTTTAGGAAAACAAACATTGGTTGCTCTTCCTCTTCAACATATTCAAGTAGACCAACCTTTTTCTCAATGGGGTTTGGATTTCACCCTCTAGTGTTGTTCACAAATGGATCTTGGCAGCAATAGATTATTTTACAAGATGGATAGAAGTAGTAGCTCTAAGAGATGCAACAAAAGCTTCAGTGGTTGAGTTTCTTGATGGAATTGTGACTAGATTTGGTGTTCCTTCAACTATCATATCAGATAATGCCAAGTCTTTTGTGGGAACTCATATATGTTCTTGGGCTCTAGGACATGGAACATGTTTGATAACTTCATCAAATTATTATCCCCAAGGGAATGGCTTAGTTCATTCTTCCAACCAGAACCTCATCAGAATCATTTAGAGAAAAATTGAAGATAATCAGAGGTGTTGTCATGCCAAGCTAAAGACTGCCCTTTGGGCAGATAGAATTACACCCAAGAGAGCACTTTGGAACTCACCTTTTACATTTTTATATGGAAGGGAAGCTAGGCTTCCTATCTCACTTGAGTTCCCTTCTCTTGAGTTGGCTCATAAGTTGGAGCTAGTAGAGAATGATCCCATGACAATTAGGTTAACAGAACTAGTTGAATTAGAAGAGAAAAGAAAATAACCCATGCATACACTTGAGGAACATCAGCAACAGGTCAAAAGAAGTTTTGAAAAGAGGGCTACAATCAGTTATGGAGGAGATAAAATGTTTTGATAGCCAAAGCTGAAAGTTTAAAAGGTAAGTTTGATGAAATGAGAATGCAAGAAGGTGAGACTATAGTCCAATATTGTACAAGAGTCAAGGATATTGTTGATTTAATTAGAGGAGAAAATGAAACCATTGATGATGAGATTGTGATAAGCAAAGTTTTGAGAACCCTACTTCCTATCTATGCTATTAGATTTTTTGCAATTCAAGAACTAAGGTGTGCCCTTGGTAGTAATCTAACTCTTGAATTTTTGGTTGGTAGACTCACTTCTTTTGAACTTTCTAATTTTCATAATTTCAAATCTAAGAGTATTTATTCTTCTTTGAAAGCTAAACAAACACTAAAAGAACCTAAAGATAAGAAGAAGAAAAAATTTAAGCATGTTTCTCATGGTAGTGATACAAATGAAGAAGATGTAGAAGAGCTTAAAGCATTAGTGGCTAGGAGATTTCACAAAGGCAAAGGAAAATGCAAAGGCAAGCTATCTATCATGTGTTTCAATTGTAATGAGGTTGGTTATATTGTTGCTAGATGTCCACAAAAGAATAACAATAGAAGTTTTAGACAAATATAGATGTAAAAGAGATGAGAACAACAAAGATTATAAATACAAAGGAAAGAAGTCTTGCTAAATTGTTGAAGAGGGAAAAAAAAGATGAATTTGATGACCATGATGATAAAGTTGTGTATGTTTCTATGGAGGATGATTCTGATGAGGATGAGGCAATTGCAATGATATCTTATGTGAACAAAAGTGATAAATGGATCATTGACAGTGAAAGTTCACATCACATGACTAGAAATAAAATTAAGTTCATTACCCTTGATTACTACAATGGAAATAGTATTAGATTTCGTAATAATGCACCATTTTTTATAAAAGATAAAGGATCAAGCAAATTGACAGAAAAGATCATGTGTGACAATGCTTATTATGTAGAAGGACTTAACTAAGTGTGTCACAACTAAATAGTTCAGGTTGCAAAGTTCAATTTGAGAACAAGAAAGAAAAGATCTATGACACTAATGGAAAACCAATTGGAAATGGAGATTAGACTAATGGTAATCTATTTTATCTTGACATGAATGATGCTACTTGTCTTGTTGTAGAATTTGATGATGTGTAGCTATGGCACAAGAGGTTATGTCATGATAACTTTGATAACTTATTCAATATCAGTAACATGAAAAGAGTCAAAGGCTTGCTAAAACTAAATAAACCTACTAATGTGATTTGTAAATAATGTTAGTTAAGCAAGATGACAAAATCTATTTTTAAAAGTAAGACTCGCTCCTCTAAATAAATTCTAGAATTAGTTCATAATGATTTGCATAGACCAACTGATGTGAAAAGCTACAAAGGTGATAAGTACATTATCCTATTTGTTGATGATTATTCTAAGATGATGACAGTTATGTTTCTAAAACAAAAATCTAATGCTTTTCAAATGTCTAAGTGGTATAAAGCTTAAAATATCTAAGATCTGACAGAGGTAGAGAATTTACATCAAATGAGTTTGAGATATTCTATAATGATAGAGGAATCAAAAGACAGACTTTCGCACCTAGGACCCCTCCACAAAATGGGATTGCTGAAAGGAGAACATATCTATAATGGACTGTGCTAGATCACTGATGGTGGAGAAGAGTGTTGCTTCAAAATAATGGAGAGAAGTTGTAAGTATAACTATCTATACCTTGAACTGAATACAAATCAAGAAAGATATTAATTCCACACCTTTTAAACTATGGTATGGATATTCATCCAATGTGAAATATTTTAAGGTATTTGGAAGAAATTTTTTGGATACAATTAATTAATTGTGTATTTTCTTTGATGTTACACAAATGCCATATCATTATCAGTCAATGCATGTCAAGCTGACTTGGGCATTGAAGACAATTTTTTGTGGCTATTGAGGGTTCTTATGTTTTCCTAATTTAGAAGGTAGCATCTATCGAGTACACTCAGGTGTCAAAGGAAAGTCTATAGAAGATGAGTGTTAACTAACATCACTCAGTTAATGAAGAAAATGTTGGATGGAACTAGTGCTAACTAGGCTTACTTAGTTACCAAAGAATATTTGTGAGTTTGCAATGTTAACCAAGCTTTTGTTGGTTAACACAAGAAATTATTTTTGAGTTAGTGTCTACCAAGTTGGGTCGGCTAACAAAGGATTTTCTTATTTTGACATATTAAGCTTAATCAATTTATCTATTGGTTCTAGCCAACTGAGGTGATGAATATTAATTATTATAAGTTGTATATGAGCTAACTTGACAATATGAATGATATAAGTATAAAGTCAAGCTATGAATTTGAAAGTGTGCAAGAATGTGAATGTATCAATGATTTTGAAGATGTAATGATGCAGTAAGGTAGTGAATCAGAAGGATAAGCAGAATATCATTGTGAAGTAGAAAAGATATATTCAATTAGGAAGGATTAAGTAAAGCCAAAATTGAGATCTATAATCAATAATTCAGTTGCATTCAAATTAGGTCATCTTATTGTTACTCTATAACCATTGTAGCAATGATCTAAATCTCTTAATAGAGTTGGCTTAACAGCTATTTGTAAAACCTCTAACAAGCTAGCAGTTATGTTGAATTGTCTAAAGACCTCTAACAAGGCCACTCCTAACAGGGTGATTAAATCCTCTAATAGGATCACACCTAACAATGTGTTTTGTAACCTTTAATAGGGTTGGCTCCTAATAGGGCTCACTTCAAAAGAGTGAAAATAGTAACTAGTTGCAATTGGTGGTTTTCCCAAATTGGGTTTCCACATTAAATCCTGGTGTCAAATGTGTTCATGTTATTTTCTTTTATGTGTTTGCATATAAGTTAAGATAATGGTAATCATAGATAACATCTAGGATTTTCATGTTAAGTATTTATTGCGCATATTCAATATTTACCGAGTTACAGCATTTTATGTGTATTTGCCAAGCATCAGCAATTTTTAGTTTTCAGAGTTTATTTTGTACTGACATCTAAAGAGGTCTGGGATTTATTCTAGTGGTAAAAGATTCACCCCTCCCCTCTTAGTTACTCCTCTTATATTTCCAACAGTTGGTATCAGAGCTTTTGGTGCTTGTAGAGAAGGTTTCAAGGACCTACACTAAATATCAGGATGTCTTATAGAAGAGAGATTCCCAAGCTAAATAGAGAAAATTTTACAGCATGGCAAGGATTATGAGGTTACATCTGGCTATTATTAGTGATTCAAGGTGCAAATATCTTGATTTTGAATACAAGACTCCCACTGGAACATTATTAGTTGAAGATATTGTTGAAAAGAAGAATCATAACATCTCATATTGCATCTACTCTTAGTTATGCTGAATTTGATGAAGTTAAAGATTGCAAAACATCTCATGAGATGTGGACCAAACTAAAAGACATATATGGAGGATATGACAATGTAAGAAGAGCTGAGGCTAAAAGTCTTATAGGTCTTTTTTATCAGATGAACATGAGAGAAGATGAGAACATTGCAAAGTATGTGGAAAGAATCAAAGCAAGTGTAAGTGCAATCAAAGCATTTGGAGGAGACATTGAAGAGAAAATAATTGTAAGCCAGGTACTTAGAATTCTTCTTCCTATTTATGCAATTAGAGTGTCTGTTATTCAAGAGATGAGATGTGATCCGAATAATAAAATATCTTTGGATGCTCTAGTTGGAAGATTGATAGCTTTTGAATTAGAGAACTTTGATAACTATGTTCCTAGTTCAAAGGTTATTGAGTCTGCATTTGAAGCTAAACTCTCACTCAAGAAAAAGAGTAAGAAATCAAAGTTTAGTCAATTAGAAAGTGAAGAAGAAGAAACAGAAGAAAGCTCAGACAGTGATCTTGAAGTTGTTGAAGCCCTACTTGCAAGAAAGTATTCCAAAGGCAAAGGAAAGTACAAAGGTAAAGTTCCTCTGGTTTGCTTTTCTTGTGAAAAGTTGGTCACATTGCTACAAGGTGTCCAAATAGAGGGAAAAAAAAGTTGAAAAGAAAAGAAATAAGCACAAAGGCAAGAAGGATTCTGAGAACTAAAAAAACTATAAGGACAAAGGTAAGAAATCTTGTTTTATAGCTAAAGGTTCTAATAATAGTGAAGATGAAATGGTATATATTGTTGTAAAGGATGAATCTAATAATGAAGGAGATAAGATGGCATTTATCTCTCATGTTAGTGAAAATGATACATGGATTATTAACAGTGGTTGTTCACATCATATGACTGGAAACAAAACAAAATTTGAGTACACGAAATATTATGATAGAGGTAGTGTGAGGTTTGGAAATAATACACCTTGTAACATAAAAGGAAAAGGATGTATTTCTTTGTCAAAGGAACTTGTATGTGACAATGCTTATTGGGTTAAAGGACTAAAGAATAATCTACTATGTGTGGAACAATTGAATAACATTAGATTCAAGGTAGAATTCATGAATGGAAATGCCAAACTACTAGGTAGAAAAGGAAATATGGTTGGATCTGGCAAGCAAACAAAAGGTAATCTATTTTATCTTGATCTCAGTGAATGTTCATTGTTTATTGCTCAAGTAGAAGAAAGTTGTTTATGGCACAAAAGACTATGTCGTGTAAACTTTGATAATCTAGTTAAGATAAGAAAACATAAAAGAGTAAGAGGTATTCCTACTTTGAAGAACCTTGATATGGGTTTATGCAAGAATTGTCAAATTGGTAAGATGGGAAAGACTAGTTTCAAAACCCAAAAACTATCACTTACAAGAAGTTTTAAAAATCATTCAACAGACTTATGTGGACCTATTGGAATAGAGAGTTACAGTGGAGAAAAAAATGTCATTCTTTTTGTTGATGATTATTCTAGAATAATGATTGTAATGTATCTAAAAGAAAAATTAGAAACTTTTCAAAAGTTCAAATGGTATCTAGCAAGTGTAGAAAAGAAATTAGAAAGAGATTGAAATGTTTAAGATTAGACGGAGGTGGTGAATTCATCTCTAATGAATTCAAAAAATTTTGCATTGAAAGAGGGATAAAAGACAAGTATCAACCCTTGGTACTCCACAGCAAAAGGGTATAGCTGAAAGAAGAAATAGATCCATCATGGATTGTGCACAAACATTGACAATAGAAAAGATTGTTGCAATCAAATACTAGAAGGAAGCTATCAACACTGTACTTCATACCTTGAATAGAGGTCAATTGAAGAAAGACTCAAATGAAACTCCTTATGAAATATGGTATGGCTACAAACCTAATGTAAGTTACTTGAAAGAATTTGGTAGCAAATATTATATGTTGAAAGAATCTAGAAAAAGAAAATTTGATGTAAAAAGTGATAAAGGAATATTTCTAAGATACTCCTATAGAATTAAAGCATACAAATGTTTGAATTTGTCTACTCATAAAATCATAAAAGTGCACATGCTAGAATTGATGAGTTTGCAGAAAAGAGTGAAGAAGAAAGAAAAAAAGAGCTAGAGGATTACATAAGATTTTTTTGAACCTAATACCCTACCAAAGCTATTTGAAAGAAAGGAGACTTCATCTCTGAAGTCCCCAAAATCTCCAACAGTTATCGAGTTGTAGACAGTGCAACCTGAGTCACAGTTAGAAGCTACCGAGCTAGTTCAAACCGAGTATGATGGACTTGAGTCACAAATAGTGGTACATAAGCTTGATACTAAAGTTCATGAAAAAATTAGTGGAACTAATTCCAAATCCAAAGAACTTATGTTAGCAAGATATGTTAGAAGGCATCATGCACTAGATTAGATTGTTGGAGACAAGTCTGATGGAACAATGTCAAGAAGAAAATTAAAAGGTACATGTTTACTTGCTAAATTTGAACCAAGAAATATTAAAGATGCATTAGATAATGAAATTTGGGTTGAAGTAGTGAACAAAGAGATAAAACAGATAGAAAAGAACAAAACTTGGACTATTGTTCCTAGACCCAAGGATAAAAATGTAATTGGCACAAAGTGGGTGTTCAGAAATAAGCTAAATGAAGATGGAATTTTTTCTAGAAACAATGCAAGACTAGTATGTAAAGGCTATTCTCAAGAAGAAGGTATTGATTATGGTGAAACTTTAGCTACTGTTCCAAGATTAGAAGGTGTTAGAACTTTACTAGCATATGCAGCACACAGAGGATTTAAAGAGTATCAAATGGATGTTAAATCTACATTCTTGAATGGAATTCTTGATGAGGAAGTCTACATTGAACAACCAAAAATTTTTGTAGATCTTAGCAAAAGAGACATGGTTTGGAAATTATAGAAAGCATCATATTGTCTGAAGCAAGCTCCCAGATCTTGATGTGAAAGACTTCATAATTACTTGATACATATTGGCTTTCAAAAAACAAATGATAATAGTAGTCTATATGTCAAAGAAGGACCAAACAAGAAGATTGTGTTGGCAAAAATATTTGTTGATGATACTTTATTCACAAGAAATGATGACTTGTGCAAAGCATTTTTAGAAGAAATGATTAAAGAATTTGAAATGTCCATGTTTGGTGAGATAAAATTCTTTGTTGGGTTGCAGATATAGCAGAACAAAAATGGTATCTACATCACTCAATCTAAGTATATCAAGAAGATATTAAAGAAGTTTAGAATGGAAGATTCAAGACTAGTTTGAACCCCTATGTCTACTGGGCATAAGCTTTCCAAGAATAATGATTCCAAAGAAGTAGATCAAACCACATACAAATCAATGATTGGAAAATTGTAGTATGTAGTGCATACAAGGCCTGATATTGGATTAGCAGTTGGTATGGTGGAAAGATTCTCAACAAATCCCAAAGAAAATCACATGATGGAAATCAAGAGAATCATGAGATATTTGAACGGTACTAAAGACTATGGCTTATGGTACAAACTCAGAGGCAATTTAGACTTGAAGGTGTTGACTGATGTTGATTGGGTAGGAAGTCTTGATGACAGAAAAAGCAGTAGTGGTGGAGCATTCTTTCTTGGTAAAAGACAAGTGTCTTGGACAACCAAGAAACAAAATTACATCTCTCAATCCATAGCAGAGGCAGAATATGTGATAGCAACAGTAAATTATTCTAACATTGTTTGGTTCAAACAATTGTTGGAAGGAATGAAGATAGAGATCAAAGATCTAGTAGTCATAGGCTATGATAACACTAGTACAATCAATATATCAAAGAATCCAATGATGCATACCAAAACAAAGCACATTGCTATAAAATATCACTTCTTAAGAAAATTGGTGTAGGATAAAGAAGTCAAATTGGAATATGTAAATACAAATGAATAGATTGTAGACATATTCACCAAGCCATTACCTAAGGATGTATTTCTATATCTAAGAGGTAAGCTAGGGATCATTCCCCTATCTGAAGCTCACTAAATAAAGTTTAGTGATGCATCAACAAGAGCAAGTTGAAGATCAATCAGTTGGTGTAGAATTGACAAGGGCATATTGAAAATGAATCAGTACTTAAGGTACATTGATATTAATAGAGTTATCTTGGCATGTGTTGTCAAAGAGGGGGAAGTGACTGTCATATCTCATGGAAATTTTTGTTATTACAAAGAGAAGTAGTTTGATGTAAGAGGGAGAAGCATGCTATCATAGAAATGTCTAAAAGGGAGAATGAACTTGGAAAAAGTTGTTGTAGATAGAATTTTCCTAATGGAGGGAGAAACCAAAGGTAGAAAGAGTTCATACTAATAGAAAAAGTTCTCATTGATATGAATCAAAATGAAACTAAGGATATGTTCCTTACTTTATTTATGTTCCAAAAATTTCATTATGTTATGACATGTTGTGTTTCCATTAATGCCAAAGAGGGAGACAATTTGATACAATTAATTAATTCTATAATTTTTTTGATGTTAAACAAATGTTGTATCATTATTAGTCAGTGTTTGTCAAGCTCACTTAGGCAGTGAAGATAGTTTTATGTTTCTATTGAGCGTTCTTGTGTTTACCTAGTTCAGAAGGAAGTGTCTACCGAGTTCACTTGAGTGTCAAAGGAAAGTCTACAGAAGATGAGTGTTAACTAAGCTCACTTGGTTAATGAAGAAATGTTGGATGGAACTAGTGTTAGTCGAGCTCACTCGATTACCAAAGAAATTTTGTGAGTTTCTAGTGTTAACCAAGGTTCTATTTGTTAACATAGGAAATCGTTTCTAAGGTAGTGTCTGTCGAACTAGGTTGGCTAACGAAGGATTTTCTTATTTTTGCATATTAAGATTAATTGATTTATCTATTAGTTCTAGCTAACTGAGGTGATGAGTATTAGTTATTCTAAGTTGTATATGAGCCAACTTGACAATATGAATGATATAAATATAAGGTCAAGTTGTAAGTTTGATAGTATGCAAGAATGTGAATGCATGGATGATTTCAAGGTGTAATGATGTAGTAAGATAGCAAATTAGAAGGATAAGCAGAATATCATTGTGAAGCAGAAAAGATATATTCAATCAAGAAGGATCAAGTAAATCCAGAATTGAGATCTTTAATCAGCAATTTAGTTACATTCAAATTAGATCATCTCATTGTTACCCTCTAACCATTATAGTAGTGATCTAAATCTCTTAACAGAGTTGACTTAACAGCTATTTGTAAAACCTCTAACAATGTGACAATTCGGTTGAATTGTCTAAAGACCTCTAACAAGGCCACTTCTAATAGGGTGATTAAATCCTCTAACAGGGTCACACCTAATAGTGTGTTTTGTAACCTTTAATAGGGTTGGCCCCTAATAGGGCTCACTTCAAAAGAGTGAAAATAATAACTAGTTGCAATAGGTGGTTTTCCCAAATTGGGTTTCCACATTAAATCTTGGTGTCAAATGTGTTCATGATATTTTATTTTATGTGTTTGCATCTAAGTTAAGATAATGGTAATCATAGATAACATCTAAGATTTGTATGTTAAGTGTTTACTGAGAATATTTAGTATTTACTGAGTTACAACATTTTATGTGTATTTATCGAGCATCAGCAGTATTTAGTTTTTAGAGTTTATTTTGTACTAACATCTAAAAGGATTTAGGATTTATTTTAGTAGTAACTGATTCACCCCTCCCTCTTAGTTACTCCTCTTATATTTCTAAAAAAATTATTATATTTTTAAGGATTTCAGGAATGGTAAACTTGATGCTAAAAGTGAAGAAGGTATATTCCTAGGCTATTCCACAGAAGTAAAGCTTATAAGTGTTTAAATACTAACTCTAACAAAGTTTTGGAAAGTGCAAATGTGAAGTTTGATGAATATACGGAGGTACATGAAGCTGAACCTAAGAAGGAACCTAAAGAGTTCAAATCTTTTGTATACCTTTATGAAGATATGCATGCTGATGAAGGTATTGTGAACTAAGTTGTAAATCAATGGTAGCAAGTATCAGTGACTATCAAGTCACATATAATGCATGTCAAGTTACATTCAGGAACTAGGTTACATTCATGAACTAAGTTGCATTTAGGAGTCGAGTCACAAATAGAAGTTGAGGTACATTATAATTTTGAGATCAGTGTACATGAAAGGAATGCCAATTTACCTGATAGAGAAGTACATCTTGATTCTGAAGTTGACAAACCCATTAAAGAAAGAAGAGCAGAACCAAGATTGTCAAAATATGTCAGAAGACGTCACCCTACTAAACAAATTATTGGAGATAAAGAAGCTAGACCAATGATAAGGAATAGGTTGAGAAGTGATACATGTTTGTTGAGCATGCATGAGCCTAAGTCAGTGAAAGATGCATTAGAGAATGAAGACTGGAGTAAAGCCATGAAAGAAGAGATTGATCAAATTAAGAAGAAAAAAATGTGGACTCTAGTACCTACACCAAAGAACAAGAATGTGATTAGAACCAAGTGGGTGTATAGAAAAAAATTAGATGGGAATGGTGAAGTCACAAGGAATAAGGCAAAATTAGTTTACAAGGAATATGTACAAGAAGATGGAATTGACTATGGAGAGACATTTGCCCCAATTTCAAGATTGGAAGGAGTAAGAACTCTATTTTCTTACTCTATATACAATAGTTTTCAAAGTTTATCAAATGGATGTGAAGTCAACATTTTTGAATGATATACTAGAAGAGGAGTTTTACATAGAACAGCCTGAATGATTTGTTGATCCAAAAAACAAGAACATGGTATGTAGACTACACAAAGCTTTATATGGTTTAAAGAAAGCCCTAAGAGGATGGTATGAAAGGCTTCACAATTATCTTGTAAAGATTGGTTTTGAGAAGACTAATGATAACATCAATCTGTATTTGAAGATAGAAGGAGGTAAAGGTATCTTACTAGCTAAAATATTTGTTGATGATATTATATTTGGAGGACAAAATGTATTGTGTAATACATTTGCAAATGAAATGAAGAAAGAATTTGAGATGTCTATGTTTGGAGAGATAAATTTCTTTGTTGGATTGCAAGTATATTAGATGAAATATGGTATTTACATCACTCGTTCTAAATATGTAAAGGAAATTTTGAAAACTTTTGGTGTGCAGGATTCAAAATTAGTTAGCACTCCTATGGTGATAGGACACAAACTTTCCAAAACTCATAATTCTATTGAAATGAATCAAACATTGCATTGGTCTATGATTGGCAAGTTACAATATGTAGTACATAGCAAACCTAACATCGCATTAGTTGTTGGGATTGTTGCAAGCTTTTCTACAAATCCTAAGGAGAATCATTTGATGGCCATTAAGAGAATTATGATAAATCTTAAAGAAATAGAAGATTATGGTCTATACTACAAGAAGAATGATAAGTTTAAGTTAAGAGCATACACAGATGTTGATTGGGCTAGAAACATTAATGAAAAAATGATTACAAGTGGTGGATCATTTTTCTTGGGGAAGATTTGTCACCTGGACCAGTAAGAAACAAAATTGTATATCTCAATCTACTGTTGAAGCTGAATCTGTGGCTGCTGCAATGAATTGTACAAATGTGGTATGGATCAAATAGCTACTAAGAGGAATGAAGAAATAAATGAGTAAACCTGTGGTACTTTATTGTGATAATACAAGTACTATAAATATATCAAAGAACCTTTTGATGCATAGAAAGATAAAGCATATTGCAATCAAGCATCGCTACTTAAGAGAATTGGTTCAAGACAAAGAGGTGGGAATGGAATATGTGAATACAAAAGAACAGATAGCTGATATATTCAAAAAAATATTTACCTAAGGATGCCCATGAATATTTTAGAGGTAAACTAGGGGTGATACCCCTATCCAAAGCTACTTGAGAACCAAGAGTAGTGCCTTGCATCAATTGAGTTGAATATCATATTTTTAAGTTTGGTTCAATGGTTCTTACTTTAGAAGCTGCCTAAAATAATAAAGGAGCTTAATCAAAAAAATTATTGTTACATGCAAGGTGACATAGGGAGTACCTAAATTGATTATAACAACATGTAGAGACAACAAGTCTTTGGCATTATTTTCAAAGAGAGACATATAGAAATGGAGAGATACTTTAAAGTTGGTGATATAGGAAAGAGGGAGAAATTCCTGGGAGAGATCATTTAAAGTGGGCAATTCAGGAAAGAGGGAGAAATTCCTAGCAATAAAGATATAAGTCAGAGGGAGAAGATACATTGAAGGAGATTGACAAAGCTTACATTACCCTAAATAGAAGAAGGACATATATTGATAGAGGGAGAACTTTCAAAGCTATAATTTTCTTTTTGGTATTGTTGTTGATATTGGTTTTCTATCAATGCCAAAGAGGGAGATTGTTTGAAGTATAGAACCTATCATGGAATGATCATTATTTTGTCAATGATGTCAAACCTTCTACTTTCTCGTAGGACAATTTCCTTTTTGGTCTAAATGCTATCATTTTTTTGATTGATGAAGAGGAATTGAAAAGAGAAGATAACAAGAGCACCTAGAGAAAGGTTGAGTTATTTAGTGTGTAAAAGGAACACCAAGACCAAGTAAGACTTTGATACTATAGTGTATTGTTTATCTACTTAAAGTTTGTAATGAAAGGTTACTCAAGCATAGATTGGAAAAACATCAAGTAAAGAAAAGTGTTTGCCAAGCTCAGCTGAGAAAATAGTGCAAACCAAGTAGAAAATAGTAGAAGCCAAGTGAAAATCAATCAGTGTTGAACAAAGAAGAAAAATAGTGGAAGCCAAGTGAAAGTTAGTATTTTTCAAGTAAAGTTTAGTTGATGTCGAGCATCATTAAACTTTAGTTTTTGCCAAGTAAGCTTGTGTTGGCCGAGTGATACAATACTACAAATGTTGAGTGATAGTAAAATGTGTTAAATCAAAGATTCAAAAAATTTGAGCTAACTAATTTGATTTATTGAATTAAGTGGAGTGTGGAAGATAACTATGATGAGATGATGCACAAAATTCAAGATAACCCATTTTGAGGTAAATTCGAGGAAGATTGTAGAAGAAGTTTCTAGAGGAACTAAAATGGAAAACTATGTAGATTTATTAAATCCTACCTAACCATAAAATGGATTATTGTCATTAAGTGACAAAAGATCTAAATTCTCTATTTATATAGATAGCAGGCCAGAAGAAAAGGTTGTCATGTGTGAGAACTTAACGAAGACAAGAAGTCTAGGGTGTTACTTCATCTAGTGGTTGAACAAAAGAGGTTGCAGTTGGCATACAAAGAAACAAGGCTTAAGAGTTTGAATGCTTGAAGGGTGACTAAGCTATCAGAGCTAAAGAGTATGAATACCAAGAAAAATGGAGGACTGAACCAGAGATCTATAATCTGCAAGTGAGTTGTAAGTTTTTATGAAATCAAGTCTTGATGTTACTTTCTAATAATTGTACTAGTATGGATAAATCATTTGGATTAAGGTTGACCTAACAGTCATTTTTAAAACATTTAACTGAGTGACACTCTAATGGAATGTTCTAAAGTCCTCTAACAAGGCCCACTCCTAACAAAGTGATTGAAATTCTTTAACCAAGTCACGTTTAACAGTGTGTATTGTAACCTTTAATAGGGTTAGCCTTTCACAAGGCATCACTATAGAAGAGTGAAATTGGTTAGCATATTACTGGTGGTTTTTCCCAAATTGGGTTTCCACATAAAATCATTGTGTCAAATTGTGTGAATGTGTTTATGGTATTTCATGTCTATATTTTTGCAAAGTATTTTTGACCTAGGGAAGTGACCTACTAAGTTACAATATTATATGATCTAATGGATGCATGCATGTTATGGTTTTATGGATATAGATCTATTAGGCTCTAAAAAAATTATGTGTACATTTGGACCTTGAATAACTGATTCACCTTCCTCTCAATTATTCTAAATAATTCCAACAAAATTAACTCTCATAGAACTTCTTGGTAAACACAACTGAATTCCTTTGAATGACATACTTTTTTGAATGAAATACTCATCAAAATTACTCATTTGATATGATTTTGCACTCTCTCCATGCCTCAAAAAAATTAGGGATAATATCATATAATTCCTTCATTTCATCAAAACTATGAACTTCAACTTTTACCTCTATCAATAAAGAATGTTTTCTTCTTAACGCATATGTTATTAATCTCATTATGGTTTTGAAATTTTAGTGACAAAACACTTACTCATTATCTATCAAAGAATAATGTGAGCCGAATGCATAGTGCATACCAAGTGAACAAAACTGAGCTATGTGATTAGTGTGAGCCGAGCAAACAGAGCATATCAATCATAAGTCTCCAAACAATATATGTCAAGTAATATGGCAGTTAGTGTTAAGCACTAGTATTTGTTGAGCAATAAATATGTGTCAAGTAACTTAGGTGTTGAGAAAATAGAAGGATCCAAGAAAATAGAGTGTGTTGAGTGATTCAGGTGCTAAGAATAGAAGACAAGTATTAGTATATAGAGCATAGTGAAGGCAAAGCATCAAAGCCTATTGATGTCGAGTGAATAGTCTATGTCATAGATGTTTGTAATGGCACAAAATTCTATGTAAACCATTTTTGGTTGACATGAGCATGAATTTTTTATTATAATAAATGAGGGAGTCATATTACACATCCTTATGTTATGCATGCAACTAATCAGATTGAGGGAGGCATTAGGTAGAAATGTGGATCAACCACACTCATTGCTTCTAACCTAATTTCATCTTCATGATGTTTATAAAAGAAGTAAACCCAAAGGGTAACATATGTTGCAAAGGAGAATACTAAGGAGAGTATCTAGTGCAAAAGAAATAGGGATAAGATGGCTAAGACAAAGTTATGCAATGAAGAATCAATATGAGAAGAACAAAGACAAGTAGTGAAAGGTTAGAGAAGATAGATCTAATCAGGAGGATCAAGAGATAAACAATAAAGAGGATATCTGACATCAAGCAGTAAGGTGTGAACTGAAGGATAAGATGTTGAATCATTCTAACAGGTGATACAAAGTAAATCTCTTAATAGATTAGTCTTAACTATTAACCTCATAATGGTTTTTGACACTTGAGTGCCAATACACTTACCTACTTTTTATATTGGAGCTGAGTACACCATGCATGCCAAGCAACAACAAGTGTTGAGTGAAGATCAGATACCGAGTGTTAACAAGTGCCAAATAACATAAGGTGCCGAGTGATACAGTTTTGTTTAGGTGCCGAGCTATCTAGGAAATAGCATGTGCCAAGTATCAGCAATACTTCAGGAGCCGAGTAACTCAGAATATCAGCATAAGAGTTTGCAATTGCACAAACTATGATGCAAACAGTTTTTGCAGCCGACATAAGGTAAATCTCAAAGGATTTAATGATAAGATCGAATCTTTTATTTTTCCTATGCAATCTACATGCAACCAATAAGAAAAATGATGAAGGCGTGCAACCAATAGAAGAAGTGAAAATAATAAGCGGAAAATGAAGATTGAATATGGATCGTAGATCCATACCTAACCCTAAATTCTCAAATGTCTTTATAAGGAAGATGAAATTTCATTGTAAAAAGGTGAGTGGACATACAAGGGTGCACAAGGAAATCTATTTTCAGAATCAAGGGTTATCAGATCACAAAAGGATCAAGATCAGAGAAAGTGGAACAGGTGCCTGCATTTAGCAATCAAGGATTGTAATCTATCAAGTTCATTATACCTAATACTTTCTAGCAATTGTATTAGAATGAAAATCCTATGGTGATAGGTTAGCTTAACAGCTACTTCGTAGATCCTTTAATTAGGTGATTAAATCCTTTAACAGAGTGACACTTCATGTAAAGTGTTTGTAAAGCCTCTAACCAAGTCACTATTAATACAGTGTAAAGCCTTTAACGGGGTAGGCCTTTAACAGGGCAAACCATTAGAAGTGGTTGAACAATATTGCTACAGTAATTTTTGTGGGTATCATCCCCACCCCAATTTTACCTTCTTATTCCTGGAGGGTTTCTGGGTTACCAAATTCTAGTGTTATGAGTTTTTGATGCATGTCTTAGTTTCATGTTTACTTGATGTATTTACATGCATGCAATTTACTTTTAGTTAAAAGTTTTATTGGTTAAAGTGTGATATTTCTGATTCACCCCCCCCCCCCCCACCCCCCCTCTCATAAGTATTCTTTCCATATTTGAATATTTCAACAATTGGTATCAGAGCATCCAGATTCTCACAAGAAAAGCCTAACAGCTTGGAGGAAAAGATCTAAAGATGGAAGCTTTCAAACTTGGAAAGATCATTGAAAATCAGGTGATAGATGTGCAACTTGCTCTACTTAGCCTGGAGGAATTTAGAAACAAGTTGAGAAACTCATTAAAAAAAAGGAAGGATCTAGCCATAGCTGAAAATGATATACACTACAAGGATATTGATACCACCAACATATTTTCCAATGGAGATACTAAAGAGTTTGATGCAGCAATAGCAGAACTGATGGAGAAAAATAAAGTTCAAGCAAATGAGATAAGATCTCTCAAGATCGAACATGAGTCACAGGCCATAATGATATGTGAAATCACTGAACACAAGAAAAGAGCAGTTGAAGATAAAGTTATGATGGAAAATGACAAAAGAAACCTTGCAAACAGACTTGAAGAAAAATGTATTGAATTGACAAGGATCTCAAACATGTAGATGGATACACTTGCCCAAATGATGAACCTTCATCATGAACTCAATGTGAAAGATATTGAGATCTCTACTTTAAAGATGCAAAATGAAAAAATGCAGAATGAATTAAACAAAGAAAAAAGAGGTAGCAAAGAATCTCAATAAGTCAAGTGAAGCTATCAAGTATTTTGAACAGTTGCTAAAATCCCCAAAATATGCCCATGATACATCAGGACTAGGATACAATAGCACTGAAGTTGGGGAATCATCAAAGAGTGTTGAACAAAGAAGTGATAAAGGTAACAATTCAAAACCCACTTGTCATCACTGTAATAAGAAGGGGCATACAGTAAATCTATGCAGGAGTAGAAGATTCAATCAATCAAACACACCCAAAAATAAGAGTTTATGTCACAAGTGCAACATGCAAGGACATATGACACAAAATTGCAGATCCAATGTCACAAGGACTCAGAGATTTGATGGACATTGTTATAATTGCAAAAAGTATGGACATAGGGCATTTGAGTGCAGATCAAAACCTATGTGGACATCAAATAAACTAGCAAAAATAGAAGGGAATGAAATTCATTATCATTGGGATTACAATACCAGGTATAGTTGTCATTATTGTCAAGAATATGGACATATACCATAGAATTGCATAAGAACACATTTCAAAGGGAACTACAAAAGATGGTTGAATCAAACTACATGTTTCAGTTGTTTGAAAATTGGTCATATCAGCAGAAACTATCCTACAAGATCAAAGGCACCCAAGACTGAAGAAAACAAGGGAAAAGGAAAAATTGATGTCGAAAAGATAAGAAGGGAAATGAATAAGACTTGGAAAAAGAAAGATGAGTGCAACACATCAAGTAGAGGGATCACTTCACCCAATGGGTCAAGTGATCACACCTCATCAAACTAGGCATAAGAAGTATACTGGACTGATATACAAAGCTATATCTCACATCAGTCTCAAGACAAAGAAGCCATGCTAAGTATAAATTTGCATGAAATAAGATGTCAAGACAAAATCTAAATGTTGTTGCCAGAATATCTTTGGATGCCGAGTTAAATTCCAACACATGTCGAGCTCCTAACAACGACTGAGCTAATAACTGATGTCGAGTTGGTTAACTCCAATGGAAGCTGAGTAAAAGTTGAAATATAGTGCAAGCCGAGTTAGGTTAAAATTTCTTCAGAAGTCGAGTTGGTAGTTGAGCATTTAATGTGATGGAAATAGGGTATATTATTGTGATTTCAATCAGTTTTACTCATTGCGATCAAAGAGAAAAGAAGAAGAAAGAGAGTTGAGAAACTTCATAGAAAGAATCCAGCATTTCAAGAAGATTTCAACCTCATTCAACACATTTTTCATCGATCTCAAGGTATTTTCATTTGTGCCGAGCTATGTAGTTTCATATCTTTTTATTGTAAAAACCCTAGTTTGCATAAATGGCATCAAGTTCAAAGAAAACTGGGGATAAAGAAACGTTTGAAGTTCAGTTAGTTTCAAATGAGAGCAAGCAACTCAATTTTTGACCCATTCCCGAAGTTGCCTATAAAAATGACCCAGCCGGTGCTCTCTCTCAAATTCCCCCAAAAGTTGTAATGGTCCAAACATGAGAAAATTTTACAACTGTAAGATAGGTGCCCTAGGAGACATGGAAATAAGACAAGCTTATGAGAAATTGTGTGTAGATGGAGTCTTAAAAGATGAATTCAAAATATTTGAAAGAAAAGGTTTAACCCAAGTTTTGAGCCTTCCCGCCGTATTCAAAACAGAATGGGTTAGACTTGTGCTGAGCAGAATTCATGGTGGAAATTTGTGGTTAGAAGATACTCCCATCAAATTGACAAAAGAAATCATACATAGAGTAACAGGGTACCCAACCCTAGATCGGTTCAAAACTTTGAGAAGTGAATCAAAGGAGGTTATTGAAAAGAACACCGGTGCCCAATGGAACAAAAAAGGAATGACAATTCACACCATACAGGATCCTCTAGTTGAGTTTGCTGTTAGAGTCATCACCCATAAATTCTACCAATCTAGTAGACTCAACAGTGTACCATGTATTACAATAGATGTAGGCTACAAATTGGTGAAAAAGGATCGTACTTATGATCTTGCAGAACTGCAACTATAGCAGATCAATGAAAACCTAGTTGTCATAAGAAGAACAAAGGGCACTCAATGCAAATTTGGAACAATCCTAGTTTGCAAATTCTTTTATGTTCATAATGAGTTTCCTTCTTTTGGCAAAGTGGTGTGGAGGAAAGACAAAACCATCATTGCCCAAATTAATGAATATATAGAGCAAATGGGAGAAAATTTTGATACCTTGATGACAAGCTATTTTGAGGATTTCAAGAAATCCATGAAGCAAAGATCAAGGATACCAGTTTCCTTAGTGGAAAAACATACTAATGATATATGTTTCTTAGTTGACATTGATTTTACCTATATTCAAGCAGTAATACCAAGGGTAAGATGGCTAAGGCCATTTGGATATGAAATTAATATTGATGAGGCATTTTCAGCAATAACTGCATTATTGGCAAAAGAAACAAATAAAAGTGCTCCACATTTTGGCACTTATGATGCGGTAAGATCAAAGATAAACATGGAATTAAAAACTACTTCCACATTGAAGAAGAAAGACAAATTATTAAAGAATATTAAGAAGAAATTTGGTAAAGAAATTGAGGCTGAAGCAGAAGAAGAAGAAGATGACAGTGATGATGAAGATGAGAAAAAACAAGGGCCAATGGAATTAACTCAAGGTCTTGGAGAAGACAAGGAGGAAGGTGCAGAGGAAGAGGAAGCCAAGGAAGCACCAACTAAAGTTGAGCCAAAGAAAAGAAAGGCAACAGAACAACCTCCAGCTAAGCCCAAATCAAAGAAAGCTGCCACACCATCACCTCAAAAGCCAACAACATGAGTAGCAACAAGGGCCTCCAATCAAAAGGCCAAAGAGGAAGTTACAAAGAAGAAACCAATCAATGAAACACAGGAAGAGCCAAGGAAAAGAAGAAGATATGTGGCTCAACCTGACACTGTTGAAGAAGACCAATCTGAAAAGGTAAGCCACTCTTCAGTTGATACCTTATGTAAAAAGATAGAAAATGGTGACTTAAGTAATTTAAATAAAGTTGATTTTAATAAATTTACTAAAGAAGAACATAATAAGATAGAAGAAATAGTTTATGGAATGATGGCACAGTTCAAGTACACTCCACTTGAATTAGATGGACAACTACTAAAAGAACTGTCAAAAATTGTAGAAGACAGATGGCATTTCTTTTTAAAAATGGAGAAGGAGATGAGGGAATCAACCCTAGCAAGTGTATTGCCGAATTTGACTAAGGAACAAGTAAAGAATGTAGTCAAAAGACACAATAATAGGTTTACACCTAAATACAAGGCATTCTTCATACTCCAAAACAGGATGGAAGAAATTGTTCAAAGAACAATGAAATCATGAAAAAACTTGTACAAAAAGATTGAAGATTTTGTTGAAGAAGAATACAAGGAAGAAGCTATTGTACCAATAGAGGAGAGGAGAAAAAGGAAAGAAGATGAAGAAAAGAAAAGAGAAGAAGAAAGAAAAGAAGAAGAACAAAAGAAAAGAGAAGAAGAGAAGAAGGAAGAAGAAAAGAAAGATGGAGAGGAGGAAGAGACACAAAAACAGGATATAATGGGAATAGTTGAGCAAGAGCAGCAACCAGATCAGAGTGTGCAAGACACAAAATTGCCACCTCCTAGCCCTCCTCAAGCATCCATCTCACCTGCAGACACTGTAACTATTACTGATGTTCCTGATACTTCTGGGCAGAATATCAATCCATTAACTGTAGAAGATCTTTAAAGAATTCTTGACCAATCTACCCAACAAGCAATATTATGTGCAGATCCAATATTGGTCAGTATGGATGAATTGCAAAAACTAGTAGAAAGTAAAGTCAAAGATAAGGTGAATCCACAAGAACCACCTTCTATCATCTCTACAACTACTAGTAGTCAATTTCAAATGCCAACAAGCATAGTTGATGCTGCAACACAAAAGCCAAGTGCAGCTATAGAAAAAGGAACAAAACAAACAGGACAGACTATTACATCTGATCCTACAGCACAAACACAAGGTGCACTTCCCAAGATTACAATAATTGGTCATGGTAGACAGGAGGAGGAGGAAATAGTGAAAACCCCTAAAGAACAGAAGGCAATACAAACATTAATAGATTTGCCTACCTCGGGAACTCCTTCACACCAGCCATTGCAAATATCTGTACCAACATCTAGTACTAGCAAAGTTGCAATGGTACTTCACTATGGAGACCCTGAATTAGATGAGGAGATAGTCATACCGAGCTATGACTCAAAAATAATAACCATTGATCAAATCAATGAGGTGCAGGAAGCACTGAATAGGAGGAAAAGACAGGAGATACTCAAGAAGGAGTATAAACAAAAGCAAACACTATATGAAATTAAGGACATCTTTATGGATGCCTTTAGTTTGCAATCACCAGATGAGTCAAAGTATATCACGTAGCAATTATCAGATATTATTGACTAGGTGACAAATGAAGACCTAGAAACAAATGCAAAACTTATGGAATGGTCAGAGAGAAAATTCCAACGAAAAGTAAATGAACAAATATCAAGTCAAATTGCACTTTAACAGGTTGAATTAGCAAAGCTCATTGACAAAGTGAAAAAGGTACTTGAGAATATATTCTCATTGTACAAAAATCTATGTGATTTTTTGTACTTCACACAAGAGACAAGCCAAAAGATACTGAGCCTGGAAAGAAATTTAAACATTTCAAGCATGCAACTCCCAAATGATCCAGCTAAAAGTGAGAAGCATTTTGCTCAATCACTTCACACTCACAAAGAAATAGTCATATTAATAGCAGATGAGGCTAATATCAAGGCCAAACTAATACAGCTCCAGTCCTCCATTACCCCACATTTAGAATTACTCCATAAAGAGAAAGTATATGCTGAAACTATTCTCAAGAAAGACCCAAATCTTTCTACTTCAGAAGGACTTATTCATCTTGCTGTCGAGACTGCCATCCAGCACAAGTCATTGGAAATTGCTTTGAATAATTGGATGCAGCTCTCAGGATGATTATGGAAGTAAACAGCACATTTTTGGCTAAATATGGTCTTAACCCTTAAACATTCTTTGACATAAGTGTCAAAAAAGGGGGAGAAAAGAGACATAATAGGGGGAGATACAGATATTATGAGATGAATTAATGGGGGAGAAAAGATACAAAGGAGGAACTTGATATATAGATAAGGCATAATCAACTCAAGGGGAGTTACAAAATTTTTAAGATATATATTGTAAGATTGTCAGTTACAAATTTTGATCAAGTTTTCTTTAAACTTTGTATATGCCAATCAAATTAGTAAATGTACTCATAAGGTTAGTTAAGTGTTTTTGTCACTCATGTCAAAGGGGGAGATTGTTAACCTCATAATGGTTTTTGACACTTGAGTGCCAATACACTTACCTACTTTCTATATTGGAGCCGAGTACACCATGCATGTCGAGCAAAAACAAGTGCCGAGTGAGGATCAGATACTGAGTGTTAACAAGT
Source organism: Cupressus sempervirens (assembly GCA_028749045.1). Lineage (NCBI taxonomy): Eukaryota > Viridiplantae > Streptophyta > Pinopsida > Cupressales > Cupressaceae > Cupressus > Cupressus sempervirens. Next base: position 27,753,342 of record CM053787.1, read on the forward strand.
GCCGAGTGAAGATCAGATACCGAGTGTTAACAAGTGTCGAGTGAAGATCAGATACCAAGTGTTAACAAGTGCTGAGTAACATAAGGTGCCAAGTGATACAGTTTTGTTTAGGTGCTGAGCTATCTAGGAAATAGCATGTGCCAAGTATGAGCAATACTTTAAGAGCTGAGTAACTCAGAATATCAGCATAAGAGTTTGTAATTGCACAAACTATGATGCAAACAATTTTTGCAGCTGACATAAGGTAAATCTCAAAGGATTTAATGATAAGATCGAATCTTTTATTTTTCCTATGCAATCTACATGCAGCCAATAAGAAAAATGATGAAGGCATGCAAACAAGAGAAGAAATGCAAATAATAAGTGGAAAATGAAGATTGAATATGGATCGTAGATCTATACCTAACCCTAAATTCTCAAATGTCTTTATAAGGAAGACAAAATTTCATTGTAAAAATGTGAGTGGACATACAAGGGTGCACAAGGAAATCTATTTTTAGAAGCGAGGGTTATCAGATCACAAAAGGATCAAGATCAGAGAAAGCAGAATAGGTGCCTGCATTCAACAATCCAGGATTGTAATCTATCAAGTTCATTATACCTAATACTTTCTAGAAATTGTATTAGAATGAAAATCCTATGGTGATAGGTTAGCTTAATAGCTACTTTGTAGATCCTTTAATTAGGTGATTAAATCCTTTAACAGGGTGACACTTCATGTAAAGTGTTTGTAAAGCCTCTAACCAAGTCACTATTAATACAATGCAAAGCCTTTAACGGGGTAGGCCTTTAACAGGGCAAACCATTAGAAGTGGTTGAACAATATTGCTGCAGTAATTTTTGTGGGTATCATCCCCACCCCAATTTTACCTTCTTATTCCTGGAGGGTTTCTGGGTTACCAAATTCTAGTGTTATGAGTTTTTGATGCATGTCTTAGTTTCATGTTTACTTGATGTATTTACATGCATGCAATTTACTTTTAGTTAAAAGTTTTATTGGTTAAAGTGTGATATTTCTGATTCACCCCCCCCCCCCCCCCCCCCCCTCTCTCATAAGTATTCTTTCCATATTTGAATATTCCAACAATTGGTATCAAAGCATCCAGATTCTCACAAGAAAAGCCTAACAGCTTGGAGGAAAAGATCTAAAGATGGAAGCTTTCAAACTTGGAAAGATCATTGAAAATCAGGTGATAGATGTGCAACTTGCTCTACTTAGCCTGGAGGAATTTAGAAACAAGTTGAGAAACTCATTAAAAAAAAGGAAGGATCTAGCCATAGCTGAAAATGATATACACTACAAGGATATTGATACCACCAACATATTTTCCAATGGAGATACTAAAGAGTTTGATGCAGCAATAGTAGAACTGATGGAGAAAAATAAAGTTCAAGCAAATGAGATAAGATCTCTCAAGATGGAACATGAGTCACAGGCCATAATGATATGTGAAATCACTAAACACAAGAAAAGAGCAGTTGAAGATAAATCAACAATCAGGCCTTAAACAGGGCTAAACATCAGAAGTGGCTTCATCATTTTGCATAGTTTGCATGCCTTGTTAAAGATAAATCAACAATCAACAAATAAATCAGAAGTGGTTGACCAATATAATGGCAGAACAGTTGAAGATAAATCAACAATCAGGCCTTAAACAGGGCTAACCATAAGAACAGGTGCCTGCATTCAACAATCAAGGATTGTAATCTATCAAGTTCATTATACCTAATACTTTCTAGCAATTGTATTAGAATGAAAATCCTATGGTGATAGGTTAGCTTAATAGCTACTTCATAGATCCTTTAATTAGGTGATTAAATCCTTTAATAGGGTGACACTTCATGTAAAGTGTTTGTTAAGCCTTTAACAGGGCAGGCCTTAAACAGGGCTAACCATCAGAAGTGGTTGACCAATATTCCTTATGAGATTAGTGTAGGAAGTTGTTCCCACACCTGAGTTTCCTTACAAGTGGTATCAGAGCTTGATCAACTTTTGATCCTAGTTGTTGGGTAGGGTTTTTTGAGCTAATCTCAAGTTTGAGTGGGATTCTTGTGCAGAGCATCCTAAATCTTATTTGTAGATTGAGATGGCGAGTTCATCATATGGAAGAATAGAGGTGGAGAAATTTAATGGCACTAATTTTGAGTTGTGGAAACTCAAGATGGAAGACATGTTGGAAGATCGTGACCTATGGGAAGCAACTACAAGCACTACAAGACCAGCAACTATAGCTCAAGTAGATTGGGATATCAAAGATCATAAAGCTAAGGGTCTCATAAGACTCTGTTTAACTGATGTAGTCCTTCTGAATGTTCTAGATGAGAAAACCGCATATAGTTTTTGGGAGAGACTTGGGGCCATGTATCAAGCCAAATCTTTAGTGAACAAGTTGTTCCTGAGGAAGGAGTTGTATTCTCTATGAATGGAGGAAGGTGGATCCTTAACGGATCATTTAAATGCATTTAATCTGTTGGCTACATAGTTGACATCAGCTGGTGTCAAGTTAGAGGAGGAGGATCGTTACTACACACTTTTGTATTCTTTACCGAATTCATGGGACCATCTTGTGATGTCTCTTGGAAGCACATTAGTCACTTTCAAAATGGATGATGTGGTTTCTTTGTTTCTATCAGAGGAGATGCAGAGAAAGGCTTCTGTTTTGGAAAAAGAAGCCCTTGTTGTTCATGGGAGATCCACGGAAAGAGGGAAGAAAAATGACAATAAGGGTGGATCCAAATCCCGTGGGAAGTCAAAGACTTCCAATAAGTCCAAGGAAAAATGTTGGAACTATGATAAGACTAGGCACTTCTGTAAAGACTATAAAGAGCCTAAGAAGAAGAATAAAGCCTCAAATTCTGGTTCTGAAAAATCTCAAGAAGATGGCAATGCATTCATCATAGCTTTGGTAGCCCATGCATCTGATGATGTGTGGTTGGTTGACTCGAGTGCATCTTTTCACATGACCTCTCATCGAAATTGGTTCTCAAGATATGAAGAGTTTGATGGTGGAAAGGTGTACTTGGGTGATGATTCTCACCTAAAGATAGTTGGATGTAGAAGGTTCACTATCAAATTTTCTGATGGACGAGTAAAGGGAATCAATGGAGTTATGCACATTCCAGGTTTGGCACGAAACCTATTATCTGTAAGTATGTTGAATGATATAGGTGTGCAAGTTGTTTTTTCTAAATATGGATGTAAGATGATGAGAGGAGCTATGGTGCTTGCTAAGGGTACTAGGAGAGGTACTTTGTTTCAGCTTGATGCACACATTTCTTAGTGTAATAGTTCTTCTATTTCAAAGAAGAGAGCAGCTATCACTTCATCCCCACCATCTGAACGAGCAGTAAAGAAGACTATGGTTATTGGTTCTGATGGCAATACAAACACCTTGGAAGGAAAGCTTCCTGCAGAAAAGACAATGTTGTGGCATTTGAGATTTGGTCACATTGGTGAGAAGGGTCTCAGAACCCTGAAAAATAAAAATCTCATTGAGGGGTTAAATGATTGCAATCTCGAGTTTGACTTCTATGAACACTATGTATATGGTAAACAAAATCGTGTTCAATTTTACTCTGGTTCTCACAAATCTTTTGATGTTTTGGATCTTATTCATTCTGATGTATTTGGTCCTGTAAAAGTTCCTTCAATCTCCAAGTTTGTATTTTTTGTATCTTTCATAGATGATTACAGTAGAAGGACATGGATTTATTTCCTTAAAAGTAAGACACAGGTCTTTAGTTGATTCAAGGAATTTAAAGCCCTTGTAGAGAATCAGACTAGTAAGAAGATTAAGTGTGTGAGAACTGACAATGGTGGTGAGTTTTGCTCAGCAGAGTTTGAACAGTTCTGTAAAGAACAAGGTATCGAGAGGCATAAGACAACTCCGTATACCCCATAGAAAAATGGAGTTGCAGAGAGAATGAACAGGACACTGATGGAGAAGGCTAGGAATATGCTTAGTGGAGTTGGTTTAGAACAAAGGTTTTGGACCAAAGCTATGGCCACTACTTGCTATCTGGTTAACAGATCTACTACATTAGCCCTTGTTGGTAAGACACCCATGGAGGTGTGGTCTGGTAAGAAGCCTTCAATTAGACATCTTCATGTTTTTGGTTGTGAAGCTTATGCACATGTTCCAATGGAGAAAAGATCTAAGTTGGAAAACAAAGCTTTTAAATGTATTTTCATCAAGTACAGTGCTGGTGTGAAAGGATACAAGCTTTGGGATCCTGTGACTAGTAAGGTGTTGTATAGTAGAAATGTTATTTTTAGAGAGCTAACATCTTCTCCTATTGTGCTACAACTAGATGAAAAAGAAAAGGAAAAGGATTTTGTTCAGTTACCTCCTACCCCTGAGAAGACTGAAAAGAGAGACCATGTTGGGTCTAATGATGAGGAGAGCTCTTGCAGCTCTGATAGTTTAGAAGAAGAGGAAGAACAACCTCAACCTCAGCCCTTGAGGAGATCCATGAGAGAAAGAAAGCAACCAAAAAGGTTTGGTTATTCTATGTTAGATTCCAGTTGTGCTTTTGCTTTGATTACTAACACTGATGAGCCTAGATCTGTGAAAGAGGCTTTGGGCATGGAAGATGCAGGTTCCTGGATTGAGGCTATGGATGATGAGATGGCTTCATTAGAGAAAAAAAAACATGGGACCTTGTACCTTTGCCTAAAGGGAGAAAATTTGTTGGCTGTAAATGGGTGTTCAAGAAGAAATTCTTTGCAGATGGCAGTGTTGAAAGGCACAAAGCTAGATTGGTTGCAAAGGGGTATTCACAGGTAGAGGGAATAGATTATGGTAAAATATTCTCTCCTATTGCAAAGTTGACATCCATTAGATTTCTGTTATCTCTTGCTGCATCATATGATTTAGAGATAGAACATATGGATGTGAAGACAACTTTCCTTCATGGTGATTTGGAGGAAGAGATTTATATGCCACAACCTGAGCACTACATTGTTAAAGGTAAAGAATCCTTAGTTTGCAGATTAAAGAAATCTCTATATGGTTTGAAACAATCTCCTAGGATGTGGTACCTTAAGTTTGATGCCTTTGTGTTGTCAATTGGATTTGTAAGATCGAAATTAGATCATTGTGTTTATATCAAAATTGAAAATGATCGCCTTCTTATAGTTGCATTATATGTTGATGATATGTTGTTGTTTGGGAAGGGTAAGGGTATGATTTCTGATTTTAAATCTCAGTTGTTAGCACAGTTTGAGATGAAAGATCTTGGGGCAGCTAGGTACATCTTGGGTATGGAAATTAGTAGAGACAGGTCTAACAGAAAACTTTGGTTGAGTTAGAGTAAGTATGTGAAGTTTGTGTTGGACAGGTTCAGCATGGCAGATTGTAGACCACTATGTATTCCTATTCCTGTGGGAACAAAGTTATCTATAGATGATTGTCCAAAATCTCCTAGTGAGGTGGAGGACATGAGTAGAGTACCTTATGCTAGTGTAGTTGGCAGTCTTATGTATGCTATGGTCTATACTAGACCAAACATTGCCCAAGTAGTGGGAGTCCTAAGTCGATTTATGGCTAATCCTGGATGGATACATTGGGATGCAGTTAAGCGAGTATTCAGATATTTGAGGGGTACATCAGATTACTCCATATGTTATCATGGTAACTCTTTTGGATCTCAGCATTCAGTTTGTATTCATGTGTTTGTGGATTCAGATTGGGCAGGTGATATTGACCGCAGGAGATCCACCAGTGCTTATGTGTTCACTATGTTTTGTGGTGCCATCAGTTGGATGAGCAAGCGACAACCTGTGGTTGCTTTGTCAACTACAGAAGCTGAGTACATGGCTGCTACTCATGCTTGTAAGGAAGCCATTTGGCTTAAGAGATTATGTTTTGATGTTGGTGTTGATGTAGAACAGATTACTATTTGGTGTAATAGTCAGAGTGCTATTTGCCTTGCGAAGAATCCAACTTTCCATGCTAGAACAAAGCACATTGATGTGTAGTATCACTTTGTGAGAGATATGGTGGAAGATGGAAAGGTAAATTTGGAAAAGGTAGATAATGTGAAGAATGTTTCAGATGCATTAACGAAACCAATGGGCATTGAGAAGTTCAGATGGTGTTCGGAGTCTATGGGCCTTTTGGCCTATAGCGGTTAGTTCCTGTTATGTTCTTGTTGCTCTTACAAGGTGTTTGACAAGTGGGAGAATGTTAGGAATAAGGTGTCTCAACCTTGTATAATTCCTATTCTTATTATTTGTTTTGTAAAATGTATTTCTTGCAAATAATGTTGATGTGTCAACATCTTGAATTGTGTGTAAGGAGATCATGACTAAAACGGTTATGATGAATTCCTATGACACGTAAGAGCTATGTTAGGAAGATTCAATGACAGGTGAAGACATGTGGCAACTAAGATATCTTATAAGCCCTAAAGTGAAGCACATGTTATAAGCGTTTTTAGGGTTGCGAAGAGATGCGATGCAAAAAAGGTGTATTGTTGGTACTGCGAGTAGCTACTGGAGTCTTCTGTTGTTGATGTTGAACTTGCATTGCAAGTGTATTATAACCTTGTGTTGAAGATAATACATTGTGCAGGTTCTAAAGGGGTGGGTTTGTTTTACCGAAAGGTTTTTCCCCACAGGCAAGTCCTTGTGTTATGTGTTCCTTTCTCTATCTACTTTTTGTATGCATGGTTGGCTACAATATTGTTGTTTACATGATATTGAATCTGTAAGTGTAGAAGATTTTAATAGGATTTGCATCATACTTTCCTTATGAGATTAGTGTAGGAATATATTTTTGCACCTGAGTTTCCTTACAATGACAACCTCAAATGGGTTATTTTTGGTAATTTGAGACATATTTTTCTTCATTTGACCCATCTCAGATGCGATGGTATTTTTTCATTTAGCAGATATTGTCTTTTTTTTCAAGGAAAGTATCTTTTGGAGGTTCATATCCTAAGGAAGTTATAGCTAGAACTGGTGTAGCTTGTGCCTATTGTAGTAGGATTGGGTTCATTTGGATTAATTGACTAGGCATAAGTGGTGTTCCAATAGGATATGTCGGTATGATTGTTGTCACTTAAGTTGGAACCATCAATCCTCCTCCATAAGGATTGGCTTTCTTGGTAAAGGTAATTGCTCTGTCAAAGATTTTTTCTAATGTGTTGATGTTTGCAATAGGTATCCTTCATAGAAAGATATTTGTGAGATGGTCCATAGAATTAAGATAAATCTAGATTACAGCTTCATCTGGTATAGTATAGGGTGTTTCCAACTTGTGGTAAGGCATATGATAGCAATTATTGAAATGTGAAATGGTCTCTGTTGGATCCCTTTTGATTTATATGAAATAGTGATGTATCACAATTAGGTTGATAAATGTTTTGAATTGCTCAAGGAACAACTTTTCAAAGGTGGCCCAATTTTGGATACATCCTGGTGGAAAGTTCATGTACCAGTTAAAGGAAACTTCTCCCAATGAGCATGGTAATAAATAGAATACCATATTCTCCTATTGATCTTTTGTTTAATTGCATATTTCTTTAAAGACTTTGATATGGTTCTTAGTTGTTCATGTTTCTCCATAGATGAACCTTGAACAAAATTTCTCAGGATTCTTGGGAAGGTCATTAAGTGCACCTTGCAAGTTAATTAGTGAATCTACTGTGTTTGCAAAAAAGCCATTGGTGGAGTATTTGGTGGAATGATTGGTGGAGGTTGGTTCGGAGGTGGAACTAGATATGATGAAATTTGGAATGGAAGTGGGAGAATTTTTGGTAGTTATTTGTCACTGCTAAGTTTACAAAAATGACTGAGCTCTAAGAACTCTAGTTCACTATCTAAAGATCTTAAAGCTCATTGAAATGGAGATGGTGGATTAGAATCTACCAACTTGTGTCAATTCTGGAAAAAGAGCACCTCTATAGAAGAACACTCTATCAAAATAGTGCACCTGCGCACCTTCTAACAGTTTTGGATGAAAAAAAATTCAACTTCCAAAAACTATAGAATTTCAAAATAGCATGTTTTTTTTCTCTTCCAAATGGTTTGAGGCCCTCCTTCTAGCACCACTTTTGTTGAGCTATCATTTTACATGATGCTTAATGGCAGGAATCCTTTTGAACTCCTCTCTTCAAAAGTTAATCTAGGATCAACTCCAAAGTTTTGAGCAATCTTACAACCTACTGGAATGAACTCAATTGAGGATAAATGTGTATGTTCATGAGGAGCCTTTGCTAATTTGACCAATCTTGGATAAGATGTTTAGTCTATTTTTTTGAAAAGTAACTTCAAAAGAGATATATTTTTGGTATTTTCTATTTTATGATGAATGTAATTTATCAATGCAACTATATGAATTCCTATTTTAACCAAGTGTTAGCAAAGAAAATAAAAAAGCTAAGGTAATAACATATTAAAGAAAATAACTTGAAATAGAAATTCTTAATGGACATAAACCACAATAACAACATGTCTGTGAGTTAGATTGTCAAAAATATCAAGTACGAAACCAATGAAAATAGGAGTAGTGCTTCCTCAATTCCACTAATGCAATCATCGATGGGAACTCAATAATAACTGAAAAATGTTTCACTTCTCATCAAATTACAAGGCCATGGAATAAAGTGCACTCATGCGAGATAAGAAGCTATGTAGGAACAATAGGTGATCTTTTCTTCAACTCGGTGTGTTAGTTGAATTTGTTAACACAATGCAAACACCAGAACTAAAAAGTCACACAATCATAGCAACACAATAAATCCATTGGCTCCATTATTATTCATGAGCATGAATTCACAAAAATAACACACTTTGGAAAGAATAATACATTCAATAGCATATATTATTGCATTAAAATAATGGCCTAGAATACATATTACATCCATTAATTTATAAGAAATCATCTCCTCCCTTTGTGTTAGGAGTGAGAGCTCTTAAAATGTAAACTGATGCTAAAAACTAATTTAAAAAATCTAATTATATACAAATCGACTCTCTAAATGGTGCTAAGTGGGTCTTCACCCTTGTTTATATCCATTAATAGGTGCATGAGCTTATACATGACTTAAAATAATAAAAGAATGAAAAGATAAGAAGATAAAAGCCATCAGATGATTTAAGAGTCTCTATGAGTTCTAAAAATGGAAGCTCATCCTTCTCTAGGCATTTTTGGGAGTTGAACTACCATCAAAATCTATTTCTAGTGCATGCAATGCTCTAAAATAGTAACTGGTGGTTAACTATTGGCACATTATTTCTTCAAAAATTGTCATTTTACCTCTGAGAAAAGTGCACCTACACACATCTATGAATAGTGCACTTGTGCACCTTGATGACAAGTTCCAAAAATGCAAAATTTTCCCAAGTGTCAAAATTGAATTTCCAGCATCTGGGTTTTATTCCCTTTTACACCAAAATGATGTATGGATGTTTCCCCTTGAACTTCTTGATTATCTCTATTACTTGGGGAGCCTCTTGTAAATCCAAAGCTCCATACTTATCATTTACTAATTGTCAATAATTGTTGACCTCTATCTACATTGCCACAAAATCCTCAAGTTTGGTGTCCAGCTCCAATAATACCTCCTCAGTCTTGAATGCTTGCCTGATATCTTCATCTAACAAAGCATCTTTGAAGGTTCCTCAGAACTGTAAGACCACTAATTGCACTAAATTGAGCTTGGTTTTTTACTAATCTTCAAAAATCTCAAGGCAAATAGTGTTATAGTACCTTTCTACTTCCAACATTTTCTCTTTAGTTTGGTCCCTTAATCTCTGAATATCCTCATCTAGTCCTTGCATGACTTTATTACTGGGGGATATCTTCTCGATCCAATCATCAAGCTTATCAAGGTCCTCAATAGTATATACTTTCATGACTATATGATACCTTTGACCTTTTTTTGATGTCAAGGCCTACAACTCTTTTGCCTAGACATGTACCTCATCCATCAATCCAAAATCTTGGTTCACTATGTACAGCAACTTATCCACACTCGACTGAATATGGTGTAACAAGTTCAAGTTTCCTTGTATTATTTAAACACCCTTCTCCTCAAAATTTTCGTGCCATTGCTGACATGCATCCAAAAATGGGTCTAATTGTATAGTTCCCTTTTCTTTTCTCTCTAGTGCCACAGCAATAGTGATCTCTAGATGATCTAGTTCTATTGGGCCACAACTTCATGCAAATAGCCTTTCAAAAGCTCATTTTTTTTCCAGAGCATTAGCAACTCAGACTCATCTCATTCCATATGTTTGAACACCTCTTTCATTCTTATAGTGATCATTACTTTTGTGGTATCTACTGTGAGCCTTCCCAATATGACCTCCTTTATTTGGTAATCCTTAGGAGTCAATTCCTCAGTATCAGCATGTAGAGAAAGAATAAGTATATGTGTAAGAAAGTCTTGATCATGGTTCTTCGTAATGAAGGTCAATTCTCATGCATCACCTATAGGTGGCTCAAGTTTCTTGATGGCTTTAATTAGCTTTCTCATTACATCATCAACAGTTAGATCCAAGTGTTTATTTTTTTTAAACATAACCTCCCTCTCCAGCCATGTCAATGTCATTCCCATTGGAGACATTTATTTGACTAAAGAGGTGGTTTCTATTGTTGGCCCCTTCCCCTTATCAATCCTCTCTAGAGTCTTCTCCCTTTAAGAAAGATCAATAGTTGGAGTCTCTATATCTACTTGGGCTATGGTCCTAGCCTCTATATCGTGAGAAGTTTGTTGAGGCTCTTCAAGTATTTTCCCCTCCTATACTTCATCAACTTGTAGTTGTTGGTGCTATACTTTCTTCACTTCTTGTTCTTCTATTTCTATAGTGAGAGGAAGTGATGTTGCTAAGCCTTTGTCTAAGAATGGAAAATCTTGAGATGGTGGTAGTGGTGTACCCAGAGATCCTTGAGGTAGAGGTAGAAATTAATTCTAGTCCCCTCCTAGGGATTTATATGTGGGAGTATCTCTTATATTTTCACCCACCATCTTAGTACCTATTGGAATGAAGTAAAAATCAAAGAGATTAAATAAATCTATTTATTGCCCCTCCATATCATTAATCTTTTGTTGTTACTCATCCTCTAAAGCAAACACCTGAATATGCTCATTTAGAATAGATGGAGTTGTAGTTGAGCTTCTTCTTCTCTCCTCTTCCATAGCCTTGGTTGAGCAAGTCCTTTGACTCAAGGTAATATATTCAATTTGTTCATCCTCTTCTTCTTTAGCTTCAAGAATTGTCTCAGGAACCTAAGGAATTGAAGTAGTTTTCTTTTTAACTTTCTCCTATTTGGGCTTGTCACCTCTGTCTCAATTCTTACCCTTTGAGATTCAAAGGGGGAGGCTTCTTCCTCTATAGCTGCAAGAGGCACTTTTTGTTCTTCCTCTTCTTTTTTCTACATTTGTTCTTCCTCTTGGACTAGTGGTCATACTTGCTCAATTTCCTGAACTTGAGTTGTTAGGTCAGCTTGAGGCTCTACTTGTCTAGGTTGTACATGTTCTTGTTGAGAGGCTTGTACAAGAGTCATTTTCTTCTTTCCCATTGCTAGAGATCTTTTCCTTTTAACTCTTCTATCAGCTTCAAAATACTCAACCTCCCACTCGTGTTGATTCACCATTTTTGACCTCACTGGGGATTGAGTTAGAAAAGTTGGTACTGTGACTTTTGCACCTTTATCCTTTGCAAGGTGTGTTGTGGCTTGAAGAGGAACAAACTAAGGAACTAGATCAAGTCTAAAATGTTTCTTGATCCATTCCTTTGTCAATTGGACTATATGGAAAGCTTTATGATTAATATCTAAGTTACCATCCCTTCCAATCTCTATATTCATCATAAGTTTGTCAAAGATTTTATCCCTGTTATACAATGGGTCCAATACGTCCTCAATTTCCTTCTCAACATCCTTTAATAGGATATTTATTTTGAGATCCTTCTCTACCAAATATAGAGTCATCCTACAATAATCCCTTATCTGGATATTGTAGTCATCTATCACATTCATCCAATAATCCTCCAATGCATCTTCATGCACAAATTGCTTCCCTACCAAGTGTTGCACCATCCCAATATTGTCAAAGTATGGGCAAGGGGAGTTGTGCTCTTCTAGTGGATATTGATCCCACTCTAAATCAAAAGTAGTAATATCCTTCTTTTGCTTAACTTTAAAGAAACTGATTATCATGGGCCATACCTAGGTCGTCTTATGTTTTTTTCTCACTTTGTCATATGTAGACGTGAGTTTCCTAGAAATCTCCAACAAAATGAGCCTATCTAATGGATACCTCAAGAGTTTCTTCAAATTCTCCAATGTACTAACCCTTAGGTAAGTGAATTTTTTTAATTAGATGTAGTATGTGATGACCTCTATAATCTTGGACATTGCTTCCACTGACATCCTCCTAGCTTAATCACCCTCTATGAATCAGATGATTGCAAATATGAAATGCTCATTCACCGCCTTATACTATGTTCTCTTCTCTGAGAGTTTCTTAACTAGTTAAGGGTATACCATATAAGGCCAAGTATTAGCATCTTACATGCTTCCCTTCTTATAAAGCCCCAGGTAGTTTGTCATTCTAGCTACCAATAGGTACACCAAATATGATGTCATGTAGAGTTTGGGATTTGTTTTAACAACTACCAATTGTTCATCAAGGTTATTTCTTAAATTGGTTGCCTAGTCCATTGGCATTCTCACCATCCTAATGGTCTCTATGAAGTGGACCATCCAAGTTTGAATAATTCCAGCTATCCAGAGTTGCATTGCTTTTCTCAAAAGCACAACTACATAGCCAATATCATCTTTCATATACCCTCGATTCATATCCACTTTACCAACTATGCAGCCTGCTGGTGTTCTATCAATCAAGAAGGATGATTGAATTATCTTTTCAGCTTCCTTTTCATTCTCCCGATACCATCTCTTAGCTACTTTATATGTGCTCTAAAAATATTGATCTACTCTTGGGATATGGAATACCCTCTCAATATTCTGGGGTTGGAGGTTGAGAACTATTTCTCTAGTGACACTCTTGACAACCTTTTCTTCAAACACATAATGTTTTGCTAAGGTCATTATTAAATCTAATGACTATAATGAATTTAGATGTGATGCAGCATTGACTAAGTCTAAATTCATAAGTGTGAATACCATGGTAGACCTTTCCTTGTGCTTACTACAAATGATGAGGAATGTGTTCCAGTCAATATATTTAAGCTTGGTATCTCTAATTTCTGCATGCCCATCCTAAAACCAAGATTTCTTTGGTGTACCTTGGTATTTGAAAACAATGGGTTTTGGATCAATCTTTTCTATCATTGAGGAGGATGAGGACACTATTTTATCTACACAAGAGAGAAACATTAGTCTAGAAAACTAAAGTCGGACCTAAAAGAAAACCCTTAAAGATCAAAATATAGCACAAATCTACCCATAACAATTAGAAATCAATAAATTTCCCCCACAATCTCTATTATGTAGATTAGTGCACTTTTATAGGTGTGCTAGGTGCGTTAAATGGTCCCTATTTGACCATTTATGTGTAGTTGTTCACATGCATAGTGGAAAATGCATGTGAGGGGGGTTTTAGCTAAGTTTTTTTATATTTTGTGTTTGTGCATAAGGGTGCGCACATGTGCACCATGCACTTAAGTGTTAGAAAGCACAAAAAAGGTGTGAATGTGCGCACCTTGAGGAGGTGCACACATGCACACCTTTTTTCCTTAGGTGTTTCATTAGCTTAGGTTTTAAAAACATGCATACATGTGCACCTTGAGGAGGTGTGCATGTTCACACCTTCTTAGTGTCTAACCTTATTGTTTGAATGTGATCGTAGGAGCGGAGGAACTGCAGGTCTAGATGTGCAAAGGTGCAGAGTTGGGAGTGTGTAGGAGAACAATGAATTGGAGGAGGGGGGTCTAGGGTTTTTTGGCAATATGATTAGATATATTTCTTGAGTGTTGTCATTTATGGCAACATATATTCAACATTTCATTTATGCATTAAGGCCCCATGTGGTTGCAGGTATTGGGCGGGAATAGGAAAATCTAAATACCTACATTCGTGAATCTAATGTTTATTTGAAAAATACAAAATTAGAATTAGAATTTGTCTATCCTAATTTGACCCCAAAATGAGCATAGTGAAATTCCTAAAAAAGGTGGAATAAGAATAGCTTATTCTTATTCCAATTTTTAATAAACCCAATATGATGGGTTTTCAGGTCCGTGACTTTGCCACTCGATGCATTTTGCCACTCAAATACATTTTCTAACTATTTAATATGTATATCATAAGATATAAAATAGGTCAACATTATTTAAAGTTTAATATGTGATTTTTTTAAAAATAATACAAAAGGCTAATATCAGGTTTGATATCTTTTATAAACTTCCATAAAATTATCTTTACAAATAAATCTTGGGTTTAGCCATATATTTAAAATATGTTGAAAGATCATTTGAATATCAAATTAATGACCCTAACTTATTTGTATTTTATATTTTCTTTAATATATTTAAAAAATAAAGTAATTTTAGTTTTGACCTTATACTCAAAATTTATACTTATATTTAAATGTTAATTTTTTAGAAAATGCTATCAAATATTTAAAATTTAAAATATCAACTTTTCATTTTTAAACAATAAACAATATTGAATGTCGTTTAAATAATTTGATTTAATTTAGAATTAAAATTATAATTTACAATATAATATGTCCTTTGAATTTCAAAGATTTTCAAAGGTTGTATACCTTAAATAATTTGGTTTTTAAATAATTAAGAAAAAAAAATGATTTATATAAATAAAAAATCTTGTTTATTTAAAATATTACCAAATAATAATAATAAACTTATTCCAATTCCTATTTTAATTGTTGCAACCAAACACAAAATATGTATTTTCAACTTCTTTTCCAGGTCAACCAAATAGGTCCAAATGATATTCCAAAACTTATTTTAAGAATGCACGAATACCAGAAGAGAGCTTATTCCAACATAGATGAATGTCGCATCCAACAATTCTTGCAACCAAATGGGGCCTAATAGTTAGAAAATTGTCTAAGCGTTAGATAGTTTGCAGTAGTACAAAGATAGATGGCATGTGTACAAACAACACACTTTAAGTTAGTTCATGCACAGTTGAGAAAATATTTTTGACAATGTCATGATGACATATGTCAGTGCATAGATGTGTATAGACAGTATGCCATGAGTTATAGTCAAATTACCAATGTGGGTATTTAACAGTGCAGAACAGAGCATAGTAGAGAATTGAGTTGTACGAATTTAGGAATTATTTTGGTAACAAAATAATTATGAAGTCAGATGAACCAGCTTTGTGGATATTAATCCATAAGTGATTCTATATTATGTCAAATGTATGAAAACATAAAGGCTAACTGAGCCGAGATTTACTAATGTGCGAGGTATATCTAAAGATCTTATCTTGTTTAGATAAGTGTGCTAGATGTGGAAGTTTAATTACATGTGAACTATTATATGAATAACCTGAAAGATATGTGAGCTTTATGTGATACGAGATCCGATGTATGAACAAAGGAAGTGTGAATTATAGCAATGAAAAAGTATTGTATGTATACATATTCTTGTGAAAATTTGAATTATATAATTACATGTTAGGGAAGTGGGCTCTTCTTGCATACATTGTATGTCTTCTACCAACTCTTAATAGGTTTGAGGCTTCTAACAAGGCCTAATCCTCTAAAAAGGACTTGAGACATTATATTTACTTTATAGACTCCTAATAGGGTCAATATCCTTAACATGATTCTTTTGTTTAGTAAATCATCTTGTGGGTAATATCCCCACCAAGGTTTTCCTAGTTAAAAAATAATCATGCTATGAGTTCTTTATGTGTATGTTTCATGTCCCCTTTTCAAATATTTAAAAATAATAATCTTTGCTAAGGCAGGCAGGCCCAAAAAAGGTGAAGTTTCGGCAAAAGGGCTAATCTTTGGAAACCAATGGACTAATAAATAAAAATAATTATTAAAATATGTTTTATTAACCCCTCTTTGATGTGAGTTAGGGTTATGCCCTCTTTTAAGGGATTTGGAGGCATTTTGGGCTCATTCCAGAATTTGATTTTTGCTTATTGCTTTGTTGCTCTTCAGAGGCTACCAAACCTGTGGAGAAGGAGACCCAAGGACAAGATTTTTCAGGTTTCTAGGAAGGCTAAGGATGGGATTTTGAATCCATTCCATGTGCAAGCTCATGCAGAGTTTTCCCTTGTGCTAAACAGTGCAAATTTGTGAGTTTTCGGGTGTGTTTTTTGTAAGAGTTTGGTGTTTTCGGTTGAGTATTTCATATCAGTTTGGGTTGCTGCTGTATTTCAGAATTTAAGATGTTAAAATAGAGCTGAATATATGTATTGGGGCATGATTAAACTTCTAAGATAGATTATTAGTGTTTTTGTGGTGTTTCCGGGCATTTTGTGTTAATTTCGGGAGCCCGATGAGCATGGTTTTTGTCCTACATTTGGGAGCTAATTTGTAAATGCTATACAGATCTGAAAATGTCATTTTGTAGGCTGTTATGCTGCTGAAATTTTTATAAAAATGTCCATTTTTAGATTTATTAATAATATGTGAAGTTGTGAAGTTTTTGGCACTATTTCGGACATACCCGATTTAGGGTCTATTGAGAAATTGGTAGATCTTTGTAATATTGGTTGTTTGATTTTGAAAATCTAATTAGAGGCTTGAAATATCATACAAAAATCATAAAAAGGGATATTTTAGTGGTATCAGAGCTATGATCTTGCCAGCCTAAGGGTTTGTAGAAGTTTGCATGCAACTAAGTGAGAGAGAAAAGAGATATTTGCAGTGAGAAAAGAATAAAGAAATTTTGATCAAACCTCCAGCTAAAAGGAAAAGTACAAAATCCAAGGAAGGAAAAAATATGGCTGATCAAGATGAGATGGAAAAGAAATTTTTCCAAGACATCCAAGATACTCAGAAGCAAATAGTGGATAGTTTGGCGAAAACTAGAGAGGCTTTGCGGATATTGATGAAAAAATTGCAAGGAGTTGCATCTATTAATGAGAGAGGGAGCACTTCAGAGGAGCCAAGAAATCTGAAACCCACACCCTCTAAATCAACAAAAACTATTTTCCTACCTGCAAATGAGCCACCAATACCAAATCTAGCCCTTAATCCCATGGAAGAAGTTACAGGTAACTTGATTGCATTAAGAGCTACTTACAATGGCTTAGATGATCACTTTCGCAGTTCGGTACCTTTTAGAGAATATGTGGATATGATGAACACTTTGATGCCCAAGAAAGAGTATAGGAGAGAGCATGACATAAGTGGAAGAGAGCTCAAAAATAAAATAAGCAAGTTTACAGCACCTACTTTTGATGGAACAAATAAAATTTCAGCTAGAGCATGGCTACAAAAATTACAGACCTTCTTCACACTTAACCCCATGAAGGAGAGTGATGCTGTTCAATTTGCAAGTCTACACTTGGAAGATGTAGCCTATGATTGGTGGTATCATGGAATGACTACTCAAGGTCATGATCAGGTAACTACATTTGATGATTTCAGTCAAAGAGTGATAGATAGATTTGACCTCAAGGATGATGAAGAGTACTTTAAAGCATTGTCAAAGTTGAAGCAAACCAAATCAGTTAATGAGTATATAGAAGAATTTCAAAAAGTGGTTGTTATGGTACCTGATATAAGTGAAAAGAGGATTGTTTATCTTTTTCTTGATGGCTTGGAAGATTCTGTTAAGGGTTTGGTTAAGGCTTTCTCACCCTCAACCTTACAAGAAGCTATCAAAAGAAGCTTGCAACTTGAAACTTGCGTGCCTATGAAATCAGTCACTACTCAAAAACCCCCAAATCTTAGGCAACATAAGGGGAATTTTTAGAAAAAGACTTTTTCCACACTACCACCAAAAGATGTCATAAATGTGGCAAAAAATAAGGTAGATGAAGCGACTAGGAGTGACTTACGAAGGAGAAAGAGTTGTTTCACTTATAGAGAACCATGGGTTCCGGGACATAGATGTTTGGGGAAAGGTCAAGTGCACTATATTGAAGTTGCTTCAGAATCTTATTCAAATGAACATGAGGAATTTCATGACACTAAGGAGGAGGAAGAAGAAGAGAAAGGAAAAGAAATCAGCAAGGATGGCACTTTAGCAGCATTATCAAGAGTCCTAAGATACCATCCCTTTCGAATTCAAGGGGTACTAGCAAGGCAAAGGTTGATAGTTCTTCTTGATAGTGGGGCAACTCACAATTTTATTGATGAGGGATTTGTCATGACAAGAGGGCTTAAAGCAGAAGATTTTGAAGGATTCAATGTTACTGTAGCTAATGGATTCACTATGCCTTGCACACGGGTGGTGAAACAACTCAAGATGACCTTAGGAGATTATGAGTTATGTGATGACTTCTATGTTGTTGGCATTGGGGAGACAGATCTTGTATTGGGTGTTCAATGGTTGCACTCTATTGGAGGCTATTACATGAACCATCAAACTATGGAGTTTAAATTTCATTCCAATGGGAAAGAAGTCTTATTGAAAGGCTTATCAAATGGAGCACCTAAGGCAGTCTCTGCAAAGAGGATGGAGAGGACTTTTCGAAGAGGACAAGTAGCATGGGCAGCAGGAGTCATAATCCATCCAACAAGCTCTCCAAAGAATCAAGGTAATTTCCATTTTGAAATTCAAAATATTCTTGATAAGCATAGTATAGTTTTCAATGACTTGCCTCCAAGATTACCACCAGATAGAGGTTTCGAGCATGTTATAGAGTTAGAACAAGATGCCAAACCAGTTTTAACAACCCCATATCGCCATCCAAGAGGTTATAAGGAAGAAATTGAAAAAACTATTAAGGAAATCCTGGACATGGGATTCATAAGGCCTAGCTCTAGTCCATTTGCATCATCTATTGTACTTGTCAAGAAAAAAGATGGTACATTGAGAATGTGTATAGACTACAAGGCTCTAAACAAGAAGGCCATTAAAAATAGGTATCCCATACCATGCATAGATGAACTCATTGATGAGTTACATGGTGTTGTATACTTCTCAAAAAATGACTTAAGATTAGGGTACCATCAAATCTGAATGAGGGGTGAAGATGTGGAAAAGACTGCTTTCAGATGTCACTATGGGCACTTTCAATTTCTTGTTATGCCATTTGGCCTCACTAATGCACCTGCAACATTCCAATCTTGTATGAATAAGGTATTCAGCCAGCATCTTCAAAAATTTGTTTTGGTATTTTTTGATGATATCTTGATTTACAGTAAAACATGGGAAGAGCATCTAAAGCACATAGACACTGTTTTGGAAATCTTGGAGTAGCAATCTTTCTATGCTAAGCTATCTAAATGTGAGTTTGGTTTGACAGAGATCCTATATTTGGGACATATTATAAGTTCTAAAGGAGTACAGGTTGATCAACAAAAAATTCAGGCAATTTTGGATTGGCCTCCACCCACTAATCTTACACAGTTGAGAGGTTTCTTTGGGTTGTGTAGCTACTATAGGAGATTTTCCAAGGGATTTTCTCAGCTTGCTGCCCCCTTAACTGATTTGAAAAAGAAAGGAGCTTTTTTTTGGACAGAAGAGGCACAAAAAACATTTGATAAGCTTAAGAAGGTAATGAGTTCATGCCCTGTGCTTGCAATTCTAGATTTCTCTTTACCTTTTGTTGTTGAATGTGATGCTTCTGGAGAAGGTATAGGGGCTGTCCTAACTCAAAGGGGACATCCAATAGAATTTGAGAGTAGAAAACTAAATCAATCAGAGAAAGGTTACTCCATCTATGATAAGGAAATGTTGGCAATCATGCATGCACTTCATAAGTTTAGACAATATTTGGTATGTGGGAGATTCATTGTAAAGACAGACCATAATAGCCTCAAGTTCTTCTTGAACCAAAGGGATTTGAATGATCGTCAACAAAAATGGGTAAGAAAATTGCAAGCTTATGATTTTGATATTGAATACATGAAAGGAAAGAATAATGTGGTTGTTGATGCTCTCTCAAGAAAGCCCACTATGTGTTCCTTAACATCTATCTCTGTTGATTTGAAAGTCTCCATAATTTTAGAGTATGCTAAAGATTCCTTTTCCACCAAGATTTTGGATAAGTTAGTGGATGATAACAGGTACAAGGTTGTTGATGAATTGATTTATTACAAGAATATGATCTTCTTAGTGCCAGGATCAAAAACTATGGAGAGGATATTGAGGGCCTTTCATAACACACCTTTGGCTAGTCATCAGGGATACTCTGAGACATACAGACAAATTTGAGAGTGATTTTCATGGAAGGGTATGAAGGAGGATGTCCTTAAACACATTGAGGAATGTATGGTATGCCAATAAAGCAAGAGTGAGCAAAATTTTCCTATAGGGTTGTTGCAGCCACTTCCTATTCCGGAACAAAAATGGAAAAGTATTTCCATGGACTTCATCACCGAGTTGCCCAAGGTTCAAGGTAAGGATTGCATATATGTGGTGGTAGATAGACTAACTAAGTATGCACATTTCTTTCCTATCACATCTAATTTCAAGGCATCACAAGTGGCCGAATTGTTCTTCAAGGAGATTTTTAGATTACATGGCTTGCCTAGAAACATTGTCAGTGACCGGGATAGTAGATTCCTCAACTCTTTTTGGAAGGAGCTCTTTCATTTGGCAGGAACTGAACTCACTCCCAGTACTAGCTATCACCCTCAAACAAATGGAAAACAGTGATAGTTAATAAATGGATAGAGGGATATTTGAGGAACTATGTTTCAAATCAACAACATGCTTGGGTGAAATGGTTGCACCTAGGGGAGTATTGTTACAATACATCTCATCACATGTCTATTGGTATGCCTCCTTTTCGTGCTCTTTATGGTTATGATGCCCTTTCCTTTGTTGATTTAGTACTTTCAGATAGCAGAGTACCTGTAGCAAGTGATTTCATCAAGCAAAGCCAAGACATAATAAGGTCCCCCAAGGATAATCTACAACATGCACAGAACCAACAAAAGCTGTATGCTGATAGGAAAAGGACTGAAAGATCTTTTGAGGTGGGAGACTTGGTATTTTTTAGGTTGCAGCCATATAAGAAAAGCACCTTGAAGAGGAGTGGGGCAGAGAAACTCAAGCCAAGGTTCTATGGGCCTTATAAGATCACCAAGAAGGTAGGAGAGGTAGCTTATGAATTGGAGCTCCCACCAAACAGCAAAATACATAATTTTTTCCATGTATCTTTCCTGAAGAAGGTTCTAGGCTAGCAAACCATAGTATCTTCAGAATTACCACTTCTTGATGATGAAGGAAAATTAGTTTTGATATGAGAAGAGATTTTGGATACAAGAGAGAAAAGATTGAGAAACAGGAGCATCATAGAGCATTTGATCAAATGGAAAGGATTACCACTAGAGGATGCAACTTGGGAAGGAGCACAAATTCTTGAACATTCCAATCTTCATTGCTTGAGGACAAGCAATATTTGGGAGGGGAGGACTTTTCATGTCCCCTTTTCAAATATTTAAAAATAATAATCTTTGCTAAGGCAGGCAGGCCTAAAAAAGGTGAAGTTTTAGCAAAAGGGGCTAATCTTTGGAAACCAATGGACTAATAAATAAAAATAATTATTAAAATATTTGTTATTAACCGCTCTTGGAAATTAGTTAGGGTTATGCCCTCTTTTAAGGGATTTGGAGGCATTTTGGGCTCATTCCAAAACTTGATTTTCGCTTATTGCTTCGTTGTTCTTCAAAGGCTGCCAAACCTGTGGAGAAGGAGACCCAAGGATGAGAGTTTTCAGGTTTCCAAGAAGGCTAAGGATGGGAGTTTGAAGCCATTCCATGTGAAACCTCATGCAGAGTTTGCCCTTGTGCTGAACAGTGCAAATTTGTGGATTTTCGGGTGTGTTTTTTGTAAGAGTTTGGTGTTTTTGGTTGAGTATTTCATATCAGTTTGGGTTGATGTTGTATTTCAGACTTTAAGATGTTAAAATAGAGCTAAATATATTTATTGGGGCATGGTTAAAATTCTGAGATAGATTATTAGTATTTTTGTGGTGTTTCCGAGCATTTTGTGTTAATTTTGGGAGCTCGATGAGCATGGTTTTTGTCCTACGTTTCGAAGCTGTTTTGTAAATGCTATACAGATCTAGAAATGTCATTTTGTAGGCTGTTATGCTGCTGAAATTTCTGTAAAAATGTCCATTTTCATATTTATTAATAATATGTGAAGTTGTGAAGTTTTTGGCACTATTTCGGACATACCCGATTTGGGGTCTATTGAGAAATTGGTGGATCTTTGTAATATTGGTTGTTTGATTTTGAAAATCTGATTAGAGACTTGAAATATCATACAAAAATTAGAAAAAGAGACATTTCAGTATGGTTATGATTACTATTCAACATTGTTGGTTTACTTTCTTGTAAAAGTTATAAAGTAATTATTAATATTCAATTGTGGGAAAAAGTTTGTAGAATACTAATTCACACCCCCCCCCCCCCCCCCCCCACCCCCTAGTATTATCTATTTCTAATGATTGCTATCAGAGCTTAGTTACTATAAAGAAATTTAATAGCTTGAATACGATCCCTATAGATATGGAATAGTTAAGGAGAAACCTTGAAGAATCTCTTGAGCAGGTTGATCTTCTTACAAAAGAAAAGGACAACCTGAAAGAGAGATATGAAGATGCAAACGTCTATATTGGTAAACTGAAAGACAAGATAGATGATTTGAAATCCATGAAAGAACCTAGTGAGAAAACTAGCAGCAATGATGAGATAAAAAATCTAAAGAAATAAATTGAGATTTTGAAGCATGAATTGAAAATAGTTGAACTTAAGTTAAATATTAAGTAGAATGATAATAAGAGTGAACCTGATCTAAAATGTGAGAATGTAGAACTTAGATCCTAGTTGAGTCAAGTGACATCTAAACTAGATTCTATTAAGATTGAGTGTGTAGAATTAGAAAAGTACAATATCATTGTGAAAGGAGAATTGACACAAACTAAGCAAAAATTGGAGAAACATTATACAAGTAGTGATAAAATTGATGAGAAGATATTTTTCCAAAGACCATCTTATGATAAAATAGGACTTGGATATCTTATTGAAGAAAAGTCAGCCAAGAAAGTTGAAATTAGGAAAGAACCAGATCTAGTTACTGAATCCCCTAAAGAATCTGAACTGAGTAAAGAAGAATCAAGCATAATTACTAAAGTATCTAAAGAAGTTGATTTGTCTGAGAAACATGATGAGCCTAAGAAAATAGAGCAAGTCGACAAACCTAAGCAAGATGAACCATCTAAAGAAGTGAGACATGAATTCAAAGGTAAATGTTTCATATGTAATGAATTTGGCCATATGAAAAGAGATTGTACAATTTTTTTAAACCTATTACTAATGTATATTATTATAATTGTCATGGTTATGGACATAAAGCAGTAGATTGTAAGAAACCTAAGTTTACAAATAGTAGAATGTTTAGGAATGTTAACCCTATAAGTAATGAGAGAGGAAGATCTCAAAGTAGATCCAATGATGGAGAGAGACCTAATGGTGAGAGAAAGTAGAGTGTATGTTACAAGTGTAATAATCCTAGACACATTGCAAGGAATTGTAGAGTACCTGATAATCAAAATGGAACTAATCAAAGAAGGAATTCACTTGTGTGTTAGTTATGTAATAACTTTGGACACAATGAGATATTTTAGAATGGATAGAATAAAATTTAATAGGAATCCTAATTATAGAAGGAACAACAAAAAAAATGACAAGAAGAATGATAATACCGATGATAGTAGTTAGAAAGAAGCAATCAAGGAATATGTTGATGAATTCAAGGAAGCATTTGTAAGAGCTAAAGAACCAAAAAGTTCTTATATATATTTGGAAGAATAGTACTTTGATGCACCCGAAGGAAGATTAAAGTCATAGATTGTTTGTGACTCATCCTATCTAAATTAAGCAGTTTTAGAAGGGCTAGAGCATTAGTTGGTTAGAACTGATGTTAGAGGGTGAGTTGGAAGTTGTTAGTTAATAGAATATAGAAGACATGGAAAGGAAGCTATGGTCAAGTGGGCAAGCTTAGATATGATCTCACTAAGAAGAAATTCAAAAAACAAGTTTACTAGTAAATACAGACAATATTTGAATTTGTTGTAGATACGCATTTAATGTGTAGTCTGATTTGAAATGATTTAAGGATCACTAACAAGATTATATGTACCATTTGTTCATGCAAAGTGTCTTGAGAAAATTGAAGAGCTATTCGATAGCAATTTCTAGTGCGAAGAAAGGTGTTTGAAGTGTGAAGTTGTAGAAGCCCTAAAACGTGATTGTTAAGGTATTTTACAGTGATTGAATTAAGTTTTTTTAGTACATATAGTTACAGTTAAAATGGCTATTCAAATCATTTATGATGTGATTGAAAGGCCAAGATATGTATTCAAGAAATTTTTGTTTTTTTCACTTATGGATGATCCATTAGGAACATTTTTGCAAGTTCCATAGAATGTGCTTCATGTTGAACACATCAAAAGCTATATACATTGTAAAATTGAGAGCATAGGTGATGAAGATATACACAAGGACTTAAAGACCATGTGTAATAATGATCTATCTTTGAAGTTTGAGTATGTGCACATGAGCGAGTAGAATTTAGTAAAATATATGTTTTATATGAAGTTTGACAACAATGATTGGACTTGAATCATTCTAAGTAGGGTACATGATGAAATGTTTTGGCTAGGTGATGCACAAGTTGAAATTGATAATGATCTAATTCAAAAGGTCACATGATTGAGTAATGAAGGATGCAATCCTGTAAATGAGAAGAATGTAAGGAAGATGGTTGAGACAAACCTAAACACAAGATTTCATGAAAGGAACATGAAGGTAAACTCAATTCAGGACAAAGGAATAGAATTATTGAGTAAGATAGCAGGGTACAAGTTTAACCATGGCTCAAGGGTTAACTCTATACCAGTCGGATTCTTACATGTCACATATGTAATGGTAGTTCAAGGAAAAAAGTAAATTTATGTGAAATTATCAAATTACAGTTGATAGATAACATTGCCAAATTGAAGAAGACAAAGAACATAGTATTTAGATTTGAGTCCTTATTGACTCATTTGTTTTTCTATACTACAAGTAAATTCTTAGGAATGACAAATTGGGATAGCAATGAGTGTGCAATGAAATTGGTGACTCAATGCTATAGATCAAAGTTGGAGAATGTCAGAGATGACAACATTAATAAAATGATAAAGAATTTCTAGATTGAAATGAAAAAAAGATACAAAATACCTCCCTCCATGGTAAAGAAATATAAGGATGAAATATGCTTCATGGTGGAAATAGATAACACATGTATGGAAGTTGTGGAACCAAGAGTGAGCCCATGGGATATGAGATGGGCAAAAAACTTATTGAAGGGTATGCACAAATCATACTTCAATTTGGGGACATTGAGTGCCCTAGTTGGGGAACCTATGAGGAGAAAATTAGGATAATTCATTCCAAATTACACAACAAAGAGATTCAAAAGAAAGTGGAGAAAGTAATTGATTTCATCCTTAAGGAATCTAGTATGACCCATGAAGAATTCTTGAAGTAAAGGGAATTACATTAGAAATGAAAACAAGTGAGCGATCTAAATTGATAGCAGCAACCCCAATTGCTATTGCAGGACCTTTATAAGGTGTAACCATTGCAAAACCATGTACGCAAGCCCCTATTGTGCCATATACAGCAGTTGCACAAGTGCAACTAGTAAGGACAAGGAGTGATCAAAAAAGGAGGTAGCCAAAGGTTGAAACACCTGTTGCATAGAGGAAATCAAAGAGACTGGTTAAGGTGAAACAAGAACCTGTACCATCCAAGAAAAGGGTCAAGAAAACCACTAGTGGACCAAGAAAGAGAAGGAAAATGATGCAAGTTAGTGATTCTAAAGAATCTGAGGATGAAGATGAAGATAGACCAGTAGAGAAAGATGTGCAAGAAGGCAGAACGCCAATTGGAAAGAAAGAATGGAAGCCAAAGGTAGAAAACCTTGACATGCAAATTATCAATGATGGTAATTTTTCATAATTGAACAAGTATTATAGTTTGTATAATAATATAGACAAAAGGTAGTTAGAGAATGCCATAGTAAGGAACATGATACTATAGAATCAGAGGTTTGATAGTATAGAAAGTAAGATTCCAAAAGACCTATTTAATAGGTTGTTAAATAGAAAGAAAAGAGTGTTGGTAGAAGACAAAAATTTAAGAATAATAATTATCAACAAGTTGTGTGAAACCAACTCCAAGGAGGACTTAGAAAAAAATTTGAATGGTATTGAGCCCTTGTTGAGGAACAAAAGAAGAAAACTTCTTCAGATGGGAGACAACTATGAGAATGTTAGGAAGTAAATAGAGGAAGCAATTGTAAATACATGACCACAGTGCAAGAGGTGAGTGCATAGTCCAAACCTATGAGCACAAACTATGTGGAAGAAAGCACACTTTCTAGTAATGAAGAAGATGTAGAGTAGGCACCCTAACTATTGTACATTGTTATGGGTATTGAATCTATGCAAGTAGATAGTACACACATAATTTTGGATGCAAAGTAGAAACCTTTTGCAGCATTTGGCCAATCCATTGTTGATAATATCACAACATATACCAGCTCTAATGATGATGAAGAATAGGAAAAGAAGAAAGAGGTTGAGGAAAGGAGAAAAGAAGAGGTAAAGAGTGAAGAAGAAGAAAAGAGGAAGGAGGAGAAGAAAATCTAGAAGAAGAAGAAAATAAAAGGGAACAAAAACAAGAAGGGGAGAAAAGAAAACAAGAGGAAGAAGAAAGGAAGAAGCAAGAGGAAGAGGTAAGGAAGAAGAAAGAAGAAGAGGAGAGAAAAAAGGAAGAGGAAAAAGAAAAAGCAAGGGGAAGATGAAAGGAATAAGAAAGAAGATGAAGAGAAAAGGAAGAAAGTAGAAGAAGCAACTGAGAAATTAGAAGAAGAAAAGAAGATTGTAGTTATATCCACTCTAGTTGTAACTTCTATAGCAGTAGCAACAATAGAAACAGCAGTAGTAGCATTTGATGATGATCATCAAAAGGGACTAATGATTTATTTGAGAAAATTGCTCCAAAAGAAAAAATTTGTAAAGTCTCTAGAGAAGACACTAACTGAAGTCTTAGATAGAATGTAGAAGATAGTTACCACAACTATAACTATTCTAGACTTACTATCAAAAGCCAAGGAATTAGTGAAGACCTTTAATAAGGAATTCACAATACTATCAAAGATAGCTCCATCACAAGCATAAACCAAGCATGATACATCACTATTTGATACAGTATGCACAAATGTCAGAAATGATCTAAAAACTTTAGATGTATGTACCAAAGAATTGAGGAAGAGCATAGATGAAGGCAAGAAGTTTTATGGATAGTGTGCAATGGCATACAATTACTTGTCAGATTTTGATAATAAGATCAAAGGCCAAATGAGTAAACTTCAGATATTCACTACAAGATTGTAGCAACCAAAGGCTAAAATTGAAGATTTTGAAACAGAGATGGAGAAGATTCATAATGCCATTAGAAGCATTGAGTTATACAAGGAAAAGGTATTAAGGAGATTCTCTTTCCTCAAAGAATACTTATCACCCAAAGTTGTCATTTTGTAGAGGCAATTGAAGGAGTGTCTTGTAGCTAAGACATCCTATGATAAATTTTCTTATACTGACTTGATCACAGTGGAAGTGGCATCTTATGCACTTTGCGCACTCATCAGTATATGTGACATAGTCAAAGAGAACTAGAAGAGGGACTTTGAAAAGTTGAAACATAATTTTGCAGATTGCATATCTAGGATGTCCAGCTAATCAATAGAAGGCAACACAATTTTTGTGGATACAATTTTGACACCTTTGTCATTGATGTCAAAGGAGAAGTAATATGTGAAGGAAAATTGTATGATTGTAAGTACTAAGGAGGAGAAGTAATATATGTAAGGAAATTGTATATTTTATATGTAAGGGGGGGTATACTTATGTATCAATGTAAGGAGTGATAACAAATGTAATGATCCATCAAAACATGCATAAAATGGTTATGTTTTGAAGGAAATTTGTGTAGTTACTTTTATTTTTCTTTATTATGTATGACATCTTTTTGGGACTTAGCCAATTTTTTCAAATGTTGCCATCAATGCCAAAGGGGGAGATTATTGGCAATATGATCAGATATATGTCTTGAGTGTTATTATTTATGGCAACATATATTCAGCATTTCATTTATGCATCAAGAGTTAGAAAATTGTCCAAGTGTTAGACAATTTGCAGCAGTACAGAGATAGATGTGATGTGTACGGACAACACACTTTGAGTTAGCTCATGTATAGTTGAGGAAAGCTTTATGAAAATTTCATGATGATGTATGATAGTGCATAGATGTGTACAAATAGTATGATGTGAGTTATAGTCAAACTACCAATGCAGGTATTTAATAGAGCATAGCAAAGAATTGAGTTGTACGACTTTGGGAATTATTTTGATAACAAAATAATTACTAAGTCAAGATGAGCCCTTTTTTTTGGATATTAATCCATAAGTGATTTTATATTATGTCAAGCATGTGAAGACATGAAGGCTGACTGAGAAGAGATTTACTAATGTGTGAGGTATAAGTAAAGACCTTATATTGCATAGATAAGTGTGCTAGATATGGCAGTTGAATTACATGGTAACTATTGTATGAATAACCTAAAAGATATGTGAGCCTTATGTGATGCAAGATTTGATGTATGATCAAAGGAAGTTTGAATTATAGTAGTGAGAAATTATTGTATGTATACCTATTCTTGTGAAGAACTGAATTGTATAATTGCATGTTAAGGAAATGGGCTCTTCTTGCATACATTATATTTGTTCTACCAAGCCCTAATAGGGTTGAAGCAACTCCTAATAGGATTGAGGCTTCTAACAAGACCTAGTCCTCTAACAAGGACTTGAGACACAATATGTACTTCATAGACTCATAACAAGGTCAATATCCTTAATAGGATCATTTTGTTTAGTGAATCATCTTGTGGGTATCACCCCCACTAGGGTTTTCCCTTTCCCAAGGTTTCCCTAGTTAAAAAATAATGGTGTTACAAGTTATCTATGTGTATGGCTATGTTTATTGTTCAACATTGTTGGTTTACTTTCTTATGCGAGTTATAAAAAAATTAATAATATTCAGTTGTGGGCAAAAGTTTGTAGAATACTAATTCACCCCCCACCCCCAGTATTATCTATTTCTAATAGGGTTTATATAGACCCTAGGCTCTAGGTGTGCACCTCTACAGATACACACCCTCTGGAGGTGTGCACATGTGCAAGTTCGCATGTGCACATCTCTAGAGGGAGATGAAAGTTCATTAAGCACACCTTCACACCTAAATAAGGTGTGCATATGTGCTAGTGCGCTAGTGCACACTTTTGCACTAAATCACTTAAAAGTTCCATTTTCCCTCTAGATCTAACACTCCAAACTTCCTCATTCAGAGATTGAGGCTTGACCTAGACTCTTGGGAAGTCCAAAAATGATCTAGGCCCTCGACTAGGGGTCTGGGAAACCAAAAAAAACTACTAGGGGGTCCCCATTTCTAGGAGAAATGGGGTGTGCATTGTGAAACCACAACAAATATCCCCCAAAAAAGGGAAAAAATGTCAAAGACATTTCTTCATTAGCAACCATTCTTCTAACATTTTTCGAATGAAAATTGAATCCCAAACACTTCAAACAGCTTTCAAGTTCTTTAATAGTCAAAATTTCATAATCTTCAATCTCAATGTGTGCATAGTATATTCATTTGCTTTGATATTTCAAACTGTACTCTATCATGAGTTTCTAGCATCTTGGAAATTATCTTTCACTTCACTAGTCCATTCATCAGGAATCCTCCTAAAATTTGTGTTTTAATCATTATCTGAACAAATGAGAGAATATGTACTGAGGGCTCTTGATGGATTATCAATTTTGCATTTATGGTCCTTAGTAATCTCTTTTGATTCTGCTTCACGGAGCTTGCATGTTTCCATTCTATTTTTCCATGAAGCAATTTGAATAGATGGTGGATAGCCATTTTAGAGTCCATATCCCTATTGTCAGATTAACCTTTTTTGGACCTTTTTAGAATCTTTCTTTCTTAACACCATTATTCTTTTTTATTCTTTTTTTGTACCCTTACCACACTTAGACTATGTGGCCAAGGCATTGGTGTCATTTCTCAGATCCTTTCTTTATTTTGATAACCCTTGTGTTCCTCTTTTATGAACCTTTGGAAAATCTCACATCAAATAGTGACCTTAGCAATTCTTTGAAAAGACCTTTTGTCTGAACCGACAAGTTTTGGACTATCTTTTGTTGCCATCGACTTTGATTTGAAAATAAGATAGTCAACCATTACATTTGTAAAGTGTTGAGAACTATCAGTTTGCAATTCTAAACTTAAGACTAAAATTCATTTTACAATTCTATGTAACATCCGTTCTTAGTTAGTATAAGAAACAAAATCAATTAAATGCTTTGACAAAGAAATGCCTCTTCTTAAAATTCAAAACCACAAGGAGTATTCTATAAAATGTGTCAAGAATTAGTCTTGATTGCACATGACCCCCAGACTGACAAGAAAAGATAGACACAACTTTTAAAGCAAACGCACAACTAAAAGTAAACACACAGCATAAAGAAAACACACAACTAAAAGCAAACACACTTACAGAATTTTTTTTTTTTTTGGTGGAATGTTTTCCACTTTTAAGCCTCAAAGTAGTGTTTCAAGAACTGCCCATTGACTGATAATGGGACCAATTCCGCTTGTAAGTGTTGAAAGCAATTGATCAATTGTATAGTCTTTAATGTTACATAAAATGTCATATCTTTACTAGTTAGTGTGTCAATCTCACTCAGGCAATGAAGATAGTTTATGTGT
This sequence comes from Cupressus sempervirens, assembly GCA_028749045.1. Taxonomy (NCBI): domain Eukaryota; kingdom Viridiplantae; phylum Streptophyta; class Pinopsida; order Cupressales; family Cupressaceae; genus Cupressus; species Cupressus sempervirens. The sequence continues at coordinate 27,784,324 of CM053787.1, forward strand.
CTACCAAGCATTCTAGTGCTTACCAAGTTCATAGGATAATGTATGTCAAGCTCACTCAAGCATCAAAGAGAAGTTAGAAAAAGTTGAGTGTTAAGTGAGCTCACTCAGTTAATGAAGGAAAGTTGGATAGAATTAGAGCTAATTGAGCTCACTCAGCTACCAAAGGAAGTTTGCAAAGATGTAATGTTAATTGAGTTGACTTGGTTAACACAGGAAAATTAATTTTGAGTTAGTGTCTATTGAGCAGGGTCAACTAATGAAGGATTTTCTTATTTTGGCATATTGAGTTTAATGAACTTGTTTCTTGGTTCTAGCCGACTGAGAAGATGAATATTAATTATTCTAAGATGTATTCAAGCTTACTTGAAAATGTGTATGATACAAATATAAGGTCAAGTTGAGGATTGAATGATAGTGTGAGTGTATGGAAGAATAGAAGATGCTTAGAGGAGGCGAATTAGAAGGATAAGAAGAATATCCTTGAGGAGCCACAAAGATACATTTGATCAGGAAGGATCAAGTATTCAAGCCAGAATTGAGATCTAAAATCAGCAATATAATTGCATCACTCTCTAACCATTGTAGCAGTGAACTAAATCTCTTAACAGAGTTGGCTTAATAGCTTTTTATAAATCCTCTAACAAGATGGCATTTATATATTGAAGTATCTAAAGATCTCTAACAAGGACACTCCTAACAAGGTGATTAAATCCTCTCATAGGGTCACACCTAACAGTGTGTTTTGTAAATTTTAATAGGGTTGTCTCCTAATAGAGCTCACTTCAGAAGAGTGAAAATCAGTAACTAGTTGCAATTGGTGTTTTTTCCCAAATTGGGTTTCCACATTAAATCTTGGTGTCTCTTGTGTTCATCTTATTTCTTTTACATGTATGTAACTAAGTTAATTAAGGTTAATCTCATATAATATCTTAAGTTTTTCATGTTTAGTATTTTCTGAGTAGCAGTTGTTGTTCTAGTGGTTATCGAGTTACAACATATTGTTAGTGTTAACTAACTGCATGTGTGTTAACCAAGTAACAATAGTTTCATTAGAGTTTATGCTTTGTATTGACATCTAAGGGATCTAGGATTTATTTTTGTAGTAATTGATTCACCCCTCCCCTCTTAGTTACTCCTCTTATATTTTTAGCAATTGGTATCAGAGCTTTTGGTGCTTGTAGAGAAGGTTTCAAGGACCTAAGCTAAAGATTAGGATGTCTTACAGTTGAGAGATTCTCAAGTTGAATAGAGATAACTTCAATGCATGGCAGGAACTTATGAAGTTAAATTTGGCAACCATTAATGATTCAAGTTTGAAATATCTTACCTCCAATTATGTGACACCCACTAGAACTATGACTGTTGAAGAAATTGTAGAGAAGAAGAATCATAACATTATGATGATTGATATTACTTCAACTCTCAATTATGTTGAATTTGATGAAGTCAAAGATTGTGGTACTGCTTATGAGATGTGGATCAAGCTAAAGGCCACCTATGGAGGAGATGATAATGTAAAAAGAGCCAAAGCTAAAAGTATCAGAGGACAATTTGATCAAATAAAGATGAGAGAAGATGAGAACATTACAAAGTATAGTGATAGAATCAAAGCCAGTGTTTGTGCAATCAAAGCCTCAAGAGGAAAGATTGAAGATGAGACAGTAGTAAGTAAGTTTCTCAGAACACTTCTTCCTATATATGCAATTAGAGTATCAACAATTCAAGAGATGAGATGCAAGCCAAAGAATGATATAACATTGGATGTAGTAGTTGGAAGATTAACATCATTTGAGCTAGATAACTATGATAATTATGTTCCTAGTTCTAGCAATCTTGAGTTTGCATTTGAAGCCAAGTTATCACTCAAGAAGAAATCCAAAAGCTCTAAAGGAAAACAATCTAAAAGTGAAGAGGAAGACAGTTATGAATATGATCTTGAAGCCATTGAAGCATTACTTGCAAGAAGGTATCCCAAAGGAAAAGAAAAGTACAAAGGTAAAATTCCTTTAATCTATTTTTCTTGTGAAGAAGTTGGTCACATTACTGCAAGGTGTCCAAATAGAGAAGAAAAAGATGAAAAGAAGAACACCAAGTACAAAGGTAAGAAGGATTTCAAAAGCTACAAGGACAACAAAGATAAAGGTAAGAAGTCTTGTATTATGGCTAAAGATTCAGATAGTAGGGATGATAATGAAATGGTCTATATTGTTGAAAAAGATGAATCTAATGATGAAGAAGATAAAATGGCACTTATCTCTAATGTTAGCAAAAATGATACATGGATTATTGATAGTGATTATACACATCATATGACTAGTGACAAAACAAAGTTTGAACATATTAAACTCTATGATGGTAGAAGTGTAAGATTTGGAAAAAATGAACCATGTTGCATAAAGGGAAAATGTGGTATCTCACTAACCAATGAACTTAGATGTGGTAATGCTTATTGGGTTGAAAGAATGAAGCATAATCTATTGAGTGTGGCATAGTTGAATAACATTGGATTCAAGGTAGAATTCATGAATGGAAAGGCTAAGCTGCTAGATGGAAAAGGAAATCTAGTTGGGTCTGGTAACCAAACAAAAAGTAACTTATTCTACCTAGATCTTAGTGAAAGTTCATGTTTCATTGCTCAAGTAGAAGAAAGCTAGTTGTGCCATAAGAGGTTGTGTGAACTTTGATAACTTGATCAAGCTAAGAAAAAATAAAAGAGTGAGAGCTACTCCTAGTTTGAGGAAACCTAATATGGGCCTATGCAAAAATTGTCAAATTGGTAAGATGGGCAAGACAAGTTTCAAGAGCAAGAACTATCATTCTAAAGAAGTCTTTGAGTTGGTTCATACAAATCTTTGTGGACCTATTAGAACTGAGAGCTACATTAGAGATAATTACTTTACTCTTTTTGTTAATGATTATTCTAGAATGATGACTATAATGTATCTAAAAGATAAGTCTGAAGCCTTTCAAAAGTTTAAGTGGTATGTGGCAAGAGTAGAGAAAGAAAGAGGAAAGAAGATGAAGTGTTTTAGTTTAGATAGAGGAGGTGAATTCATTTCTAATGAGTTCAATGCATTATGCATTAAAAGAGGAATCAAAAGACAAGTATCAACCCCTAGTACAACACAACAAAATGGTATAGTAGATAGAAGGAATAAATCAATCATAGACTACACAAGAACCTTGATGGTAGAAAAGAATGTTGTAACCAAATACAGGAAGGAAGCAATCAATACAGTAGTGCATACCTTGAACAGAGTACAACTCAAGAAAGACTCAAGTCAAACTCCTTATGAACTATGGTATGGGTACAAACCTAATGTAAGTTACTTGAAAGTATTTTGTAGCAAACGTTATATTCTAAAAGAGACTAGGAAAGGTAAAGTTCATGTAAAAAGTGATGAAGGCATATTCCTAGGATACTCCAGCAAAAGTAAAGCATATAAATGCTTGAATTTGACTACTCATAAGATCATAGAAAGTGTACATGTGAGAATTGATGAGTTTACATAAAATATTGAAGAAGAGAGTAGCAAAGAACCTAAAGATTACGTAAAGTTTATTTACTTTGAACCTGATACATTTCCAAATCCAATTGGAAGTTAGTAGATTTCACCTCCCGAGTCCCCAAAATCTCCAGAAGCACCTGAGTTGCATCTAGTGCAACCTAATTCATAGTCTAATGGACCCAAGTCACAGTCAGAGGAAACCAAGTTGTAGCCAGTGCTAAGTCTGAATCTGAAGGACCCGATCACAGATAGTGGGACCCGAGCATGATGTAGAAGATCATGGTGAAGCAAGTGGAAAAAGTTTTAAATCCAAAGTTTTAAATCCAAGCTAAGTTTTAAATCCAAAGCACCTATGTTAGTAAGATATTTTAGAAGGCACCATGCACCTAACTTGAACATTTCAAACAATTTAGATGCTACAATAACAAGATTTTTTTTTGAAAGGTACATGTTTTCTTACTAAATTTGAACCTAGATCAATTAAAGATGCTTGGATTAATTAAAGTTAGATTGAAACAATGAATGAAGAAATAGACCAAATAGAAAGGAATAAGACTTGGACTCTTGTTCCTAGACCCAAGGATAAGAATTTAATTGGCCCAATGTGGATTTTTAGAAATAAGTTGAATGAAGATGGAGAAGTTTCAAGAAATAAAGCAAGGTTAGTATGCAAAAGCTATTCTCAAGAAGAAGGTATTAATTAGGGTGAAACTTTTTCTCCTTTTCCAAGATTAGAAGGTATTAGGACTTTACTTTCTTAAGCTGCACATAAAGGATTTAAATTTTATTAGATGGATGTGAAATTTGCATTCTTGAGTGGAATTCTTGAACAAGTTTACAACGAGCAACCTGAAGGTTGTGTAGATCCTAGCAAAAAGGATATGGCTTGCAAGTTGCATAAAGCATTGTATGAACTCAAGCAAGTTCCTAGAGCTTGGTATGAAAGACTTCATAATTATCTTATGAATATTGATTTTCAAAAGAAAAATGATAACAATAGCCTATACATCAAAGAAACACTAAACAAGAAGATTGTGTTGGCAGAAATCTTTGTGGATGACACATTGTTTACTAAAAATAATGATTTGTGCAATTTTTTTTAGAGGAAATGAGTAAGGAATTTGAGATGTCCATGTTTGGAGAGATAAAATTATCTATTGGATTGCAGATTCAATAGAAGAAAGATGGTATCTACATTACTCAATCTAAGTATATCAAGGAGATAATGAAGAATTTTGGAATGGAAGATTCAAGACCAGTTGGAACACCTATCTCTATTGGACATAAACTTTCCAAAAATTATCATTCCAAGGAGGTAGATCAAACCACATATAGATCAATGATTTGGAAACTACAATATGTAGTGCATACAAGTGCTAATATTACATTAGCAGTTGGTATGGTGGAAAGATTTTTAGCTAATCCTAAAGAAAATCATTGATGGAAATCAAGAGAATTATGAGGTATTTGAAGGGTACTAAAGACTATGGATTATGGTACAAGAAAGGAGGCAATTTAGATTTGAAAGCCTTTACTGATGTTGATTGAGTAGGAAGTGTTGATGACAGGAAGAGCACCAGTGGTGTGTTGATCTTAGATTGGTTTTGACAATTGAGTGTCAACACACTTAAGACATTTACTTAGTTTATGTTGAACTAGTAATGCATGTCGAGTATAATATGTAAATACAAGACTGTGTTGACTTGCAATGAGTGGCAAGTTCCTCATGTGCTGAGTCACTAAAGTGCCAAGCAGAGAGACCATGCCGAGTGATTTAAGTGTCGAGTGAATAAAATATGTCAAGCAGTTCAATTGTCGAGTTAGAAATCAAATTACAATATGTACCAAGCATTAGTAACTTCAAGCGTCAAGCAATACAAATTGGACATATTTGTTTGTGATTGCACAAAAAACTACGTAAACCATTTTTAAGCCAACCTAAGGTTAGATTTTGATTCTTTAAAGAAAAAGAGGAATCTATTTGCCGAATCCCCATGTATTTGCATGCAACCAATCAAAAAATATGAAGGATTAAGTGGCAAAAAGGATGAATCTCAGCCATAGATTCATACCTAACCCTAAGCCACCAAATTTTTTATAAGGAAGAAAAAGCCCCAATAATTAAAATGAATCAAGAGAGAGTGAAAGAGATCATGTTACGGGAGGTAATAAGATGTGAATGATCAAATTTGTTCACAGAGCATTTAAGGTGACTTAATAGTGAGAGTGAATTGCAAAATCAGTTGGAGGAGAACAAAGAACAGAAGGACATGGAAATTATTATATTAGATCAAAGAGGATCAAGAAGGAAGTTGTACATATTTGATCTTTAATCAAGCAACTAAAGCCAATCACAAGATCTATGTTGAAACATCCTAACCAGTGATTTTAGCTAAATCTCCTAGGCGGAATAATCCTAACAGTCTATAGTAAATCCTTTAATAGGGTGAAATTCCAAGTGAGTGATCAAAAGTCCTCTAACCAGGCACACTTTTAATAGGGTGTTGAAATCCTCTAACAAGGTGGGACTTAATATTCTTTGTAAGCCTTTAACAGTGTAAGCCTTTCATAGGGCAGATCATGTTTCATGGTCAAACCATTGTAACCTTAAGTGGTTACACTTTATTGTTGTAATAGTGAATATTTGTGAGTATCATCCCCACCCTAGTTTTACCTTCTCATTTGGAGGGTTTCTAGGTAGTCATAGCTGGTGTTAAGTATGTGTGTTCAATTGCTTACATGTTTTAGATGCATTTACTTTTCATGTTATTTCTAGTTCATTTATCACATGCATCTAATGAATGGTGAAAGTTTTAATAGTTGAAGTTTGAACTTCTGATTGACCCCCCCCCCCCCCCCCCCCCCACTCTTAGAAGTATATGTTTCCCATTTTTAATTCCAACAATTGGTATCAGAGCTAAGTTTTCAGAAGAAGAAGCTTTGTAGCTTAGAGAAAAGATCTTGAAATGGAAGTCTACAAATTGGAAAAGACCATTGAGAACTAGGAGATCGATATACATCTTATACTAAATCAACTAAATGAAGTCAAAGATGCTTTGAAGAGTTCCCTAAAAAGAAGGAAAGAGATTGCCATAGCAGAAAATGTTACATAATACAAAGAGATTGACACTACAAGGCTATTTGCAGATGGTAACTCCAGTGAATTTCATGCAATAATTGTAGATCTAATGGAGAAGAATAGAGCACAAGGTGAAGAAATTAGAAATCTTAAGTTGGAGGAAGAATCACAAGCTATGATGCTATGTGAAGTGACTGAAAAAAAGAAGAAAGCTATAGAAGACAAGGCCATGATTGAAGAAGACAAAAGAATTTTGGCAAATAGATTGGAAGAAAAATCAATAAAGCTATCCAAGATCTCAAACATGTAATTGGATACCTTAAGCCAAATGATGAATGCTCATCATGAGTTGAATGTCAAGGACATTGAGATAACTACATTGAAGTTACAAAATGAACAACTGCAGAATGACCTGAAAAGAGAAAAGGAATTTGTTTAAAGTTTCAACAAGCCAAATGAAGTCATCAAGTATCTTGAGCAATTACTGAAATCCCCTAGATCCAACAAAGATATATCAGGATTGGGCTACACAAGCACTAAATAAGGAGAATTTCCCAAGCTACTAAGGAAAGGGACAACAAAGGTAAGAATTCCAAACCTACTTGTCATAATTGTGGAAAGAAAGTGCATACCACTAATGTGTAGGAGCAAGAATACAATTTAGAATGTTAAGCCTAAGAACATGGTCCACTATCATAAGTGTAATAAACAAGGTCATTAGGCACATGAATGCAAAACTAGAACCATGCATGCACCAAAATTTGAAGGATATTGCTACAACTGTCAAAAATATGGACATAGAGCCTTTGAATGAAGATCCAAGTCCACGTGGTCATCAAGCAAGCCAACAAAGGTATGAAAATATGGAAATTCTTATAACTAGGATTACAATACAAGATATAGCTATCACTATTGTTAGGAATATGGATATGTACCTAAAACTACATTAGGACTCACTTCAGTGGTAATTACAAGAGGTGGTTGAGTCAAACTACATGTTTTAGCTATTTGAAGATTGGTCGCATTAGTAAACATTATCCAACTAGGTCCAAGGCACCAAGTTGTGAATTTGATAAAGGAAAAGGCAAGGCGAATGTTGAACACATCAAGAATGAGATGAATAAGACATGGAAGAAGAAAGTAGGATGTAGTACATCAAATGGAGAAGGGATCACTTCACCTAATGGGTCAAGTGGTCATACCTCATCAAGCTAACCAAACAAGAGGTATATTGGATTGATAGTTAAAGTATTATATCATACATCAGTTCCAAAAGAAAATAGCACTAAAAAGTATGGATCAACATGAATAAAGATGCAAGGTGTTGTGAAAGTTCAAGTTAAATCTTTTAGTTTTCATGTTGTTGTCGAGCATGAAAAGTACTTTGTGTATGCCAAGTGAAATACTAGTTAGTGTCGAGCTGCAAAACTAAGTCAGATGACATCAAGCCTGTAGTAGTTGTTGAGTGATGGTTATGTCATTAGATGCCAAGTAGAATAGAAATCATGTTGATGTTGAGTTTATAGTTATACAAGCATTAAGCATTAAATGCAAAATTTTGAAAGGGCATACGGTCAATTTTCACTCATTTTTCATCATTTCAAATTCAAGAAAATACAAGGAGAATAGAAGGTGGCTCAAAAACCAAGTTTGAAGCATTTGCACATATTCTAACAATGATTAAACACTAGTTCATCGAATTTCCAAGGTATTCTTCATAAGCTGAGTCACACAATTTGAAACTTGTATAAACCTTAGCTTGTCAAATGGCATCCAGTTCAAGGACCATAAAGGGACAAGAAGTATTAAATGTTTAATTAGTTAGAAATAAAGTAAAGAAACTAGATTTTAGAGCAATTCTAGATGTTTCTTATAAACAAGACCCGTCAAGTGCACATTCCACGATTCCCTCAAAAGTCATAATGGTCCAAGTTGTCAAAAAATGCTACAACTGCAAGATAGGAGGAATAGGAGACATGGAAATAAGGAAAGCCTATGACAAGTTGTGTGAAAATACTATTCTAAAAGAATAATTTAAGATTATTGAAAGGAAGGGTTTGACCTATACCCTAGACTTTCCTATGGTGTTCAAAATAGAATGGATCAAGATAGTGTTGAGAAGAATACACAATGGATGCTTATGGCTGGAAGATGGTCCTATCAAAATTTCAAAAAGAATAGTTCATAGGGTAACTAGATTTCTAACCCTAGATCGGCCAAAGACTCCACAAAGCAACTCATAGGAGGTTATTGAGAAAACATAGGACTCACAAGTTTTATCAATCAAGCAGATTGAACAGTGTACCTTGTATTGCAATAGATGTGGGATACAAAATTGTGAAGAGGGATCATACCTATGATCTAGCTGAACTACAATTACAACAAATAATGGAAAACCTAGGTGCCATTAGAAAAACTAAGAGTGCACAATGCAAATTCGGATCAATCCTAATTTGCATATTTTTCTATGTTTAGAACATATTTCCATCTTTTGGCAAGGTGAGTTGGAAGACAAACAGATCAGTTGCAATTCAAATCAATGAGTATATTGAGCAAATGGGAGAAAACTTTGAAATTGTCATGACCAGCTATTTTGAAGACTTCAAGATGTCTATGAAACAGAGGATGAGAATAATAGTTTCTTTGGTTGAACAGTATTACAATGACATATGCTTTCTTGTTGATATTGATTATACATATGTACATGCTATCATACCTAGGGTAAGATGGCTAAGACCCTTAGGATATGAGATTAATGTTGATGAAGCCTCAGCTACCATCATAGCACTCTTGGCAGAAGAAGTTGATAAGAATGCAAAAATCTTTGGCAATCATGATGTCATGAAGTCTAAATTTGAGATGGAGTTGAAGATAGTCTCCACATTGAAGAAGAAAGACAAATTGATGAAGGAATTAAAGGACAAATTTGGTGAAGGTATAGGTGAAGAAGAAGATGATGATGATGAAGAGGATGAAGAGGAAGAATAGGGGCAAGCTCAAGAACCTCTTGCATTAACCCAAGGATTGGAAGAAGATAAGGATGAACAATAGGTAGAAGGTGTCAAGGAAGTAGAGGAAGCACCAATACAATTAGAACCAAAGAAGAGAAAGGCCAAGGCACAACTTGTGGCAAAAACAAAGGCAAAGAAGATTGCCAAGCCAAGTTTAGAAAAGCTAACAACACCAACAACCAAGGCAAGCACATGAGCCAACACATAAAAGGCCAAAGAAAAGGCCAAGGCTACAGAACAAGGAGGTCAAGAGCAGGAAGAACAAAGAAGGAAATACATTGCACAAGTAGAAACTAATGATGAGAGAATATAATTAGAGGATACAACCAAATTTAGAGTGGTAAGTCATCCACCAAAATCTGATCTTGAAAACATCTATGAGAATGTTAGAAATAATGCAAATTTGACTAGTTTGAAAAGTATTAATTTTCAAAAACTTGGTAGAGAAGAGCAGAATTTGATTGATGAATGAATATATGAAATGATGTTTAAGTTCAAGAGCACCCCACTTGAATTAGATAATGCATGCCAAAGGAATTATATACTATTGTTGAAAATAAATGGCATTATTTTTCAAACCTGGAGAAATAAGTTAGAGAATCCACATTAGCCTAGGTAATGCCAGAATTGACAAAAGGGCAGATTACCAAGGCCAACAAGAAATATGGTGGAAGGCTTGCACCAAAATATAGGGCATTCAGCATTCTTTAGAATAACATTGAAGATGTTGTGAAGAAATCCACTCAAATGTGGAAATAGATTTATGGATTGACAACTATCAAAGAAGGATATGAAGATCCCTTTGAGGGAAGAAATAATGGAGATGAAGATAATGACAAGGAGGAAGATAAAGAAAAAGATAATATTATGGAGGAGACACAAAAGAAAGATGAAGACATGGCTACAACTGAAGAGCAACAGGAAGAACAAAGTGTGCAAGACACACAAATGCCAAGTATGAGTCCTTATCATGACACTAGTATCCCTATAGAAACCATAACTGTTAAGGATGTTCCTGATAGTTCAACTCAGAACATTAATCCTTTAACAAAAGAAGATACTAGACCAATCTACACTTCAAGTAAGACTATGTGAAAATCCAATATTGCTTAAGTGTAGATGAACTTCAAAAGGTAGTAGCTGACATCACAAGGGATAAGGTGAATACACAAGAACCACCTTCTACCATCCCTTTAGCTACTAGTGCTCAACCTTTAATTTAAACATCAATAGACATATCTACTAAGGTTGACACAAATGTTACAGTTGATTTAGTTAAACAAAGACAATCAGAAGAAAAGGAGACGACAGAAAAGAAAATAGGACAGATAGATGTATCTATACCTAAAGAACAAACACAAGAACAAGGTGCAACTCAAACCATTGTGATTGACCAAAGTAGATCTAAAGAGAGCAAGGATACACCAAAGGAAAAGGAGCAATAAGATATTCAAGTATTGGTAACATTACCAACATCAAGCACTCCTACAAAAATCCTTTAGAAGCCAAGCACAAAAGCTATACCCCTACAAATTTCAACACCAGGCTCAAGCTCTACAAAAGTTGACAACGTAATTCACTATTGAGATGTAACTTTAGATGAAGAAATAGTGATAACTCAATTATGACTATAGAGGAAATAGAAATATTACAACAAGCTTTGAAAAAGAAGAAGCGCCAAGAAGTTCTTAGAAAGGAATTTAGGCAAAAGCAAGCATTACAAGACATCAAGGAAATCTTCTTAGATGCATTCAAACTACCTACACCTAAAGAAACAAAGCCTCTATTAGAACAATTGTCAAAAAGTATTGAAAAGGTTAATAATGAAGATATTGACACAAGTGCAAAACTTCTTGAGTGGTTAGAGAAAAAATTCCAAAGTAAAGTGAATGAGAAAATATATGGTGAGATAGCACTTACTCAAGTTACACTAACTACAAAGGTTGAGGATGTGAATAAGGTACTTGAGAATATTTTCTCATTATACACTAAACTATGTGACCCCACACTCTTCCCTCAAGACACAAGACATAGAATTATGAGTCTGGAGAGAAATCTCAATATATCAGGTATGCAACTACCTCAAAACCTAGCTCAGAGTGAGAAGCATTTTCACACATTGCTTCAATCACATAGTCAACTAGCTATGTTAACAATAGAAGAGTCTAAAATAAGAGCCAAGTTGACACAAATTCAAGCCTCCCTCACCCCACATATGGAAATAATCCATAAAGAGCTAGGATATGTAGAAACTTTGTTGAAGAAAGATCCTCATCGTTCTACATCAGATGGCCTAGTACACCTAGCAACCGAGCTGGCAGTCCAACTCAAGTCACTGGATGTTGCATGTGACAACTAGGATGCAGCTCTAAAGATAATCATGGAAGTCCACAAATCCTTTTTGGACAAATACACTATAAGTGTATAGACTCTTTGACATAAGTATCAAAAAAGGGGGAGATAAAAGAATAAAAAGGAGGGGAAAGATAAACAAGCAAGGGGGAGATAGATTCCAAGGAGGAAGTAAATATGCAAGGACAAAGGGGGAGAATAATGAAAATGAGAGGTGAATAAAGAAAAAGAGGAAGCATGAACAAAGGAGGAGCTAATTAGAATTTGACCCTAGTGATATATATTTTTAAGAAATCAAATGCAGTAAATAGAGGAGAGCAAATATTAGCTAAAGACAGAGCATCAGTTGCAAATACATTGAAGGAAAAGAGTATCAATTAGTAGAGACAAACCTACTCAAAATGGAGAACATATTTTTGATACAAAATAGGCACATTAACTCAAGGGGAGTTATAAATTTTGAGGTATATAGGTTATTACAAAATTTTGAACTTTTAAACTTTTGTATATAAGCCGAGTTGTGAATATGTTATACTCGAGAAGATTAGATTGATTATGTATAGTTAAGTTTTTTGGAGAGATTGTTGATCTCATATTTCCTTTGACAATTCAGTGTCAACACACTTAAGATATTTACTTAGTTTATGTCAAACTAGTAATGCATACCAAGTATAATATGTAAATACAAGATTGTGTCAAGTTGCAATGAGTGTCGAGTCACTCATGTGTCGAGTCACTCAAGTGCCAAGCAAATAGACCATGCTGAGTTATTTAAGTGTTGAGTGAACAATAGATGTCGAGCAGTTCAGGTGTTGAGTTAGAAACAAAATTATAGTATGTGTCGAGCATCAGTAACTTCAAGTGTCGAGTAACACAAATTGGACATATTTGTTTGTGATTGCACAAACAACTATGTAAACCATTTTCAAGTTGACCTAAGGTTAGATTTCAATTCTTTAAAGATAAGGATGAATTTATTTGCAAAATCCCTATGTATTTGCATGCAACCAATTGGAAAATATGAAGGATTAAGTGGTAAAAAGGATGAATCTCGGCCATAAATTCATACCTAACCCTAATCCACCAATTTTTTTATAAGGAAGACAAAGCCCCAACAATTAAAATGAATCAAGAGAGAGTGTAAGAGATCATGTTATAGGAGATAACTAGAGGTGAATGATCAAATTTGTTCACACAGCATTTAAGGTGACTTAGCAGTGAGAGTGAATTGCGGAATCAATTGAGGAGAACAAAGAGTAGAAGGATACATCAATTGTTATATCAGATCAAAGATGATCAAGAAGGACATTGTATGGATTTTATCTTTAATCAAGAAACTAGAGCCAATCACAAGATCTATGCTGAAACATCCTAACAGGTGATTTTATTTAAATCGCCTAGGCAGAGTAGTCCTAATAGGCCATAATAAATCCTTTAACATGGTGACATTCCAAGTAAGTGATTAGAAGTACTCTAACCAGGCACACTGCTAACAAGGTGTTAAAATCCTCTTACAAGGTGGGACTTAATAGTCTTTGTAAGCCTTTAATAGGGCAAGCCTTTCATAGGGAAAATCATGTTTCATGGTCAAACCATTGTAACCTTAATTGGCTACACTTTATTGCTGCAATAGTGAAGATTTGTGGGTGCCATCCCCACCCCAATTTTACCTTCTCATTTGGAGGGTTTCTAGGCAATCACATTTGGTGTTAAGTGTGTGTGTTCAATTATTTACATATTTTAGTTGCATTTACTTCATGTTATTTTTAGTTCATATATTACATGCATCTAATGAATGGTGAAAGTTTTAATAGCTGAAGTTTCAACTTCTAATACAACCCCCCTCTCAAAAGTATATGTTTCCCATTTTTAATTCCAACATGGTGGAGCATTATTTCTTGGTAAAAGACTAGTGTCTTGGACAAGTAAGAAGTAGAACTGCATTTCTCAGTCTACAATAGAGGCAAAATATGTTGTTGTAGCAGTTAATTGTTCCAATGTTGTGTTGTTCAAGCAACTATTGGTAGGTATGAAGGTAGAGATCAAGGATCCGGTAGTTATCTTATGTGATAACACAAGTGTAATTAATATATCAAAGAATACTGTGATACATACCAAAAGCAAACATACTGCAATAAAATATCATCTTCTAAGAGAATTAGTGCAAGACAAAGAGGTAATATTAGAATATGTGAATACTAAAGAAAAAATTGTAGACATAATCACCTAGTAATTACCTAAGGATGCAATCTTGTATCTAAGTTAGGGGTTATTCCCCTATTTGAATCTCACTAAATGAAGTTTAGTGATGTATGAACTAGAGCATGTTGAAGATCAATCAAGTTGATACAGTATTGAAAGGGAAAATTCTATATGAATCAATATATAAGGTACATTGATATTCATTGATTATTGTCTTTGGAATAAGATGTCAAAGAGGGATAGTTCTATCATATTCACAAAAAAATTATAAAGAGGGAGAGTTCAGCTACACTTTAGAGAGATTTAATCAGAGATGTCAAAGAGGATGAACTTGGTTTGATATCAAAGAAGGATAGAGTTTTCTATCAGAAGGAGATGTTGAAGATAGAGTTTGCTCATAGAGGGAGAAATTGAAGTCAAAGGGAGTTCACACTAATGGAGGTAGTTCTCATGGATGAGAACCAAAATGAAACTAAGGATATTATCCTTACTATTATTTTTCACTAAAAATTTCATTATATTATGACATGTTGTGTTGCCATCAATGCCAAAGAGGGAGATTGTTGAAAAAAAATGATCAATTGTATATTTTCTTTGATTTTACACAAAATGCCATATCTTTATCAATCAGTGTATGCCAAGCTCACTCAGGAAATGAAAACAATTTATGTGTCTTCCAAGCATTCCAGTTCTTACCAAGTTCAAAAGACATTGTATGTCGAGCTCACCCGGGCATCAAAGAGAAGTTAGTAGAAGTTGAGTGTTAATCAAGATTACTCAGTTAACAAAGGCAAGTTGGATGGAACCAATGCTAATCAAGCTCACTTGGTTACCAAAGGAAGTTTGTGAAGATGTAGTGTTAACTAAGTTCACTTGGTTAACACAGGAAAATCAATTCTGAGTTAGTGTCCACCGAACACAGTCAGCTAACTAATGATTTTCTTGTTTTGGCATATTGAGTTTAGCGAACTTGTTTGTTAGTTATAGCCAACTGAGAAGATGAATATTAATTATTCTAAGATGTATTCAAGTTGATTTGAAAATGGGTATGATATAAATGGAAGGTCAAGGATTGAATGAAAGTGTGAGTGTATGTAAGAGTAGAAGATGCTTAGAGGAAGCGAATTAGAAGGATAAGCAAAATATCCTTGAGGAGCTGCAAAGATACATTCGATTAGGAGGGATCAAGTATTTGAGCCAGAATTGAAATCTGAAATCAGCAATAAAATTGCATCAAAAATTAGGTCATATCATTGTTACTCTCTAAACATTGTAGCAGTGAACTAAATCTCTTAACAGAGTTGGTTTAACAACTATTTGTAAATCCTCTAACAAGGTGACATTTATAGATTGAAGTGTCTAAAGACCTCTAACAAGGCCACTCCTAATAGGGTGATGAAATCCTTTAACAGGGTCACACCTAACAGTGTGTTTTGTAACCTTTAACAGGGTTAGCTCCTAACAGGGCTCACTTCATAAGAGTGAAAATCAGTAACTAGTTACAATTGGTGGTTTTTCTCAAATTGGGTTTCCACGTTAAATCTTGGTGTCTCTTGTGCTCATGTTATTTCTTTTATGTGTATGCAACTAAGTTAATTAAGGTTAATCTAGATAATATCTTAAGTTCTACATGTTCAATATTTTTCGAGTAATAGTTTTTGCTTCAATGGTTACCGAGTTATAGCATATTGTTAGTGTTAACCGAGTGCCTGTGTGTTAACTAGGAAAGAATAGTTTCATCAGAGTTTATGTTTTTTAGTGACTTCTAAGGTATTTGGGATTTATTTTTGTGGTAACTCATTCACCCCTCCCCTCTCAGTTACTCCTCTTCTATTTCCAATAGTAAGGAACTTAGCCTAAAAGTATTTTCTCCGAAAATATCCACAATTTCATAAGGGCCAATCCACAAGCATTGAAACTTAGTGTGACTGCCTAACTTTTCTTTCACCTTTTCCCATAGGAGAACAAGGTTAGATGTTCTAAAATATTTGATTTTGGCCCTCTTGTCAAACCATTGTTTGATGATAGCTTGATGTTTTTCCATATGCTAAAATTTTTTTGTTTGTTTCTCATCCAATTCCAAGAGATCCATTAATTTGATTTGAACTCTATCAGTGCCCTTCGTGTATCCCTTCATAAACTTTAACACTAGAATTCTAGGGTTAAGTGTGAACATTGGTTCTTGTCCAAAAATGAGTAAATAGGGAGATATCCCCAAAGCATTTTTTAGCCTGACTCTATCCATCCATAATGCATATTTCAACTGAGTGTGCTAATCTTTTGGATTTTCCTACGGTAATTTCTTTATCACTATAATCAAGTTCTTATTGGTGGACTCAGCCACACCATTCCCTTGGGGATAGTAATTAGAGGAGAACTTGATTATGACCTGATTGTCTAATGCCCATTGAGTAAGGAAGAGTGATGGAAAATATGACCCATTATCACATACAAGGAAGAATGACACACCAAACCTTATGACCATGTGTTCTTCTAAGAAATCTTTAACTGCTTTTACTATGCAATTTTGAAAAGTTTCGGCTTCTATCCAACACATGCAATACTCTATAGCTACGAGGATGAAAATATGTCTTGTAGATGATGGTGGGTTTACTGGACCAATAAAGTCAAGCCCCCACTTAGCAAAAGGGTGTACCTGAAACACTGGTTGTAGTGGCATTGTTGGATGCCCTCTCTATTAGCACTTGTTTGACAAATATGACAAGAATGTACATATTCAAATGTATCCCTAAAGATGGTAGGCCAAAAGTAACCTAATCTCAAAATTATATGAGTTGTAGCTTCTATTGATCTGTGTCCCATGCCATACCTATCATGAAACTATTCCAAAACTTCTTTCACTTCTCTGTGTCCCAATCATTACAAATAAATTCCCTTGTAGTTTCTTTTGTAAAGTTTTTAATCTTGCAGCACATAGGATTCACATTTCATCTTGAGTTCTCTGTGCTGGGAACTATTCATCTAGTTGGGTTATTAATTCTATAAAAGATAGCAAACAATATCTTGATACCAAACATCAATTATTATTCCTTGATCAATATCCAGTTGAGACACTATGATCTTTTGTTGATTATTAGTGTTGATTTTGTCATCAAATCTAATTTCGTTATCATTACTGATCTCATGATTAGCTATCATCTTGGTCAATCCTTTTCCTCTTTCCAATTTTATTAGTTAAATCTCTAAATCTAACTCTTTCAATATAGCCATCGATTTTCCTCATCTATCTCCTAATTCATTCTACATCAACAATGTTTTAACCACAGGATTAGGCACAATTATATATACCTTGCTCCTGAGTATATAATGGTCAAAAATTTTAACTGTCTTTATCAATGCAAAAGGTTCTTTCTCAAGATTAGAGTAGTTCAACTCAACACTCTTTAGGGTCAAGTCATGAATGCAATAGGTCTCTCATCCTCTTTATCTTTCTTTTGAGTAAGAATCTCAATGCATGAATGTTTTGAAGAACATGAGTAGATTTTGAATGGAAAATCATAATCTAGACTTACAAGAACTGAGGCTGTAGAGATTGCTACTTTGATGTCTTCAAAAGATTTCTTTATTTTAGAAACCCATTCAGTCCTTGCTCCTTTCTTGAGCAGGTCATTAAGAGGATGTATTATCTCAACAAATCCACTAATGAACTTACGTACAAAATTGATTTTACTAAAGAAAGATTTTAGCTCTTTACGACTATGAGGAGTTGATATCTTAAGAATCACTTCTGGGTAAAAGCACAAACCTGTGTCACCTTTTATAAAGAAAAGTGATATCAGAATATGACAGTTCAACATTAATGACAAAAAAAATGGTATTTGTGTTTATAATATGAAGATGATGTAAACTGATGAAATGTGTAGAATTGTATGAATTTTATGCCTATAATTTTTATTATTTTTTTGACTAAGAATTTATTCATTTTATTTTATTTTGAAGTCCCTTTTTTAACTGTAAAAAATATAGGATGTAGTTCCTGTCAAACAAGTATGTGTAAATCATCTTTTTTTGTTATGATTTGAAAATATTTTATAGATGACATGTATAGCTAGTGCACAAAAAAAGAAATAATTATTTTTGATGTATATTTTCTTTGTTATAAGTACTCAAGTTCGACCTTGTCAGAATCCAACAGTTTTTTCCTCCCGTCAAAACTTCCCTATCAAATCTATACCTTCTTGAAAAAAAATTACATATTCATGGAGAGGATTCTCTCCTCTAGTGATAAATATATATTTTTTATTTTTTTGATATGATTTACTATTTTTTTTCATTTTTTGAGAGAGCATCTTCTGAAATGTTGAAATATCGACTTATAATATTTTTAGATTATAGCATATTATAACTAATCAAAACACTCAAAAATTTATATAATGATGATATTGAATCTAAAATCTATAAAAGGGTATTTTTAGTTTTTTTTTTAAATTGAGTTTTGATAGAGAAATGAGATTTGACCAAAACAGGTTTTTGTATCACAAATGGTGACACAGATCTATGCTTTTACCCTTCTATCCTTTCAGGATTAATCGATATCCCAACTTTAGAAACAATATGATAGAGAAGCTTTCCTTTTGTGATCTCGGATGAACACTTTTTAGGATTTAGTGATATGTCATACCTTCAACATCAGTTGAACACTTGTTCTATGTCTGCAATATGAGTACTCGTATCTTTAGAAAAGACAGTGAGATCATCCATGTAGATAACTATGCACTTGTTTATCAACCCTCTGAATTATTTGTCCGTCACTCTTTGGAATGTGGTTCCCACATTAATCAATCCAAAAGGCATCCTTTGGTATGCAAACGTTCCCCATTTTGTTGTAAATGTAGTCTTCAACCTACCTTCTTCATCTACCATTACTTGGTTGTATCTAGAATATCCATCTAGAAAAGACATCATTAGACCCGTTCACAATTTTCAATACTTCATCAAGCGAGTACAAAGGGTAATTATCATTCTGGTAAGCCAAGTTCAAATTTTGAAAATCCATACAAAGGAAAATTTCTCTAGTCTTTTTCCTTATTGGAACCAAGTTAGAAACCTATGTAGAATGTCAGGCTGGGAAGATAATTTAGCATCAAGTCACTTTTGTACTTCTTTCATTATACATTACTCAATTATGGGATTTGTTGGTATTTGTCTTTGATGAAAGGGTTTGGCATCAGGCTTCAATGGAATGTCATGAGCGATGATCTCAAGACTATATGTCTTGAGTTTTTCATAACTCCATGCTATGACATCTTTGTATTTTTTAAGCAATTGAAGCATAAATTCTTGTTCTTGAGGGTTATACACCCTTCGAATTCTCACCATATTAGGATCTTCTTCTGTACCCAAATTATACAAATCACATTCTTCAATCCCCTTTTCTTCAACATTTCTTTTACTACATGTTGATTCATCTTGATTGAAGATGCATTCCAACTCTACCATCCCCTTTGGAAGAGTATTGGTCTCCAAATTTATAAACCTATCTTCATCCTTTAGCTCATCGTCTTTGGGTTTTTCATCAAGGGTATCATCAATCTCTTGTCCTTTAAAAAGGCCATTGCACATAATGAACTTGAGAATATGTTGGTCATCATGGAAGACTTGGAAGTTTGTAATGTTGTCTGGAATAGAGGGGGCAGTAACCAATTCAACTAAAAATCTCTTTAGCTTTTTTCTTTCAACGAGTTGTAACGCACTTGCTAAAATGGCAAGGGCATTAGATACCATGTTCTTCTTCCTTGGAATGGACCTTATGTTCAAGGCCTCAAAATCTTCCAACAAGTCCCAAACTCTTTTCTAGTATGCAAGTAGTCTCTTATTGTTGCAAGAGTAGATTGATTTCACCTATCTAATGACCAATTGAGAGTCTCCTTCAATTACGAGAACTTTGACATCTTTCTCTAATGTGAAGAGAAGTCCACAAATCAAGGCTTCATATTATGTGACATTTTTAGTACATCTAAATTGTAAAAAATATGCTGCATAAAAAGACCTACCTTTGGGATAAATTAATTCAATATGTGTACCAAATCCTAATTTACATTTAGAGTCGTCAAACCCAAGTGACCAAATTGATTGTTCTTTGGGCTTTCTAGACTTGTGTTTATTTATACTTAGCTTCTCCTTCACTTGAGTTTTAAAAGATTGTTTCCCTGGGATCCATTGCAATGTTTCACGTGGTGGACTTGGTGAGTTGCCATAGTTTATATTTGACATAGGGACCATTTGTTTTTCTTTTCTACTTTGAATATCCCCGATTAATTTGGTGATCTTATCAATTTGTGGTTTTAGATGAACAACCATCAAGGTCCAACCTTGTCCTTTTACAAAATGTCTTCTTCTCTGAACTTTGATCATCTCGGGTGGAGGATTAGATAAACCCCCACCATATTAAGAAGTGTCACTATATGATGCATTAGATCTTCCCTTTCTTCTTCCTCAATCCCCACAAATTCAAGTGTGTGTGTAGAACTTGAACTTTCCTCTTCTACCTCATTTGGAATTTGACTATTTTAGGATTGCATTATCTAAGTGAGTACACTAGCAAATGCTTCCTAACAATGTGAGCATTCAAATTCTAAATGATTGACTTTGTGTAACCTACAGAATCCTAAAAGAAGCAAAATAATTGAGTCAGCTTCCTTGCCTAAGCATTGTAAGTTTGCTACCATACTGTCTACAAACTGAGTGACAATTTCTTCTTTTGGGGTAGGGATCCTAGATTCTTTATCCAGATGGTCAGGTCTCTTGATTGAAGTTCTGTCAAGTGACATCACTTTTTAGGATCCTAACCCAGCTTGGAAAAATGCTACCTTGTTTGGTGTATTGTATTCTATGATCATTGTCTTTAACTTTGGCTCAACATCAATCTTGATTTGATTATTTAGTCCCTTCCAAAGTAACCATAATTAAGTAAAATTAGTTGAGAACCATCCTCTTAGGCACTTTGTTCATTCTCTACTTAGCAATAATCCATATTTTTTAGGGATTTCAACCATGTGTATATTTATAATGTTTTGAATTTGGGGGTCTACAATTAATTGTATTATAACATCTTTTAATACCCTGATAACTTTTACTTTTGTCTTATCGAGTTGTATCACTATCTGATTTGAGGGTTGACGAGTGACTCCCAACCTTTGAGCTATCAAAAGTGAAATGACATTATAAGAAGCTCCTGAATCTATAAGATAATTGTGTAGGTTCTTTCTAAAAATTCTAAGAATGAGTAGAAAAGGCGGCACTTCAGCCTTCTCTTTATATATGGTAGGCATTGGCTCAAAAGTATTAACTTGTTGTGATGTTTTTTGAGGGACTGTGTTTGCATTAGGCATTGCCTTTACATGATCAAGAGTCCTCACCAATGCTTCCCTTTGATTAGGACAATTTTGTAACATATCAAACATGGACATATTAGCCTTGGTTCTCTTTAGATCTTCCATTGCACTGTACTTTTCAGTTGCCCATATAGGATTCTTCGGGATTGTAGGAAAGTTCCCTTGATTTTAATTTTGTTACCCAATGTAGGGTGCTCTGGTAGGTACTAGATTATTATTAGCTCTTGGATTAGGTAATTTTGGATCAATGCAAGAGGAATCGCATCGGTCATAGGTCCCCTTCAATTGTGTAAACTGTAAGTATTCGGATTGTCATTTTGAAAAGCTAGCATCTCTTTGGGTTAAGGATCTTATTCTTGACTAAACAGAAAAGTGAATTCTTCACTAGTTTATTATTTCATTTTAGGATTTTGTGGAGAATCATAAGATTCTAACATCATAATGTTGTACTACATAGAAGATTCACCATTATTGCCTTGTGAATTCTGGTTCAATTCTTGATTTCTATTGAAATATGAGCTACCATCATTAGGTACATTTTAATTATTGTCATACTTATTGATGTCCACAAAATGAGAATTTTTGTTATTATCAACAGGGATTCTTCCATTGTTTGGATGAGTATTCCATTATTGATCCTGCCTTTGGAAGTCATTAGTGCAATCTAGAGGATTGTAATTATTCCTTATGTCGTTATTTCCCTCATTATTATTTTTGCTTAGATTCTTGTTGTAGTTTTGACCATAGTTGTTCTTGTAAGGGGTTGCATTTGTTCTCTAAAAGTTATTGTTCTGCACTGTGAAAAACTCAATCAAGTTAATTCATTAGTAATATGAGACATAGTTTTCTTCATTTGACCCATCTCAGATGTAGCATTATTTTTTGGTTCAATTGAAGTTACTACCTTTTGCTCAAAGAAAGTAACTTTTGGAGGTTCATATCCTAGCTAAGTTATTGCTAGAACTAGTATAGTTGGTTCCTATTGTAGTGGGATTGGATTCACTGGGATGAATTGACTAGGCATCACCAGTGTTCCAATAGGATATGTTGGTATCATTGTAGTAGCTTGAGTTAGAAACATTGATCCTCCTCCATTATGATTGGCATGCTTGGTAAAGGTAATTGCTTCATCAAATACTTTTTCTAACATGTTGATGTTTTCAATAGCTAGCCTTTGTAGAAAGATAGTCATGAGATGGTCCATAACATTAAGATAAATTTGGATTTCAGCTTCAACTAGTACAGTATAGGGATTTTTCAACTTGTGATAAGCCATATGAAAATTATAATTGAAATATGAAATGGTCTCTATTGGATTCTTTTTAATTGATATGAACTGATGATGTATCACAGTCAGGTTGACAAATGTTTTAAATTGCTCAAGGAACAACTTTTCAAAGGTGGCCCAATTCTAGATACATCCTAGTAGCAAATTAAGTTACCAGTCAAAGGCAACTTCTCCCAATGAGTATGGGAATAAATAGAGCACATTATCCTATTAAACTTTCTTTGGATTGCATATTTCTTTAAAGACTTTGATATGGTCCTCAGTTGTTCGTGTTTCTCAGTAGATGAAACTTAGGCAGAATTTCTTAGGATTTTTAGGAAGGTCATTAAGTGTACTTTGGAATTTAATTGGTGAATCTACTACATTTGCAAAAAAGGCCATCGGTGGAAGATTTGGTGGAACAATGGGTGGAGTTTGGTTTAAAGGTGGAACTAGAGATGATGAAATTTGGAATGGAAGTGGTAGAATTTTTAGCAATCCTTTATCACTATGAGGTTTATGAAAATGATTGAGTTCTAAGAAATCTGGTTCACTATCTAAAGATCTTAAAGCTCGCTGAAATGGAGATAGTAGATCATCATCTTCTAGCTTAGGGTAATTCTGGAAAAAGTGCACCTCTACAAAAGCACACTCTCTCAAAATAGAATACCTGTGTACCTATGTACCTTCTGACAATTTCAGACAGAAATTTTTTTGAACTTTCAAAAACTGTAGAATTTCAAAATAGCGAGTTTTTTTCTCTTTTCAATGGTTTGAGGCCCTCCTTCTAGTGCCACTTCTGTTGAGCTATCATTTTTTATGATGCTTAACGTCAGGAATCCTTTTGAACTCCTCTCTTGAAAAGTTAATCTAGAATCAACTCCAAGGTTTCAGGTGATCTTGTGAAAGGCATTTGCTGATTCAATCAATTTCAAATAAGATATTTGATCTGTTGTTTTGAAAGTAACCACAAAAGAGATACATTTTTGGTATTTTCTATTTTATGATTAATGTAATTTATCGATGCAACTATATGAATTCTTATTTTAACCAAATGTTAGCAAAGCAAATAAAAAACACAAGGTAATGAGAGATTAAAGCAAATAGCTTGAAATAAAAATTCTTAATGGACATAAACTACGATAACAACATGTGTGTGAGTTAAATTGTTGAAAAGATTGAGTAGGAAACCAATGCAAATAAGAGTAGTGCTTCCTCAATTCCACTAATGCAATCATTGATAGGAACTCAATAATAATAAAAAGATGTTTCACTTCTCATAAAATCACAAGGCCATAGAAAGTATGGTCATGTGAGACAATAAGCTATGAAGGAATGATAGGTGATCTTTTAACCAACTCAGTATGTCAGCAAAATTCATTAACATGAGGCAAATGCTAGAACTAAAAGGTTGCATAATCATAACAACACAATGAAACCATAGGCTTCATTATTATGTATGAACATGCATTCACAAAAATAACACACTCTGGCAAGAATAACTACACTCATAATGAAAGCACCAGTAGCATATATTATTACATCAAAATAATAGCTTAGAGTACATATTACTTTTGAAAAGAGATTATTTTGAAGTATAATCTATAATTGAAAAATCATTATTTTGTCAATGATGTAAAATTTATTACTTGATGGTGAGACAATTTCTTTTTGGTCTGAATGCTATATTTGAAAAGAGGAGATAGCAAGAAAACCTAGAGAAAGGTTGAGTTATT
The DNA here is from genome assembly GCA_028749045.1 of Cupressus sempervirens. Taxonomy (NCBI): domain Eukaryota; kingdom Viridiplantae; phylum Streptophyta; class Pinopsida; order Cupressales; family Cupressaceae; genus Cupressus; species Cupressus sempervirens. Next base: position 27,808,835 of record CM053787.1, read on the forward strand.
TGGTGTATAAAAGGAGCACTAGGACTAAGTAAGACATTGATACTATAGTGTATTGTTTATATACTTAAAGTTTGGAATGAAAGATTACTCAAGAAAAGACTAGAAGAAGATCGTGTAAGAAAAGTGTATGCCAAGTCTTGTCAAGAAATCAGTGCAATCTAAGTAGAAAACATTACAAGCCAAGTGAAAATTAATAGGTTCTACGTAAAGAAGATAAATAGTGCAAGCCAGGTGAAAGTTAGTATGTGTTGAGTAGAGTTTAGTTGGTGTCAAACATTAGGAAAATTTAGTGTTTACTAAGTGAACTAGTGTTAGCTGAGTGACAGAACACTATGAGTGTCGAGTGACAACATGTTAATGTTGAGTGACAATTAAAAGAGTTTGATCAAATATTTGACAAATCTAAGCTGACTAATTTATTTCTTGAATTATGTGAAACATAAGGAAGATGATTGTGATGAGTTGGTGGTATAGGATTCAAGATAAACTATTTCGAGGTAAATTTAAGGAAGATTGTAGATGAAGTTTTTAGAGGAACTAAATGAAAAATGGGTAGATGCATTTTAGTTCAAGATAAAGAGGTTAGATTGGAATGTGTGTGTTAGAAATATAAGAGGAGTAACTGAGAGGGGAGGGGGGAATTAGTTACTACAAAAATAAATCCTAGATCCCTTAGATGTTAGAACAAAACAATAAACTCTAAAAACTAAACTTGGTTGATGCTCGACAAACACACAAGGATGTTGTAACTTGGTAAGCACTGAGAATGCTCAATAATTACTTAACATGAAAATCTTAAGATGTTATCTGTGATTACTTATTGCTTTAACTTAGTTGTAGGCATAAAAAGGAAATAGCATGAACACATTTAGCACCAAGATTTAATGTAGAAACTCAATTTGGGAAAAACCACCAATTGCAACTAGTTATTGTTTTCACTCTTTTGAAGTGAGCCCTATTGGGAGCCAACCCTATTAAAGGTTACAAAACACACTGTTAGGTGTGACCCTGTTAGAAGATTTAATCACCCTGTTAGGAGTGGCCTTGTTAAAGGTCTTTAGACAATTAAATAGAATTGTCACCTTGTTAGAGGATTTACAAATAGCGATTAAGCCAACTTTGTTAAGAAATTTAGATCACTACTACAATGGTTGGAGAGCAACAATGACATGACCTGATTTGGATGCAATTGAATTACTGATTATAGATCTCAATTCTGGCTTGTTTATTTGATCCTTCGTAATTTTATATAACTTTTTATCTCCACAAGGATATTCTTCTTATCCTTTTGATTTGCTTCCTCTTATCATCATTAAATCTTCAATGAATTCACACACATTCTCACATACTCTAATTCTCAATTAGACCTTTTATTTATATCTTTCATATTTTCAGGTCAACTCAAATATAACTTAGAATAATTAATATTCATCTTCTCAGTTGGCTAGAACCATCAGATAAATCAATTGAACTCAATATGCAAAAATAAGAAAATCCTACGTTAGTCGACCTTGTTCGGTAGACACTAACTCAAAAACAATTTTCCTGTGTTAACCAATTGAAATTCGGTCAACATTGCATACTAGCAAAGTTTTGTTGGTAACTGAGTGAGCTCAGTTAACACTAGTTCCATCCAACATTTCCTTCATTGATCGAGTGAGCTCAGTTAACAATCATCTTCTGCAAACTTTCCTTTGATGCCCAAGTGAACTCGGTAAACACTGCCTCCCAAACTAGGCAAACTCTAGATTGCTTGGTAGCCACATAAAACTATCTTCAATGCCCAAGTGAGCTCAGTATATACTAACTAATAATGATATGACATTTTGTATAATATCAAAGACAATACACAATTAATCAATTGTTTCAATAATCTCCCTCTTTGGCATTGATGGCAACACAACATGTCATAGTATAATGAAATTTTGGAGCTAGAATAAGGAACATATCCTTAGTTTCATTTAGATTCTCATCCATGAGAACTCCCTATATTAGTATGAATTCTATCTGCTTTCAATTTCTCCCTCTTTGACAATTCTTTCTATGACAACACTCTTCTTCTTCTTTTGAAAAAATTTCTATGAGATATGACAATATACTTCTCCCTTTTTGACATCTCATGCCAAAGACAATGCTTGGTGAAAGTTAATGTACCTTAAGTACTAATTCATTTGCAATATGCCCTTGCCAATTTTGTGTCAACTAATTGATCTTCAACATGCTCTGGTTGATACATCACTAAACTTCATTTAGTGAGCTTCAAATAGGGGAATGACCCCTAGCTTACCTCTTAGATACAAAAATGCATCCTTAGGTAATGGCTTGGTGAATATGTCTGCAATTGTTTCTTTTATATTTACATATTCCAAACTGACTTCTTTACCTTGTACCAATTCTCTTAAGAAATGATATTTTATAGCAATGTGCTTTATTTGGTATGCATCATTGGATTCTATGACATATTGATTGCACTATTGTTATCACAGTATATGACTACGGGATCCTTGATCTTCATCTTCATACCCACCATCAGTTGTTTGAACCAAACAATGTTAGAACAATTAACTATTGCTACCACATATTCTGCCTCTGTTGTGGATTAATAAATACAATTTTGTTTCTTGCTTGTCCAAGACACTAGTCTTTTACCAAGAAAGAATGCTCCTCCACTAGTGCTTTCTGTAATCAGTACTTCCTACCTAATCAGCATCTGTAAATACTTTTAAGTCCAAATTGCCTCCTATTTTGTACCATAAACCAAATTCTTTAGTACCTTTTAGATATCACATGATTCTTTTGACTGCCATCAAATGATTTTCTTTGGATTTGCTAAAAATTTTGCCACCATACCGAATGTTAATGCAATATCAGGCCTTGTATGCACTACATACTACAATTTTCCAATCATTGATCTGTATGTGGTTTGATCTACTTCTTTGGAATCATCATTTCTGGAAAGCTTATGTGTAGTAGACATAGGGGTTCCAACCGATCTTCAATCTTTCATTCCAAATTTCTTTAGTATCTCATTGATATATTTAGATCGAGTAATGTAGATACCATCTTTCTTCTGTTGAATTTGTAATCCAACAAAGAATTTTATCTTTCCAAACATAGACATCCCAAATTTCTTACTCATTTCTTCTAAAAATGCCTTGCACAAGTCATCATTTCTTGTGAATAAAGTGTCATCAACAAATATTTCTGCTAACATAATCTTCTTGTCTGTTTGTTCTTTGCTATATAGATTATTGTTGTCATTTGTTCTTTGAAAACTAATCAGCATCAAGTAGTTATATAGTCTTTCATACCAAGCTCTCAGAGCTTACTTAAGAACATATAATGCCTTGTGTAATTTGTAGACCATATCCCTTTTTCTATGATCTACAAAACTTTTTGGCTATTCAACATAGATTTCCTCATCAAGAATTTCATTCAAGAATGCAGATTTTACATCCATTTGATAAACTTTAAATCCTCTAAAAGTTGAATATGCTAGTAAAGTTTTGACACCTTCTAATCTTGCAACAGGAGCAAAGGTTTCACCATAATCAATACCTTCTTCTTGAGAATATCCTTTACATACCAACCTTGCTTTGTTTCTAGATACTTTTCCATCTTCATTCAACTTATTTTTGAACACCCACTTTGTGCCAATTACATTTTTATCCTTGGGTCTAGGAACAAGAGTCTAGGTTTTGTTCTTCTCTATTTGTTTTATTTCTTCATTCTTTGCTTCAATTTAACTTTCATTATCCAATGCATCTTTAACATTTCTAGGTTCAAATTTAGCAAGTAAACATATAACTTTTAATTTATCTCTTGTCATTGTTCCATCTGATTTGTCTCTAATGATTTGATTAGGTGCATGATGTCTTCTGACATACCTTGCTAACATAGGTTCTTTGGATTTACTGATTTTATTATGAACTTCAGAGTTAAGCTCAAGTCCCATTATTTGTGACTTAGGTCCATCAGACTCAGTTTTTTCTTCAAGTAGCTTGATAGCTTCTGACTGTGACTCAAGTCCTTTAGACTGTGGCTCAAGTTACACTATTTGCAACTCAACAACTATTGGAGATTTTGGGGACTCAGGAGGTGAAGCCTCCTATCTACCAGATAGATTTGGTAGGGTATCAAGTTCATAGTAAACAAATCTTGTATAATCCTCTGGGTCTTTGTTACTTTCTTCTTCACTCTTTTCTGCAAACTCATCAATTCTCACATGTGTATTTTCTATGATTTTATGAGTAGACAAATTCAAACATTTGTATGCTTTACTTCTATAGGAGCATCTTAGAAATATGTCTTCATCACCTTTGACATCAAATTCACCTTTTCTAGATTCTTTCAAGAAATAACATTTCCTACCAAATACTTTCAAGTAACTTACATTAGGTTTGTAGCCATACCATAGTTCATAAGGAGTTTGATTTGAGTCTTTCTTCAGCTATACTTTGTTCAGCTATACTTTGTTCAAGGTATGAACTACAGTGCTAATAGCTTCTTTCTAGTATTTGATTGCAACATTCCTTTCTATCATCAATGTCTTGCACAATCCATGATGAATCTATTTCTTCTTTCAACTATACCATTCTACTCTGGTGTACCAAGGGCTAATACTTGTCTTTTAATTCCTTTTTCAATGTAGAATTCATTAAATTCATTGGAGATGAATTTGTTGGAAATAGAGATGGAGTAACTGAGATGGGAGGGGTGAATTAGTTACTCCAAAAATAAATTCATAGATCCTTAGATGTCTTAAAATATAGCTGCTGACAATCTCACAAATAAATCTGAAATTTGATAGATGTTCTGATAACTTATTTAGCATTTAAAGTGATAACATGCATGCATAAAAAAATAACATGAACACAAGAGACACCAGATTTAATGTGGAAACCCAATTTGGAAAAAAACCACCAAGTAACTAGTTACCAATTTTTCACTCTTCTGAAGTGAGCCTTGTTAGGAGCCAACCCTGTTAAAGGTTACAAAACACACTGTTAGGTGTGACCCTGTTAGAGGATTTGATCACCTTGTTAGAAGTGGCCTTGTCAGAGGTCTTTAAAACAATTCAACCGAATTGTCACCTTGTTAGAGGATTTACAAAATGGTTGTCAAACCAACTCTGTTAAGAGATTTTGAATCATTGTTAAAATGATTAGAAAGCAACAATGAAGTGATCTGAAATATATAAAACTTATCTTTGTTGAATACAGATCTTTGTTCTACTTCACTAAATCCTCACTGATCGAATGCAACTTTGCAGCTTCATAGGGATATCTAATTCTTCCTCAACATTCACTCATATATTTGCTTATTCATACATTCACACTTTTATGCATCCACACACTTCTACATTATTTTTGAATTCACAACTTGACCTTTCATATATACCTTACAGATTGTCAAGTCGGCTCAATTAACTGAAAAACATAAATCAGTCGGTTGTATAAAAAAATTAAACTTAATTCTTTAGAACAATAAAATTCTTCACTGCCCGACCTCGCTCGGTGACCACTGCTCAGAATGGTTTCCCCAATGTTAACCAAATGGAGCTTGGTAAACACTGCAAACCTTGCAACTTCCTTCGGAGACTGAGTTAACTCGGTAAATACTGACCTTCCTTTGTTTACCGAGAGAGCTCGATAAAAGCTAATTTTTCTTTGCTTATCGAGTGAGCTCGGTAAAAGCTAACTTTCTTTTGCTTACTAAGTGAGCTTGGTAAAAGCTAACTTGCCTTTGCTTACCGAGTGAGCTCAGTAAAAGCTAACTTTTTGTGTAATGTTCAGGAATGCTCGGTAGTCACTATAAATTTCTTTGCTAACCATCTGAGCTCAGTAGACTCTGTCTGATGACATTTGTGTAACATCAAAGACAATACACAATTAACAATTGTATCCAACAATCTCCCTCTTTGGCATTGATGGCAACACAACATGTCATAGCAGAAATGAAATTTGAAAATAAGTCTTTCACTTATATGGAAACACAACATGTCAATATAACAATTATCCCTCTAAGATAGAAAACTCTCCCTCTTACAGTAATCTCCTTCTGTGAAGAAATTGCATAAAAATTCTTTTGAACAAATTTCAGAGAGATATGACAGTAATAAACTCTCCCTCTTTGACAACACATGCCAAAGACAACTCAAACTCAAATGAATTTTAGTGTACCTTTAGTACTGATTCATATGCAATGTTACCTGATTATGCTACATCAACTGATAGATCTTCAATCTGGTATAAGTTGATGCATCACTAAAACTTTATTTTAGTGAACTTTCGATAGGGGAGTGACCCCTAACTTACCTCTTAGATACAAGAATGCATCCTTAGGTAATAGTTTTGTGAATATATTAGCAATTTGGTCCTTTGTATGAATATATTCCAATCTAATCTCCTTATCTTGCACCAATTCTCTGACAAAATGATATTTTATTGCAATATGCTTGATTTTGGAATGCATCACTGGATTCTTAGATATGTTGATTGCACTTGTATTATCATAGAACATAACAACTGGTTCTTTGATTTCCATCTTCATGCCTTCCAACAACTGTTTAAATCAAATAATGTTAGAATAGTTTACTGCTGCAGCAACATACTCTACCTCTACTGTTGATTGAGATGTACAATTCTACTTTTTGCTTGTCCAAGAAACCAACCTTTTTCCAAGAAAGAATGCACCTCCACTTTTACTTTTTCTGTCATCAAGGTTTCCTACCCAATTAGCATCAGTAAATACTTTCAAATCTAAATTTCCTCCAAACTTATACCATAAACCATACTCTTCAGTTCCTTTCAAATATCTCATTATTCTTTTGATTGCCATCAAGTGGTTTTCTCTTGGTTTTGCTGAAAATCTTGCTACAATACCAACTACAAGGGCAATATCTAGTCTAGTATGAACTACATACTGCAACTTTTCAATCATAGATCTATACAATGTTTGATCTACTTCTTTTGATTCATCTTCCCTGGTAAGTTTTAATCCAGTACATATAGGAGTCCCAACTAGTTTACAATCTTCCATTCCAAAATTTTTCAATATCTCCTTCATGTACTTTGATTGAGTAACGTAGATACCATTTTTATTCTGTTGAATTTGAAGACCAACAAAGAATTTTATCTCACCAAACATAGACATTTCAAATTCCTTGTTCATTTGTTCAGAGAATTCTTTGCACAAATCATCATTCCCTGTGAAAATAGTATTATCTACAAATATTTCTGCCAAGACAATCTTATTATCTGGTCCTTCTTTAATATACAAGCTACTGTTATCATTAGTTCTTTGAAAACTAATCTGAATAAGATATTTATGCAATCTTTCATACCATGCTCTAGGGGCTTGTTTCAAACCGTACAATGCCTTGTGTAATTTGCAGACCATGTTCTTCTTATCTAGATTAACAAAACCTTCAGGTTGTTCAATGTAAACCTCTTCATCTAGTATACCATTGAGGAATGTTGATTTGACATCTATCTGATAAAATTTGAATTCCTTGTGAGCAGCATATGCTAGTAAGTTTCTGACTCCTTCCAATCTTGCAACAAGAGCAAAAGTTTCTCCATAGTCTATTCCTTCTTCTTGAGCATATCCTTTGCATACTAGTCTAGCTTTGTTTCTTGATACCTTACCATCTTCATCCAACTTTTTTCTGAATACCCACTTAGTTCCAATCACATTTTTGTCTTTGGGTCTGGGTACAAGAGTCCATGTCTTGTTTTTCTCTATTTTCTTTATTTCTTCATTCATAGCTTCAATCCAGCTATCATTTTCCAATGCATCTTTGATATTCTTAGGTTCAAAATCAGCAAGTAAACAAGTACCTTTCAGCTTATTTCTTGTCATGGTTCCTTCAAATTCATCTCCAATGATCTGATCTGCTAAATGATGTCTCCTGACATACTTAGCTAATACATGTTCCTTGCCTTTTGAATGGATTTCATTATTATCTTTTTGCATTTCAACTTCAAGCTCTATCTGTTCTAGCTCGGTAGATATTTGCTCGGTAGATGTTTGCTCGATAAATACTTGCTCAGTAGATACTAAATTTAACTTGGTTTGTTGTGGCTCTGTTTAAACTTCCTATAACTCGGTTACAGATGACTTGGGAGTAGAAGTTTCTTGATTCTCTGATGTAACTGGTATTGTATCAGGTTCACTAAAGACAAACATTTTATAATCTTCTGGTTCCCTTTTGCTTTCTTCTTCAATTCTTTCTGCAAACTCATCAACTTTCACATGTGTACTTTCTATGACTTTGTGAGTAGACAAGTTCAAACATCTATATGCCTTACTTGTGCATGAGTATCCAAAGAATATACCTTCATCACCTTTTACATCAAATTTTCCTTTTCTAGATTCTTTCAAAATGTAACATTTACTTCCAAATACTCTAAGATAACTTACATTAGATTTATAGCCATACCATAACTCATAGGGGGTTTTGAATGAGTCTTTCTTCAGTTGTACTCGATTCAAGGTATAGACTGCAGTGTTGATTGCTTCCTTCCAGTATTTGATAGCAATGCTCTTTTCAATCATTAAAGTTCTTGCACAATCCATGATGGATCTATTTCTTCTTTTAGCTATTCCATTTTGCTAGGGTGTTCCAGGGGCTGATACCTGTCTTTTGATTCCTCTTTCAATGCAAAAGTTATTGAATTCATGTGAAATGAATTCTCCACCTCTATCTGACCTCAAGCATTTTAATCTTTTCCCTATTTCCTTTTATGCTTTGACCAAATACCATTTGAACTTTTCAAATGCTTTTGATTCATTTCTTAGATACATGACTGTCATCATTCTTGAGTAATCATCAACAAAAAGAATGAAGAACTTTTCTCCAGTATAGCTTTCAATTCCAATGGGTCCACATAAATCAGTATGCATAATTTCTAATATGTCTTCAGACTGATAGTTTTTACTTTTAAAACTAGTCTTTCCCATCTTTCCAATTTGATAATTTTTGCATAGACCGACCTCAAGTTTCTTTATGTTGGGAATGCCTTTTACTTTCCCGAATTTGCTTATCTTTACCAGATTATCAAAGTTTACATGACACAACCTTTTATGCCATAACCAACTTTCTTCAACTTGAGCAATGAAACATGAACATTCACCTAGTTCAAGATAGAACAAGTTACCTTTAGTTTGAGTGCTTGATCCAATCAGCTTTCCTTTCCCATCTAGTAGTCTTGTTTTACCATGCATGAATTCTACTTTGATTCCATTATTGAGTAGTTGTGCCACACTTAACAGATTATGCTTTAGTCCTTCTACCCAATAGGCATTATCACATATAAATTCTTTGGTTAGAGGGATTCTTCCTCTTCCTTTTATACAACAAGGTTCATTGTTACCAAATCTTACACTGCCACCATCATAGTCTTCAAAATATTCAAACTTAGTTTTGTCGCCAGTCATGTGATGAGAACAACCACTATCTATGATCCATGTATCATTTTTGCTCATATGAGAAATGAGTGCCATTTCTTCATCATTATCAGATTCATCTTTCACAGTAATATAGAAAATCTCATCTTCTTCTTCATCATTAGAATCATTAGAATCTTTAGCCATAAAACATGTTTTCTTACCTTTGTCCTTGAATGATTTGAAATCTTTCTTGCCATTCCATTTTTGATCTTTCTTTTCATCTTTATTTTGCTTGTTTGGACATCTAGCAGCAATATGACCAACTTCTTCACATGAAAAACAAATTAGGGGTACTTTACCTTTGTATTTTCCTCTGCCTCTAGAATATTTCCTTGCTAGAAGGGCTTCAATTACTTCAAGATCATTGTCTGAACTTTGGTTTGATTCATCTTCACTTTCTGACTACGATTTCTTTTTGTCTTTCTCCTTGAGTGAAAGTTTGGCTTCAAATGTTGATTCAATGTTCTTGGAAGCTAGAATATAGTTATCAAAGTTGTCCAGTTCAAATGTAGTCAATCTTCCAACTATAGCCTCTAGATTTATCTTATGATTTGCTTCACATCTTCTTTCCTGAATTGCAGAAACTCTGATTGCATAAATGGGAAGTAGAGTTCTGAGAACTCTACTTATAACTGTCTCTTTACTGATATCTCCTCCAGAAGCTTTGATTGCACTGACACATGCTTTAACTCTTTCAACATATTTTGCAATGTTTTCATCCTCTCTCATCCTCATTTGATCAAATTGTCCTCTTAGACTTTCTACTTTGGCTCTTCTAACATTATCATCTCCTCCATAGATCTCTTTCAACTTTTTCCACATTTCAAAGGCAGATTTGCAGTCCTTGATATCATCAAATTCTTCATAACTCAGAGCAGATGCTATATCTATAATCATAATGTTGTGAGTCTTCTTTTCAATAATATCATTGACAGATAGTGTACCAGCTGGTTCTGCATATTTTTCATCAAGGTACTTCAGTCCTGTATCACCAATGGATGCTAGGTGAAGTCTCATCAGTCCTTGCCATGCTGAGAAGTTATTTCTGTTAAGTCTTGGGATTTCCCTTTTGTAAGACATCTTGATCTTTGGCTTAGATCCTTGAAATCTTATCCCGCAAGCACCAAAAGCTCTGATACCAATTGTTGGAAATAGAGATGGAGTAACTGAGAGGGGAGGGGTGAATTAGTTACTCCAAAAATAAATCCATAGATCCTTAGATGTCTTAAAATATAGCTGCTAACAATCTCACAAATAAATCTGAAACTTGATAGATGTTCTGATAACTTATTTAGCATTTAAAGTGATAACATGCATGCATAAAGAAATAACATGAACACAAGAGACACCAGATTTAACGTGGAAATCCAATTTGGGAAAAACCACCAAGTAACTAGTTACCAATTTTTCACTCTTCTAAAGTGAGCCCTATTAGGAGCCAACCCTGTTAAAGGTTACAAAACACACTATTAGGTGTGACCCTGTTAGAGGATTTGATCACCTTGTTAGAAGTGGCCTTGTCGGAGGTCTTTAAAACAATTCAACTGAATTGTCACCTTGTTAGAGGATTTACAAAATGGCTATCAAACCAACTCTGTTAAGAGATTTTGAATCACTGTTACAATGATTAGAAAGCAACAATGAAGTGATCTAAAATATATGCAACTTATCTTTATTGAATACAGATCTATGTTCTGCTTCACTAAATCCTCACTGATCGAATGCAAATTTGCAGCTTCATAGGGATATCTAATTCTTCCTCAACATTCGCTCATATATTTGCTTATTCATACATTCACACTTTTATGCATCCACACACTTCTACATTATTTTTGAATTCACAACTTGACCTTTCATATATACCTTACAGATTGTCAAGTCGGCTCAATTAACTGAAAAACATAAATCAGTCAGCTACATAAAACAATTAAACTTAATTCTTTAGAATAATAAAATTCTTCACTGCCCGACCCAGCTCGGTGACCACTGCTCAGAATGATTTTCCCAGTGTTAACCAAATGGAGCTTGGTAAACACTACAAACCTTGCAACTTCCTTCGGAGACCAAGTTAACTCGGTAAATATTGACCTTCCTTTGTTTACCGAGAGAGCTCAATAAAAGCTAATTTTTCTTCGCTTACCATTTGAGCTTGGTAAAAGCTAACTTTCTTTTGCTTACCGAGTGAGCTCGATAAAAGCTAAATTTTTGTGTAATATTCAAGAATGCTCGGTAGTCACTATAAATTGCTTTGCTAACCATCTGAGCTTGGTAGACTCTATCTAATGACATTTGTGTAACATCAAAGACAATACACAATTAATAATTGTATCCAACATAATTCACCACCTCTCTCTGATCTTAAACATTTTAGCTTCTTTCTAGTTTCTTTCTCTACTCTTGCTAGATGCCACTTGAATTTTTGAAAAGCTTCTAATTTTTCTTTTAGATAGATTACAGTCATCATTCTAAAATAATCATCAACAAAAAGAATGAAAAACTTTTCTCAACAGTAACTTTCTATTCTAATAGGTCTACATAAGTTTGTATGTACAAGCTCTAAGACTTCTTCAAATTGATAGCTTTTATTTTTTAAACTAGCCTTTTCCATCTTGCCAATTTGGCATTTTTTGCATAGACCCATATTAGGTTTCTTCAAACTAAGAATACCTCTTACTCTTTTGTGTTTTCTTATCTTAACCAAATTATCAAAGTTTACATGACATAATCTTTTGTGCCATAACCATCTTTCTTCTACTTGAGCAATAAAACATGAACTTTAAAAAAAAAGAAATTTAAAAAAGAACTTTCACTAAGATCAAGATAAAATAGGTTACCTTTTGTTTGCTTTCCAAATCCAACCAGATTTCTTTTGCCATTTAGCAATTTGGCCTTTCCATCCATGAATTCTACCTTGAATCCAATGTTATTCAATTGTGCCACATTCAGTAGATTATGCTTTAGTCCTTCAACCCAATAGAAATTATCACATACAAGTTCATTGGTTAATGAGATACGACCTCTTCCTTTTATGTTATAGGTTTCATTGTTTCCAAATCTCACACTACCACCATCATAGTATTTCATGTGCTCAAACTTTATTTTATCTCCAGTCATATGATGTGAGCAACCACTATCAATAATCCATGTATCATTTTTGCTAACATGAGAGATAAGTTCTATCTTATCTCCTTCATCATCAAATTCATCTTTTATAGCAATATATACCATTTCATCTTCACTGTTATCAGAATCTTTAGCCATAGAACAAGATTTCTTACCTTTTTCCTTTGAGTTCTTGTAGTTTTTTAATTCCTCCTTGCCTTTGTACTTATTACTTTTCTTCTCATTCTTGTTTTCTCTATTTGGACACCTAGCAGCAATATGACCAACTTCTTCACAAGAAAAGTAGATTAGAGGAATCTTGCCTTTGTAATTTCCTCTGCCTTTGGAGTATTTTTTTGCAAGTAGGGCTTCAACAATTTCAAGATCACTATCAGAACTTTCTTTTGTTTCTTCTTCACTTCCTGATTGATTAACATTTGATTTCTTTCTCTTTTCTTTGAGTGAGATTTTGGCTTCAAATGCAAACTTAATGTTTTTGGAACTAGGAACATAGTTATCATAGTTATCTAACTCAAAAGTTGTCAATCTTCCAATTAGAGCATCTAAAGATATTTTATTATTTGGATCGCATCTCATCTCTTGAATAGCAGACACTCTAATTGCATAAATAGGAAGAAGAGTTCTGAGTACCTTGCTTACAATTGTTTTGTCATCAATGTCTCCTCTAGATGCTTTTATTGCACTCACACTTGCTTTGATTCTTTTTCAAATATTTTGCAATGTTTTCATCTTCTCTCATTTTCATCTAATCAAAATGACCTCTGAGACTTTATGCTTTAGCTCTTCTTACATTGTCATCTTCACCTTAAATATCTTTCAATTTGGTCCACATTTCATGCATTGTTTTACAGTATTTTACTTCATTAAATTCAACATAACTGAAAGCAAATGCAATATTAATCATCATATTGTTATTATTCTTCTCCTCAAGAATGTCTTCAACTGATAATGTTCCAATAGGAGTTGATATTCAGCATCAAGATATTTATGACCTTAATCACTGATAGTCACCAAATGTAATCTCATAAGTCCTTGCCATGCTGCAAAGTTGTCTCTGTTTATCTTGGGAATCTCTCTTCTGTAAGACATCCTGATCTTTAGCTTAGGTCCTTGAAACCTTCTCTACAAGCACCAAAAGAGCTCTGATAACAATTGTCAGAAATATTTACTACAAAAATAAATCTCAAATCCCTTTGATGTCAGAACAAAATAATAAACTCTAAAAACTAAATTCTGTTGATGCTTGAAAAACACACAAAGATGTTGTAACTTGGTAAACACTAAGAATGCTTGGTAATTACTTATGTTGAAAATGATTGAAATGATCATAAGAAAAGTTGTTGGAATGATATATGGAACTGGTAAATAATATTCTCAATCATTATTTTGTCATTGATGTCAAACTTGCTACTTGCAGGAATGACAATTGCTTTAGTGATCCAAATACTATCAATTAGTTGGTTGTCAAGGAGGAGGCAATCAATAAGATGTAACTAGAACACCTAGAGAAAGGTTGAAGTTATGATATTGTACCTAGAGAAAGGTTGAAGTTATGATGTTGTAATGAAGTACAAGGATCAACTAAGCCATTGATGAAAAAGTGTATTTGATGACATACTATAAGATACAGAGAATGGGAACACTGAAACATATCAAAGATGTAAGGTTTTAGCTAAGACATTTGTAAAGCTCAACTAAGTTCATTAGAGAGAAGGAGCCGAGCAAGCTAGTATGTGTCGAGCAAATTCCTAGTAAGTGTCGAGTAAACTTCAAGTGCTAAGCAAGTTCAAGTGCCAAGTAAACTTCAAGTGTCAAGCAAGTTCAAGTGCCGAGTAAAATTCAAGTGTCGAGCAAGTTCAAGTGCCGAGTGATATCGAGTGTCAAGTAGAGATAGGTGCCGAGTAACATAAAGATGTCGAGCACCAGTAAAACCAATAGTGTCGAGTAACACAGAGATGTTGAGCACCAGTAAAATCAATAATGCCGAGTTGCTGCATTATTTTGAAAATCGAAGATTCGCCAGATCTAAGCCGACAAGGTTGTTATTTAGAAGTTTGTGAATTAAAATGGAAGATAAGAATGATGAGCTGGTGGCACAGAACACCATGTAAAACATTTTTAAGAATACAACTGACGAAGTTTGAAGATAAGAACAAGATATGAGGTAGATACATTGTATCCTACCTAATCCATTCGAAACCCTAAAATTGGAGAGGGAGAAATGAGCGGCAAAGGCAAATCAGATTTATATTTAAGGAGTCGTAAGTTAATGAAAAAAGAGAGAGAGGTCGTCAAGCATGAAAGCATGAAATGTTGAAGGAGGTGCTAAGGAGATAAGAGATCATAGTGACTCTATTTCAGTAAGAAGACCCCTGATATGGATGAATTGGTACAATGAGTTAGAAGACTCAAGGAGACGAAGCTTGAGAAGAAGTCAAGCAGTTAGAGCTGAAGTGATTGAAGCCAAGCATTAGGATTAAACTGAAAGTGTGATCTGAAATCTGCAAAGTATATTGTAAGTTATATTAGATCAAAAGACCATTATCGTTACTTTCTAGCAATTGCAATAGTAAAGTTTAAATCCTATGGACTTAGGTTGGTTTAATAGCCATGAGATAAATCCTTTAACAAGGTGACATTCCAAGTGAATGTTCTAAAGTCCTTTAACCAGGCCCATTCCTAACAATTTGGTGAAATCCTCTAACAAGGTCACATTTAATAGTGTGTTGTAAGCATTTAACAGGGCAGGCTTTTAACAGGGCATCACTTCAGAAGAGTGAGAATCAAGTAGCATGTTACTAGTGGTTTTTCCCAAATTGGGTTTCCACGTAAATCATTGTGTCATGTGTTGATCTTGCATGTTTTATCTTTGCATGTTGATTTACTATAACTTGCTAATATGGTTGATTTAAAGTTTGGATGGATGAAAAGTGTATGGATTCATTAAAAGTAGTGAAAAAGTATTAATAGGGCATTTGGACCTTGAATAACTTATTCACCCCCCCTCTCAGTTATTCTAAAGAATTCTAACAACTTAACATGAAAATCTTAATATGTTATCTGTGATTGCTTATTGCTTTAACTTGGTTGTAGGCATAAAAATGAAATAGCATGAACAAATTTGGCACCAAGATTTAATGTGGAAATCCAATTTGGGAAAAACCACCAATTGCAACTAGTTATTGTTTTCACTCTTCTGAAGTGAGCCATGTTAGGAGCCAACCCTGTTAAAGGTTACAAAACACACTGTTAGGTGTGACCCTATTAGAATATTTAATCACCTTGTTAGGAGTGGCCTTATTAGAGGTCTTTAGACAATTTAATAAAATTGCCACCTTGTTAGAAGATTTACAAATAGTTGTTAAGCCAACTCTATTGAGAGATTTAGATCAGTACTACAATGGTTAGAGAGTAACAATGACATGACCTGATTTGGATGCAATTGAATTACTGATTATATATATCAATTTTGGCTTGTATATTTGATCCTTCCTAATCAAATATAACTTTTAAGCTCCACAAGGATATTCTGCTTATCCTTCTGATTCACTTCCTCTTATCATCATTTAATCTTCAATGAATTCACCACACACATTCTCACACACTCTAATTCTCAATTAGACCTTTTATTTATATCTTTCATATTGTCAAGTTAGCTCAAATATAACTTAGAATAATTAATATTCATCTTCTCAGTGGGCTAGAACTATCAGATAAATCAATTGAACTCAATATACCAAAATAAGAAAATCCTTTGTTAGTTGACCCTACTTGGTAGACACTAACTCATAAATGATTTTCCTATGTTAACCAACTGAAACTCAGTCAACACTGCATACCAAAAAAGTTTCTTTGGTAATCGAGTGAGCTTAGTTAACAATGGTTCCATCCAATGTTCGCTTCATTAACCAAATGAGCTTATTAACACTTATCTTCTGCAGACTTTCCTTTAATGCCCAAGTGAACTTGGTAGACATTTCCTTTTGAACTAAGCAAACTCTAGATCGCTCGGTAGCCACTGGAAAATGTCTTCAATGCCTGAGTGATCTTATCATATACTAATTGATAATGATATAATATTTTGTGTAACATCAAAGACAATATACAATTAATTAATTGTTTCAACAATGTGAACCCAAAGGAGCATGTTGCTGACATATTTACCAAACCATTACCTAAGCATGCATTTTTTATCTCAAAGGAGAGCTAGAGGTCATTCTCCCATTTGATGCTCACTAGAGTATAGATTAGTGATGCATCAATAAAACTCCATTGAAGATCTATTAAGTTGATGCAAAAAAGTTAGAGCCCATTACATATGAACCAGTGCATAAGGTACACTATAAACTCATTTTGTCAAGTCTTTGGCATTTGATGTCAAAGACAGAGAGATTGAATATGTAATGTTCATATCAAAAGAATTGAGGGAGAACTTGATCAGATGGAGTTTGAAGTTAAGATGTTAGAGGGAGAATCTCAGAGGGAGTTCTCATGGATGGATGGAGAATCAGAATGAAACTAAGGATATTATAAAATCTTATAAATCATTTTGATTGCTCTAAGTTTCATTTTCTTGTGACATATTTTATTTCCATCAATGCCAAAAATGGAGATTGTTGAAAAAAATTATTCAATTATATATTGTCATTATTGTTACACAAATGTTCCACTCTAGACCGAGCATTACTAGTAGTAACTCATCTTAGAAGACTCTACTATCAACCGAGAAGAAGTTAAGAAGAATCCAAGTTTAGTGATCAAGTGCAAATAAATTTAGGTTATTTGTTGAAGGATTCAACTATTAACTAAGTCAGGTCAGTTACCAAAGGGGTTTAGTGTAAGCTGAGTCAGGTTGATTCCCAAGGAACTTAGTGGTAATCGAGTGACCTAGTTTCAATTTTAGCTAACCTATAATAGAATAGTTTTGTTTATTAATTTGTTTATGTAGGCCAACTTAGTGGATGTTAATTACTTATTTGTAAAGGTATTCAACCCGACTTGACATTAGGTTTCATAGATATGAAAGATCAAGTTGTGGAAGAAGATAAGATCTGAATAAAGAAGGATATTTAATTAGAGAAGAAAATCCAAAGAGATGCAAATAATATTCCAATCAAGGAGGATCTAGAGGATAAACCAAAACAAATATTTGAATCTACAAATCATTTTCTTCATTAATCAAGTCAATCATTGTTACTCTCTAACAATTGTAGTAGCGAAGAAATCTCTTAACAAAGTTGACTTAATAGTCATTTTGTAAATCCTCTAGAAATGTGGCATTTCTAGATTGAATTTTCCTAAGACCTCTAACCAAGCCACTCCTAACAAGGTTATTCAAATCCTTTAACTAGGTCAAACCTAACAATGTATTTTGTAACCTTTAACAAGGTTGGCTCCTAACTGGGCTCACTTTAAAAGAGTGAAAAGTTGTAACTAGTTCTGTTGGTGGTTTTCCCAAATTAGATTTCCATGTTAAATCTCTGTGTCTTGTGTGTTCATGTTATTTTCTTATTGCTTTATCTTTTTGCAACTAAGTTACTAAAGGTTAATGCACATTAATATCTCAAGATTGATTTGTTAACCATGTTACTGTGAGTATCTAGTTCTAAACAAGTTGTGCAAGGATTTGAGTTAGTATGTTTTGACATTTAAGGGATTTGGAATTATTTAAGTGGTAATTGATTCACTCCTCCCCTCTTAGTTACTCCTCTTATATTTCTAACAAGGTTTACCTTAGTCAAACCTTGATTGAGGAATCAATCATAAATTGAAATAATATTGATAAGAGAAATCTAAAATATCTAGAATCAAATATAACAATGTAGAATATCATACATATATTGATGCAATTATGTTTGATATGTGATCAAGTGTGCTAATGTAATAACCTTGGCTCAACACAAAATTCAAAAGGAAATCATGTAATAAAAAATGTCATGTATGAAAATTCTTTCAATATGCCTCAATCATGATTTTTTGTGTAAATTAGATCTCCTCTTTGATGGCCAAACTCCATAGTGAAGCTAGATTTAGAAGGAAGAATGCATGATGGTTGTTGAAGATCTTGAATACTTGGATAAAAAAATTCTTGATTGCTTGCGTAAGATATCCTTAAATGTAATTTAAGATCTTGAGAATGGATATTTTACATAAATTTTTATGCACATATGAGGAGAGAAGGCCTTGTTTTATAGTTATCTCAGAGCAAACCCCAAGAAAGGTTGACTCAAGAAGGCGAGGAAAAGCAATATTTGACATGAGGCCCTAAATTTCTTTAGGAAAATAATCTGTGTAACGGACAACATTGTCCCTTGCCACCTAGGTAAGGGATGACTTTTTCCCTGACCTAGAGGTGATGAGGCCCAAAAATGGGCTACACAGTCAAGAAATTTGACAAGAATGGAGAAAAAAGGTCATATATGTGGGGAAAATATTCAGAAATGCATTTAAATTATTAATGTGATTGGAGAAAAAATACAATGGAAATTATAGAAATTGGTACCAACATAGATTTTTGAGCAAGGTGGAAAGAAGAAAGGAACTTGATTTAAGTAGATAAATGCTAGAGAGTGTTCCTAATATATCAAACCACACGAAGGAGGGTTAAAATGTCTCAAATGAAAGTGCTTCCATTTTAAGACGATACACTTATAAACAAGATAAACTTCAAAGTGTACTACAAAATAACTAATGTGAACACACACACACACACACACACACACACACACACACATACATATTTACCATTTACTATTTACTATTTACTTATGTATTTATTTTATATTACAAATACATACTACATAAGTAGACTATTTTTATACAAAGTAGCATAACTAAGCACTTAGGTTGGCCCATCATTTGTTGATATATTCTTCAATGCTTTATTTAAAGTTTATCTTACATGTAACATAACATGTACACAAATATACCACTTTGTTTTATTAAATGTGTTGTTCATTATACATTTGGGGGTGATGCAGTATGAAGATTTGGTATATTTTGGATATAGTTCTATTATTCTTTGTCATGTTTCAAATATGTATACATGCGACCATATCATATTGATTTTATAGACCATCCACATAAACATGTCATATTGTCAAACATTTGGACATGACACAAGGTCTGGAAACTATGATACATATTATTCAACATAGTTCAAATTATTAATAATTCAAGAAATAAATTAGATATATCCATTATTTTGTCAATAAGTGTGGAATGCTTTACTTAAAAATTTTCTTACAAATTACTTAGTGGCTAAAGAAACACAACATATTCTCTAAGCATTTTTCATAACCGTCTTTCACCTCACTTCGGTATTTGTGGATTCATATTTTTATATTATTTTTTAGTAAACTTGTTGTATGAATGGCCTTTTTTAATTGAGGGCACACATTTCTTTCCTTGTCCATAATATTCATTTTTTTATCGTAGTTGACAAAATTTTCATTTAGCTAATTGATCATACATGCACATGGTGTTGTCTAATTTTATATGTAGTGAAGTAGTTGCAAAAATGTCATGTTATGAAACCATGCATGGATGTCCCTATACTATATTATAATATATCATAAAATTAAATCTAATATAGAATATTTTTCAAAGAAAGGTCATATTTAGCGAAGAATTCCTCCTTATAAGATACTAGTGCAAGGAATACCTCTCTATATGATGGGTTAGTAAGATATCCAATGATTCATTGAAATGACATTAATACTCCTCTTTTTCATATTTTTTAATATTTTGTTAATGTCAATAATATTATTAGTATACAAGTTTTAAACAAATCCATGTACTTATCTTCCTTTTAATTATCATTGCTCATTTTAACTCTAAATTACTTTACATGAATGTCTATGTACAATAAAATATAATATTTGAAAATCTATTGAACAAATTAGTAATATAAATAATATTTCTTTGCAAGTTGCAATCTAATAACAAACCACCTTGAACTCATCAAACATGACAACAAATTACAAATGCTAATAGCCTTCACATAGTTGATTCCAGAAAATATCAAATAAAGTAAATAAGTTTTACTATTAAAATTCAACACAATCGCTTCATATAAGTTTTAAATTTTTAATTAATTAAATAAACACACATGATAAAGGGCTCAATCATGTCCTTTATTATTCCTATCGCATGCTAGACACCACCTTTTTCAATAAAGGTTCCATTCCCAGGAGCCATACTTTCTCAATGCATTCATTCATCACCAAAAAAGTCTCTTCTTGGTTATAGAAAATAAATCAACATGCCAAAAACATCACCCTAATATCAAGATTTACATGGTACCATCATGTCAACTTTATAAATTCATCTTCAAGGATGAAATCAATAATTTGTAGAAACTTGACATCATGAATTTTGAGAGAAAACTTTAGCCTATTTTTTGGAATCTCTCAACAAAATAGTGGTTGTTGCTTCTTTATTTATACATTGAAATTGGCCTCTTTGGATATTGTGTGGACCTATATCTAAGCTTACACATCATCTTATACTTAATTATGTGGTTGCTCATTTCCATTTGAGGGATGAGACCTATTTGTTGTAATACATTTCATGAATTTGGAAATTATAATCTTCAGTTGACCTATGTATCCTGATGGCTATATTATGTAATGAATTAGGTATCTAGAATAAGCAATACAAGAAGATAAGATCTGTAGGTTTAGCTCTTGAGAAATTAAGCTCACATATTGAATTTTATGTTATAATAGAAGGTTCCAACCAAGTAGGCCTTATGCCTGACATACTATAAAAAAATTGCATTGGAGCTACATTCAATCAATTGAATTATGTTAATTCATGCATATTTTTGTGTTGTGATTTTGTGTGTTACTCTTGCTACTTGGTTTGGACATCTTTCGTGAATATTCTCCATAGCTCACCTATGTTAGGAAGATTGCTCCAATGTACCAACACCACCCCTTTTCTCACTCAAGCCAATAATAACATTAAAGGCCCTCCCAAGAATCTAGGGGAGATAGGGTTCTTGGGATCTTACATGTCTAATATGCTACCAAAATTTAATCTTCTTATGTAGATCAGTAGGAGCATAGATGTTGAGGAAAAATTCCAAGCTTATCAAATGCTAGTCAAAGAATGACTACCATAGACCCACCACATGAATAAATTTGCATGCATCCAAAAGGCAAGCCACACCACTGAACTACCTTGAGTCCCAATGCACTGACAATGTCCCCAAGCCCAAACTATAGAAGTTATACCTATCATTCCTTCCAATGAAAACTTAGTCTTTTTGATAAAAATAACATATAGAGAATACAACTGAATCAACTCATGAATAGCCTTTTATCTAGGGATGTTATTCAAGCCCCTTGCATTCTATGTGAACATAATCATTTTTGAGTCTATGAAATGTGGGAATCAATAGTCTTGTCTGCCCTTGATTTAACTAAATTATCCCCATTAATTTCACTTTCTCTTGCTCTTTCTTTCTTCCCACCTTGGGAGGGCTATCCAAAGCATTATTCTTGAGATTTTTTTGCTGCACTCCTAAAGACATTGAAGGACCCTTACCTTTTCCAACATCTTGGAGATCCTTTTTAGTACCAACCAAAGGGCTTCCAAAACTTATTCCATCCTTAACCATATTACTTTCTTCTAGTTAAGAAGCACTTAACAATATCACAGTGACATATGTATCCATTTGCGTATGTGAACCTACAACTTGAGAATCAAAGGGTAGAATAGATTCTTATTCCCCAAGCATGTGTTATGTAGTCACGGGATCTTAAACTAACCATAATCATTGTAATATATAATATATTATCATCTATAATACACATTTTATTACTTACAATTTATGCAACATGCAATGATAGACGGATTTGTTAGTAGGTAAGTCCACTTATCGATAATATGACAAAGTATATAAAAGTTACCTATACAAAAAATTGGTTTTACTACACCATAACATACTAATATATTATTCTATCCCTATTTAACTAGTTCTATGCCTATTCAATAGTTGTATGTTGTTGTATTATTTTTATATAACATATACACAAAATTAAAAAAATGCTAAAAATATCTCAAGCCCTATCACCATGTTTCATTTCCACCCATGCTACCTATCTTGTTGATCCCTCCATTCACCTTAGGATTTTATCATCATTAATGTACTGCCCGGTAGGGTAGTCTACAATATTAGCTATTGAAAGACTTGAGATAACATCAAGTATAACTATTGATAGTGAAAATGCTTTATCTAGCCTCTCCTTTTCTCTTTTTGCATATTAATCTCGACCATGAAGTTCTAGAAAGTAGTTCAAAAGGAAGATCTCTCCCATGTGCAATTTTCCATGTTAAACATCCTCACAATCCCTTCTTGCAACAAGTTGAAATATCAATAAATAAATAAATAACAAAAACAAAAAATATTATAAGAATTTTAAAATAAAATTAAAAAATAGGCATAAAAATGAAATAAAAAACCAAAATTTAAAGATTGGAAAAATTAAAATAAAAGAATAAAAAGTATGCGCAAAGATTTTTTTTTTTAAAACTTGTTGAGAAAGCATTTTTGTAAAATGCATGATCATGTTACACATTTTTTTTGCATGACAACCATATCCACATCAACTCGTGAAGATAAATAAGTGAAAACCATTTTTCTTAATCACTTCATATAAATAGTTTAAAATGCTCTTTAAATAATAACAATTTCCCATATAAACATCCTGACAACCCCACCTTGCAACAAGTTAAAATATAATAAGAGGGAAAAGAAGAAAAAGAAAAAGATGAAGAGGAGTGATTCTCCGAGACCCAACCCTTGGCAATGTATGGAACAAAGAAGATGACCAAGATTTTCTTTGACACTATTTTGGTTAGGTGATTTATTCTAGGTTGTGCTTGTGTTTTTTTTATGAACAATTGATATATTTTACAGTTTAAGTCATCGGCCATTAATATGTAGGATGATCTCGTAGATCCTAACTTTTTTTGTGAATATGTATTTTAATGTTATAAATCAATAGAAAATACCAGTTCATAAATTTTTTTAATAAAAAATAAAATAAAGAATATTATAAAGAATTAAAAATAAAATAAAAATAGGCATAAATAAAATTTAAAAAACTCAAGTTTTTAGTTTTCTTTGCAAATCATAAGATTGCAATATGTTTCATTATATTAGTAATTAAATTTTAGTTGCTCTCTCACTTTTTATTTATGGTAAATCTTTGAAGAAACAATTTCTTGTACACATGCAAGAAGATTTTGATCTCTTTTTTCAGTTTCTTGCATAATGTTTTATGTACATAGAGAAAATGTTGGGATTAAATGTATTGCAAAATAATAAGGTGAGAAAATTCTATAGGCAAATTTGTAAGGGCATTTTATGTTTGTACATTGTATTTAATCATGTTTTGAAATATATTTTAAAAAATCTAGTCACTAAATTTGAGTAGCTCATTTTGTTTTGAATTGATTGTCTGTGTTGCTTTAGATTTGGTGTCCTTCATTATGAAACTATTACACAGTCTAAAGCCATACCCAAGAAAATGCAAAGGCATTCCACAAATTTTTTTTGTGCATGAACAACTCCAAGGAAAACAAAGGATGTAGACAAATTTGGCCTTGGTCACTACTAGAACGTAACCATTTTATCATTCCACAACTACCAAGTCACCATAGTACATACTAATAGTTTATTATTGGTGCTTCTATTATAATTCACATGCATGAAATGGAAAAAATATCTCACCAAAAAGCTTAAACCTAGATGTGGTTTTAGGGTTTATTTTTGCAATTTATTTTTACTGAATTTCAAAGTATAGTGTTAAATAATACCTTAATGCTTGAGCCTTTGAAGTTTTCAACACTTTCAAAGCATTTGTGGACCCTGTGGAACATATTTTTGAATTGGATTTGTTCTCCCCAACCAATTATTACAACATTCACGATAATAACTATTTACCTATGGATGACAGTAGGTATTTTTGTGTTGGTCATTTATGAAACAATAACTTGGAAAACCCTTATCTTATACCTCATCCTTGCTAGTTGGTACTGCATCCTTATCCATTGTATGTCATGATGGTGGGTGAGAATTCCCATGTATCTGGAGCTCTTGGCAGCATCAAAATATTTTTTCTGAATAAGAGCTCTCGAACACAACATAGTGGAAGGTAGGATAATCCCCAAAGGAGATGTCCAAACCCCTAGCAAATAACAACACAACAGCAAGAAACAATAATGTAAGATTTGATACCAAATCACAACTCGTTATTCATAGATATAATTGATTACACGCAATACGCCTAGTTGTAAGGCCTTCTAGGTTAGAGCCAAATACAAACAATAATTACAATACTAGTTCTGCAAGATCCCACAAGACCCAATTACCAAATACCAATTCTAGCTAGTCCAAATCCACAACTAAATAAGAACACCAAGAAGAATCCACACTTGTACCCTCAGGTCCACCAAGCAATCTTTTAGTTCCTAAGCCATAACCCTAGCTCTTCAAAATTTTCATCTACACTTCATCCCCTTCTCCAAGTTGGAATGAATCTTAATCCTCATCCCGAAAGACTCTCCAAGATTCCTTACTTATACCCAACTAAGCCACAACATAATCCAACTCATTACAAACTAAATTAAATCCCATACATTAAATATAGGTTGAGCCACAAGTCAGCTACAACACTAAATTAAATGCCAAAAGTCAGCTTAGACAACTTGGCACCAACTAAAACCAAGACCAAATCGAGTGTCAGCAAAACCAAGCCGAGCATAAGTAAATTCCTAAGCATTGCCAAGCTCCAAGACCATGTCAAGTTCACTAGACCATGTCGAGTTCCCTAGACCATTGTGAGTTCCCCAAATCATGCCAAGTTCCAAAGACCATGCCAAGCACTAGTAACTATCGAACTACACAACTTTATGCCAAAGTCCCTCCAAACATGTAGGATTGCAAGCAAGCCTAGGATGCTCCTGCATTAGACACCCTAGGTTCAAAAAGATGTTCTTAATAGCTAGAAGAACATCTTCTAGGATTCAACACATAAACCCCAAATTGGTTCTTCACATATATATCCTCCACATCTTGAACTTGTACACTCTTTCCCTTGTTATTCTTCTAATTCTTCAAATCTGTTGTGGTTTCACAATGCAAGCCCCATTTCAACTAGAAATGGGGACCCCCTACTTTGTTTTTGATTTATTGGAACCCTAGTCTGGGGTCCAAGTCTTTTGGGGTTTTATTTAGTGTCTTAGTTCACGTCTAGGTCCTAGTTTGAAGATCTAGATTTCAGAAATAGAGTTCTCTAAGAAGATATGTCTTTTGTAAAATCAAAAGGCACACTAGTGCACCTATTGCATATTCTTTTGTGATGCACAAAAACATAACTACGCACTTGCACAAAACGAAAGGAGTTTGGGGTCCTTGAGTCTATAAAACCTGGGGCCCCCCTTCACTTCTCCACTTTTCTTTTCCTTCTCCAAGCTTGGGCATTACATCTTTGCACTAGTCAAGGTGTGCCTCCTCCACTTTTGCCCCGCCTACAAAACATTGAACATAGATTAAGGTGTGCAGCTACACACCTAATTTGGTGTGCAGTTGTGCACCTTTTAAATTTAAAAACCTAAAACTTTTAAAATCTTTAAAAACATAAGCAAATATGCAAAAAATTAAGGTGTGTATCAGTGCACCTTAATTTCCTTAGCACTTTTTTTGTGATTGAGTGAATATAGGGTGTGCATCAGTGCACCCATGCATTAAAAATTTTTATAAAGGAAATGACACACTGGGCACACCTGTTAGGTATGCTAGGTGCACCCCTTTTTGCCAAAAAGGTTTGAGTCAAGTTTTTTCGCGTGTTCAAGCGGTCTAGTTTTTAGGGTTTTGGTTTCGATCAATACCAGGGTGTCATTAATTAATTTTTTCAATTCCAAACTAATGAACATGCTTTTTGTGAAAATTTGATGGTGTCTTCATCATCTTCCCTTGCAACAAAGATGGTTCCAAAGTCAATAGTATTTAAGTTTCAAGGTGTTATGACCAAATCATGGTTTCAAAATGACTACTCAAAGATCCAGGACACCGAGTTAGGTCACACAAATTTGGGTGCATTCTTGACAATGTGTAACAAATTGATAGAAAGGCCTCCAATGATATCCACTCTAATTCACTCTAGACTAGTTAATGTAGCATCACATCTAGTTTTAGTGCAGTCCTCATAGCTAATTATGACACTCACAGAGAATTATATTCCTGAAGAAAGAGTTGTCAAGAGCATTACTGGAGACATTGTCTTAGACCTTTGACCCAAGAACATTGAGAAGGTGTTCCATCTCCCAAGGGCGAATCAATTTATCATATTGACTTATCACCAAGCTGAGAGATGGTACAAGGAATATATTGATGAAGCCTCTGAGATTAGACATCATCATACCTCATTGAGAAGACTCCTCTAGTGTGGAAGACAGGAAGAGTGGATATGACATGAGGGTACATGAAGGATGACATTGGATATTTGATCATATTATTGAGTAGAGTCATGGATTTTCCAGCATCAGGGCATTTGAACATTTGGATGGTGTATTTTATCGAGATCATCAAGACGACAAAGATGCCACTTGATTGGGCCTTCGTTCTTAGTGAGAACTTGGGTGAGCAGTTGGTGGTAGTGAAGAATAACAGAAGATTTTACATGACATCATACTTAGTGTACTTGTTATCCATAAGGGTGATAGATTACCCTAGGCTCTATAAGAAGGGTAGCATGCAGGATGCAAATGCATGGCCCTACATTGTATATCCTCAATAAAGAAGAAGCTTTCAGAGAAAAGAAAGGAATATAGGATTGTAAATGATGCTTTCATATTCACAATAATCCAATTTATAGAGAGGGATTATGCGAAGAGGATGTCAGTAGAGGCAACTGCAAAGATATCAGAAGTCAGAGCTTACTATATCCAGTTTTGAACATTTACATATTTGAGGGTAGTGGGTACAACTCTCAACCCTAAGAAGCTCCCTAGGTATCCCAGTGATAGACTTATTCTCTTGGAGATCTCTCAACAACTCTTGTTTGCATATGACAGATTTAGAAAGCAACACAAAATATGTCGGATGTGGCTTATGACTATAGGACCTTTCAAGGTGGATCAGAGGCAAGATATTCCATCTTTTAAGTGTGAATGGGATCAGTATCCCTTGGATGAGTATAATTCCCCTCAGCCCTATTTTGATAACATTCAGAGAGTGTAATACTTAGTTGGTAAAACATTTCAACATAAAGATGCCCTTGAAGATCACTGGATGAATGCAACAGATGACTATGATATCTACATAAGGGACTATTGTAGGATGACATTGTATCTAGTAGAGAGTGCTTTGAAGATCAAGATTCCATTGAAGATTGTGCAACAAGATATAGAAGATCTTCTCAATTCATTGTTCAATAGAGATAAGATTGGTGATAGACCTATAATGAATATCAAGATTGATAAAGAAGAGAACTCAGACATTAATCACAGGGCAAGACACATCATTAAATTAACAAAGAATTGGACCAAGAGACCTTTCAAACTTGATCCAATTATTGAAACAGTAGTCTTCTATGCTCAAGCTCGCCCAACTAAAGGTTGAAGAGCAAAGGTCACAGTGCCTACATTTATAGCCTAATCACCATTAAGACCAAAAACAATGCACCAACTTGATAGACCAGTTGGGTATTATTGAGCTCAAAATGGTAAAGGTAAAGGCAAAAGGAAGAGGAATTCTCCTCAACAAGACAAGCTAAAAGAGGGAGAAATTTAGGCACCTACACTGACTAGAGAAGAAAATGTAGAAAGGTTAGAAAATGTTGACACTATAGAGAACCAAGACAATCCTCAAGTGCCACTAGCTGAACAAGGGCCAAAGGGAAGCAAAAACTGAATTGCAAGAGGTATCTCCACCTCAAAAAATAGAGCAAACCTCTCCCTTTGTGCCTAAAAGAAGAAAGATCAAGACTCCGATAAAGAGGAGGCAAAAGGTTATTAAGAAAGTGATCCCTTTCCCATCAATCCTCGAACCAATCCCTGAAGAAGCAGAAGAAGAAGATGATGAGGACAAAGAGGATAATCTACCTTTGAACTAGAGGACTCGACTTGCAAGAGCTATAGAGTCAGAAAGGAGAAGAAGCTCCACAATCACACCATCGTCTATCCCTAAGGAACCCACCTAGATTACAACCTTAGAAGATGAAATGCAACAGTGGATAGATGAGTAAGATGTGGAGAGAATTGATGTCTTTCAGATGTGAGATTTTGATTTCATGCCTATGCGTACCAAATTAGTTGGGGATAAGATAAGAGATACTCTAACCAATCAACCTCAATAGGAGGATTGGAGTTAGCAGCCACTCGAACCACAAGGACTTGAGGTAGCGCCATCATCCCTAGTACAAATCACATTTTATGTAGATAAGGGATCAGGTACCCCTCTTCTTCCAAACACAAAAGCAGAACAAGTCCAAATAGAGCAAGAGGAAGAGCCAGAGGACTTGACTTGCAAGAGCCACTGAGTTAGAAAGGAGAAGAAGCTCCATAATCACACTGCCATCTATCCCTGAGGAACCCACCTAGACTACAACCTTCAAAGATGAAATGCAACAGTGGATAGATGAGTAGGATGTGGAGAGAACTGATGTCTTTCAGATGTCAAATTTTGATTTCATACATGTGCATACCAAATTAGTTGGGGATAAGATAAGAGATACTCCAACCAATCAAACTCAATAGGAGGATTGGAGTTAGCAGCCACTCAAACCACAAGGACTTGAGGTAGCACCATCACCCCTAATACAAATAACCTTTTGTGTGGATAAGGGATTGGGTACCCCTCTTCCTCCAAACACAAAAGCAGAACAAGTCCAAATAGAGAAAAAGGAAGAGCCACAACAAACATCTATCGTGGAAGTGTCAAAAGAAGGGTAGATAAGTGAATAGCCTCAGAAAACTTCCCAAAACACTAAGGTAAGGACTATGGACTCTATAGACACAAAGAATCATGGTACTGATCTTTTATAGAAGGAGAAGACTCCAGAAAGGAGTGATAAAGGAAAGGGTATAGCTGAGAAGACTTCGTCATCCTCAAAAGGCAAGTCTTTAATGGAACATATCCTAAGATGGTTGAGAAAGGAAGTGATAAGAAATAAGAGGCAACAATTAACCATTGAAGAGGAGGATATAATGGGATTGATTGAAGTGCTAATGAAACTTGAGTCACCACCAAAGGATGCACATGCATTAACCTTTATCATGAGTGATCAAAGCCAAGACTTATTTGCTCGCATGGCTATCCCTCTTATGCATTCAAATGTAGAAGAATTGACTCCAAGGGATTATTAGATCAAGGAGGTCATGCTTGGGAAGCCTACCTTGGGTACTACTAAGTTAATGGTTACAATAGGTATCAAAGAAGTATTCAAGAGCTTGGAACAAGATGGAGCAGAATTAATAACACTTTAGCAACAAAATGAAATCCTAAAGGGATATCTAAGCAAATTTGTTGGTCCCTTGGACCCCAAAAACCCTAAGGAAACTTTGAACACAACACTTGAGAGAAGAAATAGGGGTACAAGCCAATTAAATCCATTTTTGAGTGCTTATCAACAGTGGAGAGAAAGTTTTGAAGAAAAGGGTGTAAAGATCATTCAGGAAAATTTGAAGTTGTTACATGTCATGAAGGAGAATGTGGATTTTGAGTCAAGATTTTGGTCTAATGGATGAGATACATACCTGGGGCAAGGATTTGGAAGCATTACGAGCAATTAAAGGCCAAAGGAATCAGATGTTGATGGGTGTATATATAGCTGAGGAGTTAGACAAGATTGATGATTGAATTGAAAAGATTATGGATGGAAATAAAGTAATGGAGACATTACATGCAAAGATTCACAAGCTCAAGGATCAAACCCAAGAGCAAATTTTGGAAGCTGAGAAGCATTGCAGTGATGCTTGTTTAGACATTTTTGAGGATGATACACAGGAGAAGTTGATACTAGTAGAGGTAGTAGTCGAGAAATTCTAGAAAACTTTTGAAGAGGCTACTAATGATGGTGACATTAGGCAAGCATTTAGAATAGAAGAGGCATTGTTAGATCTGGATGTGAAATTAAGAGATTTTGCAAAGACTTGTATCGAGGTTGCCAACTATAGACAAAAGGTAAAAGATAAATATGAAGCCTTAGATTTTCTAGATGCAGCTCAAGTCACTAATATCATTGAGAAATTCAAGGCAAAAATACCCAGACATAGTTATGGTATAAAGGCGAACAAAACCCAGAAGCTGGAATTTCAATTTTGACAGAGAAATTTTACAATTTTGAACTTGCTTCTAAGCTATGCTGGTGTGTAGGTGCACCAGACGTGCAGATGCACTTCTTAAGTAGTGTTTTGGAATATTTTGAGGAATTCAAAGGTGCACTGATAGTTAATTGTTAGTTCTAAATTTAGAGCTTTCCATGCATCAAAAATGCATTCTAACAGTAGTTTAACTCCTGTAGACACCTAGTGAAGAAGGTGCTCCTATTTTTGTCACTTCTAGACACTTCAACTTCAAATAAAGGCTTTCTCTTTCATATTCTCTCATGCTTTCTTTAATTTATGACATGTAAAGGCTCATGCATCCAATTAATGATATAAATATGGATGGAGTCTTACTTAGCACAAGTTAGATAGTCAATTTGTACATAACTAGATTTGTTTTATTAGTTTAGAAGTATATGATTGCATAAAGATGTCTCTCACTCTCAACACAAATTAAGCAGAAGATTTCTTATAAATTTGGGATTTTAATATGTATTCAAGGCAACTATTATTTTTGCAATAATATATGCTTTTGATGCTCACATTTGGAGTGTACTGATTCTTGCCTAAGTGTGTTATATTTTCTGAATGTATGTTCATGGGATATAATTGAGCCAATAGTTTAATTGTATTGTTTTGGTTATGCGATCTTTTAATTCTAGTGTTTTCTATGGGTCTACAAATTCTATTGACCTACTTATGATTGAGAAGAGATCACCATATTGTTCCTGCATAGCTTTTTGTCTCACATGAGCACACCTTTTGTGGCCCTATGATTTGATGACAAGTGAAACATCTTACGGTTACTAAATTCCCATTGACGATTTCATCAGTGGAATTAAGGAAGCACTGCTCCTATTTTCATTGGTTACCCACCGATCTTTTCGAAGGCTTAACTCATAGACACGTTGTTTTCGTAGCTTATGTCCATTAGGATTTATTTTTCATATTATTTGCTTAAGTTTCTTGTTTCCCTATTTTCGTTATTTGCTTTACTAAACCCTTGGTTAATTTAGGAATTCATAGAGTTGCATTGTTAGATTGCATTTATCATAAAAATTGAAAAATATATTCTTTTTGTGTGGTTATTCTTTTTGAGATAGCAAGCAAATTATACATCTTATTTGAATCATTTCAGAACCAAAAAAGGCCTCCTCATGAACATTCACATTTATCTTCAACTAAGAAGATTCCATTAGGTTATAAGATCACCCAAAACCTTAATGTTTATCCTCGGATTAACTTTTCAAGCGAGGAGTTTGACAAGTTTCCTGTCGTTAAGCATCATGCAAAATGACAACTCAACAATATCCATTTTTGGTGTGCTATAGGTCTAATTTCCATACTAATCTCCAACCTTTCTAGAATCTGCCAACTCAATTCAACTACCAATAATCTGGAAAAACTTCCTGCCACCTTTCTCAATAGTAAACATAATCATGCACAACCCTGCAATCATACTGCCAAGGTCTACTAAGCAACACATGACAATTCTTCATGTCCATAATGTCACACAATACTTGATCCTTATATTGCCCAATCTAGAAATCAAAAAGGCATTTCTCCCTCACTTCCAAAGCATGCTCACCTTGCAACCAACCAATCCTATAAGGATAAGGGTGTTGCACTCTCTTCAAATCAAGCTTCTAAACCATCTCCTTAGCAATAAGGTTATCAGTACTACCACTATCCACAATCACCTTGTAGACTTTACCACCAGACTTACAACAAGTCCTGAACAAACTAGTCCTCTAACAAGAATCCAGTGTCCTCTCACCAACTAGTACTTGACAAGCTAGTAAAATCTCTCTATCCTGGACTGCAACTTCATTCACAATAGTAGCTGTCCTACAAAGTGGATGTTCAAAAGATATATGTCCTTCTTTCCCACATCTGAAACAATTACTTCTAAACCCACCTCCACCTGTCCTCCTTTTCTAATCAATAGGTTTTGGTTCACCTTCAACACTCAGTTTAGCTTGTGCCAAGCTATCTTGGTTCTCCTTCCCTTTAGCATTACCTTGAATTTTCCTCTTCAACTTATCCTCTACCTTCAGGGCATACTGACAAGCATTCTCAACTAAAGAAATATTCAACATATCAACCTCATCCTGAATATTGAATCTCAAATCATTAATGTACTGAGCTACCTTTTCCTTTGACAATTCTCTATGACTAGACCAAATAGTCAACTTGTAAAATTCCTCAATATAATCTTTCACATTCATTTTTTTCTATTTTAGATTCTACAACGTCTTAAACAACTCAAGTCCATAATCAATAGGAATGAACTTAGCCTTCAATTTAGTCACCATCAACCTCCATCTAGAGATCTTCATTTTATCTTCCTCTTCTTTGTCTCTTTACAAGTATTTCCACCAAAGAGCAGCATGTCCTTTCAACTTAGTTTGTGCCAACCTCGCTCTGAATGGATCGTCAATATCCTCAAGCTTAAAGTAGTCTTCCAATTCACCAATCCAATTAATCAGGTCTTCAGGAGTCAAAGTACATGAGAAATTAGAAACCTCCATCTTATGCTTTAGCTTCAACTGAGATCCAGGTCTAGCAAATTGACTAGCCCTAGTTCGAATAGGTCTCTCCACATGATCAGTTCTGTCCTCACCACTAGATCCAGCAACTTCAAAGTCTTCAACAACTTCCTCATAACTTTCTTCAATACCAACATACCTATGCACACCACCTAAAGCACTTACAATTTCACAAATCATGTCACTCTTCATCAATACAATCTCAGATCTAAATTTTGCTCTAATCTTCCTTGAGATCCATTTTTCCATAACAACACTAAGATCATTAATTTCCCTAAGGTCCAATCTTCTTGGAGGCATCTTCCAAAATGTTAGCAAACCCTAAGTAATAGATCCACCAATTTGTTAGATTATGATGATTGATAAGGAAAGTATTGTACATACTTCATAAATTCTTTGGCTTAGGGTTAGGGATTATTTCATAAGGCGCGATGTGAAATTGGTTCTTGCAATAGTATTGAGTTTTAAGGGATTACAGATTGTAATAAGGTTGGATCATAAAATATTAGACTTGTTGTTTGGTGGATGTAGCCTAGGGATTGGGTGAACCACGTTAAATCTTGGTGCCTTGTGTTCTTTTCTGTGTGATCTATTATTTTCTGTTATTGGTTATATTTGCATGTAATTGTTATTTCTATCCATGGTTTAATCCTAACACAATCTAGAAGATCAATCAACTCGACTAGATCAACCTTCTTTGCAAGTCTCGGTGCAAACTACCTCAGCTTCGATGATCTATCTGCATACATAGGAAAATATTCGCTATGATACCACCTGACATAGTGGAAGGCAAGAGAATCTCCAAAGGAGATGTCCAAACCCCTAATAAATAACCACACAATGGAAACACAACAACAAGCAACAATAATGCAAGATCTGATAACAAATCACAACTCTTTATTCATAGATATAACTGATTACATGCAATATGCTCGGTTGTAATGCCTTCTGGGTTAGGACCAAATACAAACAACAAGTACAATACCAACTCTTTAAGATCTCACAAGATCCAATTACCACACACCATTTCTAGCTAGTCCAAATCCACAACTGGATAAGAACACCAAGAAGAATCCACACTTGTACCCTTAGTTCCACCAAGCAATCTTCTTGTTCCTAAGCTACAACCCTAGCTCTTCAAGATTTGCATCTATACCTCATTGCCTTCTCCAAGTTGGAATGAATCTTAATCCTCCTCTCCAAAGACTCTACAAGACCCCTTATTTATACACAACTAAGCCACAAGTCGGCCCAACTCATTACAAACTAAATTAAATCCCATACATTAAATATAGGTTGAGCCACAAGTCGACTACAACACTAAATTAAATATCCATACACATATTAAATGCTAAAAGTTAGCTCATAGACAAATCGGCTCCAATAGAAACCAAGACCAAATCAAGTGTCAGCAAAACCAATCCGAGCACCAGTAAATTCCCAAGCATTGTTGAGCTCCCAAACCATGTCAAGTTCCAAAGATCATGTCAAGTTCCACAAACTATGCCAAGTTCCAAAGACCATGCCAAGTTCCCCATACCATGTTGAGTTCCCTAGACCATGTTGAGTTCCCCAGACCATGTTGAGTTCTAGAGATAGTGTCGAGTTCTAGAGACTGCATCGAACACCAGTATCTACCAAACTCTAACTTTAATCCTTATTCTAACTCTAATTCTAACTCTAATTCTAACTCTAACTCTAACTCTAACTCTAACTCTAACTCTAACTCTAACTCTAACTCTAACTCCAACTACCCTAACTCTAATTCTAACCCTAACCCTAACCCTAATTGTATTTGTATCCCTAATTCTAATCGTAGCCCTAACCCTAACTCTAATTCTAAACCTAAACCCTAACTCTAACTGTAATTGTAACTCTAACCCTGATCCTAACTCTAACTCTAATTGTAACCCTAACCCTAACCCTAATTGTATTTGTACCCCTAATTCTAATCGTAGCCCTAACCCTAACTCTAATTCTAAACCTAAACCCTAACTCTAACTGTAATTGTAACTCTAACCCTGATCCTAACTCTAACTCTAATTGTAACCCTAACCCTAACAATAGCCTTAACCTTAACCCTAACTCTAATTCAAACCCTAACCCTACCCTAATTTTAATCCTAATGCTAACCCTAACTCTAACTCTAACCCTAACCCTAACCCTAACCCTAACTTTAACACTAACCCTAACCATAACTTTACTCTCATATCTCATCTATATTACTTCCATTTCCTCAACATAGTCAATTGGCGATATTAATGTTCTCCACAACTTTAATTATAATTGTGCACGACTCTTTAATTATTTGTAGGCATTTGTCAAACTCAGTCTCAAAGAAATCATTTGATGTTATTTAAGTAGTCAAGCTAGTATCAATAATGTTTGATTCTTTGTTCGAGACATCCATAACTCAAATAGTAACCTGCAAACTTATAAACAAACATCAATATATAGAAATAATTAGAATAACAAAGTATTAATAATTAACATAAATTCTTTCAAATGAATAATGCTCAAAATAAGATAAATAAAAATGTAAACTATTTCAAATGGAACATTTAGATTATAGTGTTTGAAATATGGTGGCATTGTCTTCCACTTTTCAAAGCTTACAAACATAATTATTAATAAAAATCTATATATACTATGATATTTTTCTTAAGTAAAACACATACATAATATAATTAAACAATGATAAAATATAAACTAAATATATGATTTGTCTATTTTAAATTAATCATTAACTTTAGTAAATACAAATTTTATTGATATGGTGACCTTGCCATCCACATTAATGATCAAATTTAATTATGAAACATGAAAATATAAAACTATTATGAAACATAAAAATCTAAAACAAGCAAAGCAAAAGCATTTTGAAGTATGCAAATCTAAAACTAATATGAAACATGCAAATCTAAAACTAAATTGAAACATGCATATTAAAAATGTGCAAATGAAAAGTATTATCAAATATATAAATTGAATAGATTTTGAATGCAATTTGAATTCTAAATCTAAATCAAACATACAAGGCTAAACTGTTAAATGCAAATCTAATTTTTTTTGAATGCAATGCTAAATCTGAGATGAAACTAATTGAAATTGAAATTGAAATCAAAGTAGAATATTATAACTAATATTGAAACTAAATCTATAGCTAAATCTAAATACATATAAATAAATTTAAATCTAAATGCAAAACTAAAAATAAAATAAAAATAGAAATAGAAATCTCACTTACAAAAAAATTACTCGAAAACTTTAATCTACTTCTTTTAAAAAACTCTAATCTGCTCTAATAATCTCCACCTCTTCTCCCTGCAAAAACACAAAATGAAAACGAAATGAGGAACATTTGTGTTTATAACCTATGAGAGGCTCCTCGTATCCCCCAGTAGATGTCTCTTGACATTCCACAAAAATCTTTCAAATTCTCCCACTCCCCACAAAAAATAAGCAAAAAATTATTTAACAAAAAGAATATGTTTCATATTTAAAATTTTAAAGAAATGATTTCAGGTCTATTTTTTAGGTCCTATTATTTCGGGGCCTATTATTTCAGGACATGACTATCCTCTCTACAAACTGTACAGTTGACCAATTTTTTAAAAATAGAAAACATCATGGCTTTTTCTGAAAATTTCAGCATTTGATCTTTATGATCTACATAGTTTGTAGTAAAAAAACAACAAGAAATTTGGAAAAAATCACTACATTTTCGTAAATCTAGAAAATAAATAAATTTGACTTTATTTCATCTTTAGTGCATTTTGTTTGGAGATTAGCCTATCCCATTATTTCGGGACAACCATGTGTCACCCTATTATTTTGGGGCCTATTATTTTGAGATGGCCATGTGTCACCCTGATGAGCATATGTTAGCCTATTATTTCGGGAATTTACATTTATGTTTTATAATTTTATAAGGTACCACATGGCCATGGCGAAATAAAATGCATTTATAAAATCATTTTAAATTAAATTAGTGTGTAACTGCTTCATTTCTTTTTTATTGACGAAGAATCTATTTTAGCGTATTCCTTGGGATTTACATTTGTGCTCCCATTATATAGAACACCTCTCAACATAATGATGAATACCCGAAATTGAATAAAATATACTGTTATTTGTAAAAAAACATCCATCGATGTGATGCCACAAGTTTGGGTACCCTTTTTGCATGATTATTAGTCTCACTTTTTATTTAGACTCTTTTGAACAACTTGAGAGTGATTTGAAATTCTCCTATAGAATTTTGATGTGTGTGAAATTAGAATACTCAACTAGTCCCCTATTAAAAAACAAGAGCTGTGTTACAGCCAAAGTCTCCTCCTTATGCAAAAATTAGAGACTTGCAAAGGTTGAAAATTTGTTCAATAAGGTGGATCAATTATTCTATAGGAAGTATTTGCATGAGCTAATGACAATATTATGATTCATTATATTAAGGTTTGTTTTCTTAGTGGTAACTATGTTACTTAATTATAGTTAGCAAAATTGTTCATTGTATCCTCAGACAAGAGATGACATTTGTGATAAAGATGAGGAGAAGTATAGTGAAACAAAGACTATGCATGAAATAATGGTAAACGTGTCATCACCCAACTCTCCAAATTTTGCGTCACATTCTTCTTTTCAATTCCTCGGGAATTCATATTCAAATTCTACAAATGAAGTCTTCAAAGGCTTGTCACGCATGAATAGTTGACATTATCTAAGATCTAAGTTAATGTTAAGAGGCTAATGTTGTTATTCAAATAACAACTATTTTTGGAATGTTATGAATTGGATTTGCATTAGTATTTGACTAGAGACATTACAAGAAACCTCTTCATTAAAACATAATTTATTGTTATACTTGATTATAGTCACGAACAATCTCATAATGAATTCCTTGAAGGATCTAATTATTAATTATTGTCATATATTTATAAGATTTGGTTATTCGTTGATATCATTAGTTGGCAAGTTCATTATAATTCCACTCGATCACTTGAGATTAGTTGTTAAGATACTAATGTTGTTCCTACACAGTAAGAAGATTTGTTTACTTTTTCTAACAAATTTTTATATGTTAAGAATAGTGGAATCATTTATTTCTCTAAGGCTGGATGAAATTAGGGATGGTTTGGTTCTTACTACATCATATGAAGGATCATGATGTGTGTGAAACTATTTTCACATATCTTCTTTTTCTAGTTAAATGACTCTTATTAATCAAGTGGGACCAATACAAAATATATTCTAAAAAATATTTAATATTATATATTTATCATATATTGATGATTTAAAACTTATTCCATTAACTGCCTAAGATTCAAATATTGAATAAAATTGCTATTAAAATAAAAAATAGTAAACTTCAAGGGTGAGTGAATAATCAAGTTGGTGTGAAAGCGAGTCATGAGGCATAGTATTAGGCTAATGATCTCGATTCTACACATGAACTCTAGTTTGAGTCATACTGGTTACCACGAACCTATGAGAAATGGTGCTCCAATTTTTTAGAAGGCAATGCCTCATTTTCTAATGTTACAAAGAAGATGACACATGGAAATAATATTTTGCATGTCTGAATGCAAGAGAATTGTAAGTTTTTACCAAGGCTCCTCATTGGGGTGGAGTGCTATAGAGTGGGGTATAGGTGTGATGGATTTCATGCCATTGAATGGAGAAGGGATCGGATGTCATAGGTCCAAATTTGATGGTTGTGTCTCCCCTCAAAAGGTAAAGGGAAGCGCTCTTCCCTCCAAGTTTGTGGATACAAGTAAAGAGCGTATGAGGGTTTTGTAGCCCACTACAATGCCTATCTCAGTAAAGTTAGAGGGTGAGGAGGAAACTAAAATGTTGCATAATGTAAATGTTTTTTCTGAATTAGGACTAATCGGTCATTTTAATGGATTTTGGCTAATTTTGCATGAATTGCATTCTCAAGTCTCCTCCAACTAGGAACCCATTATCACTAGGTATGTCTAGATTTACCCCATGACAAAGGGTTTCATTATTGTCATCTTTGAAACCGTTCATGACATAAACAAGGTTTTGTGTGAGCAAGTTTGGAACTAGGAGGAGAAATCTGTTTTAACACTCAAGCCTTGGCACCTTGATTTTTGTCCTACTTCCGAAGTTTTTAACTGTATTCCTTTGTGGGTAAGGCTAGAAATCTTCAATTGCATCTTTTGTTATATTTGTGCCTTGTTGTTATTTGAAATTCCTTAGGAAATTTTATAATGGTGCATGGAGGATCTTCTAACTTCCTTCCCTCCTCCTTTGCACGCATTTTGGTAGAGATGGACATCTCTAATCAGCTTCCCACAGAAGTATCGATTAATTCTTCAAAATGGTGCGATTGTAGTCTCTTGATTATGAAGGAATCCCATTTAGATGTAGAAGATTTTTTCAAGTTGGTCATGTATGGCTGCTAAGTGGGCCAAAGATGGAGTCAACAAACCAACCTCTTGGTGGAAAGATGCTTCTCAAAATGATTACATAGTTTAGAAAAACATTGAGAGACAAAAGAGTTTTTCTTAGGTTGTTGTTGATCAGGTATAGCTGGTACTGATAGGCCATCCTTAGCAACATGGAAACAAGATGCAAGAGAGGAATGCTTTTATTACAAATGTGTGTGGGGCAGTGTCTCCCTATAGAAATGGGGCAATTACTCTTGAAGCAGAGGAAAAGTACTAGTCCTAAATATCCCAAAACAAAGTTTTACTCAAGGACGGATGCACATTAGTTAAATCACGTAGTGAGAATGTCAATCCAGCAAAAGGCAAATCCATAGAAAAGTTGTGTGATGGAGAGATAACTCATGTAGGAACATCTAAAGACTAACTAAATTTGATTGCTAGGGTCGAAGATGGATGGCACACAGTGGAAGGGAAGAAAAATAGAAAACATGTTGAGTCCTTTGATATGGTCCTTAGGTCTCATTCTAAGGGTAGTAAAAATGTTGATATGTAGTCTTTTGACTTTTCGGGTGTTTGGTTTGAAACTAGTGTATTTTTGTATTTTGGGATAGTAGTACCCTTCCTTGTTACTACCCTTGGAATATTA
This sequence comes from Cupressus sempervirens, assembly GCA_028749045.1. Taxonomy (NCBI): domain Eukaryota; kingdom Viridiplantae; phylum Streptophyta; class Pinopsida; order Cupressales; family Cupressaceae; genus Cupressus; species Cupressus sempervirens. The sequence goes on from CM053787.1 coordinate 27,849,361, forward strand.
GACCATGTCTTTTCACGGTTATTTTTCATTAGAATAAAAATATATTATCAATAAATAAAAAAGTAAACTTCATTAGAGAACACAAAATCAATATTTAATATATTAATATTATATGAATAAAGCATGTTTTAGTTGTGTTGATTGTTAAAATATTCAAAATATATAGTGACCAATATAGAATTATTTTATTTACTTAAACTTTAGTCTCAAACAATTATATTTATTAGATACAATTTTAAATCTTAGATGATAAATTTTTACCATTAAATAACGACATTTAGTTTTTAAGAACATAATTTATACTATCTAAAATATTATATTTATTTTTAAATAATAAACAAAAACATAATTTCTAAATTAAAAAATATTTTATCAATATACAAATATTTTGGATGAATAACTTATTAGATTTTAAAATAATTTTATAAATATTAAAATTAAATATATATTTATTTAAATACATTGAAAATTAAATTTAAAAATTCAATAAATAACCTAAAAGATAAGATTTATTTGAATAGTGATTTTCTTATTTATAAATTTACAATCGTAATTGCAATGAGTACTTTTAAAAGACATAAGACACTTTGGAAAAATTCTTATTTATCATTGTTAAAAAGAAAATTCCAATTTTTAAATTGAAAAGTGTAAAAAATCCTGACGAAAATCCAAACTGACCAATGACATAAATAAAAGAATTCTGTGAAATTGATATAAAAAATTAAAATGGCACAAACTATAGAATAACTATAGAATAACTTAAGCGAGGCGAACATTAGTTCTCGCCTATACAAGCAGGGACTAATAAATAAATAAATAAATAAAAGTCTCTTTTCCTTAATAGAAAACATTTTAAAATGCTCTTCAAACAAGAGACACAATGCGTCGTAGTTCCTGCCATTGTAGAGGTGTAGTAGAGGTGTAGGTGAGTGAGAATAAGGTTAAATAGTTGTAAATTAGGATTGCGAATGCATTGATTTTTGCTTAGAATTGCACTTGTCATCTGATAGATGGCTCATATGTTTTCATAGAATAAAGTAATTTTTAATTATGAAATAATATGTATATAATTTAATATGTACATTTGTAAATAACATATAGATTTAATACATATGAATTAATGTTAATGAATAAATATAATATAATAAATAAAAAATAACATATAACTATTTAATTTTAGTACATAGTTTAGGAAAACTTAATAATAATTTATACATTTTTAGAATTGAAGTATCTTTTTTTTGTGGTTATTTCCTTCACTATGTTTTTTTATGTAAAATATAAGTATTAATTTAATATTAAAATATATATTTAAGCTAAATGATAAATTGTTTAAATAAAAAATAATAATAATTGATATAATTTTTAAATTGTAACACTTATCAATTATACATATTACAAACACTATTATAAAATATAATTAAAAAAGAATGTTGTTTAATTCTCTTTAATTTATAAAAGTAAAATAATAGCAATAATTCAAGTAATAAAAATAAATAGTAATAATAATAATTATTGATTAGACATTCCTTTGTGAGATGGAGGGAAAAAATAATTGTTTTTTAAAAAGTTAATCCACTTGTCACAAATGTGGAAAAGATAAGGAAAAGATAAAGTTGTAATTAATGCATTCATAAAATTCTTATAAACCAATGTATTTGCAAAGTGTTGAAAATTCTATATTAATATGTAATGAAAATTAATTTTCTTATTTTTACTCCCCACCAATCTCAATATTTTAAAATCATAGAAAATAGATCAACATTACAAATTTCTGTATAGACAAAAATATATTTATCTACCATTGGTGAGATGGAAAAGGGAGTTGACATTTATTTGCATCTGACCGATGCGTTAGTATCCTGCGAACGGCAGGAACTAATAATAATAATAATAATTTTTCTTTTGGCGGCGTCTGTCATGAATCGGCCCGTGGAGAGCCCTGCAGTGCTTTGCTGTTTGAAGGTTTGACTATAATGAAGTCTTTTGTTTGCCTACATAAAAATTGCTATAACTAATTTTTTGATTAGGCGAAAATTGGTGCGCAGGGGATATTTCAAAGTTGTCGTATTAATAGTTGAAAGAGGTTTGGCGAGTCTGTTGCATTATTAATAAAATAGAATAAGTTCTGTGCGCGACTTTAGGCAGAGAGACAGTAAATTGTGGTAAAATTTTAAGAAGCTCAGTGATGGGGTTGTTGAAATTTAAAATATTTCCCTCTGCGCAATAGGCTGGTGAAAGCTCGTAAGAACACTCTGCAAATAATTTTATTTACTGTTTTCTTTGTTGCTTTTGCTTGTTAAAAATTTGAATACAATCTGATAAGTTGAGCAAATCTTATATTAAGACCACGAGTTCGAAACCCACGAAGATCAACATATGGGCATTTCTTACACGTTCGTCGTCGTCTGCAACAAAAAGAGAGAAACATAAACAACCATTTTTAACCACAAGCCACTGCTAGGGTTCTAGGAACTACAGAATTTGTCGTCTGCAACTAAAAGAGAGAAACATAAACAGCCATTTTTTACCACAAGCCAGTGCTAGGATTCTAAGAACTGCAGAATTTTTCATTTTGTTTTATAATGTTCTGTGCTTGATTTATTTTGTGTTCCCTGAAGTAATGAGACTGCATTGGAACTGCCATTTCGTATGAGTTATGCTTTATCACTGAAGCTTGAAAACACGAATTAGAAAAACAAAAATTACAGAGCACAAACCTCTAATTTCTTTCCTGCAGATGTTATAGTCAAAATGAACACCCTGAACGAACTGGGAAATAAGCGAAATATCCCAAAAGCTACTTCAATCGAACGAACTTTGTAGCAATGCAGCTGCAAACCTGGAATGCGTGCATGTGTTTGATGGTTTATAAATTATTAAATGCATAATACTGGTAGACTCCAAATTAATAAATGCATATTGAAAAGCTTTGGCAGAGGTGCATCCTGTGTGGTCTCTCTGATCATATTCTTTTCTAAACCTTATTATTGTAAATTCTTTGAATTAGGTGTTGGACCATATATTAAAATAATATTAAGAAAAGGGAAAATAATTAACAGAAAACCCTTCAAGAGCTTCTTTGGGGCTATTGTTTTTTCGTTGCCCATGTAAAATTCTATAAGTTCAAATCTCATAGGGGATGAGGCCTGTGCACTTTGTTTGTAGTACAGGTATGTGATAGTTCCATATTATTGTTACTATATGTAGACCTAGACTCATGAAGCATGAATTAGGACATGTAAACCTTCCTTAATTTCAAAGCTTATTTAGTCGAACTCAGGGGCATTTGATATCTTAAGGATGCTGGATAAATGTGCAAAAAGTTTTTAAAAAATGTAATAGACTAAATTGTTTATAGAGTGCTTGTCAAACTTGTTCAATTATTTTCTTAATCAATTTGTATTGTGTTGTGTGGAGAGTGCAAAATAAATTATTATGATACTTGATTTTGAAAATAATCAAAATGAATAATCAGTTATCAAATGTTGATGTGAAATTCAAACCCATATATCATCTTATTTTCCCTATATAACATTATCTATCTTATCATGTCCAATTTTATTTGCTTAAAATCCTTAAGACAATTCTTTGAAGTTTTGTAGTGTCCACACATACCTGTTTTTATAATATATGAATATGTATTAATATTTTGTTTGGTAAAAGGCCTAAGTCATATATATTATATTAATTTAAAAAGCAATGTCTGCGTTCAAATGGGCACTGGTAGGAAAGAACGGAGAAGAAAACCTCCAGTCTAGCCCATGACACTTTGTCCTATATAGTTATTACACAATTACAAGGGGCATACCCCAGATATTCAGATTTAGCTTAACTTTTCTAGTTAGCTCTAAGTAGCTGCCTCTGTCTCTGATTGAGGCTATATGAGCATTTCTTCCTTATCCTTTACTTGCTTATAGCTCACTCATGTAGGAGATAGTGTTGCCTGTATCCATTTTTGATGATGCTTTATGAGATATTTCTTGTTAATATCCTCCTCCCCTTTACGTTCTGCATGCTATCAATCATTCAAAACTCAAAAAGATTTGTTAAGAAAAGATTAGTCTGATGATAGCCAATAAAAATTTCAAGTGTATATCCCTATGGAAATTTGAGATATGTCAATTAGAGCTTAGAGATAGAATAATAAGAGAACCTGGTGGTGTAAATAGATGTTAATTACATCAATACATTAATTGAAGATTTCAAAATTTTTGTTGTTGCTATCTTTATCTGACATAAGCAAAAATGAATAAGTTTTAATAAAGCTTCCCTATATATCATTAAAGGAACTATAGTGTAGAAGGGAAGATTTAAAGAGGGGCAAAGGAATAGATATAAGGTTCTAAGGAAATCAAATCGAGAGTAAAGTTTCTGATAAATCCTTATCTCTTAATCAGAACTTTAATTCAGTCTTATATGCTGAGAATGATCTTCTAAGTAGTATGAATATTGATGAAATCAGTGCTTATTATAATGCAGATACAATACTGAATATTTAACTTTTTTTATTGTGATGGAGAAACTCAGATATAAATCGCAGGATATAAGATGCTTATAGGAGTAGACTGCTGTAACTGTGTATCCTATAATCTGCATTTATAACCTACATATATATCCTTTCTAAAGGGTATGCCCCTCAAGGGACATAACCCTTCCTAACTTGGCACTAATTAAATACTTCCTAAGTCGGCGATCTAGGAGACACAAGTTAGTAAAGACTAACTAAGAATTAGTTTGATTAAGCATTAACAGTTGCATCCTTAGAAATTGCTGACACCTATAGGAGAGATACATATATTATTGAATGCCATCATTAGAGATATATTACCATGAAGAGGAAGTACGGTCTGTACTGTCAGACCTGTAGGTTTATCTTGATTAATATTCTTAACACTCCCTCCTAACCTGATAATCCTACGAAGAGATATTATATCTAGCAACACCAATATAGATGAATAAGCAAGAATTAATACTCTATATTTGTCTGTCTCTTCTTAGTATGTGGTATCATAGAACACATGATACAAAGTCATATTACTACACTTGTGATATGACAAATCACTGCCACTAGTGATATTATATAGGATAAATCTGAAGAGTAATCTCTTCATTTATCCAAGTTATGATTTCATAGGAATTGGTATTTCCATATCACAACACGATCTTGAGTTTTAAGATCTACTAGAATACAAGATAAACCCAAAGAATACTAAGATTCTTCCTTTATCCAATTTCTGACCCATGAACATAGCAATGTCAACATCACAATATGATCTTGAACTCATCTAGATCTTACTGTAGAAATCTATTGTTTAGCACATTATCTAAGAGATCGTCACCTCTCATAATGTTTTATACAAGTGTTCATTATTTTTAGAGATCATCACCTCTCAAAATAATGAATACAAATGAATACAAATGGTGGAGCCCATAACAATCAATAGCCTGACAAAATAAAATTATTTTATTAATAATCAAGAGAGTACAAATGGATTACAACTCAACCATACCAAGTCTCTTCCTGAAGTGTTGTATCTTCACTCTAAATAGAGGTTTGGTGAGTATGTCTGCTGTCTGATCTGCAGTGCAAATGTATTCCAATTTTACAGAATTCTTGTCTACCATATTTCTTACATAATGGTAAGGAATTTTAATATGCTTGGACCTATCATGGAAAACTGGATTCACTGAGAGCTTGATGGAACTCTGATTGTCACAATGAATAATTGTGGGATTCATAGCTTGCCCAAATAATCCCACAAGTAACTTCCTCAGCCATATTGCTTCTCGGGAGGCCATCGCTGCTGCAATGTATTCGGCTTTTGTGGAACTCTGTGCTACTGAAGACCGTTTTCTACATATCCAAGTTATCATTGCTGATCCCAAATTGAAACAACATCCTGAAGTACTTTTCTTGTCTTTAACACTTCCACCCCAATATGAATCAGTGAATCCATGTAAGTCTAAAGCAACTTTCTCATATTTGAGTTCGAGATTAAGAGTGCCTTGTAAGTATCTCATAATATGTTTCATTGCGACTAGGTGAATCTCCTTCGGTTCACACATAAATTGACTTAAGGCATTAACTGCATAGCAAATATCTGGTCTTGTATTTACTAAGTACATAAGAGACCCAATCATCCGTCTGTAGAGAGTAGAATTTATGGATGGTGATTCTGCAGTTGCTTCCTTAAGTTTATGTAGATTAGTCTTCATAGGAGAAGACATAGGTTTGCAATTCCACATTCCAAATTTCTTTAAAATATCTGATGTATACTTCCCTTGATTTAGTATGATACTATCAGAATTCTACTGTACTTTCAGTCCTAGGAAGTAATGAAAGAGTCCCAAATCTTTCATCTCAAATTCTCTAGTTAGATCTTTCTTGCACTGATCTATGAGATGATCATCACCTGTTATTAGTAGATCATCAACATACAGTATCAGAATTACCATATCATCTTGGGTTAGATACAATTGATGAGTGTTTGTTAATAGTTGCTAGTTTCGATAATCCTTTGGTTGTAGCTTTCACTGAAGGCCTTTTATTTATATAAAATCTGTTATTGTGATTTGTTATTTATGAAAGAGGAAATCATTTATCCTTCATCTTGATTGTTTAGTGGAGCTAAGATAAAGATAAAGATCGATAGTGACATGAGTTAAAAAGAAATTGCATTTTCAATGTTAAAGGCGAAACTAGTGAGGAGATGGCAAAGTTAAGTTCTACTGAATACAACCAGTTCTCGAGACATTGAACTTACACAATGGCAAAGTTTTGTGAGGAGTCTAAACGTTTGATTTAAATGAGGTCGAGCTTGCAAATGCTATTTGATAATTATGAACACCAACTGTTAATACTAGTACTCATCAAATAGATAATTAGTTTACAAAGACACTCTTTAGTTTTAGAAAGATTTTCTGAAAGATAAATTTACACATCTTCAACTTTAGTCCTTCTGATTGTTAAGGTTGTAGCTTTAGTCGGATTGATTTAGTCTGAGATACATTATTGTTATTGGTAAATCATCATTTCCTATATATACTTATCCATGTTAAATTATATATATATACACACACACACATACATACATACATATATATATATATATATATATATATATATATATATATTGTTATACATATTATTATTTTTGTTAATAAATTATTAATTAAATGATGATTAAACCATAGAGACATGCCTTTCTCATATTTGTATGAGATTCAAATCTGCATTTGGAACATATCAATTACAATGGCCATGTTAGTACATTTGCAAAAAATGATCCACTTTAGTCAACATGGTATCAAAGCCTATTGTAGATGTATGAAAGCCAAAAGGAATAATGAGATTATTCATGAAGGGATCTTATAATTGAATTAGAAGTAGCATATCATTTTTTATAGACAAAACTTGAGCAAAGAGAACTTGTGCAAAGATTCATGGCAGCGTATTTCTATCCATAGTAATCCATGAAATGAATGTAGAGCAATGATTGAGTATTGAAAGATAGAGAATTGTTTTGATTAACCGAAAAAAAAAGAAGAAGTCATTGTTGTCCTTCACCCAAGGAATAAGAATCCCTTGACCCTAGCAACCTACCTGCCAATCAAAATCTTCATTGAAGGTATTGTGACATCCATCTAATTAGGTAAGGGGATTCGATAATCAAACGAAACATGATGAGCTTGGTCTTTGGATTTTGAATAGAAATATCTATAAGTTGGCAGGTCATTTTAAATGACTTATGAACTATAAGAAATATATGGTAGGAGCCCAAATGCAAAAAATTATTCTTGAGTGAATGCAAAGTGAAATGAGGTGATGTATGTGCAAAGGGATGGATTCGTACCAACTACTTTAGTTGCTAGAATGGCGGAAATGCCTCTGACCATGACCTAGTTGGTGTAAAGATTTGATGTAGGAGCATCCTGGGGTAGTTGGCTATCCGACATGATTAAAGGATTTTGGTGGAGTTGAGTGGACCTATTTGGGTCTTGGGTAATTAATTTTGATGTATTTAATAAATATTGTAAGCCTTTAAAGGCATTTGGTATTTAATTTCTATTGGAGTCCGACTTCAATGTAAGGGATATTTAATTTGTAGCTTACTGGGCCGACTTGTGGCTTAGTTGGGTATAAGTAGGGGGTGTGGTGAGGTCTTTAGTCATTATTCATTCATTTGGAGGAGGAGTTAGTGTGGAGAGTAGATGGAGAGCGAGTTTTTCCTGAGTTTGTGGACAAAGGGCCGAATGTGAGCAGTTTACAGCAGGATTGTGATTATTCATCCATCTTGGAGAAGAGGAGGTGGTAGAGGAGCAAATTTTGAGAAGGGCTAGTAGCTGAGGCTTGGGAAACAAGGAGATTGCTTGGTGGGCTTGCGAGCACAAGTTTAGATCTTCTTTGGAGGGTTCTACCAGAATGTAGATCTGGATTAGCTAGGGTTTGGATTAGATCTTGAGGGATCTTGCAGAAATATTACTTGCTTTGTATTTGGCCCTAACTGAGAAGGCCTTACAGCCCGACACATTGCATGTAATTAGTTATATTTTATGATAAAGAATTGTGATTTAATATCAGATCTTGCATGGTTATTGTGTTTACGTTGTATGGTTATTTGCTTGGGGCTAGGACATCTCCTTTGGGGTTTCTCCTGCCTTGTGCTGCATCAAGATTGCAACACTACTACCTTAGAAGATACTCCCTTAAAGGAATCCATACAAAAGCCTCTATAAAGCAATTAGATACCAAAGATCACTGATACAGATCTCAGTTTATGGTAGATGGCAAACCCCTGTATGTGAATGAATAAGAATATTCCCCTCCAAATAATCACCTCCATCGCTATTGAAAGTTGGCAACATGTAAATGAAGGGACTGCTTTTGTGTATTAAACACATTCGTCATATTAGATTGATATTGTGATGCTAATCAATAGCCATGTAAAAGAGACAAGGGCAGAGATAATTCTTGATACAAGGGAAGTTAATGCTAATGAGCACAACGAGATGGAAGATTAATATGATATGCAAATGATTCTTGTGATGGAGAACAAACCATGGATGCCCTGGTTGAACCAAAAGCCTATGCGTAGGGCACAATAGCCAAATATCTTATATAAAATCTCAATGATAAGTACAAACTATACCAACCTCTAGAAAATCTATGTGATCTAAGTGAAAAACAGATGGTAAGTAAAATAAAATAACGAAGCGACTCCCAGTGGTCTAACCTTATATTCGATTAGATTAAGAGGAGGAACATCCATTAATATTCGATTTAATATGATACCAAATTCATTTTTGTCATATAAGGGAGAGAGTAATGGATCAAGCATAAATAAAAATTATTATTGCTTAGGTTGTTTCACCTATGGATATAATATGATTTTATATAGAGAGAATAGATAAAATCTTAAAGACCAGTCAATTAGTATCAGTATGGTATGTTGTGAGACCAAACCACAAATACCAAGCAAGAGTAAGTTAAAGACTTCAATATCGATCTTGTAAAGTAAGTAATAGTGTATTGTTTTTCTTTTTACATTCTAATGAAATAGATTACATAAGTTTGTTATATCATTACTATATATATGGATGATATTTTTATCTAATAAAGAGATATGATAAACTTGGCATTATTAAATGTAAAATTGATGTGTAGATAAGTATTAATCATCCTTGAGTATTTTATTTATCTAATCAACTGTAGTCCCTCTCTTATTTTATATTTCTATATGAGCTATTTGCCTTGATCTTTTCTTCCAAGAATGTTCTTGTAGGAAAAAGAGGGAGATTTAGATTCAGAGGGAGACATGTCCCATGAAGGGACATGCCCCTTTACGGCTTATTAAATCACTTTTACACTCGACCATTAATGCGATTGCAGAAACGAAAATTCCTTTATGCTTTCTTGAGAATAATAATAAATGGAAGCAGTTGGCAATATCTGTTGTATTTTTTTATAAAATAAAAACAAAAACAAAAACGTGAAGTCACGTCCTAGCATAGCATATGCATACACGTCTAAATGAGAGTTATATTGTGCAAGGTATAACCTTTGGTGAGAGGTGATCATGGTTGATGGGTTTGATGTGCCAGGGTCACAGGCAATCTGAAGTGGTCGCTAAGTATTGCCCTTACGAAAATTTCCTTCTTATTATGCTGATGCGAAAGTAGATTTGGCCTCATGTGGATGTGGTTGGATCCCTATAGGACACAAGTACTATTTACCACTGCATATTGTCTTCTCCACGTGAACGATTGAAGTATGTGAGTAGGACATATGCTTGCCCATAACCAGTTTTAGGAAAATGATGAAGCATGCTTTGCAAATTTAAGATCTCAAAGGAACTAAATGAGACGATGTAGGATACAAATTTCTGAGAAGCATTTTCATCAAACCTTTGCTAGTGTTATAGCATTTTGTAGCCTCAAGGTTACAGATGCACATGTTGGGCAAGTCCATACAAAGGTGATTAGAAATAGATCAGAACAAGATGTTGTTATAGGATGCGGGAAGACAAAAATTAGTGGGAGTAACATTGCATATGATAGTAGTGATAAATTAGAACATGATGATGTGACAATATTGAGCATCTGGTGATGTGACTTACAGCAAGCTTGGAACCCAACCTTTTGTATGGGAGTGCAACATAAACATAATACCAAGAATATTTAGATGATGTTATTAGAAGTTTCATTGTAACATTGTGGAGATTAAGCATGAAGGACAATCAAACACCCTCTTAGCTAATGTATATAACAAAGTAACAAGAATCGGAATCGGATCGGAATCGGCTAGGCCGAATCAAATCGTGAATCGACCATGAATCGGAATCGAATCGGCCATGAATCGGAAAATTTAAAAAACCCTTGAAATTTAGTGAGTAACTTATTTCATAAACCCTTTATCGCTGATTCGATTCACCGATTCACAAAAAATCGTTTGGCTTGAATCGAATCGCTGAATCGCGTGAATCGCATGAATCGCCGTGATTCTTGGAACTATGTTAATAAGATGTCTTGAGAGAGAGATTGTATTACTTCATATGTTGGAAACCGAGGAGTGAAGTTGGTGAATGAACACATTGAGCGAGCTTTATACTTTGCATATATAGTAATGAAATGATATAGATTTTGTGAGTTGCAAAGTCACTGTTCATGCCCAATTGCTAATACGGGTGTTGACCAATTGGTTGGTGAAAATAATATGTCAATCACAAGCCCTTTGCAAAATATAATATGACAAACCAAAAAGTATAAGAGATTGCGTTCAAGGAAGAAAGAATTTGATGTGTGTAGTCATGGGGCTACAGAGTGATTGAAAACCCTATAAAATGGAGTAAGTAGGAATTTTACATTGCGGGGGGAATTATAATCAATGTTTCATTCCCATTGTTTGAAAAATGCTTATATGGAGACTATTTTCTGATTTGTTGCGTATGGACCCTCACTGGAGCAACTTGTATCAATAATGTTTTTGTGTAGATAAGCATTTTTTAGTATTACATTTATCTACTCACTATATTTTTTCTATTTGTAGTTCTATACATGCTATAAGAGTTATTTGCCTTGATCTTTTCCTTTAAGTCTAAGGATGTTTATTGTAGGAAAAGAAAGTTGGTACCTTACACATGCTACCAAATATTGTGCACACTCAATTCTATGACAATGGCTCTGAAGAAGCTATGCTCTAGAATTCATTAGTCATTTGATGATTAGGCTGGATAAAGTGAGACTCTTGAAGCAAATATCCACAATGACTCAGATAATGAGTATCCTTTCATATTAAGAGGGAGTTTGACACTTTTTCAAAGGCAACGTAGGAGCTCAAAAGATTGATATTTAGAGGGAGTCTAAAAATATGTGTATGACTACATGATTTTGATGGGCCTACCTCTATGTACATAATAAAGAAGTAATGACTTATCACCATAAATTCAGGAAGATCGATATCGGATTCAGAGGGAGTTTGACATGCATCCTTAGACGAAGAGAGCTCTAAGGGAGTAACTAGAGAACTTGACTTCCCAGGATTGTTGTTTAGAGGGAGAAATTTGAAGTGTGATCTCTTCCCTATAAGCAAAAAGTTCGAAGTGAAATCCCTTGTAATGCATTCTTCTTTGTGAGAGAGAATTGAGGCAAAAGCCCTTGTACCACCCTCTGATTGTCGTCAGTAAATATTGTGTAGCCGACGGGTTGATGTTATCGGTTCTTGTTATGTAGAGGGGTGATACGCTTTGAGGCACTTGGAGTAGGTGTTGGACGTGAAGTTGTCTTGGTGGATGCATAGAGAGCTCAGGAGGAGCTGATCATCCAGTTGAAGGCAGTTTAGCGACACTTGGCTCAGGGTACCCAAGAGTTGGAAGCAAAGAAAGCAGCACGGGTAGCTATCAAGGTCAGCTTGATTAAGGAGACAGTATTGTGTTAGTAGAGGCTACAGATGCAATGTGGTTCGGAGACCAGTTTGGTGCAGGCATGGGATGAATGTGAAAGTGGTGTGACAGAAATAAATCTATCTTGTTGTAGTTAGTCAATTAATGTATTTTGTTTTGTTAATCTGTCTCAGATATTTTCTAATTGTCGTCCGAAGACGACTTTTTCTTTTGGGGGGATGATGTTGTCAGTAAATATTGTGTAGTCGACGGGTTGATGTTGTTGGTTCTTGTTATGTAGCCGATGGGCCCCTTTGGGAAGGTTCTTGTTTTTTAGTCGACCGGCCTTTCGGTAATTGTTATGTAGCTGATGGACCCCTTCGGGAAGGTTCTTGTTATGTAGCCGACAGGCCCTTCGATAATTGTTATGTAACCGACGGACCCCTTCGGGAAGGTTCTTTGGGAAGTATATATACACCATCCGAGATCATTGTAATCATCATCAGAAGCATAATGTAATTGGCATATGCGAATAATAAAAGGAGTTCTGCTGTTCTTATCTATTGTCTGTATGCATTAATTCATTTACCCCATGCGGTAAACACTGACTTCATTCATGGTGGTCGCTATTTCACATATGATATGTAATGAAAGGTGATGATCTTTCATTGACATATATAAACAAAAGGCAACCATTGTAAGGTGACAATCTTATAAATGGTAGACCTGTTATCATTAAAGACTTCATTAAGTTGTTGTTCCAAAGTGTTGGAAGTCGTGATAACGAACATATCATGATCAAACTTCATTAAGTTGTTGTACTGGAGTGCCGGAGATCATGATACTTGTCATGATAGAGATCATGACATTGTGATTTCTTGTTAAGTTGTTGTCCTGGAGTGCCGGAAATCAGATAATTCATATCCTTCTAGGATATAACATATTCTTTTGGTAGGCATCAAGGATTTCATGCTAGTGCACATACCAAAAGAATATACGGATGATGAATATCATATGATTGATATTTCTTGTTGAATCATACTTCAGATTATATTTAAAGATAACATCTAAGTTGATGGATTTATGTTGATATTCTTAAATATGCCATTCCAGGAATATCATACTAAGATGATATCTCTTCATATACTTGAGAGCATATTGTGTTCTACAAATCCTCTCTAGCTAGGAGGGAGTGTTAAGGTTGTAGCTTTAGTTGGATTGATTCAATTTGAAATACATTACTGTTATTGGTAAATCATTATTTCCTATATATGCTAATCCATATATATATATATATATATATATAATAATAATTTTTGTTAATATATTATTATTAATTAAATGATGATTAAACCATAGAGACATGTCTCCTCCTCTCCTATTTATATGAGATTCAAATCTGCATTTGGAACATATCAATTACAATGGCCATGTTAGTACATTTGCGAAAAACGATCCATGTTACTCAACACTGATTATGAATAAAAACTGACAGAACCCGGGGAGGGTTTAGTCCTGACAATTTATAAGTCTTTTGAATTTTGTTTCAAATTATATCATAAAAGTTAGAAGGGTGGCAGAGCGTCAAAGTTTCCACACCAGTCCAAGTTTAAGTTATATTGTTAACTATTTCCAAGATCCATCCAGCAGCTAAAAATATTGATACGAATGTTATTAATATTTTCCATTTGAATGTTGATTTGCCTGATAAGGGTGGGGTCAATTAAGACAGGAAGGTTAATGGAAAGCAATTTAAAATTCAAATTCAAATCCTTTCCTTCATAATTTGCCAGTTACTCCCTTATATTCTATCTTTTGTGCTTACCATCTATGTTAATCTGGAAGAAAGATTTATAAAATAACTTTAGGTATCGGTAACATCTCATGTCTCTGTTCTAAATTTCTAAAGTTAGAATAATGTGAGTCTATTACCACTTCAGAAAATGTAAAATTTCCATTGCAAAGTATGAATATTACTATAATAAATAATTGCTTCAACTTGATATGCAATTTCATTAATATTTTAATAATATCAGTGTACAACAGCTGTTAATCAGCCAAAACAGCATAATAGGAGGGACAGTCATATAAAAAAAACCAGACAAAAAGGCAAGCCCAGCCAAAAACCAATGAGGACAGCGAGAAGGGGATTAAACGGAGGCTAGGACCATGCAAGACAAAATTGGCATAGCCAAAGAACTACCAAAAGCATAACAATAAGGAAGACTAGAACAAAAAGAGAGCAAGACAGACAAATGAAAATGTATTAAATTGTATTGAGCTAAGTTTTTATTAGTTAGTATAGAAAATAAAGTTATTAATATTGTTATATAGTTTTTATTTAAATATTATTTTTTATGATTAAAAATGATTTTAGATAAGTAAATAAAATAGGTAAGTAACATTAAATAGGATTTTCCATATTTTTAAAATAATCCAAGTGTTACCTTAGATGTTTATATGAATCACTGCTCGTCAGTGATAACCCAAAGCTTCAAATTAAAATCTCTCTATTAAGGTAATCAAATCTAATCATGCAGGTCAGCTTGCAAATTTGTGAAGCTATCAAAGTGACTACAAATTTATAGCTTTAACTTTTCATTCGCTGACTGGATTGTTATGTTCAATTCAAATGACTTTTCAGAGACCAAAGAAGTAGCTGGATTTATTATTTCAATCGGCTTTATTCTATTATTCTACCATGGCGGAAGACAAACATCTACAAGTATGGGTTTCAGATCAATTACATACTCTGCTGGGTTATACCCAGCCAGCAGTGGTTTCATTTATCATTGGATTAGGTGAGGAAGTCCAAGTCCATGGAGTCTTAAATTGTTTTTTTTGGAATTGAATTTTTCTAATATCTCTTGATATTTCAGCTTAGGCAATGCTCATAAATTTTACTGGCATTTTTGTTGCAGCTAAAAAATCATCTTCAGCTGGGGACTTGGCTAGCCGGCTTTTGGAATATGGTCTTCCATCATCTTCAAAATCATTAGCAGATGAACTTTATACAAAAGTACCACGGAAAACAGGTGGTTTAAATGTAAGTATTTAGCATCTGAGAAAATTGAAATGACTAAAAACAAAAATGATAAAATAACACTTAGGTGTACATTTACACATTCCATACTAAGAGGACATGCTTCAGATCTCCTATCTCCCATTCGAACAAAAAATGAGTAAAAGCATACAAATTTTAACTATGTGCACCACTTCATTTATTTTTTCCCCTTCCTGTTGAATTAATTCGACTCATGCAAATACTTGCCAACACAAATATAAATGTGTGGCAAATAACTTATCTTACATTTATAAAAAAGTATATGTTTTGGGAATAACAATACTCATCACCCAAAACTGAAAGTGTATTACTGGCATCCAAACTAATTATTCTATATTACATCATTAAAATACCTCTTATTGGTAGCAAAATGAGTCAATTTCAGGTCTGATGTATAGGCAGATTTAGAACAGTCAATAACAGTGACTAAGAAAGGTCTTCAAGTGACTAAAATATAGCTTTAGGAGGCTGCTATGATGCCATCTTCACCGCTAAACTTGGGATCAGGTATTTAGAACCACTCATAAATATACAGCAGCTAGAAAGACTCTTGTTTTGATTGTCAAATACTCGGGAACTCTGCAAGATATTCTTCTGTAGCTCATTGCTGCCCCTTGGTACTTTGACACTCAGCTTATCTCACCCTCAAATCCTCTCCAAAGCACCTCAAATAGCCTTGTTAACTTCTGTAGCTTCTTCTCCCACACTAGATACCTCAGTAAGGAAGATATCATGATCCCACATTGCAGATTGAACACAAAGTTTAACTTGGCCAAGAAAGGGATGGATGCTACCTATTGGATGGACGATCTCATCTTTCAATTCAAGTGACACATTCAAGATTGGGGGAGGTCTTATCAAGCTATTAAAATTTACAGCCTCAACATCTATCCGATCCAAGTTTGGAAACAAAATCTGATTGAAGCTTTCATTTGTATATTTATATGACAAAATACCTCAAGAACAATTATACGTATGGAGGATCATAACAAGAAACAATATTAAGAAATTTTACAATGTTTTAGGCAATTCCTGGCTATAAGTTTTCATTTCTGCATCTCTTCACACATTTATGGCTTCACTTTTCTCTTAGAATTTCATCTTACAACTCTGATAGCTGCTTGGAACATTAATAAGGCACCTGCGAATTCACTCTTTTCTTTTCTGTATCTCTTCATTTTTTGCTAGCTATTTTTTCACACCTTTCAATTAGAATAATGTTGTTATATTCAGCTTGTAATGGTAAAGTTAGTTTTAGTAACTTTTTAATGTCCCCTTTGGTATTTTCCCAAGAACTTTGCCCTAAAACCACAATTACATAAGATTAGGGCCAGGGATTACCATAGATAGGGTTTTCATCGTGTAATCCATAATTTGAAGTCCTATAATATTGGTAGCATTCATTTATAATTTTATAATAATAATGTCATAGTGAAAAATCTCTTAATTGATAAGAAACATATATGAGAAACGTAAATCTTATCAAAAGATTGCTAGAATTTACTTTGATGTGATTCAACCATAGAGATGATACGGGAAGAGGGTTTAATGAGGTGTTTGAGAAACCTCTTACCCTAGGCCCAAGAACGGATAAATTGTTCCCCCTTGGCCTCGTGGCTTTTGCCATGCATATGAGATGGGCTACCTAGTGTGAGGTCTTATTGTCATTTCCCTCTATCTAGTCACCCTTACCTTGTCTCCCCTGATTGAATGTCTACTTTCCATAATAGGGTTTGTTTGTGTTCTACACAACAAGGTTTCATCACAAAAGTCTAACCTTCCCAAGCTCAACGATGGTCCACCTTGTTTCCCTTTGGCCCCATGGAACTTAGTCAATGCACAGAGGGGGATGCTTGTATTGGGACTCAAAATCGCCTTCCCGATTTGAGTACCATTCCAAGTTTTTTGAGCCCTTTAAAGCACATTTAATGCATGTGTACCTGGCTGTCCTTTTGAGGCCTAAGAGGTGTTTAATGTTTCTAACACCTTGCATTTAGCACATTCGTGCGTCTTGTGAAGATAAATTGCCATTCCGAGTCATTCCGCGAAGTTTCGTTTTGAGCAATGTCCAAATTTGCAGTGTCAAACAGCAACATGAAGCCTAGTTTGCATTTGAATATCTTGCACCCAGTAATGTTTTGTGACTCCCCGCTTTGGAAATGTTTAATATGCATATTAGAGAACCTATGTTTGAGATTTCAAGTCATTTCGATATGTTTTGACTAGGTTTTGAATCCCCCAAAATCGGTTGTTTATTGTTGTCATGCTGATGTAAATTGTTCAGAATTCTGGGAGGCCCTGTTTGACTTGTTATAACTTTAACCTAGTTGACCGAAATGAGATAATTCCTTTTGCATTGCATTCTAGAGGTCAGAGACTTGTTATGTATCAATTTTGAACTTATGACAAATCTGTTTGATCAGTTTTCGAACGCGATTCCAAATGCAATTTCTAAAGTTTTGCTGGTGTCATAAAGTGCAGAGTGACCAGTACCTTTGTTCGGGATGTCATAATTTTGAATCCGTGATAGGTGAGATCAAATGGATTGTACCATTGTACTCTACTCTGAAAATACTTTGAGCGTGCCAGTTTGCAAGTCTTGACGAATTTGTCTGCACATTTTCCCAAGTCCATTTTGTTTGCAAAAATCACTTTTCTGCTACCATTCCTGTTTCTGCAAATCCAAGTAGCTCAATTTGACCGCTCGCCAAATTTTCTCAGTTATTCGTCATGAGCCCAAATACTAGAATTATACTCTCCTTGTGATAGTAAACCAACGCCCCAATTTTCGTTCCCTCAAGTGTTAGTTTGCCTTGTTTGCAAAGCCAAATCCGAATGCGTTTTATGGTTTTATAACATGTTTTCTTGTAGGCAGTTTTGAGAAGACAACTTTGACGGTCAATATCATTTGATTGAGTGATCGTCATGACACGAGATTTGGCAGGGTGCAGGAATGTGGAATAAAGACTTAGAATATCTGTTTTTAGAGCTTGGTTGGGTGTTTTGGTCAGTTTTTAAAGCTAGTCAAAGGACCTCTTGGCACGAAATTGGTAGTTTGTAGGAAAGGTTGAAGGTCAGTTTTAAATGATGCGACAGTGATTGAGTGTCGACCAAATTAGTTTCAGAAATGGATCAATTTGCCAGCTGTTCATCGAACTAGTTTGAGATGTCAGTTGTTCGAAAATGAATTTTTTAAGCTGGACCCACTTTGGAGCCCGACTAATTGCATCTGGATGATAAGAAGTTATTGATTTTATATGTCTTTTAAAAAGGTTAAGATATCTATGTATGTCTCGCTAGGTGCATATCAACTTATGAGGTAGCATGATTGTATAGTGTGCTATATACCTTTCGTAGGCAGTGAAGGCAAATTTTGAAGGAACCATTGAACATGTTACTTGAGCTTTTCTCATAAGGCGGTATAAAATAAGCTCATAATTTGGGAAAGGGAACCCAAATAGAATCCAAGGTCAAGTATGAACAAGGTAAAGTTCATCCTGCCATCCAAGATAGGTTGCCTTAGTCTTTGCATATGGCATTAACCCATTCTATGTTCCCTTTGGAATTGCCATTTAAGCATACACCCCATGTGTGTTAAGATAAAAGGGAGGGGGGGGGGGGGGGGGTGCTGCCTTTTATGTAGTTTATAGGCGGCAGTGCCATCAGAAGACTGGCTAGCGATGTGGACATTTAAAAAATAACATCCTCAGCCATGTTGGTGCTCACCATCCAAGGTCATGGAGATAAATGAGAAGACAAGAGCTACTTGGACACGGTGATGAAGTATGGAAGGGCCCTGTATGGGCAGGTAGGATGAGATCACCTATGCATAACAAGTTCTGTGTTGGTTTTTATCCACCATTGAATCGAGGGCATTATGTTATGGCATAATGTGGAGGGTCCTTGGCAAGTCTGCAAGAGCCGCAATGTTTTTAAATATTTGTGCAGATAATGAATTGCTCCTCTTTTTGTTGAGTCTTTGTTGGGCTTTTGAGACCGTTCGCATTATGGAGAGGCACCGCCTTATGCCCTGTTTTGTTCCAACATATACATTGGTAATTTTTCCCAATCTGTGTGTGAAAAGTGAGAATTGGGCCATGGACTCAGTTGAGGACCATAAATTTTTCTCTTCTTCGGAAAACTTGTTTTCTGCTCAACCCAATCGTAGGCTGCTCTCCCTTGGTTCCTAGTCATCTTCACCCATATTTGATTCCATGTATTTACTCATAGTATTATTGCCCTTGCTCAGTAGTTCCGTAGCAAGTGCTTTCGGACATTTTCCAGGTTCAAAAGGAACCGCCACCCACTCGACCTATTGATTGGGTGATAAATTTTCAGACAACAAGCCACTGAGATGAGTGTGTTGCTCAAGCTCTCACACTTGTATTAATAGGGAATCAAAATAATGTTAGCTTGGTATGACGATTTCTAAACTTTGCACAAAGCAATGAAAATGAAGAAATTTCCGCTTGGGAGCTTAGTCCCACATTGAGTGTTCGGAGAAACTTTTTATTGTTTATATGCACAAACACTTCAACAATAAGATGTCTTAAAGACAATGCCTTTTGAAGGCAAGCTCTTGCGCATGGGGCCCATGGTGAGCTGGAGGCAACCTTAGAGAAATTTTGACCAAACACGTAGATTAAATGCTGATGTGGCATGATGACATGGCAAACCGATGATGAATAATAAACTGACATGTGGCAAGGACCCTCCAGACGTGGCGCAGATTCCAAGGTGTTGATATGGCGGACAGTGACACGTAGCGCAAGGTCGCTATGTCACTAGTGACATGGCAGTGGTGAGATGGCATAGCAACATAGCGACAAGCTGCCACATGGCAGAGTTGGTGATGTAGCAATGGTGATGTGGCATTGGTGGCGTGGCAGATGATTGGATGGTGACATGGACAGAGGTGTCACGTGTCGCGACGTAGCTATGTCGCGATGTTGTGCCGACCATGTTGATGTGGATGACATGGCGACATAATCACAACGTGACATGTGACATTCGACCAGTGATGTGGTAGTGAGCAGACCAAATGAACTAGATTGCACCATGTGGCAGATCGGATTACTATCGCCATGTCACCAAGGAAAGATGCAAGGAGGATAAGCATGGCGACATGGCGACCCAATCAGAGGTTGCGCCACGTGGCAGTGGGCCCAGAAAGGCATGGCAGAACAAGGACCAATTTGGTGGTGGGTGGCGGAGGTAGATGATTGTGCAGAGACAGACGAATCAGAAGGTGACACGTCATAGGAAAGTCAAACCTAGTTTGACCCGGGAAAATGGTGAAAAATTTCAAAAGTGAAAAATTAATATTTTATTATTTTCTCCCTTTGAAATCATGTGCAAAAGTTTTTCAATAAACTTGATATTTTAACCTATAGTTTAAACTTTAGGATAAAATTAAATACTTTCAAAAGCAAATGTAGTCTCAGAGCCATGCCAGGGTCCTGAAATTCATTTTGAGATTTCGGGCATCTTCGATGCGCCAATATAGCACTATTATATATCGCCGAAATTGGGAGAGAATGAACTTTCCATTTTTGGAGTTTGTTTCTGCATAGGAAGCCACTGGTTCAAGTTATTCAAGGTTTTGCCTTGGATACCCATTTTTCGGTTTGATTCAGTTAGGATAGTTCAGATTTGATTTCCAGTGAAATGGTGAACTGGATGAACATAAGAGGCAGTATGAATGCCGATAGGGGCAGATTTTGTCATCTCCAAGTCAATTCAGTGGATGGATTATCAACATTTCAGAGATTTTGGCAAAACAAGGGTTTTCATCATTTATAAGAGATATTCTCAGTTTGTTACAGAACAATGATGAGAATCATATCAAATTTCAGTTGTAGAAAGATGAGAGACATTTTGCAACAATAGGGAATGAAGATTCAAGTGGACACATGTCACTTCCAGATCAGATCTGGGATTTCATTTTTTCCCTATATCTCTCTTTCTGATTCATTGTGGATGTTCCAATCTTGAGTTTTCTTAGTATTGTGAGACCAGGGTTCCAATTTTGATGTGTTTCAATTACTGTGATACCATTCTCTTTAGCATTTTTTCTCTCTTGTATGAACAATAGTACTTAAGCTAATATAGATAGTTCTGATCTATTTAGTGGTTTTATAAGTTGTTTACATGCTTTTTGAATGTATAATTTCAAAGAAATGAATACAAATGAGCAAGAATCTTCTTAGTTTCATTCTGATTCTTGTCTCCTATCTTTGTGATCTGCAATGTAATGTGGTTTAGAGACAAAGAACTTAGACCCGTTTGCATCCCCTTAAGGTTGCATGTCTAATATGTTTTTTTGTTGGAACAAAGAGCCAAGTAAATGCTTAATGTATTTGACAGGGTTGCTGGTTATTTAAGAATGATATTTCATGAGAATGAGGTTTTTATGAACACCGATGTCTAATTCACAAAGTGCTAAGATAGATCTGATATCTTGATGTATGAAATATGTCATTGGTATCATAGATGTATGTGTGTGATTCATGGAATTGCCCAATAGATTAGGCATTGATTAGCTATAGGATCAACTTGTTCTTACTGCTGCATATTTAGGGATTTGCTGAAATCAAAATTATAATCACCCATTTCCCTTTCCGTTTAAGAGCTAAAAGGATGCCCTCACTCTACTTATCAATTTCTTAGGTCATGTCATTAGCTATTTCATGTCTATGATCTTTGCATAAGTACAAAAGATATAGGGGTTCTAATCTGCTTTGTTTTAGATTCAGTTGTATACTTTTTGGAACAATGGTACTATATGAAGAATCTAATAGGTCCACCCACCTAGGTTTTACAGAGCCTGAAGTAGAAGAAGGGTCTAACTTTATAGTTGGCCCGGTGTTTGAAAGGATATGTTGCAGATGGGAAGTTGCTGCCCCTAGATGTATTCTGTTCTCATTAGTTTAATTTGAAACCGTAACATTTCAAAACACCAATAGCTTGGAAAGTGACCTCATCAGTGTTTCCTTGATTGGGAATCCTCACTTTCCCACGGTGGCAGATCTTGATAGTTAGAGATGAAAACACATATAGTATTTTCTCAGCCTACTTATTCAATATGCTCATTGTTGCCCAGAAATAATGATAAACAACAATAAGGAAGAACAAAATAGGTACAAAAGATGCAAGACATTTATCCTGGGAAAACCTTTGTACTTGAAGGGAAACCTAGCCACACTAGAAAAATATCTCTTTTATTGATAATAAAATGATTTAGTACAATGGTTTCCATTGAATACAATATATATAAAGAATTGAGAGACTCTTTAGCTCACAATTGAAGGTCTCTTCAATTTCTAAAAACAAGTCTTTTCATATTTCCAAATGCGCTCTTTGCAAGAGGCATGGCGTGTCTTCATATAATATTATCTCAAATAAATATCTTAAACTCCAGCTATAAACATAATATATAGGTTTTATTTTATTTTCAACATATAACAAAATCAATGATAAAGATCTCTATCGCAGCTACAATCTTCAACACTCCCTCTCAACAAGAGAGAGATCTTTAGTATGGTAGGCACAGATAGCTGCAACCAAATATGTCAATGATAAATTCACATCGCATTAAAACATGTTATTTCAACATAACATAATTCACCATAGTTACTTCATAAGCACATAAAATTGAAGTCATGGAGTCCCACACATGACTTCCACCATGCCTACTTGTAGAGGGTGGTCTACCATACCCACTCATAGAGGATGGAACGAAGGCTTTCAGCTTTGACTTCTCCTAGAGAAGAATGCATTTCTACCATGTCTACTTGCAAAGGGTGGTCCACCATATCTACTCGGAGAGGGTGGAGCGAGGGCTTTCACCTCAGACTTCTACTAGAGAAGAATGCATTTCAACCATGTCTATTCATAGAGGTGGAATGAGAGCTTTCACCTCAGACTTATCCCAGAGAAGAATGCATTTCCAACATGAAGAAGAATGATTGAGATTTTCTCTCAATAGGGGCTCTCTCTTAGCAGATCATCACAATAAGATAGCTGATTCCAATGAGCTTGCAAAGGGTTAGACATCTCCTTCTGTCATGTAATCTCTCTATGAAGCTGAATATACTTACTCTGAATTTTCTTTATCATCATGACTACATACAACATCTTCATGTCCATGAATCCCTCATCATTTCATTCATGCGTCCTCCAACAAAGAGAGATAAATAATAATTCATAAAATCAATCTATCATTAAGAGATATATAGAGATTAGTGCTCAAAGAGAACACTATTCCCAGTGCTGTAATATTCAAGATATAATCATAGGATACTTATTTCTTTCAAGAGTAGTTTCCATGCAAATTCACCAATGTTTTTAACTCAGCTCTGCAAAAGAGAGCAAAATGTCCTTCACCCAACAAGAAGTCCAGGAGTTTATTTATTGGCCATGAAACTGGAAAACAAATGCAAACAAGCACACAAATAATTGATCTCAATATTGAATAATAAATGCAGACCTGAATTCATGAAATAGAGAGGAAAATTTCTTTGATTCTGAATTTACATCTTTTCTATCACTCTGGTTTAAGATGCACACATACCCCTAAATTCCTTTAAATAGAAAGAATCTCGAAGCACATAGAGCACAATAAAACTTATCAATGGGAAAATCCAGAAATTTTGTGAAGGTAGAATTTGATGGAATAAACTTAGTTTGATATGCATTAACGGCTCGTTTGGCTGCTGGCATAGGAATTGAAAATTAGAATAGAAAAATGGAATGAGAATGGAAATGGGGAATGAGAATAGAAAAGGGCAATTCCAATCTTGTTTGGTTCACCTAGAATTTGATTGGGAATATGTTAATCCATTGTTTGGTTGTACAAAAATGGAATAGGAATAAGGTTAAGTTTTGTATTTTAAAAAATATTTCCCTTGAATTTAAATTTTTTTTTGGTTAATTTTTTCAATAATGGTAAAAAGGTTAATTTATTTTCATTTTTATTTCATTTCATTGAAGTTAATGAGAAATATATATATATATATATATATATATATATATATATATATATATATATATATATATATATATATATATATATATATATTTAAAAAAAAAACAAAAAAACAAATAGATATAATAAAAAAATGTAAAAAAAAAATTAAAACTCATTAAACTAGTAAAATATGTTCATTTATATACGAAAACACACAAAAATTAGTCTCTACGATAATACTTGAAAAAATTATGCATGCGCAATCACAACAGATTTGAAAAAATAATGTAATTTGAAAAAATCAGATTGGGAATAGGAATGGCCTACTCCAATAATAGATATTTTTTGGCATAGACATATGCTCATTTTAGGGGCAAAATTGGAATATGTCTTCCTATTCCCAATTTTGATTGAGCGTACCAAATATCGAATATAAAAATATTCTAATTTTCTCTTCCTATTCTAGTCTTACACCAGCAACCAAATGGGCCCTAATAGTCTTCATAATATTCCTCCCTGTTCTTACCAAAACTGATACTATTTATGTTGAATTGATACCCAATTTTTTAAATTTCCATTCGTCCCTTTATGAATAAGCAAAAGAATGTAGAAATTTAATTGCTTAAATAAACTGCTATTTCTTTTCCTTAATGTGAATTAATAACATCCAAAAAAAAAAAAATCTTGACCAATATTAAATTTCAAACCCTACAAAATTGAATAAAAACTAAAAACTAAAACCTTATTTAATCAAATATCGATGCTTGATTGTTTGTATGATCTGAAACAGACTGCCTGTCCTACCCTACTATGACAATCTGTATTTGCGTTTCCTTCAAGTGGGGTTCACTTTGAAGTTGACACATGTGCTCATTCACAGCTAGGAGTGCTTTAGATGGAATGCAACGTCTGTTGACACAAGTTCCTGCAACATCTCCTTCAATAATGGAATTCTTGAGGCCCTTTTCAATCAGCGTGAAGTGCAATGTTGTTTCCTCTGATGCTAGCACGAATAAAAACAATATTGTAATCAAGAGGAGCAGAAACAACACCTCTGTTTTTCAAAACAACAATAGAAATCCTAATCCTCCTTTGCGATCCAACTCTTCTCGGATGCTTTTACAACGAAACAAAATGTTCTGTTGATAAAGCCCTTCTTCCTTTCAATCCCATTAGGTTTCTTGATCTTGGCATATTGCCTTAGGCAAATTCTTCCATGGTATCGGAGCCATAGGAGCATACATTTCATAGCTTTGGGATAGTTCTTTGCTTCAATTGTTTGAGAGATTCTATTAAGATCTAGGAAGCAATTTTTTGTGGGAGTGTCTAGAACAAGATCTAATCTCACCATTGTGTTTGGGGGTTTGTTTTGACGAATTTTGTCCAGAAATTCGCTTATATTGGGTGGAAGTCGAATCTTTTTTGCAAATTCGGCTAGTATGACTCGTTCTGCAATTAGCTTTTACAATGTTTTGAAAAAAATATTTTATTTTTGTGGTTTTCAAAATTTTCATAGATATAATGAAGGATTATTTTCTGGCAAGATTTGTTTTTCGAGTTTAGGAGACGCTCTGTTTATTTTTGTATATTTGCAAACAATTACTAGAAATAATTTATTGTTAAATTGTTGGTGACATCATCAACCCTTGAGCACCCAACAACAAGGCATATAACGTAGCAGTCATCATGACATTCATGTTACCTCCCATTTGTTTTGGTAAATAAATTAAAATTCTTATTACCCTACAAATGTGGGATTTTTCTTAGGGCTTGATGGTGTGACTTAGTCAACGGTATCACCTATGCCACTAGAGGCACTCTTTTATTTGCTATTGGACTTGCACTCATTGCCCAAGTGGAAAGAGATTTTGAGCACTGCCTAAGCGACACAATTAGAGTGATGACCTCTACTTTCACCGCCCTCCTTTGGTGGTAGCCCACATGGCTTGACACAAGAATAGACTAATCCAGAGTTGCCACACAACGAAAGGATGTGGCAACACTAGATCTTCCCATGTGGACCTATAGTGCCTTGTCACCCTAATGTCCCCTTAAATGCAAATAGTCCCGTATTTTTTGCCATAGTGCAGGGTTTACATTAAATTTGACAGATGTCCAGCTGTTGGAATCTGATTATTTTCTTTTTCTTTGTTGGTCAATTAATCGTCAATTTTAAGGTGGTGGATTTTTTGTCATTGTGACCCTGAATTTGACAGCTGCTTGGACGTTAAAATTGGGATTTTTCTTTTGCTATGATGACCATTTGACTATCAAATTTAATGTAGTAATTTGCTAACATCAACAAGGTTTGAATTTTTACACCCATTACCATTTACATTTTCAGATTTGTAGTCCAACTTTGAGGGCCATAACATGTTCATACAGCCTCTTTTTTGAGTGTATTTTTTAAAATTTTGGGTAGAATCTATTGAATTTTTCAGTGGTGGTGTTAGTTTCTTGTTTTCGTGGACAAATTTTGTAGGATCCTTGATTTTGTAACTTTAGAGGCTTTATTCGGGCTAATATGAACACATTTTTAAGTGCCTTTTTTTTGAAAGTGCATAATTTTTGTCTGCTTTCCAGATTTGCTATTAGGTTGTAGCCTTATTTGGGCAAAAATATCATTTTGAATTCTAGGTCTTTGTTTGGCTGTTTGTGATCATTGTAATACTAGGGTTTCAGTTTGATCCGTACCAATATTGATTTGAGTTTGATTTGGCCTCATTGAGGTAGTTGTAATCATTAAAATCAAAAGTCCACTTAGCCCCATTTTCGCAAGTGGTACATACATTATATATAAAGTGCCCAAATCATTATTTTGGGGAGTTCTTTGATTGATTGCAATGTGCATAGTGGGGGGTGTAATGATTTGTTGATGTCATTTTTTCATGGAAGAAGTGTATCATTGATGTAACCATGGCATATATATCACATGTTACTATCATGAGTCATGACTTTGATTGGGGATAATTATGATGTAATGTCCCCACTTTAGCAGTTGACAAAGTGTGTGTGCGCTAGCCTAGTTCTACATGGTCCCAAGGGCTAACGAAGGGTTTAAAGTGATCGTATAGTGTTTTGGCCTAGCCATCTTTAGTTTGGACCAAAATGGAGTTGATTTACTTAGTCTCAGAGATACTTATAGATCCGTTCTTGGCATTAGAGGATGTCTATCCTCCCTTGTGACATTCTAGACGTCATTCCCTTGGGGTTTGGCCTTTGAAATTCATTGCTATCAACTTCATTAATAGACAGATTGGGTGTTTGTTCATATCGTCCCCACTTTTTGTCCGATGCTTATGCCATTCTCAAGGGATGATTTTATGAGGATCTTGGACTGATTGAAGACAAATTATACTGTAGTAGCACTGCACTGCAACACTATTCACGCCACTGTAGCACAAAATTGTTCATGTTACTGTAGCAGCAAGATGGGAAATCATTACTGGAACATTATGTTATAATGTAGGAGTAAATAGTGAGTTGAAAAGTTTGCTATGTGTTTGATTTTATTAGTTTGCAAAAATAATATTATTTCAGCAGAAGTTCAATCTTCAGTTTGCATATTATTATAAATTCTTTCTTGTTCATGTTATGTGATTTCAAATCAATGCAAAGACATAAAAACAAGCGAACATTTTATTTCCGAAGCCATAAAGGGGTCTAAACATGTAACAGAGAGATAAAGAGTTGGATGCAAATTATTTGACTAAATTCCTATCAGCAGTTGGTTTAGCTTTTGGGCATTTTTAGGGTGCCCATTACATACGAGTCATGGGAAAAAATAAATCATCACACATTGTAGATGGCTTAATCTCTTGCCTTAGACTCATTCCCGAGCCAAAGTTTTGAGTGAATCCAGGCAATTTAGGGAGAAAAGAATAACCATATCAGATTACTATTTTTTAGTAGCATAAGGTCATCTTATTTATTTGAATTCTACCCTATGTTCATAGGTATTGAGTGCTTGAGCACAATTGAGATAATTGGGAGCAAGAGACCCACATGTTCCTCCATACCCAAATGATTCTTTTGTAGATTGCTTCATTCTGCTTGATGATGTAGATAATATTCCTTTTGATGATGATACCTTACAACTACTATCTTGTTGGATTTATGATTTAGAGAGTGATGAAGATTCAAAACTCTACATGCAACTTCTATTGTTGCTTTTGTTGTGATGTGGAGCCTAATTAGACTCGGAGGTTTATTTGGTGCGGTTTCCCCCTAGATTATTTCTACGGGGATTTGGGGGTAGAGCCCCTAAGATGAGGTCTTGGGGCAGTGCCCCAAACGCGCTCCCTGTCGCAGTACAGGGTGGGGTTTTTTGGGGGTAGCGCCCCTGAAAAGCCAAAATGACCTTATATTGTAAAAGGTGTCGGATGCTATTTTTCTATTGGTCGACTTATTCTAGCCCTAATTTTGTAAGCAGAAAAAGCTTATATAAAATGACTTAGGGTTAGGGATTTCCTAATGTATGATGATATTGTAGCTTCTTGCAGTGGTATAAGGTGAGTGCCCTTTACTAATGATACAATCTATAACTAAGCCTGTCTCTGCCTCTCCTTCCTATCTAGTCGGCTGGAATCATGAATAGTGTGATCCGAGAAGTTGGGATTATGAAGTTCAGTTGGGTAGCCAAGTGGCCTAGTGGTGATAGAGCATGAGGGGACTCATATAGTATTCTGGCATGAGGGGATGGATCGCGGATTGTAGTCACTGGATAATAATAATATTGGACTTTCTGTTGGTGGACGTAGCCCAGGGATTGGGTGATCCATGTTAAATCTGTGTGTCTTGTGTTCTCTTCAGTGCGATCTATTATTTTCTAATATTGGTTATAGTTGCATGTAACTATTATTTTTGTCTGTGGTTAATCCTAACAACTCTTTATGATGCTTGTATTCCTATAGTCTTGGATTCTTGGAAGTTAGTGCAGCAAGATATTTTTTGTCTTCCAAAAATAGTTTCAGTGGATGATTCTTGACAAACATTCTAGCTGTTTTTTGTAGTCTTACATTACAGATTTGGGAGACACTATTGATGAGATTTATCTTCTCTTTAATGAAGACAATCCATCTTCACTTATTGCGAGGGAACACTATTACCCTCTTCTTCATTCTCCACTTGATCATTCTTTCAAGGTTGACATGATTGTGAATCTTTTGATACAATATTTGGAGGTCTCTTTATCTTTAGAGGAGACATTTGATTTTTTGGAGATTGATATTTATAGGTCTCTTCCTTCATTTGATATGTTACATTGCTTGATTTAGGTTGATCATGCTTTGTGTTGGTGACTCCTATTCAATTTGTAGAAACACCGTACATTTTGAGGTTTCTTCTTATAGATTGGGAGGCTTCTTTCATACACCTATGGTATTGTTTCTTCTTATGGAGAGGAATGTTGTTTAGTTTTCATTGAGCAGTTTCTACATTGATTTTGGAGCATCTACTATTGGTGTATCTTCTACTTTGGGGTGGGCATGTTTTTCCAACTTTCTATTCAAAGGAGAAATCTTTTTCTTTGGAGATTGTTTACAATCGGTGACAACTGGTTCCTTGTTTGGCATCCTCTATTGTGATTAGGCAAGTTCTTGATTGGTTTGTGACATCTTCATTATCCAATGACATAAGTAGATTTAGAGACATCACCTTCATACTCCATTTGGATTCCCCTTTCTAAATCCACAATGGGAAGCCTTCCTACATTTATACTTGGTCTATCTTGTTCCCAAGGGGAGAAATGTTGTTTGTAGGTATTGGTCTATTTTTGGCCGTTAAGCACTCTCCGTTCTTGTAGGACATCATTCATTATGGTGCGATATCATGACTCATTTTTTCTTGCCTATGGGGCAGGGGGTAATTGATTGTATATACATGACGCATGTAGTCTTGGGGTGTCTTGAGTTATTCATCCATGCATCTTATGTTTTCATCTCTCTTTTTGGAGGTAAGTTTTGTCCCACTAGGGTTTCTCCTTCTCCACTATATGAGATATTGGGTGTTTTGTATTCCATCCATCCATGCATCTTATGTTTTCATCTCTTTTTTGGGGGAACTTTTGTCCAACTAGGTTCTCTCCTTTTCTCCACTTTATAAGAGATTGCATTGCTTTTGTAGTTGCATATTGTACATGGGTACCTAACATGGCCTAGTAGCCAAGGCCCATCTTGCGTTGTTATCTAACATTGTGAATTTAAGTGCAATACCCGAAGTTGCACTTGGGGGAGGGGTGTTGGTATAATTAATTAAATTATAATTAACTATTTACTTAAGCTTACTTGGGTTAATGCATACATAGTATTTGCATTTCAGACACCTAGTAGTTTGCATCTTATTCTAGTATATGGCATAGGAGAATACCACTTTAGGTGGTGATAGTTCTTATCTCATTTCCACTTTGTGTAAGATCTATCTTTGGTGCACTTATCACATTATTATCCTCCCATTGTTTGTGCATACTTCATTGTACAATGGAGGATGATCCATCTCTGGCGGACATATTGTTGGATATAATTGATTAATTGTGTGTTGTCTTTGATGTTACACAAATGTCATATCAGTTGACAGACAGTGCTTACTGAGCTCACTTGGTCAGTGAAGATAGTTTTCCTTGTCTATCCAGTGTTCACAGGTTTACTCTGAACAGATGACAGTCTCAATTGAGCTCACTCGCGCGTCAAAGGAATTTAGGCAGAAAAGAGTGTTAACCGAGCTCACTCGATTAACAAAGAGAAAGTTGGACAGAGTAAGTATTCACTGAGTTCACTCGGTTGCCAAAGGATTTCTGCAAGTTTGCAGTGTTAATCGAGCTTTTGTTGGTTAACATAGGAAATAGTTCCAAAGTTAGTTTTTACCGAGCAGGGTCGGCTTACGAAGGATTTTCTTATTTTGGCATATGAAGCTTAATTACTTTATGTATTGATTCTAGCCGACTATGATGATGAATATTGGTTATTGTAATTTGAATTTAGGCCGACTTGACAATCTGGAAGGCATAAATAAAAGGTCAAGTTGAGATTTCTAGTGTGTGCAAATGTGTTGATTGAATTGAAAAATAAAGAGAGGGAGCGAACTCGAAGGATAAGCAGGTATCCTTGTGGAGCAGGAAAGTAATATTCAATTAGGAAGAATCAAGTTTAAGCAGAAAAGAGATCTTGATTCAGCAATTCAGTTGCATCACAATCAGGTCATTTCATTGTTACTTTCTAACCGTTGTAGCAGTGATCTAAAATCTCTTAACAGAGTTGGTTTAACAGCCAGTTGTAAATCTTCTAACAAGGTGGCAATTCCATTGAATTGTTTTAAGACCTCTTGCAAGGCCACTCCTTGCAAGGTGATTAAATTCTCTAACAGGTCACACCTAACAGTGTGTTTTGTAACCTTTAATAGGGTTGGCTCCTAATAGGGTTCACTTTAGAAGAGTGAAAAATAGTAATTAGTTACATTCTAGGTTGCCGGTTCGTGGTTCGGTTCTGGGTTCGGGTTCGAGAACCGGTTCGCTGGTTCGACGAAATTTTGGAAAGGGGTTTGGGTTCGTTAGTACAAAAACATGTAAAAATTAAAAAAAAAAAAATATATATATATATATACATTTTTATGAAGCATGAGTTAAAATTAGAATGTAGCATAGTACCATAAACACATTTAAAACTTTAAAACAGCATAAACAATAACATATCAATGTATCATGGTGAGCATACCATCATATAGTAACATAGTTCAATCAACTTCAACATCAAAGATGAAAGATTCAAAACATTTAAAATGGTGTCATTGTTTCACGTTCAAGTGTCATTGTTTCACGTTCAATGTTTAACAGTAACTAATAGAATGAAAATCGATTAAAATTCTGAATTTCTAGTTCTAAGTTCTTCATTCTTCATCTTCATCTTCTTCATATTCATCTTCTTCTTCTTCATCTTCTTCTTCTTCTCCTCCTTCGCCTATGCTATTACTTGCACCAAGGCCAATGGGATCAGCAACAGAATCAACAATGGTATTGACATCGAAGTCATCAAAATCATCAATTGTAAGCGCAGCAGTGGAAGCATCCAAGTCCGCAATCTCTGCATCTACATCTCACTTCTTTGTCTCCCCTTTTTTGTATTCTTGACTCTTGTGCGAAAGAAGGCGCAAGTTGTTATGCACAAATACCAGGTTC
This sequence comes from Cupressus sempervirens, assembly GCA_028749045.1. Taxonomy (NCBI): domain Eukaryota; kingdom Viridiplantae; phylum Streptophyta; class Pinopsida; order Cupressales; family Cupressaceae; genus Cupressus; species Cupressus sempervirens. The sequence continues at coordinate 27,881,940 of CM053787.1, forward strand.
TCGGCTCTTTTTGATTGCAACCTATTGCGCTTCACCGAGTGGATGAAAGAATAGGTGCTCCAATTTCTTTCTGATGCAGAAGAACTAGCAACCTATAAAGACAACATAAGGTAGGCAATTAAAAAGGAATTAATTCAATCTTATTAAAAAATTCTTTTGAAGATAAAGTGAGCTAATTAAAAAATAAAATAAAACTTACTTGTGATATAACTTTGATTGCAAGGGGCTGCAATGTTTGGAATTTTTGGCCATGGAGGTACCACCAACCATGAGCATGCTTCTTGAACCGATGACGAAGAGCATCATTACTTAGACTTGTAGCATTGACAAATGCTATGAACTCATCCATGATTAGATCTCTTATATCATCATCAGGAAATATTCTTCTAAATGCTGCCTGGTACCTCTCAGACACTTCCATATCTCTATATGGTGGCAACCTTCCTAGTAGATCACAATATTGTGAGCTATAGTATTTGGGGGTCAAGGCATAGGCAAGCAAATGTAATGGAGTGGTCATTTTGTTCCATCTTTCATTAATAATTTTTTGCACTTGTTTGAAAAAGGTCTCTTGCGGATCTTGCTCCTGCTCATTTATAACTTGCCTGATCTTCTCAATCATTGAGTCTATGCCATCATAGATCTCTCCAAGGCAAGGCCTATCCATGTCAGTGTACCTAAGCATGCTCATAATGGGCTCGGTGATCTTAAGGAGATATTCCACACGTTCCCACCATGAGTCAGCCAATAGCCTATCCTTTATTTTGTTTGCCCTTTCAGTGTTCTTTTGCTTCCATACACCCCAATTGTTGCTGATTACCATACTTTGAAGTGCATCTTTCACTTGCACAAGTCATCTTAAGACGATTATATGTGATGCAAAACGGGTCTCAGCAACCTGTGACATAAATTAGAGCAAAAAACAACTATTAGATACATATTTTAGAAAACTAAGAAAAGTATACACATTGGCAATTGCACAAGTAAAATATGAAAAATCAGAAATTGTCAAATATTAAAAATTAAATTACTAATTTGAGTTCAAGTTCATTTACTTTCAATAGCTCCAATTTTGAGTAGTTCCTGAAAAGAGATTGAGTCATGTGGTGGTTTGTGACAAACATTTGTATGTCCTTAGCCTCTTCATACATTGTTTTGATCCACTCAATTTGGTTCCCAATCTTTTTTAGCATAAGATTGAGTGAATGGACTGCACAAGGTGTCCAAAAGATATGTGGATATCGTGATTCAACCAACAAACCTGCTGCTCTACAATTCTTTGCGTTGTCCGTTATGACTTGGACAACGTTTCTTGCTCCCACTTGTTCAATGGCCTCAATTAAGATATCAGCAATAAATGGCCCATCTTTTACTTTGCCCTCACAATCCACCGCTTTCAAAAACATTGTCCCTTTAGGGGACACCACAAGGACATTGATCAAGGGACGGTTCCTAGAATCCTTCCAGCCATCTGAAACAATTGTCACCCCTGTCTCAACCCATGAGTCCCTTATGGGCTTCAATTGATTTTCAACCCGTTGGACCTCATCATCCAACAAGGTGGTGCGAACTTTCTCATACCCGGGGCCACAATACCCTTTTGGAGCTTCATTGGCACCCCTCAACATGTCCTTCCAAAACGGAGAGCGGACAACATTAAAAGACAACCCATTTGTATAGAGGCATCTTCCCACCTTAATGTCATCAATTTCCCGGGCCTTGTTTTGAAAAGAAGTTTCTATTGGCCCCTTTCTTTTGTGTACAATGGGGATAGATTCAGTGTCAGTGTCCATTGTAGTATTGAAGAAGGGGTGGTCTTGTACAATAACATCTGAGGGGGCCTGCATTCCCTTAGCTTTTTTACTTTTATTGCTACTACTACTGAGTTCTATTGCCCTGCGTCCTTCTCTCTCTTCTGCTGCCTCATGCTCTTCAATATATTTTAACACGGTGTGATTTGGTATAGGGACACCATTTTTGCCAGGGCATTTCTTGACTCCTCTTCCAACATAGCCACATAGATGGCCTACCACACGATAATAAGAACTATTTCTTTCTACATCACATCCTCGACATCTCCAACGGAATGCACCACCTCCTGGAATGGGTTTTATAATGTCTACATACTTCCATAGAGGAGAATCGGAGTTGGTTTCCATTCTTTGTTCGGTGTTGCCTATTGATGAAGAGGTAGATGACATTAATTTCGAACCTTTCCCTATGGCAAGAAATTACTAATTAGATATATGTTCATAATCTATATGCAAGAAAATGACGAATTTTGAAATAATGGAAAAGATTCAAGAACTTAGAACATATGAAGATTGAAAGAGAAATGAATTATTTTTGGAAAAACTAGAACAAAACAATAGTAAATAGAATAAGATCTTACCTCTTGGTCCTTTTCCAGCCATTGCAAGTTTGCAAATGTGTATAAATGATGCACAAACACTTCAAGAACACCAACAAGTATTGCTTCAAACTCCTCCTTGCACAACCGAATGCTTGCTCAAAAACTTATGTGCTCTCCTTCAAGGCAAAACAACCTATTTAGAAACATCAAATGACTATGAGAGAGCAAAAAACCAATTCATAACACCTTTTTAGGGTACGTGGACTCCAAAAATTATAAAAAAATGCAAATAAGTCACTTTATTTCCGCGTCCGTGGGCGGGTTCTTGGTTGGGTTCGAACCTGGTTCGATTTTCCCAGCCTGGTCCGCCCGGGTTCGAACCATGGTTTGAACCAGGATTCGAAAATCGAACCCTGGTCGAACCCTGGTCGAACCAGACCAGAATCTCGAACCGGTTCGAACCAGTTCGAGGTCCGGAGGGGGGGGGAGGGGTACCCGTGTAACTTAGGTTACATTGGTAGTTTTTTCCAAATTGGGTTTCCACGTTAAATCCTAGTGTCTTATGTGTTTATGTTATTTCTCTTATGCTTGCAAATTAATTAGTAATAATGTTTTAAGATTTGCTAAAAGTAATTTACTCTGCATTTATCGAGTTACAACAATTTCTGTTTGTTTACTGAGCATCAACAACATTTAGTTTTCTGAGTGTAAATTTTATTGTTGACATCTAAAGGATCTGAGATTTATTTTAGTGGTAATTGATTCACCCCCCCCCTTTCAGTTACTCCTGTATTTCCAACAATTAGTATCAGAGCATTTGGTGCTTGCAAGAAAGGTTTCAAGGACCTAAGCTAAGGATCAGGATGTCTTACAAGAGAGAAATTCCAATGCCAAACAGAGACAACTTTTTAGCATGATAGAGACTCATGAGACTTCATCTGGCCACCATTAGTGATTCAGGCTGCAAATATCTTGATGAAGAATACAAAACTCCTACTAGTACATTATTTGTTGGAGATCTTGCTGAGAAAAAGAACCATAACATCATGATGATTGATAATGCATGTGCTCTCAGCTATGATGAATTTGATGAGATCAAAGACTGTAAGATTGCTTTTGATATGTGGAACAAGCTAAAGGATATCTATGGTGGTGATGACAATGTAAGGAGAGCCAAAGAAGAAAGCCCTAGAGGACAGTTTGTTCAGATGAGAATGAGAGAAGATGAAAATGTTGCCAAATATGTGGAAATAATCAAAGCTAGTGTCAGTGCAATCAGAGCTTCTGGAGGAGAAATAAAGGAAGAAACTGTTGTAAGTAAAGTTCCTAGAACTTTGCTTCCTATCTATGCAATTAGAGTATCTGCCATTCAAGAAAAGAGGTGTGATCCAAATCACAAGTTAAGTTTGGATGCCCTAGTAGGAAGATTGACAACTTTTGAGCTAGACAATTTTGACAATTATGTTCCAACTTCCAAACATGTTGAGTCTGCATTTGAAGCTAAACTTTCACTCAAAGAAAAAGGCAAGAAAACAAAGGACAATCAGTCAAAAAGTGAAGAGGAAACAGAGGAAAGTTTTGATAGTGATCTTAAAGTTGTTGGAGCATTACTTGTAAAAAAATATTCTAGAGGTAGGGGAAAGTACAAAGGTAAAGTTCCTTTAATCTTTTTTTCATGTGAAGAAATTGGTCATATTGCTGCCAGGTGCCCAAACAGAGAAAGAAAGGATGAGAAGAGCCACAAGTACAAAGGCAAGAAGGAATCCAAAAGTCACAAATCCTTCAAAGACAAAGTTAAGAAGATTTGTTTTGTGGCTAAAGATTTTGATAACAGTGAAGATGAAATCGTGTACATTGCTGTAAAAGATGAATCTGATGAAGAAGTAGATAAGATGGCACTTATTTCTCATGCTGGTAAAAATGATACATGGATCATAGATAGTGGATGTTCACATCATATGACTGGAGACAAAACAAAATTTGAACACATTGAACACTATGATGGAGGTAGTGTTAGGTTTGGAAACAATGAACCTTGTTGCATAAAAGGGAAAGGCTGCATCTCATTAACCAATGAACTTGTATGTGACAATGCCCATTGGGTTGAAGGACTGAAACATAACCTACTAAGTGTGGCACAACGAATTAACATTGGATTCAAGATAGAATTTATTCATGGCAAGGCAAGACTGCTGGATGACAAAGGGAATCTGATTGGATCAGGCAAACAAACAAGAGATAACCTATTTTATCTTGATCTTGGTGATTGCTCATGTTTTATTGTTCAAATGGAAGAAAGTTGGTTATGGCACAAAAGACTGTCATGTAAATTCCGATAATATGGTCAAGATAAGCAAATTCAGAAAAGTAAGAGGTATCCCTAGTTTGAAGAAACTAGATGTTGGTTTATGCAAGAATTGTCAGATTGGCAAAATGAGAAAGATTAGTTTTAAGAGCAAAAACTATCAATCTGAAGATGTCTTGGAAATTGTGCATACTAACTTATGTGGACCTATTGGATTAGAAAGTTATAGTGGAGAAAAATTCTTTATTCTTTTTGTTGATGACTACTCTAGAATGATGACTGTTATGTAACTTAGAGAAAAGTCAGAAGCATTTGAAAAATTCAAATGGTATCTGGCAAGAGTAGAAAAAGAAACAGGAAAAAGATTGAAATGCTTAAGATTAGACAGAGGTGGTGAATTCATCTCTAATAAATTCAATAATTTCTGCATTGAAAGAGGAATCAAGAGGCAAGTATCAGCACCTGACACTCCTGAGCAGAATGGAATAGTTGAAAGAAGAAACAGATACATCATGGATTGTGCAAGAACTCTAATGATTGAAAAGAATGTTGCTATCAAATATTGGAAGGAAGCCATCAACACTGCAGTTCATACTTTGAACCGAGTACAGTTGAAGGACTAAGAAAAAACTCCCTATGAGTTATAGTATGGCTACAAACCCAATGTAAGTTACCTGAAAGTGTTTGGCAGTAAATGTTATCTCTTGAAGGAGTCTAGAAAAGGCAAATTTGATGTGAAAGGTGATGAAGGTATATTCTTAGGATATTTTTGCAGAAGTAAGACATATAAGTGTTTGAATTTGTCTATTCATAAAATCATAGAAAGTGCACATGTGAGAATTGATGAGTTTGCAGAAAAGACTGAAGAAGAAAACAAAAAGAAACTTGAAGATTACAAAAGATTTGTTTACTTCGAACCTGATACATTGCTAGGCATATCTAACAATAAGGAGACTTTACCTCCCGAGTCTTCCATAGTTACCGAGTTGCAAGAAGTACAAACCGAGTCACATTTTGAAGCTACCGAGTCAATGCTTACTGAGTCTGAACGACCTGGACCTGAAGTTGAAATTCAAAATGAAGACAGTATAATTCATTTAAAAGGCAAAGAACCTGTATTGGCCAAGTATGTTAAAAGACATCATGCACTTGATCAGATTATTGGAGATAAATCAAAAGGTACTATGACAAGAAGCAAATTAAAAGATACATGTTTACTTGCTGATTTTGAACCTAGAAGTATTAAGGATGCTCTAAAAAATGAAAGTTGGATTGAGGCAATGAACGAAGAAATAGAACAAATAGAAAACAACAAAACTTGGACTCTTGTTCCTAGGCCTAAAGATAAAAATGTGATTGGAACAAAATGGGTATTTAAAAATAAGTTGAATGAAGATGGACAAGTATCAAGAAACAAAGCTAGATTAGTATGTAAAGGCTATTCTCAAGAAGGAGGAATTGATTATGGTGAGACTTTTGCACTTTTTGTAAGATTAGAAGGTGTTAGGACTCTACTTGCATATGCAACTTACAGAGGATTCAAAGTATATCAAATGGATGTTAAATCTGCATTCCTGAATGGAATTCTTGATGAAAAAGTCAACATTGAACAGCCAGAAGGTTTTGTTGATCCTGACAAAAGGGACATGGTCTGTAAATTACACAAAGCATTGTATGGTCTCAAACAAGCTCCTAGAGCCTGGTATGAAAGACTACATAACTACGTGATACATATTGGATTTCATAGAATAAATGATAACAATAGTCTGTACATCAAGGAAGGATCAGATAACAAAATTGTGTTGGCAGAGATATTTGTGGATGGTACTCTATTTACAAGAAATGATGACCTATATGCAAAGCATTTTCAGAACAAATGAACAAAGAGTTTGAGATGTCCATGTTTGGTGAAATAAAATTCTTTCATGGATTGTAGATACAGCAGAACAAAATTTGGTATCTATATCACTCAATCCAAGTATATAAAAGAGATACTCAAGAAGTTTGGAATAGAAGATTCAAAACCAGTTGGTACCCCCATGTGTACTGGATTCAAGCTTAACAAAAATGATGACTCCAAAGAAGTAGATCAGCCCTTACACAAATCAATGATTGGAAAATTATAGTATGTAGTCCATACAAGGCTTGATATTGCCTTAGCAGTTGGGATAGTGGCAAGATTCTCAGCTAAACCCAGAGAAATTCACATGATTGCAATCAAAAGAATCTTGAGATATCTGAAAGGTACTGAAGATTATAGTTTATGGTACAAACTTGGAGGAAACCTAGACCTAAAGGTATTTACTGATGCTGATTGGACAAGAAATCTTGATGACAGAAAAACACTAGTGGTGGAGCTTTCTTTCTTGGTAAAAGGCTGGTATCTTGGACAAGCAAGAAGCAAAATTGCACATCCCAATCCACAACAGAAGCAGAGTATGTGGCAGCAGCAGTAAATTGTTCTAACATTGTTTGGTTCAAACAATTGTTGGAAAGAATGAAGGTTGAAATCAAAGAGTCAGTAGTCATGTATTGTGATAACACCAACGCAATTAACATATCAAGGAACCCAATGATACATTCCAAAACAAAACACATTGCTATAAAATATCACTTTGTCAGAGAACTGATGCAGAACAAAGAAATCAGATTGAAATATGTCCAAAAGAACAAATTGCAGACATATTCACCAAGCCATTACGTAAGGATGCATTCTTGTATCAAAGAGGTAAGTTAGGGGTCATTCCCCTATCTGAAGCTCACTAAATAAAGTTTAATGATGCATCAACAAGAACTAAGTTAAAGATCAATCAGTTGATGTAGCATAATTAAGAGAATATTGCATATGAATCAGTACTCAAGGTACATTGATACAAATTTGGCATGTGTTGTTAAAGAGGGAGAAGTTTACTGTCATATCTTTATCTTTCTGAAATTTTGTAGAGGGAGAAGTTTGAAAAGAAGTTATGTAGTTCCTTCACAAAGGGAGAATACGACATAAAGAAGAAGTTCTTGGGTAAAATCAAAGAGGGAGAAACTTTCTGTCAAAGGGAGTGTTATTCTCAAATTTCATTATGCTATGACATGTTGTGTTGCCATCAATGCCAAAGAGGGAGATTGTTGTATACAAATGATTAATTGTGTGTTGTCTTTGATGTTACACAAATGTCATATCAATTGATAGATAGTGCTTACCGAGCTCAGTTGGTCAGTGAAGATAGTTTTCCTTGTCTACTGAGCATTCATAGGTTTGCTCTGAACAGATGATAGTGTTTACCGAGCTCACTCGGGCGTAGAAGGAATTTAGGCAGAAAAGAGTGTTAACCGAGCTCACTCGGTTAACAAAGGGAAAGTTGGACAGAGTAAGTATTCATCGAGTTCACTCGGTTGCCAAAGGATTTCTGCAAGTTCGTAGTGTTAACTAAGCTTCTATTGATTAACACAGGAAATAGTTCCAAAGTTAGTTTCTACCGAGCAGGGTCGGCTTACGAAGGATTTTTCTTATTTTGGCATATGAAGCTTAAGTACTTTATGTATTGATTCTAGCCGACTATGATGATGAATATTGGTTATTGTAATTTGAATTTGGGCTGACTTGACAATCTGGAAGGTATAAATAAAAGGTCAAGTTGAGATTTCTAGTGTGTGCAAATTTGTTGATTGAATTGAAAGTAAAGAGAGGGAGTGAACTTGAAAGATAAGCAGGTATCCTTGTGGAGCAGGAAAGTAATATTCGATCAGGATCGATAAAGTTTAAGCAGGAAAGAGATCTGGATTCACCAATTTATTTGCATCATAATCAGGTTATTTCATTGTTACTTTCTAACCATTGTAGCAGTGATCTAAAATCTCTTAACAGAGTTGGTTTAACAACCAGTTGTAAATCCTCTAACAAGGTGGCAATTCTATTGAATTGTATTAAGACCTCTTGCAAGGCCACTCCTAGCAGGGTGATTAAATCCTCTAACAGGGTCACACCTAATAGTGTGTTTTGTAATTTTTAACAGGGTTGGCTCCTAACAGAGCTCACTTCAGAAGAGTGAAAAACAGTAACTAGTTACATTGGTGGTTTTTTTCCAAATTGGGTTTCTACGTTAAATTTTGGTGTATCATGTGTTCATGTTATTTCTCTTATGCTTGCAAGTTAATTACTAATAATGTTTTAAGATCTGCTAAAAGTAATTTACTCTGCATTTACCGAGTTACAACAATTTTTGTTTGTTTACCGAGCATCAACAACAATCAGTTTTTTCAGTGTAACTTTTATTGTTGGCATCTAAGGGATCTGGGATTTATTTTAGTGGTAACTGATTCACGCCCCCCTCTTAGTTACTCCTCCTGTATTTCCAACACATATGTGTCCACCTAGTGTGTGTGATAGGTTATCTCTTGCTTATCTCTTAGTTATCATGTATTGCTTATATATTTAGGCACATCTACATTGTACTTGAGCTTTATTGATCTACTATTGATCATTATTGAATTCAACCAAATTAATTGATTATATCATTTTGTCTCTCTTGTTTTGATATTCATCTGTCTTCTAGATCCTGATATATTGCCTTAAGGAAATCCTTACAGTAACTCATAGTGTTGTATAAACATAGCAAAATAATCATAACATGTACCAATAAATAAATTGATATAAAATGTATTATTATAGATTATTGGCCCTTTTATCGATGCAAGTCTATCTCTCTTGTTTACTTCTTGTTGAAGTGTGATCGATCCTATTCTTATATCTCCAAAACCAAAAGGATGACATCTTTTAGCAAAGAATAGAACACCTCTCGAAAAGAACTTTTTCATATTTATTGGTTTACACAAAATACTGATTGTATAGTATGATTGCTGTATAATTGATATTAAGGATTGCTATATGTTGTCTCCTCCTTTGGTAAATATTCCCTTGACCATTTCTTATTAGTGTTAGTAGGTCCTCTTAATAAAATATTTCCCTTTAAGAATTTATTGTCACTTATGAATTAGTGATAAAACTATTATGATATCGATTTATTATCTATTCTTTATTGATGACACTAATCAAGCACTGCATTGCATTTGACCAATAACAACGATGTTGGTTATTTGATTTGATTTTACACATTTACTAATGATCAAAGATTATTTAACACCATTGTCCTGAGTGTTTGTTCATCGTACTATGTTCGACAGTCTCATGCATCTTATTTAATCAATGATAATGTCGTCTCTTTCTCATGAACTTCCTTAGAAAAGGTTTGACTCTCCTCATTTCACTTGCTGCCTTACTAATATCTTGGATTGATTGGTGGGTATCCTTTGTGATAGAACATGGTAATATAAGAAACTGAATGCAATCTCTGATTTGTATACAGTTTGATGGGGACCTTACACGTCAGTACCAAAATCAATATGTTGTGATCATTGTAGATCCTTTAGTCAATTTCTTATTATTAATCAGTTTTGACCCTTAAGTTGTTGCTCCTATTTCTCATTTTGATTTTGTAATTTTCCAGTCACATCCAGATACAATCCCATTGTCTGTAAATTCTTGCTCAGAACTTACACAAGATGAATATTTAGTGCCTCTACTGATGAGACCTGGCTTCCATCTCCAATAGCTAATATAGTGTTAACACAACCCAAATACCCAAAGTTTGTGACTCTCTTGATTTTGTCAAGGTCTCTCTAGTAATCAGCTTTATTTTATAAGTCTTGAATTGTACCACAGTAGCGTCTCTGCATGCATATAATTTCCAATTGCCAACATTAGAAAGTTTGGGCGATAAATAGTAAAATGTCAAATATAATAATCAAAGGCAACTTCTATTAGAATAAAACATCAAATATGAATAATGACAATTTCAGATTATTTCACTACTTCAGGATGACATATATACTCAAATAAAATATTCCAATTTAAAATAGAAACACTCAAGCAGTCACAATTTTAGATTTGATAGTAGGACTAGTCTGCACTTTATTGCATGGTATTCATTTCTTTGTCCAGTTAGCAATAAAAAAAATAATGGTAATTCCCTGCAAGCATCCATCTGTTCCACACCGTTTTCTCCTCTAGCATCATGTTAGCAGTGTCCAGACAATACCAGACTGTAGAAGAAAACAAAACCCTCAATAGATTCGATGCTCAAGGCCTGCACCACTGGAATGGTCACCAAATACCATGTTTTTCGGAACCAACTCATGCATGAGGAAATCCTCATTTTTCAGATGATGGACCTGGAGCATGAACTTCTCTAAAACTCCAGTTGCACTGGGATACTCAAGTTGTACTTAGCTCGACATTGAGAATGCTTCCACTCATTTAGAATGAAAGATGGCCTTACTGCTCACAGAAAACTTATGCGTCTAGGACATTCTTTTCGTTAACATGCTTCTTCCATTTCACGGCACAGCTATCACAGGAAGGCAAATATATCAACCCTTAAAAGTAATGGCTCCAGCAGTTTGACGAACACAAGAAACGATTTGGTGTGCAAAGAATTATATTCAGGATACTTTTTAAACATTAGGATAGTTTGTAATAATTAATTCAAGCCCCAAATAGAAATTCTTGGCACAAAATTTCAATAATCTGTCAAATAAAAAATTCGAGCACGAGAGTTAGGCCATCAAATTTAACAACACATTGTCTGCTATGCCTTACAGGAGTCGGGCCCACAAAGTATGAAATGCTTCGAACTATAGTATTTAATTAATTCAAGCACTCTCAGCTGATGATATCCAAACACCCAGGGGGCATGCATAGAATATTGACCGACTCCTGTGATTAGAATTACAACTGATATTCTCAGTGATTTCCTGAATTCCTGTTGATTGAAATTTATATTTATCTGCTGATCAAAATTTTTCTTATGAATTTCATGAGCTAATTTCTTTCTTTTGTGACTGAGAAGAAAGTGTAACATCTAAATTGTAGGCTAATCCAATAGCATCATCTGGTGAATTAGGTCTGTGAGACTTAATCAATCCATTTAACTGGTCGCTTAATCCTTCTGCAAAGGGAATGGCAACTCTTTTTTGCGGCATATCCAGAACCATCACAAAATTCTTCTGAAACTCATTGACATAAGTTTCGAACAGCCCAATCTGTTTCTGTTGGACCAATTCCCTGTGATAAACATCTCTGTCTTTGCTATCAAAGTGAGTGACCAGCCTTTTAACAAATTCTTCATATGAGTGAATCATGGCATGATCCTGGGCAACTAATCCATAATTCATGATTCCACCAATTCTATGGTACTCCTTCCAGGTGCATGGTAGCAAATTTTATCGCTTTATCTTCTTCCACGGGCTTAAGTGCCAAAATAGTATCCAACTTGTGGACCCATTACTTTGCTGCTATACTCTGAGTTCCATTAAAGATGGGAATTGTTATTTCTTTCAAAGCATCTCTGTATTCTATAAGTTGAGTTCCTTGCCTAACTGGACCTCTAGGCCTCCAGTGTTGTCTTTCCAGATTATTCCTTGCCTTGTCTTTTTATTGATTCATGAATTGATTCAGATTCATCTTACATAAGCTGGTAGTTGCATGTAGTCATCATGAGCTGCCATAATTTCTTCATTGATGTGAGTTTCTGCCTCCTCTACCTCTGGAATCGGTTCCCTCTTGATTTGTTGAGGTAAAAAGGTGGGACACAATGGTTGATCAGACCTTGTATCCACTGTCCTTACAATGTTAGAGGCTCCTCTGTCTTGGTTCTCATGCTTAACTTCACTACCACTGTGTTGACTTCTAGACCTTCCCGATCTTGAATGTCCAATCCTCATCTGCCCCATAGCTGTGATCATGCAGTCCTAGAATTATTGCATCATTTGCTCCTGCTGTTGCATCTGCTTCTATTGTGCGAAGATCATTAGGAATCATACAACTCATTATTCAGTTCCCTTCGTGGATTGCCATCTCCTCTTTCTCCCATTTCTTCTTCTGAAGAATTAATTCCTGTTTCTTTGTGCTGTCCAGATGGCAATAACCCCTAGTCGGGATATGGCAAAGTAACCACTATTGATTCCTTAATTCATTGATTGGGCATTACATCAAACACTTAGCAAATAATGGGATAGTACTGATATGAAACCCAGTTACAATTACTCCAATTCCAAACAAAATTAAAACAATTCTTCCTGAATAACAATGATGTCAGCTCAGAATTCAAGGAAAGGTTTGCTAATCCAAATGAACACTGATTCTTGAAAACAAATACTGGACTGAAAATACCCCAGATCATATACTGACTACGCAAGTATATTTGTAATTGAAATATCATAACTTTAAAGTTGCATTTCAAGACTGCTTATAATTTTATTCAAATGGCAAAATGAAATGAGATCTTTGGAACCTGTTACTGGATTTCACAATCCAAGTTGCATGCTGAAGCCGTTGCCAGTCCAGATACAATCTAAATGTAATAGGACTGATTTGTAAATGCAGGGCCACGTCCTTAAGACATTTGCAGACTTAAACTGCTCAGTCTGAAATAAATCAGGGCCTCCTTACTGCAGCCTGATTTCAGTCAAAATGATATCTAAGTTAATGTGAAATGCAGCGGCAGGTTGCTGCAATTGTAGCTGACCAAATAGAAGCAGTCAATATGCTTCTGAATAGCTCCTTATAGCGCCAGCAATCTCGAGAACTTGAGCGCTTATCTCAGGTGCTTTTCTGCTGCTTAACACACACCCAGCACCTTCAAATCTGGACGTCAAATAATAGCCAGGTAGGGCAAAAATGCAGTTCCAATTTTCCCCAACTACGAGTAATTGAGGCAGCCTCCAAGGGACCACGATCTAGATTAAATAATGCAATAATGGCGCTGCTTATTTGCAGAGTTTGAATGCACAAATGTGGCTTAAACAGATGCTCAATTTGCACACTAATTACTAAATTGCTTTTCAGAATTGGGATGCAGCCTCACCAACTAATGCGTAAACTTCTTCTATGCCAAATCGACAGCTTCCACAATGACAATGATCAATGAATGGATTGCAACAACAAACTCTCCTTAGACACAGTAGAGAACAGTAGGAGGTAAGGCAAATTGTATACTTAAGCACAATTTGCAAGAGTAATTCTCAGAATAACCCTTACACGCAAGGGCACACAATTCAGAAAACTCAGGAATGTCGCAAAGACAATAAGATAAAAAAATAATCGGATGCCTTTCCCATCAAATGATCTCATATTTATAATCTCCAAATGGCACAATTTTTCCAAATGAACTTCACTTAAGAAGTTTCTTCCACACAACGTTAAAATATAATAAATTGCCATTATAAGTTTATTTATTAATTGCTTCTGGATCCAAAAATGACCTTTTGCACCTTAACATAATATTCTAGCACACAAGGCCACTGTTTCTTGTGCCCACGATTTAAAACTTTTCAAATCGGTTCCAACGAGTTATGATACTGAGGTGACCAACATTAAACACCAACAGAAATAGCCACCTCAACATATGTATATGAATAATAATAATAATTCACCTGTGCGAAAACAACTGAAAAAGTATCATAATCGAAATCTGACAACACCAGAGTGATCTTGATGGAGAAAGATGATGAATGAACTTGACAGGGTGACTTATTATAAATAGACGTTCCCTCCAAGATTCTTGGAGCCCAACCGGAAGCCTGAAATAAAAACCGAGGGCACTCAACTCCTCTAATTCAATTGAGCTCATCGAAATCAACAGTTTGACATACTATAAATAGTAATTCCCTCAAATAGAGCCAAAACACACCATAGGCTGCTGGAAAGCCTATAACCCCACAACTGAGACCCTCAAATCCCACTGTCAGCTTGCAAGGATCGTAATGGTGAACTGACCAAGCCAATTCTAGGAAATTGCTAAAAAATGGGGACATTACACAGACCTACCCCTTGTATTGTATCTGTGTGATGCAAACCCTTTGGAGCGCACAAAACCCTATTACACTAACATGCAACAAGAAAGCTCGAAAAAGCAAATTGAAACCCTATAAGCTGGTAGCAAAGTTTGTGGCTCTGATGCCATTGAAATAACCTAGCCAGGGTATTGAATTGAAAGAATCTTGAAATGAAATAGAAAAAGAAAAAACCTTATACAAAATTGAAAACAAGTTTATTCCTTACAAATTTATAAACATGATTATTGGTCTTGGACTTCTACTAAAAGTACTAAATTATCATTAACAATTTCTTAAAACAATATAAATGAAACATACGATGATCTATAGAATACCCGCACTATTATTACTGCTTTGAAAAGAGAAATCGTAGGTGACATGCATGTTATGGTAAAATAATGAATGTGTTATTAAACAAAGAACATGAATGATCTATATATACAAGATACAAGAGAATGTTTCTGTAACGAACAAGAGAGAGGAAATAGAAACATTCTTGTAGAGTGAAAAAGAAAGTTTTTATAACAAACAGAGGGAGTTTATGGAAACATTACAAAAAGATTGACCATTAGAAAAAGATGGAAGAGAGAAAATAGAAACTATTTAATATTGTAATACCCCCACTTAATGGTCAATCTATCTTCAAAAAATAGAAATTTGCATGTCCTTAAAAAGCGTAAAAGGCAGCCTCAGGTTGATCAAAGAGGTCTACATGTTCTGTAATGTTGGCCTATGGCTGAGACCCTCCCTCCTTCCGCTGGTTAGACGCAATGCTCATGCTATCTTGAATCACATGGTCAAATTTGTGGCAATAGTTGCATTGGATTTGCTGCTTCTTGGAGCTATTCTGAGACTGAGTAGATGACTAAGATGGGCCTTTATCCTTGTTAAAGGATTGGGCTGAAAACGCTTGTTTAGAGGAGGTCGAAGGATCATTCTTATCAAACTGTTGTTTCCAACGATTCTGCTGTAGAAGTTTGGTGCACAGATTTGAGAATTTTATGTCAACATTAGTTGTAGTAATGTTTAGTGTCTCAATAAAGTGCTCATAAGATGGTGGTGGGCTTTTCAGAGTAATGACCACCATATCCTCTTCCTCCATAGTATGACCGATGGCTTCAAGTTGATCTTTGATGCCCTTAATCTTTAGAAGATGTTCCTATAAGGACATGTGCTCATTCATAATAATAGAGAATAATTGATCCTTTAGAAAGCAGGCTCTGCTTTTATCTAATGTCTCGTGGAGATCCTTTAGTGTTGACCAGATCTTTGCAATTGTCTTGCTAGACGACACTTGAGGCAGCGGATCATCAGTAATTGAAACCTTAACCACTTCACGTTTACGCTCATCAAACTTCTCTTGAGTAGCATTCACTGTGGTAGTACAAGTCTCGGAACCCAAAACAAGTGCCTAAAGGCGACGATACTCGAAGATCATCATCATTCTCTACTTTTAGGTGTTGTAGTTCTTTTTGTTGAAACGCTGACTGCCCTCCAGCATAAGATTGGTGAGAGATGCAATTGCACGATTTTCAATGAAAAAGCGTAAAAATTGAGATAGCATGAACTTCAAGGCAGATTGATGAAAGACCTAGAAAATTTAAAGAGACTCGAATAAGAGCTCAAAAAACCCAGATAGAATTTGTTGTCAGATTTTGATTTTGCTTGCTCGAAAATTGAGGCACGAAAAACGATGCACCCAAGAAAAACAGAGACCGAGCTAATTGAGATCCACAAAAACCTAGCAAGAATTTGCTAAAAGTTTTTTTAAGTGACATTGAAAAAGAGAGTTTTGAAAGAAACCCTAGCCGTTTTTAAAAAAACCAAAAAAAGGCAGATTTGATTGTTAAAAAAATGTTGGAAAATGAAACTAGATGGAAACCAGAGATAGAGGGTTTAAAACACCCTAGATGCCCCCCTTAGTAAAAGATGTGCAGAAAAAGTCAGCTCGAAAATGCCCAAAAAGGAGGCCACAAAATTGTTGGAAAAAAAAGACACTGAATCCCTACTCCGGTTTGGAGAAAAAAAGGATGCAAAATTTGAACACACTCAAGCAAATATTTCGAAAATTTTGAACTAATAATTTAAAAAAGGAAATTAAATTTTTTCAAAGAGGCCATGAATTTGCTTTGATACCATATTATGGTAAAATAATGAATGTGTTATTAAACAAAGAGCATGAATGATTTATATATACAAGATACAAGAGAATGTTTCTATAACAAACAAGAGAGAGGAAATAGAAACATTCATGTAGAATGAAAAAGAAAGTGTAATGACCCTCTCTATAAAGGCCACAGAAACCCTCAAACTGAACTTAGGAATTTTGTCAAACACTTGGCGTGTAACAGTAACAATATTCAGAATATGGTAATTTCAGATTTGATACTTTCAGAATATAATCACAGAATTACAATATATATAAAGCCATTGAACTATATTTCAATTACAATGCAATAAATTCTGAAATTATTTTATTACCAATTCTGGACTGATTATTACAATGACTGTATGACAGCAAATTTACCCAAAAATTGACATATATTTCAGAATGCAAGAACCTGGTTTGAAGAACTATGGAAGAACACCACGTTTTGCTGCAGATCGTTGATGAAGACCTCCAACCGCACCCCCAAACTGTCCTTAATTTGCTGCTGCTGCCCAAACTAGCAGGGCCGTACCAGGCCGTACCTGTACGGCTGCTGAAATAAAATAATATTAGGGTTTTGGGACCCCCAAATGCAAGGAAAATGGGCGCCTAGGGTTAGGTAGTAACCCTGTAAAACCATAAAAAATAACTCCAAGGGGTTGAGGAGATATGAGCAATTATGTGGTTCCGAACCCTGCTTTGCCAATTCTGAAAATGCACTTATTCTGTCTTCAAACTCTTGTCAAATGCTTCTCCAATGATAGGGCAAATCTGAAATCCTTATTCCAACCAAAAACAAACCCTAACAACGAATTCTCAATAAGCTCCAATGAGATGGCTGAATACCAACTCCAATTATGCAACAATTCAGGTGATATTTCACACCCTCAAAGTCGCCAATCCAAGGGAGTGATTCGTTCCCAAAGATCGAATAATTTGCAGATCCAAAGTCCACAAATGTCTTCACAATGAAGAAGTAGAAGAGTTCTCCAATCCAAGCATGTCCAAATGAGAGGCCCAACCCTCTATTTATTCACTTTTCTAAGAAGTTGCTAGAACTTCTAGAAACATCCTTTATAATTTCTCATTATAATGCACTTTTTTATAATAAAGTAATTTTATAAAATAAAAAGTGCAACTCAAATTAAAATTGTAACATGTGGGCCCCAATATCACATAATGATAAAATATAACCTCTTAACACTTCTTCAAGAGCAAGATATGACTATCTGATCCGTAGAATTGACTCTCTTTCCACACCATTTGCCTACGAGAGTCTGGAATAGGCAAATCCATGATCAATGCCATGTCGAACTAAAGAGGGGACATTACAGTCCGCCCCTCCTGAAATTGCTTGGCCTCAAGCAATCTCAGCGCCGGGTGTTGCAAAATAGCCTCCCCTTCCCAAGTAGCATCCTCAACAGGTAAATCTTTCCACTTAACCAAGTATTCTCTGATCACCCTTCTACGAAGCTGCTTTTCTCTGCTCTCCAAGATGGATTCTGGTACTAAAATCAATTTTCCCTCATCGTCTAAAGGAGGTAATACTGCAGAAGGCACCACATTCTGACCCAACGCCTTCTTGAGGCGTGACACATGAAACACATTGTGCACTCTGCTGTCTGCGGGAAGCTCCAACTCATAAGCCACTTCACCAACTCGCCTGATAATCCTGAATGGTCCATAATAGCGTGGCTTAAGTTTCTCTGCACCACTCTTCTTAAGAGTAGATTGCCTGTATGGCTGCATCATGAGGTAAACCATATCATCTACCTCAAAACTACGCTCAGTTCTCTTCTGGTCTGCATACTGCTTCTGCTGGTTCTGAGCTCTTGCAATATTGTCTTTGAGGGTAGCAACTATATCCTTACTCTCCAGTAATAATTCACCTGCACTGGGTACCCGGCTGTCGCTCAACAACAAATCCAAGAAACTAGGTGCTTCATAACCGTAAAGTGCCATGAAGGGTGTCATCTGTATAGTCATATGATATGTAGTATTGTAACAATACTCGCAAAGATATATCCATCTGACCCAAGCTCGCTGCTGAGCTGCCACATAATTCCTTTAAATACCCTTCCACCCATTTGTTCACAATTTCTGTCTGACCATCGGTTTGTGGGTGATAGCTAGTGCTGGGTGTAAGCTCCGTGCCACATAACCGGAATACCTCCTGCCAAAAGTGACTCATGAAACGGCTATCCCTATCACTCACAATGTTTTGAGGCAAGCCGTGCAATCTGAAAACCTCTCGAAAGAAAACCTCTGCCACCTGAGCTGCTGAATGTGTAGTGGTGATAGGAAAGAAATGAGCATATTTCGTTAATCTATCTACCACCACATAAATACAATCTCGTCCTTGTACCTTGGGCAAACCTATGATAAAGTCCATGGAGATGCATTCCCACTTCCTGTCGGGAATCGGAAGTGGCTGTAGGAGCCCTGCCGGATAGTTGTGTTCTTGTTTGTTTTGCTGGCAAACATGACACTCTCGAACATACTGCAAAACATCAGCTTTCAGCCCCTTCCAAGTGAACCGCTCTCGAACCGACTTGTAAGTCTTGAAGTACCCGGGATGGCCTGCTGTCGATGAGTCGTGAAGTGCTCTCATAATCAGTTGCTTAACCTTCGATCCTGGGACTAGGTAAATCCTGTTCTTGTAAATGATCAAATCATCTACAAGTGTGTATCTGGTATCAATCACTGTTCCCTCTACTATATCGGAGGCCCATGTATCCCTGGCATACTCTGCTATAATCAAGTGTCGCCAATCCTCTGATATCTGAACCATAAGAGTGAGGTGTGGCCTTCGAGATAGAGCATCTGCAACAACATTTTGAGTTCCCTTGACATATGAGATGTCAAAATCATATGCCTGCAACTTACTTACCCACTTTTGTTGGCGATCATTCAGGTCCTGCTGTCCCAAGAAATGCCTCAGACTGTTATGATCAGTTTTAATACAAAACTTGCTACCCACAAGATATTGTCTGAATTTGGCCAAAGCATGCATGATGGCCAACATCTCCTTATCATATATACTGAATGAACGCTCAGGGCCTCTGAGCTTCCTGCTCTCATAAGCTATGGGGTGCTTATTCTGCATAAGTACAGCACCTACTCCCTCTCCAGATGCATCACATTGAAGCTCAAATGGCTTCGTGAAATCAGGTAATGCTAGAACTGGGCACGTAGTCATTATCTCCTTAAATCTCATAAAACAGTCCTGTGCCTTCTGAGTCCACACCAATTCCCCTTTTTTCAGTAAATCTGTCATGGGAGCTGCATGTCGTGAGTAGCCACTGACAAACTTGTGATAAAAACCACATAAACCAAGGAACCCCCTCAACTGTGTAAGGTTCTCTGGTGGAGGCCAATCAACAATAGCGCGAATCTTTTCAAGGTCCATCCGCACTCCCTCTGCACTAATGATGTGTCCTAAATATAACAGCTCGGTCATCCCTAAGTCACATTTGGACTCCTTTGCATAAAAGGACTCCTTCTGTAGAATGCTCAACACCGTCTCCAAATGCTCTAGATGCTCCTGCCATGATCGGCTATAGATCAAAATGTCATCAAAAAACACCAGCACGAATTTCCTCAACTGATGGTGGAAAACTCTGTTCATAGTGGACTGGAAAGTGGCAGGTGCATTGGTCAGGCCGAAACGCATGACTACAAACTCAAAGTGCCCACAATGACATCTGAAAGCAGTTTTCTCAATATCCTGTTCACGGACTCTGATCTGGTGATATCCTGATCTCAAATCAATTTTCGTGAAATAACAGGCCCCATGCAATTCATCTATCAACTCATCAATGCGAGGAATAGGATACCTGTTCTTAATGGTTCTCTTATTTAATGCCCTGTAATCAATACACATTCGAAGCGTTCCATCCTTCTTTTTTACCAAAACAACAGAAGATGCAAAAGGTGACTTACTGGGTCGGATGTGCCCCATCGCTAGCAACTCCTCAATGGTCCTCTCAATCTCATCCTTGAGTCGCTTTGGATGTCGATATGGTGTGACCATGATAGGTTTAGCACCTTCCTCCAGCTCAATAATATGCTCGATGCCTCTGTCCGGTGGCCTGCCTGGTGGAATCTCACTGAATACCTTTTCGTACTTAATCCTCAACTTCTGAATATCAGGATGATATTCCGCCTTATGTTGCTCCTCCTGTGTAGGTATCAAAGTACAAACTGCTGCCCACTCTATATCATTATGCCTAGTTAATCTCTCCAGCCGCCTAAATGAGATAGTCCTGATGTCTCCATTACGGATAGCCTTTAGCACATGAGTCCTACCATTCATTTCGAATTGTATCTCCATATCCTCTAATCTTAGGGTAACCACCTTCAATGAATGTAGCCACTGCATTCCAAGTACTATGTCCATGTCACCCATGTTGACCACATGATAGTCCGCCTTAAACTCATAGTTGTTCAAGCGCAAAGGTAAGTCTCGTACCATCCTGTCACAACGAAGAGTGTATCCATCAGCTACCTTGACTCTTAGTCCTTCGAACTCCTCAGTAATGAGTCCACGCTTCTCTACAAATCGTGCATCAATGAAATTATGCGTGGCACCTGTGTCCAACAATGTAATAACCTTCTGTCCAGCCAAGACTCCCCGAAGTCTGAAAGATCCCTCTCTCTGGATACTAGACAGTCGTGCTTCCTGTAAATGTAGCTCTGTTTCCTGCCTTTGCCCTGCACTGTCTATCTCCTGCTCTCCCTCTGCTTCATCAGGATCCTCATCATGATGTTCTGAACCATCTGAATCTGAGCCTTCGTAATAAGCCCACATTGCCCGGTTGGCCTTCCCTTTTGGCCTCATAGGACAGTCATGGCCGTACTCATACGGGCCTTTGCAATAGAAGCATAGCTTCTTCCTACGCAAGTCATTAAGTGTCTCCTTGTCCAGCCTCTTACTTTCTTCCTTAGGTAGCTGTGCCTCTCTATGAAAGGGTTTCCTGTCCTTATCTTTTCCTGAAGGGAAACTCTTTGCCTGAAATTTATTTTTAGAAGCTAAAGAGGAATCCATGTCACGAGCTTTCTTAATGGCTTCCTGCAAAGTGGGAGGGTTGAGAGCTTTAGTCCACCCTCTCAACGGATCAACTAACCCATCCATAAATAAAACCAATAGCCTTCGTTCAGATACATCTGTTACTAACACTGCAAGTTTCTGAAACTCTGAAATGTATGTTTCCAATGAGCCCCACTGTTTAAGCTGGGCTAATTCCTTGAAATGGAGTTCTGGATCTTTCTTATCAAAACGTTCAATCAGTCTCTCCGTAAACTCCACATATGAGGTAATGTGTGCATGACCCATAGTGATCATACCATGATGCCACCATTCGTGTGCTAACCCATCCAGGTGAATTGCTGCATACTTAATAGCTTCTTCCTCAGACATAGGGTTCAATTGAAAGTATGTGTCAAGCTTTTGAACCCAAGCTCTTGCTGTAGACTTCCCCGAGCCATCATAATATGGTAACTGTAGTTTGCCTACTTTCTTTCGTAGCTCATAGTTCTGAGTCCTGTCTTGTCCACGGGGCATATGCTTCATCCGCACATCCATATACTCTCTAAAGGTGATTGCAGCTGTAAAATCTGGACCTCCTGCTTCCCAATCTCTCCTTAGCTGATCCTGTATGTCAGTGATCTGGGGTTCTGGTACCGGCTGCTCTGGAGCTCTAGGAAGGAACGTAGGAATCATAGGCCTCGAACTCACTGTCCTAGCTTGCTAGGGGGCATGACCAAAATTGTTCCCAATTTGTTCACCTCCATTATGTATCTCATCCTGATTATTCCCATTCTGATTGTGACCATTCTGATTATTTCCTCCACCTATGTTAGCCTTCAACCCCATTTGTCGAGCCATCATCTGCATCATAAGCTCCATTCTCTGGTTCTGTTCCTGTGCTCTCTGTTCTGCTAATCGCTGTCCCTGTGCCAAAGTGTCTAATAACTGTAAAAATCTCTCCTCTCGCTGATCTGGACCAATATTCCCACCTCTATCCATATTGTAGTCGCAGTCTTGATCAAAGAATACCTCCCCTGTGTCAGTATGACTGGATTCTATGTCCACCTGGATAGATGAGCTAGACTGTTCGCTCTGCAGGTCTGAAATCCTATCTTGTCTTGCTTTGGTATTGCGGAAATTATAAGGCCTCTGTCGCATGCTCTGATTTTAGTGTTTTGACATTTCGTCAAACACTTTCCCTCCTATCCAGCTGTTCCAAATTCCCTATAAGACCTCCACAGGATGGCAGGACTTATAGCTCTGATACCACTGTAATGACCCTCTCTATAAAGGCCACAGAAACCCTCAAACTGAACTTAGGAATTTTGTCAAACACTTGGCGTGTAACAGTAACAATATTCAGAATATGGTAATTTCAGATTTGATACTTTCAGAATATAATCACAGAATTACAATATATATAAAGCCATTGAACTATATTTCAATTACAATGCAATAAATTCTGAAATTATTTTATTACCAATTCTGGACTGATTATTACAATGACTGTATGACAGCAAATTTACCCAAAAATTGACATATATTTCAGAATGCAAGAACCTGGTTTGAAGAACTATGGAAGAACACCACGTTTTGCTGCAGATCGTTGATGAAGACCTCCAACCGCACCCCCAAACTGTCCTTAATTTGCTGCTGCTGCCCAAACTAGCAGGGCCGTACCAGGCCGTACCTGTACGGCTGCTGAAATAAAATAATATTAGGGTTTTGGGACCCCCAAATGCAAGGAAAATGGGCGCCTAGGGTTAGGTAGTAACCCTGTAAAACCATAAAAAATAACTCCAAGGGGTTGAGGAGATATGAGCAATTATGTGGTTCCGAACCCTGCTTTGCCAATTCTGAAAATGCACTTATTCTGTCTTCAAACTCTTGTCAAATGCTTCTCCAATGATAGGGCAAATCTGAAATCCTTATTCCAACCAAAAACAAACCCTAACAACGAATTCTCAATAAGCTCCAATGAGATGGCTGAATACCAACTCCAATTATGCAACAATTCAGGTGATATTTCACACCCTCAAAGTCGCCAATCCAAGGGAGTGATTCGTTCCCAAAGATCGAATAATTTGCAGATCCAAAGTCCACAAATGTCTTCACAATGAAGAAGTAGAAGAGTTCTCCAATCCAGGCATGTCCAAATGAGAGGCCCAACCCTCTATTTATTCACTTTTCTAAGAAGTTGCTAGAACTTCTAGAAACATCCTTTATAATTTCTCATTATAATGCACTTTTTTATAATAAAGTAATTTTATAAAATAAAAAGTGCAACTCAAATTAAAATTATAACATGTGGGTCCCAATATCACATAATGATAAAATATAACCTCTTAACACTTCTTCAAGAGCAAGATATGACTATCTGATCCGCAGAATTGACTCTCTTTCCACACCATTTGCTTACGAGAGTCTGGAATAGGCAAATCCATGATCAATGCCATGTCGAACTAAAGAGGGGACATTACAGAAAGTTTCCATAATGAACAAAAAGAGTTTATGGAAACATTACAAAAAGAGTGATCATTAGAAAAAGACGGAAGAGAGAGAAAATAAAAACTATTTAATACTGTAATAGTACACGCATTGGTGAGTAGTTCTTCTCCTTTATCCCATTATCGTCGAACCTTTGGCTAAGCCTAATAATTTAATGCATTGTTCTCCGGTCTGGAACATAGCATATTGAAACATTTGGAAAGTTGTTAGTGATTAACCTTGAGTAGGCGTCCAAGGTTGTTCACTACCTAGGATTTCGCCCTAATCCTTTGAATTGAAGGCGGCAACAAGTAGAGCAGACATACAAAAATAATATCAATAATAACATGCCTTTCTCAAACTCCAAATTCCCAATAAATATCGCCCAACAACCATAAAGCTTGCCTCCCATCAAAAAGTCTATGTCATTGACTTCCAACAATAAGGAGAAAATATCACTTAAAGAATAATAAATCTGAGTGTAAATGGCCCCAACCCAACGACTGAAAAGTTGGGACACACTTAATGTGAAGATGGACCCACCACCTTATTGAAAGCAAACTCCTCTTTATTCACTAAAATCGTGCAAGTGCTGGAGGAAAACTTCAATTAGCAAATTATTCATTGAGCTTTAGCAGAGCTAGATAGGGGACATGACATTTGAAAGCCACACAAATTGATATAATACCACAGCTTGAATCAGAGGGAAACTTAATTTCTTTAGATTAAGATAACTTTGTTTCACATATCAGTGCTCACATAAAATAATGACAAATGAATGGGAATTCGCAGAGGCAAAGGGTAATCAGGGAAATAATTCTCTGTCTTTCCAAATCAGGTAGAAATATTCGGATCTGCACATATCTTTATTTCTGAAACAGATTTCAAATCTTACAAATCCACTGCAAGTGTCAATTCCAGCATGACTCCACTCTAAGAAGAAGCCCCACGTTTCCATCCAGCTTGCTTGTGAAACCGTTGAATGTTTTTGTCTTCAATTTTTTTGGCAAAAATAATGAACTCTAGACATAACAATTATCGTGAGAAAATCCTCCAACTTGAGGGGAAAAAGCCCAGCCACACAAGAATCATTTTATTAATGAAAGAGAGTAGACAGATTTACAATATTCCCAAAGTAGGCCATAACCGAAGCAATGATCACCATCCCTATGATCTACAGTCAATAAAGAGTGTAAAGAATCTCTATCAACAAATTCCTTCTTGAAAAATATAAAACATTGCCTTAATCCTTCATTGTCTTGCCGTTACAAAGTGAAGAGCCTTCGTTGTCTTGACCCTTCAAATTGAGAACCCTTCAATGACTTCAATATAAAATAGATTATTTATATATTTCAAATCGGGACAAAGATATCTCCCAAAGGTATATCTCCAACATGTCTTTAGAATAGCTTGAAATTTGACTCACAAATGCCCCAAATTGAAAGACAAAATTGAAATCAACGAGTTGGATAGATCTCTGATAGACAGATGATCTTCCTCTGAATTTTAGAGGTACAACTCTCTCTTATGATATAATTTGATTTTATAGGTATGCTTTTGATAAGAAACCAGAAAAGACAATCTAATATCTGAGCATTGTTATAGTATAGATGTGAAGGAAGACTCGAGTAGTACTTGAAAGAAAATGAGTTGACACAAAGTTTACTTCTTTTATGATGCATTATGAAATTACAGGGTAAGCATGATAAACATGATGGAAGATAGTTTTCGATATGGAAGCATGATAACCATTTCAAGTTACCAAACATCAAACTCCGTAGTTAAGCTCAGGCTGGAGTAGTACTAGGATGGGTGACCTCCGGGGAAGTCCTGGTGCTTCACCCCTATGAGCATCACCTAGATCCAATGAGTTTGACTCAGAATCACACAGTTAGATCCTGATAGCAATATCACAATTTGACTTGCTGTGGAAAGTATCTCCTATTTATCAATTGATGAGCTTAAGGGTCTTTTTAATGAATGGTTCATAATGCACAACACTTGGTGAAGGTTTTGCAAATGGGGTTGCAAGCTTTGGGTTTAACCATGGAGGAAACTCCGTAATTAAGCTCGCTCAAGCTAGAGTAGACTGGGATGGGTGACCTCTCGGGAAGTGCCGATGCTTCACCCCTACGAGCATCACCTAGATCTAATGAGAGCTAAGTGTTCCATTTATTCTCATGAGAGATGGATTCATGTTGAATCACTACTCATGAAAACATGGGTCAATGAGTTTGACTCAAAATCACATAGTTAAATCCTGATAGCAATATCACAATTTGACTTGCTGTGGAAATTATCTCCTACTTATCAATTGATGAGCTTAAGGGGCTTTCTAATGAATGGTTCATAAGGCACAACACTAGGTGAAGGTTTTGCAAATGGGTTGCAAGCTTTGGGTTTAACCATGGAGGGAAGTTTGTAGTTAAGCGCGCTCAAGTTGGAGTAGTATTGGGATGGGTGACCTCCCGGGAAGTCCTGGTGCGTCACCCCTGTGAGCATCACCTAGATCCAATGAGAGCTAAGTGTTCCATTTATTCTCATGAGAGATGGATTCACATTGAATCACTACTCATGAAAACATGGGTCAATGAGTTTGACTCAAAATCACACAGTTAAATCCTGATAGCAATGTCACAATTTGACTTGCTGTGGAAATTATCTCCTATTTATCAATTGATGAGCTTAAGAGGCTTTCTAATGAATGGTTCATAAGGCACAACACTTGGTGAAGGTTTTGCAAATGGGGTTGCAAGCTTTGGGTTTAACCATGAAGGAAACTCCGTTGTTAGGCGCTCTCAGGCTGGAGTAGTACTAAGATGAGTGACCTTCGGGGAAGTCTCGGTGCTTCACCCCTGTGAGCATCACCTAGATCCAATGAGAGCTAAGTGTTCCATTTATTCTCACGAGAGATGGGTTCATGTTGAATCACTACTCATGAAAACATGGGTCAATGAGTTTGACTCAAAATCACAGAGTTAAATCTTGATAGCAATATCACAATCATAGAATACTGTCATAACACAGAATTTAATTCACAGTAACGAAGAACATGACAAATACACAGCTTTGAACACATACATTTCCATTCAGTGATACTTACAGAGAAATTCATGACACAGAGTTCAATATATATTAATAAAAAAGAAGCTACACTTTCCAAAAGTTTATCCTCTTGTCATTGGTACTTAATTATTCACTGGAATAATTTTCCCCTTGTCATTTGTACTTAATATCCCAAAAAAGGGTAAATTTTGTTAATGCACTGGAATATTTAATTATTCAAGCAGGTAATTAATTATTTAAGCTTTTTAACTAATCAATCCATTCCTTCCATGTATGAGTTCAATTGAATAAATCTAAAATCAAAGACTCTTGTTGCTATTATTGACTTTTAGATAGTTTGTCACCCAGAAAGTTTGCAAAAAGTTATTTGTAGTATGCAAATACACCCAGTTTCTGTAATTTAGCTCTTTAATCTCTGCATTCTTATGAACAAAGGCACTTGAAGGCTGCATTAGAGCAGCTTAATTTTTTGTTCTGTAAGGCCCATGAGACAGCATAGAGAGGTTACTAGAAGTTACTGTCCAAAGTGTTGTTTGATTTTCTTTATGCACAGGCCTATCAACAAGCTGAGAAAGAAGCAGCTGCTTTTGTGAGAAAGCAAAAGGATTATGCACTGTTAGATGCAGATGATGAGGATGATGAAGTTGCTACTGCTATATCTCACATTCAGTCTAGGAAAGATTCTCGGCAGAAGCACCTTCGTAGGAAAAGAGAAGTCAATGAAAGTGATGATGATGACGAGGTTGAACACAATTCCTAATGGGATCTTGGATTGTGCTTGCATTGCTTTTGTGCAGATTATTTTTGCTCTTAGAAATTTAGTCTGTTTATGGGCATGTTGTATTATTTCTCCCTGGATCATCTTAGCATGCTTAAGTTTAGTGTCTTGCAATCATGTTTTTATACTTGGTGGATCTATTGCAGGCTGTACTCAGATTGGCAAAATCAAGACAGCAGGGAAGGAGTCTCTCAGATGAAGATGAGGAAGATGAGGAGGTAAATATGAGTGGTGTTTAGGGGACACCTCTTTGATAGTACAGAACGGTCACTAATCATCAAGGGACATATTGTTCAATTATTCATGAAAATACATTTGCCTTCACAGAAATTTAAGCATTACTTGTGTCATTACTCAGGCATTAGCATCAGGGGAGATTGCTTTTTAGGTCATTTGCAAGAAAGATCTTGTCAGCTACTTTTGGAAATTTCTTTTTTCTTGTAGTCTGATGTTATACTTTCTTGATTGTCTCTTTATCTTGCATTTTCAATTTGTTGTATTTTACTGATTTTGATTTATTACCTTTCGAAACACCATAGACATGTCTTCTAGTATGTTGTATTGACACTCTCATTGGTTGTTTCATTTATATCTTCATTTTTTCATAGAAGTGCTTGTTTAAAGATCACTTTGATCTATTAGCATAATCCAAGACAATCAGTTCGATCTATTGTAAATGGTTGGTTTGAAATTTACAGGTAAAAAGAGAGGCAGCCAGGGAGCAAGATCAACGAGAAAGGTTTGAACTTGAAAAGAGACTTCGCGAAAAAGATGAAGCTGCCACAAAGAAGGTTTGGATTGACATTTACCATTTTTTTAAACCTTAGTTTAGAGCATACAACTGTATAATAATAAGACAAAGTCTTTCAAATAAGAAAGCTTTGCATTTAACTAGTCTTTCAGTATTTTTAATGTTCATCTTAAAAATAATTTGTATAATAATAAGACAAAAGTTAATGGAGGTGTTAAAATCCTAGATGTACAAGAGGTAAATCGATTCTAATTACCTTCTCCTATAGTATTGTATCAAGTCCAAAGCTTGCAAGTTGAAAGTTTTGTGAAGAGTTTCTTTTCTACTAGACACAAAGTAACAAGAATCGGAATCGGATCGAAATCGGCAAGGCCGAATCAAATCGTGAATCGGCCATGAATCGGAATCGAATCGGCCATGAATCGGAAAATTTAAAAAACCCTTGAAATTTAGTGAGTAACTTATTTCATAAACCCTTTATCGCTGATTCGATTCACCGATTCACAAAAAATCGTTTGGCTTGAATCGAATCGCCGAATCGCGTGAATCGCATGAATCGCCGTGATTCTTGGAACTATGAAGTCTAGACATTTACTTTACTAAGTAATTTTAATTTGTTTTGCAGTTCATGGAACCAAAGCTTAACAGAAAACAAGAAGGTAAATTACTTTGACAGCTAATGTGTATGCCATGCTAAACTTGTTTCTTGAAACATGTAATTCACTAACTTCTACTATTCTACCAAAAGAGGAGGCAATCCGACGATCTGAAGCTGAGAAGGAGAATGATCTTCTTCCCACTCTAAGGTATATTGATTCTACCATATAACTTAGACTTTTAGCAATAAACAGCTACAGCCCTATTGTAAGTTTTGTGGTATATGCTTTTGATTTTATTTTTGGATTTACAGAGAAATCTCTCGGCAAGAGTATTTGAAGATGAGGGAACAGAAAAAACTTGATGAGCTGAGGTAAACTGACGACATCTCAATTTTGTATAATTGTTTTGTTTGAATGAGAGTCAGATTTTACATTTTGCCTTGAATTGGATCTTTTAATGCATTATGTAGTGTTGATGGGTGGGAGATCCATTTCCTGAAATCTTTATTGAATTTATCAAGTTTTTGACTTCTATACAACATTTTTTCAGGGATGATTTGGTGGATGAAGAATACTTGTTTGAAGGTGTAAAGCTAACAGCCAAAGAACAACAGGATATGAGGTTAGCATTTTCAATGCACAAGCCAAAAAGTAGTTTGCAAAAGCTTTGCATTCTAAGGCAACTGTAATGGGGTTTGGGACTTGAGATTCCATTTACATCTGAAACTCATTTGAATTGGTATACTATAAATTACATTTTAGTAGTAAATACACTATATGGCTAGCCATGCTGTTGGAACTGATTTTGAATCTTCTACATTACGATCAATCCTCATAATTAAGTTGTGCTTTTGAATCCTGTGGGAGGTACATTGACTGTTTAGTGAATTGTAAAATCAATAAAACTAAATTGAGAATCCGAATACTGCTTGTGGATTTAATTGTGTAAGGAGTTTTTTCATCAATGTTTCGGATCACAGATCACACTCTGTGATCCATCATTAGGATGAAAGAGAGAAATCACCTTTCTCTCTTTCATCCTGATGATGGATCACGAAGTGTGATCCTAAATGTTGATGAAAAATCTCTATATACAATTGATTCCAAAAGCAATAGTCAAAGAATTCCCCATGGATTGTGGAAACCTACTTATGATTATATCTTTGAATACCAAATTTTATTGATAGTTAAAATGTGAAATGATGACCAATGGACATCTTAGGTATCTATTTCTAGCACAAAATGTCTTCATTCAGATTCACATATTCATCAATCCAAATGATTTTTTAGTGGTCAATTAATGGACCTTTAGATCACCATTAGCAAATATCTTTCATCCACCACAACCTTCTTGAGCCACTAATTTTCTTATGTCCTTGAGTGCATTATTCATTGCATTCGTAAAGGTTTTGATAGATTCACCTAAAGTTGGACTCAACTAACCAGTTGCATTAGATTCGGAGGCTTCAATAGCATATATTTGAATTGAATAGTTATACTTTGTATCCTTGCATTTTGTGGTATTCAATTGCCCTATGAAATAAAGGTGCATCGATACATGAAACTATAATATTGATGAGTATTTTTTTTTGTCTAATCTCTTTCCTCCCATCAATAGTGATATTGCAGTCATTAGAAAACTCATGTTTGTTGAACACACTCTGGATGCAAAGGGGGAGAGGGGAGTTGAATTGACATCATAGCAAAATCTACTAATTCACTTCAATGGGCATCACATGAAACGATAGACAAGTAAGGAACAAAACCAGCAATGCATGAACACTCAGGTTTTATACGCAGAACCAAACTAGGGAAAACCACGGTGAGTGCTTGCCCACAAGGAATATTCATCTATGCATATAGTTTGATTACAAAAGATGGTAGGAGCTCACTGCTCCAAACTTGCAACTGGAGGCTCACTGCCAATACAACAATGAATACAAAATAGGAGCTCAGTACTCACTGCCAAAGTAGTAAGCTACAATACAAACTTGTGTACCCAAGATGCACTGTCTGAAGGATGAGGTACATACAACTCTTTATAAGATTAAAGAGAGATTCTTTGGATAATGCAGCTGATCCGCACAACATTGTCAACCTTAGCAGCACACTATTACTGCCTTTTCTTCTCTGCCACTGTGACTGAATTCTGCTTTGTTCACTGCAGATCTTCACTAGTTTGCACACTACCACTTGCTTTCACACCTTACATTTTGCTAGGAGCATCCAAACCAAAACATAGAATGGATCGTCAGATAAGAGATAATCATTAAATGCATAACCCAAACCTAAATCAAGAAGCATGATCACTCCAGGAGAGAGAGGGACTAGGAACACTCTATACATATCCCGATGCCAGATCCACAATCACCGGAACAACTTCACCATCTCAAATGTGTAGAAACACACTGGCCTATGATGAGATCCACATGCCATGTTAGAAACACTAGCGCATGTTAATAGTTCACGCTAGAAGTTGTCACAACACATTCCCGGACCAGACAACAATTGAGCGAAACATCAACACATGATGATTAAGTTTCTGGATTGCCATGAACAACTTCTTTATCACCAAAGAATACCACAACTAACACCAAAACTTCAATCCATTTGCATAAGTATAAACACACTTTCAACCCTGATTTTCGGAGCACAAATCTTCCAAAAAGCACAAATACATAATCAGCAACTATAAAACAGTATTTCTTTGTTCACTGAACTACAAACATCTGAACCGCAATATCAGCAACTTTAAAACAGTATTTCTTTGTTCACTGAACTACAAACATCTGAACCACACAAAATTCGGAGTATAAGAGTGAAGCACTGTTAAACAACTTCAGATGATGGCAAAATGCATAATTGACTTCCATTCTCCCGAATTTATACTTGCCTTCCATTGTACTGTTGGTTCAATACACAAACTTCTCGAAGAATAGCAGGCTTCTAGACCATAGTGTTTAACCACAAACACCTCCAAAATACGACGTCTGACATCAATGACAATAGACTCATTTTTCCAACAATCTCCCTCTTTCTCATTGATGGAAAACAATCACAAAAGTTATTTTGACTAAAATTATCAATTGCAATCATTTCCCCCTTTTTGGAACCAAGTTTGTACTTTGTAGACACGGGCTCAATGAATCTCAGCAAGCCCAAAATTTCTAACTCGGCAGAAATTCGACAACTTGGAAAGAACTAAAAATTAGAACCTCTTAAAGAACATTTTTCTTCTGTAAAATTCAATTATAAAATGTCTTAAATTAAAAATTGACATCTTGAACGAGAAAATGCAAGTTTTTATATCGAAAATAACACGTGAAAAACACATTTTAACTAGTGGTTTACTTGCATTGGCATTTTTACCCTTGGTTGTTGTGTCTATAAAACTGTGAGAGTTAAAACTTGCGAGTACTTTTCCAACAGAAAAAATAGAGTACCTGACAACTCGGGAGTACTTGTAAACTACGAGTGGTGTTAAATTCAGAACCAGAATAAATGGCAACTTGAAAATCTGAGATGCAAAGAATGAAAATCACAAACACGAAATTTTTATCCTGTAAAAACTGTAAAAACCCCTAGCCGGTTATAGTTCAACTATTAAGCCTTAACACATCAATTACCTTAACTAATCAGGAGTTTGACATTTTGTCAAACAGTTGTTAGGCAAACTGTTAACACTTTATAAATAATATTATAAATCTTAGTCACCATATCAGAAGTTGCACAACCACTCCAGACTTTTAATTGATTTTTGGCCTTACGTATCAACAACTTCAAGAGATTTAAAATGCCAATATATGGGAATCAGACTGTAACCACATTGCACTTTATTTGCTTAAACATTAATCAGATTTACATATTATTAGTTAGCACCTGGATTGCAATTGGCAAGCCGTCCCACTGAATTTGCCTCTTGTTGTCAACGCTGGCTCTCTAGTGCCAATTCCCAGCCGTGGTCAATGATTATCTTCAAACCAAAGATCACACCACACTTCCAAACTCCAATTCAATAGCTGTTGAAGAGATGCATGAATGCAGTTGTTCAGTAAATGAATGCAGTTGTGTGGACTTTGAACAGCAGATATGTAGACCCAAAATTGCAGTTGCGGGTGCCAATTCTCTAATGTGTGAGTCAAGGATAGTAAACGCATGTCTTAGGAGAAGACATCTGCCACTCCCTACTGTAACGCTGCCTTCAGTGCATAATGCCGAAACTCAAAATGTTGCCAGTAAAAATGCAGACCTCAGAAATTAATAACATCTCTCTCTTTCAGATATTCGCAGGTTACCAGGAAACTCAGATCAACACAATTTCAGATGCTCATAACCAGACTCTCCTTAGTCACAAAAATACAGTAGGAGACCAAGCTAATTGCTATTCAACAGCAACAATTTGCCACAATACTCAGAGATGAATCCCAGAATTATAATGCCAATGTCCTAGACATAGA
This sequence comes from Cupressus sempervirens, assembly GCA_028749045.1. Taxonomy (NCBI): domain Eukaryota; kingdom Viridiplantae; phylum Streptophyta; class Pinopsida; order Cupressales; family Cupressaceae; genus Cupressus; species Cupressus sempervirens. Next base: position 27,915,799 of record CM053787.1, read on the forward strand.
TAATGATAGATAGGAGATTTGACCAGTGAAACCACTATACGTTAGCAGTGACTTCAAACATTAGAAACTCAGAGACCCTTATACAACAGCAAGGGCTCACAATTCGGAACTCAGGAAAAAGTTACAAAGGCAACAAAAGAAAATATATTTTCAAGTTTGCCTTTTCCCAATGAAATGAGCTTTCATTTATAATCTTTCGTTGGCCAAAGTTTCCTAAAGAATTCCACTTCAAAAATTGTGAAAGTTTCCCAAAAGAACTCAACACTAGAAACTTTCCAACTCTCTTTTAAGAAATATCACTTAATGTTATTATTATAATAATATAAACGATATTATAATAATGTGAAATAATTAAATGACTAAATAAGAGCTCATGCAATTATTAACTTTATTTACTGCAGGTGACGACCAATTGCCAAAGCCACTCCCTGCATTGCCAAAAATAACAACTGCCAAAAATGGACCTACTAAAAATAGTAAATCTACAATTGGAACCCCCAAAACACCTTGTCAGCGTACGAGGGTCGCTATGATGAGCTAACTCCATCAACTGCGTAGCCCTGCCCTAAACGGGGACATTAGAAAAACCCTCCTCATGAGGGTGAAAAACTTGGCCGAACCATAAGTCGAGCCTTTATTGAAAAACTTAAAATCTGCACACAATGCTCTCAAGCTTAATCCATACAATGGACCGTTTATAAAGATTGCTAACTTTTAACAATCATCAACATGCCTTTTTACAATTAAGAAAATAACCTGCTTGCAATCTACAAAACACACAAAGCCTCACGTATTTCACTGATCCTAATTACAAAAATGATCATTAAATATACATATACATATACATATATGATCACACAGGAAATGCACCAATAATGTTTGCAAAATTGAACCAGAAAAGACAATTAGAATCACACTTAAATAATCACCACACTAATCTTATGTACTTGCCAACCTCATCAAAGAATATCTATATCGTTAAATAGACTAAGACTAAGAGACAAAGCTTGTTGCACAAGAAGGAATCGACGTCAGTTACCCAACTTGTCATTTCGTAATCCAACCATCATGAAAAACTACATGATTTCTATGATGATAAACCCTACAACAATACAAAAAGAATATACAATAAATCCTGTTGAGAGTTCAATCAAACAAGTCTTGAGTGTTCATTGAACATACATGAATTCTAGCTTACCTTACTCTTGACAATGCTTGCACTTTGAACTTTATTATTATGTATGGTGGCGGTAACATATGGGAGCTGATTTACATCTAACACATTCAAAGCATAAAAAAAATGACCACCACAATGAATAGAACAACACGGTGGCATGTGAGCTGGCAACAATGGTATAACTGCTGCAAACACATACATAGCTGAAGACAAGAGGTAGAAATATCAATAGTCATAGCTGAAGACACCAGACATCTCATGATACCTTGTCGTTTTGATGATGCCTCTCAGAGTAAGTCCAAATGAAGGTGAGAGATGAGTGAAGAAGAACTACCATTGATAGTAGAAGAGAATCAAGTTAACTTTGTGAGCTCTAAAAAACCTTAGTTGTTCACATAGGTGAGAATGATATCTTTTGCTGCTACCAAACGTTAACACTCCTTAGCAAGAGAGAGATCATTCACCTATTATCATAATGAACACAAGGTTGCATCGAAATGTGCTAGTTATAAAAAAACTTATCATATATTTGTTTTACATAATATTGTCATCTTAGTATGACATTTACAATGGCTATTCCTAGAGGGTGAATAAATAGAAGTGCTACATCATGGAGTTTCTTCCATGACATTCGCCATGCTTATTCGTAGAGGGTGGAACGAGGCTTTTACCGAATATTTCTCCTAGAGAAGAATGTCTCTCCACCATGCCTACTCGTAGAGGATGGATCTACCGTACCTACTCATAGAGGGTGGAACAAGGGATTTTACCTCAAACTTCTCTTGTAGAGATCTCATTAATAAGGGATTTCACCTCAAACTTCTCCCTTAGAAAGAAGAAATCATTAACAAGTTATTTCACCTCAAACTTCTCCCTCTCAGAGAACTCATTAACAAGGGATTGCACCTCAAACTTCTCCCTCTTTGGGGAAGAACTTATTAAGCACATAGAGATTATTTGAATTTTGAGACCCATTTTCAGTCGAAACTCTCTTTCAATCTGATATCAACCTTTTGATATCCTCATCCAAGATTGCCTAAATTGAATAGTCAAACTCCTACTGAATGGAGACTTCCTCTTAGCAGGGGCAATATTCTCTATGCTTTGGTTATCACAACAAAATAGAGCTGATCCCTATGTCAACTAAACAAAGAGATTTAACACTCACAAGATTGTTAACTCTTAACAATCATCAGTATGCCCTGTTACAATTAATTGAACAACCTGCTCGGCATCAAAAAAACACACAAAGACTTATGTATTTTATTGACCCTAAATATAGAAATGATTAGTACATATATGTCACACATAGGAAATACACTAATAATGTCTGTAAAATTGACCCAGAAAAGACAATTAGAACTATGCTTAAATAATCACCACTCCTATTCTATGCACTTACTAGCGTCAACAAAGAATATCTATATTGTAAATAGACTAAGATTGAGAGACAAAGCTTGATGCACGAGAAGGAACTAGTGGAAACTTGTTATTTTGTAATCAAACCGTCATGAAAAACCACAGGATTTCTATGATCATCGACCCTACAACAATACATAAAGAATATACAATAAATCTTGTTGAGAGTTCAATTCTAAAATGTCTTGAGCATCCACCATAAACACGTGAATTCCAATTGATCATACTCTCGACAATCCTTGTACTTGGAACTTTATTATTATTGACGGTGACAGTTATATATGGGAGCCAATTCACCTTCAACGCATTCTAAGCATTAAAAATAATGACCACCACAAAGAATAGAACACGGTGGCCTATGAGCTGGCAATGATGATGCAACCGCTCCAAACACATTAATCATTAACGAATGAATGCCAACTATGGTAAGACAATGATATGCTAAGTCATTTTCAATCAAACAAATACAAAGGTAGACAAGAGAATTGAAATTTGTACGAGAAACGATGCCAGTAGATAGAAATCTTAACAATCATATTTGAAGGCATGTCACAATGCCAACCAGGGAGGACACATAATACTATGTCATTTTGATGATTCCTATGAGACTAAATTCAAATAAAGGTGAGAGACAAGTGAAGAACGACCACCAATAAGAGAAGAGAACCGAACTATTTCAACTTTGCAATCTCTTAGAAACCTTAGCTGATCACACAGGTGAGAATGACATCTCTCATAGCTACCAAACATTAACAATTGGAACAAAGTAATCCTGATCAAATAAACATTTTCCTTGTTTTCTTCCCCTTTGCCATCAAGGACAAAGGCCAAGAACATAGTTACCAATGCACAACTCTGATACTTGAGCATCAACATTAGTCCAAAATAGAAATAAGTTAGAGAGTTCCCCCTAGATAGATGCACCACCTTGATGCACAAAGCAAGACAAAAGAGGGGTAACAACCCCAAGTATTCCTTGGGAAAACTCCAAACATTAGTCATTTAAGTGTCACCCTGTCATACCTACATTCATTTTTTCAACTAGGGAATAGCAAGGAATAAATACAAATATCAGTAGATAGGAAGACTTATATCATTACATTCATATATTCAGTAATATATAATAGGATTTTATAATAAATAATAAAAATAAAATTAATGAACAAATAAATAATAAGAAACTGTAATATAATTTATTATTAAAGTTAACTACATTTTTCCTTCTCGGTGATAGTTTTTTGAATTTATTTACTATAAAGAAAGAAACATTACATTTGCAAGAAAAATGCCCTAGCTTAACCATCTTGATCCTCCATCCTTAGTTACTGAGCAAAAATAACACATCCCTATGACCATTTACGGTCTTAACAGTTAGTGTTACAGACCACATTTAGTTATAAAAAATGGGCAACCACCCATGCCGTCCAACCACAACCCACAGACGATAATATAGCTAGTAAATTTTAACAAAAAGATGATTAACCACCATTGCTAAAAATGTACTAACCCTACCCCTATGTTACTCTAGGTTTCCAGGACGTGGGGACGTTGGGACGGGGAAACGGGTTTCCGAGACGGATTTTATTTTCTTGGAGCAGGGGATGGCAGGGGACAACAGTGGGAACATCTATATAAAAAGTAGGGAAAATTTAAAATATACTAGGGAATTTTAAATATTCATATAAAAACATGGATAACGCCTGCTTATATGAATTATAGAACCTTAACATATAATGTTTGTGTTAAATAATTTACCTTTAGAGTTCACATGAGAGTGGAAATCAAACAAATTATCAAAACTGAAACATTAATTTTATGAGACAGCCAAGGGAAAGGTTTCTGGAAGTTTCCGAGTTTTTGGGATGGGAGGACGTGGGGATGGGGTCAATTTTTGCCGGAAATGCATCCTCGGGTAACATAGCCCTACCCAAAGAGAAACAAGCAACATTAGGGAATTTGCAGTCCAGTTCCTTGGTGCATAAATCAAATTAGGGCTCATTTTCTCCGCCAATGTGTGCTTGGAGCCATGTGCTTAGCTTGGCCTTTGTAAAATCTTTACCACCTTCACTTGCCTATCTTCACTTTTGAAGTTGCTCCCTCATCCTTGCCTCATCCTCCTTGGTCCAACTTGAAGTTCGTTTCATCCTTTCAATGTCCTCATATAGAAAGTGAATCATTACAACCATCTTTAATACAAGCCACCCCTTCCATGCCTCTCTAAATCTTTGGTCTCTGTGCCTCTCATCAAGCTGCCACACGAAGGGAATGTACTTAGTCCCCTTAAATTTCAACAACCCACTCTATTATCTAGAATGGTGCCCAGCCTTGGAATAGATTTTTCTAGTGTTTCATCCAAACCTCCAAGTGACTTTCTTGATACAATGGTTTCCATTATCAATTGAACAATTTACTTGTCTTAACGTAGCTGTAAGTCCCACACCATTATCACTAAGAAGATATCCGTGTTGGTTCAATGCTGATTTTCTACTTGGTGAAACATGTTACTCAACAAAATCAAAACACTTTCTATTAGTTTGTTGTCTACAAAATTAAACATCTTATCAACCTTTTTCCATGTACTTTGTTTGTGGTAGGGATTCTATTGTTTAGGACATGTGAGAGTAAATGAAGTCTCCATCTTCACAAATGCTTCAAAGCTCACCTTTGAATTAACCCAAAAGCTGACAATGAAAAGTCCCATTACCATGTTTAAATGTGAAAAAATGGCCTTACTCATCAATAAATGCCTTGTACAACAGTGGTCGATTGAGACTCACACCTTGAACCAAAATGAGCTCAAAGTTGTACAACCCCACTGAATACATGCCGTCTTTAATGATTTCTTGTTACTTACGGACTTAGGGAGGAAAATATAATTGCACTTGATTGTTTTCATACATCCCTAAGTGTTAAAAATCTTAAAGGACAAAATTATATGCATGTTGAAGGTTAATTCCCAATTTGATAGCTTATTGGCCTCCTTGTTACCTTGTGTAATTTTAAAATAATCAAGGGGTGCGATTTCCTTAATTATTTGGTCGATGTAATTCTACAAGTGCTAGTGATGCATATTAGAATATTATTATTGTTACTTTGATGGTCAATTATGTACTATATTTAATTATTTGTAGATGAGATCATTTCTATGATCCTAAGTTTCTTATTAGAAACTTTCTATTTTGTGCATTTGTAAATTCTTTATAATGATCTCTTAGATCGGCTTGTTAATGCTTCTTATATTATATCTGTTACTTTACACACTAGTATTAGAGAAAACTCTTTTTGAAAAAATTATAATTTCTTAAATGAAATCGACTAATTTTTTTTGAAAATATTTTCTAACATTTACTTGCATGGATTTTTCTTTGAACCACAATTAGGGCTTTTGTGAGTGCGTCTTTGCAAATAATGATTTCACGTATTGGGCATTTTGAGAAAATATTTTTGGTGGTCGAACATGTTTTTTCTACAAGACAACCTGCATTGGGCATTTTTCTTCAAATCCTTTCTTTTTCTTTGGCATCCCGTGGCTTCAGATCTCAACATTTTGTGGTCATTTTTCTCTTTAGACATCGACCTCTATTTTGTTTGGATCATTATTGGTCGTCTTGTAGACCAATGTTTTTTCCAGCTCGTTTTCTCTATGGGAATGGCAGGCACCGCACTTCTATCTTTGCATAATCTATGTTTTTAAAAGCGTTTCTTAGGCTTTTATTTGCTTACAGCCACTAGGACTTCATTCCTTTTAAACACAACCATTCATTTTGTATTAAAAAAGAAATCTGCCATTATTTCTCAAAATTTTGCTTCTATATTCCAACTGGCTGGGGTTTTGTTCGAACCTCTTTGATGTTTTACCGGATTTGAGATTTGAGTACAAATTCTTGATGGGTTTTTGAGAGCTCAACTGGATTGGTCTCATAATTTTTTGGGTGGCTTGATTTTTGTCCCTTGTTTTTTGTTCCTGCAGATATGAATTTCAACTTGAGATTCTTTCTAGGTTTTTTGTAAGGATTTCTAGGTTGTCTTTGGATTTTTTTTAGCCAGCCGAATTTTTTTTCAAAATTCGCTCCAGTCGTACTTTCATCATTTTTTGAAGTATGCACTTGCATTTGTCTCTATTTGTGCATCGGGATTTGTGTTTTTTAATCTATGCTATTGCCTCTTATTTATTTCTCGTTTTCTATGCATTGGGAAACATACAAGATGGTGTCATTGACCAACTTAATATTGGAGGGTCATTAATTCTTCAACAAGAATTATTACACTTGGAAGCAATGCATGTTGACAATTTTTGAATATTGTTGACTTGAGATGATTGTTTTGTGCCAAAAACTCGTCGAATCACCATACATGCAAATATAGGTAGTTTTGTTCTATTTCTTTCTCCACTTTTTGTGATACACATGGCATTAAATGTCAGTTAACCACCCCATACACCCCTCAACAAAAAGAAGTCGTAGAGTGTCGCAACCACACTAGTATAGAAATGGCTAGGTCTATGATGGAACACATAAATGTTCCTAAGAAATATTAGTCAGAAGCAATTTTTACTGCGGGCTATCTTCTTAATAGGTCTCACACACAAGCTGTTTTATGGGTAGGACTCAATTGCTTTGGCTCTTTAGTGTATTTGTGGATCTCAGATGCTCAACTCTCCAAGTTGGATTCCAAGAGTCAAAAACTTATATTTAGAGGTTACAATAACAACCATAAGGCTTGCTGAATGATTGATGTAGACATTGCTCGTCTTATCTGTAGTCATGATGTTGTTTTTGATGAAGAATGAGGACCATTTCTTTCTTCCTCGTCTTAGCAAAATTGTGATTATCAAGGTTTCAAGGCCTCTAATTTGGGTGTCCATCTTTTGTTAGGTCCATCTGATGGGAGGGATGATGCAAAATCTGAATTTGATGATGCACTACTTGACTTTCCTTTGGATGATGCTAATCTTCCACCAGTTGCAGACCCTGTTCCATTGGCAATTATTCAGCTCTAGTTTTTCCTCTTGATATTGCACATATACTCTTGGGCCTAAATGGTGGGCTAAGACTATCAGTGATCTTCGTCCTTATGAGCTCATTGAGGCTATATCTTCTAGAAATAAAGGCAAGAAGTCAGATATAGTTAACATTGCTCTCATTGCCAACCTTCATAATATTTAGTATTTATGAGCCTTAGACATTTAAAGAGGCCGAAGGGATACCAAAGTGGGGAATAAGCTACGGATGTGAAATATTGGAGTCTTATGAAGAACACACTTTGGGTTCTCTCTGATCTTCCTCTAGGGAAGAAACCCATATGCTGCAAATGGGTCTATAAGTCTTAAGTATCATGCAAATGTTACCTTAGATAAATACAAGGTCAAATTAGTTGCTCGGAGTTTCACACAGTGGGAAGACATTGATTATGAGGAGACTTTTGCTCCTATTGCTAAGATGAGTACAATTTGTCGTCTTCTCACCATTACAGCTTAGTTTGGATGGAAGGTCTATTAGATGGATGTTAAGAGTTCCTTTGTTAATGGCGAGTTGCAAGAAGAAGTCTACATGACACAACCTTCAAGTTTCAAGGTTGTTGGCAAAGAACACCAAGTCTGTAGACTCAAGAAAACACTCCATGGACTCAAACAAATCCCTTGAGCGTGGTTCATCAAAATCGATCAATACTTGGTTGCTTAGGGTTTTCAGCATTGTCCTTACAATAATTTGCATTCAAATGCTTTCGTGATGATATTCTCTTTCTTGTCGTTTATTTGGATGACTTGATCATTGCTGGTAGTTCAACACATTTGATTGTAGAAATCAAACAAGATTTGTGTAAGGATTTTGATATTATAGATTTGGGGCTTCTTCATTATTGTTTAGGTGTTGAGGTTTGGCAGACTAAGGGTAGCATCTTTATTTCTCTATCTAAGTATACCAAGAACTTGCTTGACAGGTTTCGTATGTAACATTATAAACCTCCTTCCACACCTATGGAGAAAGGACTGAAGTTGTTAACCAAGTCCGTTTCTCCTTTTGTTGATGAAACCGCTTACAAGCAACAGTGGGCAATCTCATCTACCTCACTACTAGTAAACTTGATCTTAGTTGTACAGTGAGCTATATTTCACACTTCATGCTAGCTCCCAAGGCTAATCATTGGATAGTATTGAAGTCTGCGCTGCATTATGTGAAGAGCACCTTTGACTGTGGACTTCTTTACACTAGGAATCATGATTCTAGACTCAGTTGATTCACAGATTCAGATTGGGCAGGTTCAATTGATGATAAAATATCATCTTCTAGATGTGTTTAGTTTGGGATCTTGTGCAATCACATGGACTAGTAAGAAGTAGCATGCAATTTCACTCTCCTTCACATACTCAAAGTATTGTAGAGTTGTTTAGGCAACTTATGAGGCAGTTTGGCTTCATCAGATGTTTGAGGATGTGCATTTGTCTCAAGTAAGCCCAAATCCCTTGCTCTGTGATAATAAATGAGTGTTGAACTTTCCAAGAATCCGGTCTTCCATGAAAGAACCAAACATGTGGACATTCATTGTCATCATGTTCGATAGTTGGTTGAAGGCGGGGACTGTTCACTTGCAGTGTTCATGTTTGGTAGCTTTGGTTAGATAAACCCATGAGACTAAATTGAAGATATATATAGTTAAATAATTAGTTATATTAATAAAATAATAATGAATGGACATGTCCCATGGAGGAAGATGTCTCTCCATGTGTCATCCAGAATATAAATAAGAGAGAGATCGCTGCCCTTGGAAAGTACAAACCATCAAGGTAGTGCTATTACATTTGTAGCAATCCTCATAAAACAACATGGTATCAAAGCAGGCTGCAAATGCGAGAAATTTGATTTGGGTTATTCAGTTGAAGAACGAATCTATCATCGTCATGAAGAGGTTAAATTATTAATAGTCCCTTCAAAATTTTTAAAAGAGCTGATATGTTTTACAAAGGGTAAAACAATATGCAGTGATGTTCAAATCAAAATGCAGGCATGCAAATTGGTCAAAGAAATAGACTATTTTTTTGGTAATTATTGACGTTGTGCTAGGGTATATTGAACAAATTATAGAGATATTCAAATTTTTTTTTTACTTTACGTCAACAACGTAGCAATTTCGAACTTTTGATGGTTCAGTTATCAGTATTTAGATTTACTTGGCTGAAATTGTCAAAAATTTAGGTTACTTTAATCAATCTACGCTATGGATATGACTTGCATTTTGATTAATTGAAATACAAGCTCACTATTTAAAGTTACTTCATCTACAAATATAGTCGAGTATTGATGCAACAACACATATTTATAAAAGACAAAGATATTGAATATACATACAATGAAAATATATAGATACTAACAAATATGCACATAGAATTGTCATTGTGGAAATCTATGGCAGGATAATTCAAAGGACTTGCCACAAGGGTGTGGAGCAACATCAATACGAAAACAAACTCTATCTATCGGCAATCTATTTGTGATTTGAATTCAAATTTAGTAAAAACAAGTGGACCCACCGAGCATACGAGAAGGATAAACTCACACATAGAGGAGAGACCCACTAATTGCAATGACGTGGCGCTCGCAGGAATAAGGCGACATAGTCAAGTAGTTGAGAAGTCAAGACAGAGCATGGATAAATCTTATTTCAAATCCGCCAATGAAGACTTTCAGTCGCGTAGAGTAGAACGGACATTAGGCATCCAAATTGCGTGACGTGAGCACATGGTTGTAAGTATTAGATGCATCGGATATTTAATGTATGTATAAGGAAATGAAGGGTTGTACTTTACACATGTGCAAAACTGAATCTTATGATAGTAGCTCCAAAGAAGTTTTGATCTAGAATTCATTAGTCATCTGATGATCATGTTGGGTAAATACGCTCTTGAAGCGAATATCCTTGATGATTGAGATTATGAATAGCCTTTTATATCAAGAGGGATCATGACAGCTCATTAGAGGCAACCTTGGACAAAGAGAGGGAGCCAAATAGAGGATATGTTTCAGTTAACTTGAGGGAGTTTGACATGTGACACTTCATCAGAGGTATCTTTGAACGAGGAGCTCAAAAGTTGATATCAGATTCAGAGGGAGTTTTGACACCTTATCAGAAATAACTTTGACAAGGAAGTCAAAATGTTAGTTTCCTTCGTGAAGAAGAAATTTCCAGTGCAATCCCTCATAATACATTCTTCTCTATGAGAGATAAGTTTGAGTTGAAAACCTTATTCTCTAACATGGTTCATGGTGGATGTAATAACAACATCACATGATAGTATCCGTGCTGACTTCATGTAAACTTTTGATGTTGTGTGTGTATGGGCCTACACCCTGTGTACATCATGAGGAAGTGACGACTTCCAAATGATTATCACTTGTATTTGTAGAAGTTATTGGAAGGTGATGATCTTATAATAACTTAAATCATGTTATATATTTTATATAAATGTTGAAATACATCATGATAAATTATATCTTGTAAGTCAACAACTAAGTGTTAGATGTCATTCACTTGATGGTCTAAGAGTTGTTTGTATGATATATGTAGGTATTTTGGTGAATTTCACGTGTTGATATTTTGCAGGCCATTACTCAAATTATTTGGTGAATATCATATGTTGATATTTTGGAGGCCAATACTCATGATATCAAAAATGGTGGAGATTTTCTGATCAAAGATATCCTTAAATTTTGCTATTCCGAATATTACCAATGGTGTAATATCTATCCCATGTTTATTCTCCCTAGCAAAGAGGGAGTGTTGATGTTTGGTACCTTCAGTTGGATGGTAACCCCATGAGACTAAACTGAAGATATATATGTTGTGTGTATGGAGTTAAATAATCAGTTGTTATATTAATTAAATAATAATGAATGGACATGTCCCATGAAGGGACATGTCTCTCCATGTCTCATTCACAATATAAATAAGAGAGAGATCCCTTCCCTTGGAAAAGACAGATCATCCAAGCAGTGCTATTACATTTGCAGTGATCCTCATCAAACAACATGCAGTATGTTCCAACAGCGGATTGGTTTGCAGACATTCTCACCAAGCCTCTTGGTCCAGATAAGGTTGTTTAAGGGTATTAGAATATTATTATTTAATTACTTTAATGGTCAATTATGTAGTATATTTAATTATTTGTAGATAAGGCTGTTTCTACGATCTTCTTAAGTTCCTTATCAAAAACTTTCTGTTTTGTACATTTGTAAATTCTTTATAATGATCTCTTCAATCATTTGTTAATACATCAAATATTTTAGCAATTACTTTGCGTAATAATGCATGTCTCCTTTTATTATTGCATTTACAATGATTTTTGAATCTCCTTCTACATGAAGTTTTCTGAGACCTAACTTTTTGACTGCCTGTATTGCTAATAATGCTGCCTCTGCTTCAGCCACATTATTTGTTCAATCAAGCAATCTTTTTCCTCCACATGCAATTAGGTTCCCATTCCAGTCTTGTATGATGAAACCTCCTCCTGAAAGCCTAGAGTCGCCTTTCAGAGCACCATCTAAATTGCATTTACATATGTTTTTTCCCCCAAAAACATCACAGGCTGCCTTGCCTGACGCCTATTCATGGGCTTAAAATTAACTATATTATTTATATATAATATATAATGAATTAAATAGAATGAAAGGAACAGTTCCTTTGTGGAAGGGGACAACAGCCGATGCTCTTGCAAGATTTTGAACTGGTTTTAACTAAAGCTACATATTTAGAACAAGCTTGCTTCTGTAGGCTAATGGTGATCTTCATATGACAAAAATTCTGAAGCTTGAAATGTGGCTGATTGCAATTGTTAATCTTGCATTGTTTTTAGCTCTATAAGACTTCAAGTGTACATATAAGTTCATAATAAAGCAGATTGAAGATACAGAAAAGTATAGCACAACTGAAATCATCAATCTATTTCTGGAGAAACCTTAAGGCATAGAAGAAAAGTCTAGTAAGAGAGAGCAAATCTTTTTACACTACTATTTCTGAGTCTTTTCAAATGCTACAAGGTCTCCACAGGTGTATGTTGTTGGGGCTATGTAAAATCTCTGTATAGTGTCAAGTTCAAAACTAAATCGATTATTTTCTTAGGCGCAAGTTATGTTTAAGGTCTTCATTAGCCTAGTTTGTCTTGTTTTAGTCGTAGAACACTGAATGGAATTCTTGAACTCATTTGGTTTGGAAAAGAAAGAGAAGTTGTTGGTGTGATATGTGAGGTCCAAAGATTAACATGTAGATATAAAAAGATTTTTCACTAAGAAAGAAGGTGGAGTGTTAGGAAATGCATGCACACAAATTTACAAAATAACCATAATGCAAAGATCAAAGACATGCCACAAGATATACCCTAGGAAAACTCTCAAGTGGGAAAAATACAGCCTCGAAAAACTCTGTGTATTATTAAACAATAAATTGTTACAAGAGTCTTTTTTATTCTTTTAAAATGTCAAGCTTCTCCTGTGCATCCTCCATGTTTCCAAGCATGTATTTAGACAACCTGTGCCATGCTTCATTCAATAAAACTGACAGAAAACTGCAACACCCAAACATATGTTTGATTCTATAGAGTCCAAACACACAAAATGACCACTTGGCACAGTAAAACGACATCTCTAAACTATGAGTATATGGAACCATTGACCCCAACATTTATTTTTTGGTAATAAATTTTTTCAATGTTAAATAGTTTTTGTATGTGCTTTCCACACATAAAATATCTAACCAATGTCATATACAACTTTACAAATGGAACCAAAGAAATAGTTGTTCTTAAACACATCTTTTAAAGATGCATCATAAACAAATAACTACTTATGTAATTAAAATAATTATTTCTTGTGCAATGTGTACAACACTGTTTACGTAATAAAATGCACATTAGAGAATAGGGATTGTCCAAGGCTGAACATAGATGTGTGTAGTTGGTAATAAAGGGCATGGCTGAACATAGTAGCGAATTTAGTGAGTAAATTATATTCAAAGGTGCACATGTGAATGTTAGAGGTATGCCCAATCGAACGAAACTATATTAACAAAATTGAGACTTCCATTTACAGGTGGATGTCCAGAGCAGAAATGCATCACCAATGAGATGACAAATTTTATTTCTAAAATTCAAAGCATAATTCTATACGTGTGTACCTAGTCAGCTGGTGGGCACCCAACAATAAAAACATCTGCAAGGTCTAAAATGAGACACTAAGGTGCAGCTTATGAAACAATTTCACTATACAATGCAAGAGTTCGGAGAATAGCATGAAGGGCATATCTAGCTTATTTTTTCTCAACACATTGAGGAATATGTTGCAAGTCTAGAGTAATCAACCGTTCAGAAGGACATGCCATATTAGTAGGCATTTGTTGAAGAGGAAGTTTGATGAGCAATACTGCACGCGGGATGGGTTTAAAGTGCAGTAGAAAGGAGAAAAGTTTCAAGTTTTTAATTGCCGGTGCATGGCAGAGACAGGTTCACACTCGGGCAAGCATAATAATATGACTGTCCTATCATTCTATACCACAAACTTAAATAACCATTATATCTTTTTTAAATATTCTGATAGGTTCCCTAATGATGGTTAGTGAAGCATCCAAGTTGAAATGTCCTTGTAAAAACAAATAGAGTTTATCCATAGGTTTAAAATAGTTAGTGTGTAAATCTTATATACAATAAATCACTAGTTTGTTGCAGGTATGACTTGCTTGAAAGTTATGCTAGAAACAGGATGTTTTCTTTCAGTAATTGCTGTGTCATATAATACTTAGTGCTTTTTTGTTTTGGAGAGGCTCTCTCATGAGCACTCTGCTTATCCAAAATTACTTTGTTACAGGTACAAAAAAACTGTGTATGAATTAGCCAAGCAGCGGGCTAAAGATTTGGATAACATCGTCGAGGTACAGTTTGTTTATGCTTAAAATTCATTCGAAAAGTTGGCTCTGAAAATCCATTTTCTTAGTATGCCTTTTAATTTAGACCTTCTTCCCTCACATTCAAACATAAATATAGCGCATTTGCAATTTGATTTGCAGTGAGGCGTTACTTGTTCTTTTAGCTATACTTTGCTTCTTTTTATATTGTTGTAATGGATTGAAGTATGCAACTCTGAACCATGTCCCTTTTTTTATCGTGTTTGGCATGTGTGCTACCAGTCCTCAAATATTTGTATTGATTGCGTGAAGGCATATGTGAAATAGGGTTATTAGTTTAACTTACTGCAGGCAATTTGTACTGTGTGTTTCTTTGATAACTACTTTCATGATTTGCAGCCAAATAACCGTTTATGGAAATTCCCGTATCTGAATATTGAATGTTATTTGAAGGATATGCATGCTTACTTAGGCCTTGCATGATACAAAGTATAAATACATGCCATTTGTTGCTGAGATATTTTAAGTTTATAGTAGATATATTAAATAATGTTGTCATTGTAAAATCTTGAACTAGAATTGTACAAAATAAAAAAAGCTGATAATTAAAAACACAAGAACACCAGAGATACCCTGGGAAAATCCTTTTACTTGAGCGAAAAACCCAGCCACACCAAAAAGTTCTTCTTCATGAAAAATAACAGCAGCTGAAAGTTACAATGCTCTCAGGCTAAATTCTCCTCTGAGATTGTAAACTCTTAATAATCAGTATATAGTAATCTCTGCACAATAACATAGAACACTCATATCATGCAGAACACCTTGCACAACAAAAGGAGAAATATCAGCTTTAAAGAATGGTTGATATCAAAGATATTGAAAAAACAATCCAGAAAGCTCTGGATTTCAAAGCCCAAACCCCAAGGGAATGATGTCTAGAATGTCACAAGAGAGGATAGACATCCTCTAATGTCACATATCAATTGTCTTCTCATATTCAACCTTTTGAATGAAGCCACCAACGCTCCCTTTTATTCTTTCTCCAAGGGTCGACTCAACTCTCATAAGCAATGTGGGATAAAAGATGTGCAATGTAAAACGTATTAAAATATTCACTTATGTCTCCCTTAGGCGCCCCTTTGATTTACACACATTCACATAATAGTAAAGTAACACTTTAATATTTTACAACTAAATTAAATGTTATTTTAATGATACTGTAGGCATTAAAATATATAAGCTATTGGACTCCGAACAACATGAGTGATAGATCGTCGGAAAGCTCTTGCCGAGGAGTATCAAAACTAGCCTCCCCTGTGTCCTGTTGACTTACTA
The DNA here is from genome assembly GCA_028749045.1 of Cupressus sempervirens. Taxonomy (NCBI): domain Eukaryota; kingdom Viridiplantae; phylum Streptophyta; class Pinopsida; order Cupressales; family Cupressaceae; genus Cupressus; species Cupressus sempervirens. The sequence continues at coordinate 27,931,616 of CM053787.1, forward strand.
AAAATAGTAATTATGCTTGAGACTGAGTAAATCAACTCCATTTTGGCCCAAACTAGAGATGACCAGGCCAAAACACTCTACGATCCCTTTAAACCCTTAGTTAGCCTTTAGTACCATGTAGAACTAGACTAACGCACACACACTTGGTTTAGGGCGAGAGTGCATAATAGGGTTTTGAGAAATATCAATCACACTAGTGTTGTCACAATAAATATAAATGGGATCAACAAACTGAAGATTGTAATCTAGCAAAGTACTCTTCATACAAATTATTTGATTACAACATGACAATGCTGCAATATATTCCACTTCAGCTGTAGATAGAGAAGTACAAGTTTGTTTCTTCTTGATACAAAGAAAAATGCACAACCACTTGTGCTCTTTTTGTCATCCACTAAACCTCCCCAATCCGCATCTTGTATAGGCCGTTAAAGAGTAAAATCAGAGCATATAGGAAACCATAACCCATAGTCAACAGTCCCTTTTAAATACTTGAATATCCTTTTAACCGCTGTAACATGAGTTTGTTTTGGTGTGGCTTGAAAACGTGCAGCATAATCCACAAGTAGCATAATATCAGGTCTAGTAGCTGTAACAAACAGCAAACTTCCCACCACTGACCTGTAATAAGTTTTATCAACATCAAGAGATAATCCTTTTTACTTAACTTCCATCCGGTTTCCATGGGAGTGCTAACTGGATTGTAATCTTCCATTTGAAACCTTTTAAGCAGTCCTCTAACATATTTAGATTGTGAAATAAAAATACCATCAGTTGATTAATGAAATTGCAGCCCAAGAAAATAAGTTAACTCGCCCATCATTTACATTTCAAATTCATTTTCATACAACCATCAAATTTCTTAATCATTTTGGAGCTGTCACTTCCAAAAAACCATGTCATCAACATAAACAACAACAATAAGAATGATATTATCTTCCTCTTTTACATACAAGTTGCCGTCCACATAACTCTTTTCGAATCCTTGCTGCAATAGATATTTGTCCAGCCTGTGATAGGAAGTTGTCGGAACTTGTTTAAGTCTATACAATGGCTTTTTTAGCTTGCACACATCATCCAAATTGTTAGACAAGGTAGACCCTTGAGGTTGTTCAACATAAACTTCTTCATTTAGTTCACCATTAAAAAATGCAGATGTAGCATTCATTTATTAAATTTTGAAACCCATGAAAGTGGAGAAAGCAAGAAATATTCTACTGGCATCTAACCATGCTTTAGTTGCAAATGCTTTAACAATATCCACTCCTTCAACTTGAGAATACCCTTTACATATAGATATGCTTTATATCTTACTATTTTCCCTTCTTCATTTATCTTGTTACAAAATGTTCATTTTGTGCCAATGACATTTTTGTACTTGGGTCTAGGCACAAGCTCCCATGTGTTACTCTTTTGGATCTGCTCTAATTCCTCTTTCATGGCAGCAATCCAATGCTCATCCTTGGCTGCCTCTTCAAAACATTTGGGCTCAAACAAAGAGATTAGTGAAATGTCATCGTCTTCAAAGTAATTGACATTCTTCCTAGCAGCTCTTGCTCTATTTCCAGCCAACACTTGATCAATAGGATGATTCTTTTGTACAATTTTAGAGGGAGTTTTGAAGTAGGATGTACCAATTTCACCTTGTTGATCAAATCCAGAAGGCACAAGTAGTTTCAGCTTCATTAATGGAAGAGACTCCATTATCACTGTCTGATTGTGACTGCTCTTTTGCATTTTCATCAACTTTGCTTGCTGCTCCAACTTGAGTAGATGGAGGAGAAGAAAGTACTTAAGTGCTGGTTTCTAGCTTTTGATCATTGTTGCTGCTGTTCAGATTCTCACAAGTTTCATTAGTAACTTCATGAACTTTAACATTTGCACTTTCGACAATTTTATGTAGCCTTTTTTTGTAACATTTAAATGCCTTACTTTTAGAAGAGTGGCCAAGAAATATACCTTCATCTACTCTTGAGTTCAAGTTGCCCAAATTATTTTTCGTCTCTCCTAATATAACACTGGCTACCAAATTTTTCAAAGTATTTAACAGTGGCTTGTTTATCTTTCCAAAGCTCATATGGTGTCTTGTTGTGCTTGGCTCTCAACAAGGTTCTGTTTTTAATGTACACAGCTGCATGGACAACTTCTCTCCAAAAAGTATCACTTACTTTTCTTCCATTAATTAAGCAATGAGCCATTTCTTGGATTGTTCTATTTTTCCTCTCCACAACACCATTTTGCTGTAGTGTTCTAGGAGTTGAAACTTGTCTTTTGATCCTATGTTGCTGACAAAAGCTCACAAACTCATTAGAAGTAAATTCACCACCATTGTCTGAAGGTAAATATTTAGTCTTTAAATCCACCTCATTTTCAACTAAAACCTTAAATGCTTTAAACTTATCTAGAGCTTCTGATTTTTCTTTGAGAAAAGCTACCTAAGTCATGCATGAATAGTCATCTATCAACAACATAAAGTATCTCACCTTGTAGATTTGCTGTCCTAGTGGATAAGGTCTCGAAGCTTGCAACTGGAATGTTCTTTTGGTTTGAAGGAAGCTTTTGTTTGCATTCCTTCTTGGCAATTCTTGCAAATGATGTTTGTTGGTTTTTCAAACTTTGGCATGTCTCTAACTGCTTCCTTCTTGCTGATCTTGATCAGATTATCAAAATTAATGCACCCAAGTCTTCTACACGAAATCCATTCATCTTCTATTTGACTTGAACAACAAGTTTCATCATTAGTATCATCAAGAATATAAAGATTATTTTCTATCCTAGTAGCGTTTGCAATAAGCTCTTCTCCTTTCTTAATGATACAAGAATTTGAATTAAAAGCAAGATCATAACTTTGGTCACAAAGCTGACTTACACTTAACAAGTTTTGTTTCAGACCTTTGACGTAAAACACATTCTCTACTTTATTTCCACCATTATTTAATATTAGAGTTCCTATACCAACAACTTTAGCAGATGAACTACGTCCAAATCTGGCCTTTCTATGTTTCATTTTCTTAATAGTATGAAACTTATTCAAGTCACCAATTATATGTCTAGAACAACCACTATCTACATACCATATATATTTTTCATTTCTAACAAGAAGAGTAGTTTGAACAACCAAAACCTCAAGAGATACCTCTTAATTCTTCTTCCTCCGAACTTTAGTAATTTTTGGTTATCCTTTTGCTTCAGCATTGTTAGATGACCTTGCACTATTAATCTTGCAATATTTGCAGCATGACCAAAGTTGGTGTAGCCGTAACAAGTGATGTTATATTTGTCAAAAGATCGAAAGGAATTTCTGTTAAGGAAGTAAGAGTTTCTCCTAGGAAAAAATCTGCAATTTCTGGCTTCGTGTTCAAAATAATTACATGAGAAACAATAGCCACAGAGGAAAGATCTATTCATCTTGTTCAAATGCTCTTGATTGATGATGACAGGGTTCTCAATATTTGAAAACTGCTGTTCCTTCCCTTGAGACATAAAGCGTTGACCAACTTCAAGTCCTTTGCCACTCTTGTCAATTGGAGTTTTTTTGTTAAGAAAGTAGATTGTCCAAGGGCATGCTGCTTTTTTTATTTGTCACTTCTTGACTTAGCAACATTGTAGATTTTCCAATATTTCTTAGTGGGAAAACTTCAGCTTCCAATTTGCAAATGTTCTCTTTCAATTCAATTTTGATTCGTCAATTGTTCTTGGATCATTTTGACATTATCAATATGAATCATAGAATCATTTAGAAGTTTCTTAACTTCACAAAGAGCCATAGTAGTCTTCATCTTTTCTTGGCTTTCCACTTGCAGTAACTCAATGAATTTATGATTTTTCTTCTTAAGATTTTTTTTAATTTCAGCAAGAGCAGCCACCATGTCAAGTTCTAAATTCACTTCATCATCCTTTTGTTCATCAAAATGAGCATCCTCCTTGGCCTTACAAGCGAATATCTCTTTGAAGATCATTACCATATGTAGCATGTTGTTGCTCACAAATTTCTTTGGCTGTACTAAGATGCATGTACTTGTTATGCTGAGAATCAGCTAAACAACTTATGATTACACTTGTTGCTTTTGCATTGACTGACATCCTACGTTTCACAGGGACGCGTCCTTGCCCAAAAAGGCAAAATTTTGGAAATAGGGATGTCTCGGGGATAGGGGGATGGGTATGGGACGTTCCTACCCCGTCCCGATTTTCTGAAAATTCCCACGAAACGTCCTAGAAACTTGGGGACTTCGGTGAACTTTTTTGGGGACATCTATACATCCTGGGGACGGTTGGGGACGCCTTGGAAGTTCCCGGGACGGTTGGGCATCCCCTATTTTATAGACAACATCAACACTTATAATACACACACACATACACACACACAATTTTAAAGTGGGCCCCTTCTTCCAAGTTCACCCTAACATGCTTATTACTGTTTGGTAATTAACTCCTGCTATTTGGGGCCCCCCAATTAGTATTTGACAACATTACATTTAGAATCAAGGAATTAATATTGCTGTTATAGTCATGTTACACGCTTAGAATTATATAGCAGACTGTTTGCAATGTGCTTGGAAAGTCTGAAAAGTGCATTATAGACCTAGAAAATGCATCCTCCTTATGTCATTATGTGGCAGTACATCAGTGCTAGGTTGCTTTGGGTTGATCTGGGTCCTTCATTGAAGATATGGTGAATATTGGAAGTTGCATCAAGATACCGTCTTACTGTAACAAACCTATATAATGATCAAAACTGTATAGAGGACCTTTTTGTATCAATAATTATATCAGTCCACTTAAAATGAATTGGAAGTGTAGGTTCAGAATTAAGTGATAGTAGTATGTTTCAATTTGGAAGGTGGGTTATTGTTCTTATTACTATTGAAAATGAATTTTAAATTATGTTCTTGGGTATATTACAAATATATATGTTATTATTTTAATATTACATGCACATTGACAATAATTCCAAATTATGAATGCATTATAGCATATTGAGCATTGAGTTTGATTATTGAAATGTTGTATGGTAAGGTTCTATGATGTTTAAATAGCATGGTTTATCCATGTCTTCATATGGATGTAATGTATATGTGCAAATATCCCTATATATTTTATATTTCAGATTTTCCTTGTATATGTAGCTGTCATCATTTGCTGTCCCCCCTGTCCCCAAAATCGGCAATTTTTTTTTGCTGTCCGAGAAACCTGTCTAGCCATCCCCTATCGTCCCAATCCTGGAAACTGGGGGAACACTACTGACATTTTATTATTAGAGTTGTGAGTCATATGGGAAGTACAAAATCAAGTGAAATACATTCCCATACATCAAGACCAAGAGTCTTAATGTAAATTAGCATTTTTTAAACTACAAATGGTAAAGTTTGTCCCATCAATCTTAGGAATCCCACATTTTTCATGCTTTTCCAAATTTAAATCATCTATTGCCATGAAAAATATATCTTCATTTTGAGGATCATCTTCACTGTTGGAAGAACCATCTCTGTCATCCTTAGAGTAGAGTACCCTTTTAGATTTATCATATTTCCTAATTCCTCTTACAAATTTGGTAATTATTTTAAACCTTGAGCTTCTTTCATCACTGCTGCCCTCTTCTTTCTCATGAGGACATTTTGAAGTAAAATGACTGAACTTACCATAATATTTTTACAACCAACTTACCTTTGCTCTTGCTAAGTCTTTTCTTCAACTTTCTTACAAGGTAAGCTATCTCATCATTTGAGTCACCTTCTGAACTCTCACTTGACTTTTGCTCCGTCTCTTTTCCACTTTTAGTTGCCTTGAAGGTGGTTTGCCTTTTTTATGAACCTTCAATGTTGGTCTGCATTTCAAATGCAGTTAAGATACTGTGCAACTTATCCATGAATAGATTATCGAAATCTGACATTTCTTCAACAACAGAGACTTTGGCATTAAACTTCAAAGGAAGAGTGTGTAGAATCTTTTGAGCAATGGTCTTTTCATCAATTGTCTCACTAAGTCCTTTCAAAGCATTCGTGACTTTATCAACTCTTAGGAAATAAGGAACAACAGTCTCATCTTCCTTCATATGAATACCTTCAAAAATCGTTCTATGCATTTGAACTTTTGCCTTCCTGACTTCATCATCAGAATGATAAGAATTAAACAGCTTATCCCAAACTTCTTCGACAGAGTCATAATGCATAGCTTTGACAAAATATTGATCCAGAGAGGCCAAATAGAAGTGCATTCATGGCTTTAGCATTATTTTCAAAGGCGCTTTTAGCATCATCAGCGGTAGGTGGTTGAGATGGAATAGTTTGTTCCATCAAAAAGAAGAGCACGATATGAGATAAGACCTTTTAAAGTACCCATGGCGATGTAGGACAGACATACTTTCAGGATTTTAAACTTTTGGAAGAGAGAATCTTCTCTGATACCAATTGAAAAACAAAAAATATTAGGGTGGGGGGGAATCAATACTTTAAAACTTCAAATCAAAAAGTAATCCAAGCAACAAAAGAGATCTCACACAGCAGAACAAGGACACCAAAGTTTTCTCGTGGAAAATCTAATAGGGTAAAACGAACGGTACTACTAATCTCCAAAAATGGGCTGCAACCCATTACATTGAGGCTTAAACCTTCACAAAGCAATCACCGGCTCCAACCTTTCAAGAGTTACAACTCTCGCTAATTGTATGGCTTCAACCAACACAAATGCAACTCACTGTTACTGTAAGGAAAATATTATTAATGAATTAGAACTAACAGTAGTCATGGCATCGACTACCTCTTCAAAAAATTGTCTCAGCAGATACTTCGACTGTATGTAGCAAAACCTGTAACACTACATTTTTCTTAGAACTTCATCTTTTAAAACTGTATCCAAATCTCGGAGTCGCAACCCATTTTCCATTTGATGACACTTCTGTGTCTCACTACTTGCTTATTCAAAAAATGTTCTTTGTCACCATTTTTTACCGTCTATCACCAAAAAACTTAGACAATATTCGACCCGCAATCACGTTTGCATTCTTCACTTTGTCAAAGAAACATTTTATCCTAATATTTGAACTAACTATTCACTTCGAATTTACATAAGTAAATTGATTGCAGTAATCATATGTACTGAAAATGCCTTTTTAAAAAAAAATCGAACTTCCCATGCGATACCACAAAAGGAATCCTGTTGGTCAGTGCAAGGTGTTGAAACGGGATGTAAGAGGAACAAACAATTGTCATTCTTACCAGATGTAGTGCACAAAAATTATTATTGCTATATCAATTCTCCCTCATGGTGTTTTTAATACTGTTTCAAATGCCTAGAATTTGACACATCACTTCCCTTGTTCATGTGTAAACACGACTTTGGTTCAGGAATAGTTTGATTGATGTGGTTCATCCTAATTGTCACAAATGCCCACTTTTGGCTAGGATACACATCCTCTGCATACTTGGCGCACATTTTCTACAACACTCATAAGGAGTGGTTTTTTAAAATGATATTCCTAGTAGCATTCTCGCCTAGCTATGCTCATTGTCTTCTTAAGTAGTAATCTCACCTGCGTGTGCTCAATGTCTTCTCAAGTAAAATGACATATTACAAAAGAATGATGTTCCCCTACCTTCATGTTATTTGCAACGGTTTTTATCCACACGAATAATACAAGCGCCCAAGAATAATTGAGCGAAAAAAAATGTCTATGTCATTATCCAACACCAACGTTATTATGGTTGTACCTACAGATGTAAGGAGGAATGACAATGGTAGGTAAGGAATCCTTCCAGAAATAGTGTAACTCTTATTTTTGTAAAGTTTCTGCAAATTCTGTGTGATGAAACTGAGATAATACCTTCTCTAATGCTTGTTGAAGATGATCTTCCTTTATTTAGACTTGTATGAAGAGATGTCAATAATATATGTATTATTCTGAAATGTTTTATTTCTGCAAGGATTCGTATAGGGCAGACTTGCTTAAAGGAGCAAACTATGTTCTTTTTGCCTGTCCTTTAACTACAACCAAACCTCACATGAATAAGGTAACCAAAGGGCATGTCCCTTGAAGGGACATGACCCTATCTAGGTCAACCCTTAACTAACTTCTCATAATTGGCGCCAAGGAGGGATAGTAATTGTTTGTTATCCAAACTAACTCTGATTAGTTTAGTTCAAACTTAAATGCCATCATCCAAGAGAGATGCCGATCATGCCTTAGACAATGAACAATTATTTATAGGACTTCCATGCAAGAATAGATCTGTATGATCTTGTGCAATCAGATCAGTATTATATCGAAGTTATAGATTTAACACTCCCTCTTAACTTGATAATCATACTGAGAGATAAAATATCTAGCATCATCAATTATGATGAATAAGCATAGATAGATATTCTATATCTATCTGTATCTTCTTAGCATGTGGTATCATCAAGCACATGATACACTGTCATATTACTATACCTGTGATATGACTTATTATTGATACTAGTGATAACAGTATTGCAAAGAATACGATATATAGGATAAAATCCAGAGAATAACTAAATTCTTCATTTATGCAAGTTGTAACTCATAGGTACTGGCATTCCTATATGACAACATGATCCTATGTTAAGATCTATCAGAACATAGGATAAACTCCAGAGAATAATATAATTCTTCCTTTATCCTAATTTTGACTCATAGGCACAACAATGTCTACATCACAATGTGATATTGAACTCATCTAGATCTGACAATAGATCTCTACTGTTCAACACATTATCTAAGAAATTGTCATCTTTCATTATATCTTTTATACAAGTGTTCATTATCTCAGAGATCGTCACCTCTTAGATAATGAATACAAATGGTGGAGCCCATAATAGTCAATAGTCTGACAATAAAAAATTATTTTAATAATAAATTAAAGAATACAAATGTATTACAGTACAATCATACCAAGTCTTTTCTTGAAGTGATCTATCTTCACTCCAGAGAGAGGTTTGGTAAGAATATCTGCTGTTTGATCTACAGTCCAAATGTATTCTAATTTTATAGTATTACTATCTACCATATCTCTTACATAATGGTAAGGAATTTCAATATGCTTGGACTTGTCATGAACAATTGTATCCACATAAAACTTGATGAAACTCTGATTATCACAATAAATAATTGTAGGATTCATAGCTTGACTATATAGTCCCACAAGTAACTTTCTAAGCCAAACTGCTTCTCGAGAGGCCATTGTTGCTGCAATGTATTCGGCTTCTGTGGAACTTTTTGCTACTAATGATTGCTTTTTGCATATTCATGATATCATCGCTGAGCCTAAATTGAAACAACATCCTGAAGTGCTTTTTCTATTAGTAACAGTTCCAGCCCAATCTGAGTCTGTGTACCCATGTAGGTCCAATTCAACTTTCTCATACTTGAGCCCAAGGTTAAGAGTGCCTTGTAAGTATTTCATGATGTGTTTAACTACAGCTAGGTGAATCTCCTTTGGCTCACACGTAAATTGACTTAAGGCATTAACAACATAGCAAATATCAGGCCTTGTATTTACCAAGTACATAAAAGGCCCAATCCTTTGTCTGTAGAGAGTAGAATCTATGGAAGGTGATTCTGCTATTGCATTTTTAAGTTTATGTAGATTAGTCTCCATTAGAGAAGACATAGGCCTGTAGTTCCACATTCCAAATCTCTTCAAGATGTGTAATGTATACTTTCCCTAATTAAGTATGATGCTGTTAGAATTCTGCCATACATCCAATCCTAGGATGTAATGAAGGAGTTCTAAATCATTCATTTCAAATTCTTTGATTAGATTTTTCTTGCATTGATATATAAGATGATCATCACTTTTTATCAGTAAATCATCAACATATAGTATCAATATTAACATATCATCTTTATCCTTTTTATAATAGAGATTTGGATCAACTTCATTTTTTGAGAATCCTAAATTGGAGAGATACTTATCAATTCTTTCATACCAGGCCCTTGGAGCTTGTTTAAACCCATAGAGAGCTTTCTTGAGCTTGCAAACAAAAACTTTAGAGTTATGAGTTTCAAATTCTTCAAGTTGCTCCAAATATACCTCTTCTGTAATCTTTCCATTTAGAAATGTTGTTTGTACATCCATCTGATGTACTTTCCATCCCTTCGATGCTGCAATAGCTAGGACTGCTCTTACAGAGGTGTGTCTGGCAACAGGAGCAAAGGTTTCTTCATAATCAATTCCCTCTTTCTAAGAGAATTCCCTGGCTACGAATCTGGCTTTATATTTTTCAATGCTACCATCAGCAACATGCTTGATTTTAAATATCCACTTAGAAGAAACAACGGATTTTCCTTCAGGTCTTGGAACAATTTCCCAAACATCATTCTTCATAATGGATTGGTATTTTTCTGTCATGTCATCCTTCCAAGCTATATGTTTAATAGCATCTACAACATTGGTTGGTTTTGATTTAGACAAATCACTCATGTTTGTTGCATAACTATAAAATCTTTTGGGTTTTTTGCTTTCTTTGAAGGTTCCAGATGGTGTAGCGAAGTCTTGTGCTTCCTCTACTGTCTTAATAGCCCTAAGTGGTCTTTTCTCTCAATTTTGAGTTTCTTCAAGATTGAGATTTTAAATTTCATCTTCAATTTCTTCAATGTTCTCCCTCTGAAACTCAAATTAGATATTTTCTTCAGACTTAGGTAATGGAGAGGGATCTCTAGAACTTAGGGCTCTTTTGAATGCTAAATCTTCTTCAAATATTACATCCCTACTAAGTTCAATATGCTTATGACCAGGTAAGAAAATCCTATATGGTTTAGATGTTTCACTATATCGAACAATAATACCTTTCCTCTTGGAGGGTTCTAACTTAGTTCTCTTTTGTTTTGGAAGATGTATATATACTAGGCAGCCAAAAATCCTAAGATGACTTATTTTAGGTTTAACCTTAGTAAAGACTTCTTCAGGAGTTTTATCTCTTAGGTAGGAGTGAAGACTTCTGTTTTGAATATGGACAGTAGTAGAAGAGGCTTCTGCCCAAAGATAATATTCTAAATTTTGATCAAATATCATAGCTCTTACTGCTTCTATAATTGTTCTATTCATCCTTTCTGCTACTCTGTTTTGTTGTGGGTTATAAGGAATGATATACTCCCTCTTAATTTTTGTTTCGTTACAAAACTCTTTAAACAAATCTAAGATATATTCCCCTCCATTATCAGTGCTAAAAGTTTTAATTTTGTGTCCTGATAAGTTTTTAGTTAAGATTTTGAATTCTATACATATCTGAAGGATTTCTTCTAATTCTTTACATTTTAAGATGTAAATCCAAGTTTTCCTAGCGAAGTCACCTATAAAAAGTATATACTGCTAGAATCCTCCAAGAGAAGGAACAAACATAGGTCCATATAAATCATGAGTGGATTAATTCCAAAACATTGTTAGTTTTTCTAGTGCTATCATGGAATGGACTTTTGGTGTTCTTACCCGGAGCGCATCCTTTGCATATGCTTGAGTGATCTTTATTCAACTTATGTAGATGAGTTATGATCTTCTCCATGGTTGATAAGGTTTTAAAATTTACATGTCCGAATCTTCTGTGTCATATTTTATTTATATCAACAGCTTCATGAATTAAGGCTTGAATAGGTTGACAAGGTTCTAAATTTAGCTCGTACAAGTATCCCTTTCTTTGACCGATCAACTTTGCTTTCTTAAAAGAAGAGTTTTTAGACTAGGTCATTACTTTACCATCCATGAATGCAACATTATGTCCATCTTCAAGTGCTGTAACCGAGATTAGATTCCTTTTTTATCCCTAGTACATAGAGTACTCTTTTGAGATGTAGAGAACTACCCAACTTCAGTTTCAAGGTGCAATTCCCAATTCCTTTGACTAAATGAGTGAAATTATCACCAATGGTAATTTCGCCATCAACTTCTTCTGATATGGAGTCCAATGCTTCTTTGTACCCTATAATGTGTCGAGATGATCCGCTATCAATTACCCATGCTTTGCTTGGTACTTCATTTGATAGTGTAGAATGCAATACATGATTCTCAGGATCATAGTTATCTTCTTTCCTATTAATGTTAGTATAGTTTACTTATTGCTTTGTATTTTCAGGGCAATTAGATCTATAGTGTCCAAATTTTTTAGATTTGAAGCATTTTAGTTTGGATAGATCTTTCTTAGGTTTGTCATTTCTTTGATTACCCTTCTTGGAGTGCTTCTTCTTACCTTTGTAGGAATTTGTATTGAGAACATTAAGTTCTTCATCTTCATCTTCAATTTTCAATCTTCCTCCTTTCTTAACTTCGCTAGATTCTTCTTGTAGGCAATCTCCTTTAAGTCTATTAAAGTCTGGAAGATTGTCTCTAGCACTTACTCCTTGTGAGAATGTTTTCCATGAATTTGGTAATCCATCTATATCCATTAGTATTAGTTTCTTGTCTTAAATTATGGTCCCTATACTTGCAAGTTCGTCTCTTAGACTAGCCACCCTTAGGAATTAAGAGTTCATAGATTCTTCCTTTTTTATCTGTATATGATTTAGTTGCCTTTTGAGTGCAAGGGTTTTGGTCACGTTGTTAATCTCATATGTATTTAATAATGCATCCATCATATGAAATGCTATTTGATGTTTCATTAGCATAGGTACTATTTCATTTTTCACTGCATCTAATATGATCTGCATGGCTTTTTGTTTCCTTTACTCTAGATAGTTTTATTCATAGTTGGCATAATCGTCGAACAATCGACGAGTTTCTACTAATTGCCGAGTTTTTGGGACTGGTGAGTTTTTCCCAAATTTAATCGCAAGAAAAAATCGCCGAGTTTTTGTGAAAAAATCGTTGATTAATTGCCGAGTTTTTGCAAAAAACGGCAAGTTTTTCAAAAAAACTCTTTTAAATTTTTAAATTTTTTTTTTTTTTTGTTAAAAACAAACAGCAAAAAGCCTATATATATTATGTAAGATAGAGAGTTACAATATGCTAGTAGAGCTAGGAAGAGGAAAATGTGATTGTAATGATGTTTTTACTTCTAGTTTGACACAAGTTATTTACTATTATGCTTTCCACCATCAACATTTAGCATGAGAATGTGATTTTGTACCCACTATGCATTTATATATATCTAAACTCCTGCTTCTTTCTTTTGTGTTCTCTATAATGAACTCATTAGATGCATCTTCTAATTGAAATTTGCAAAAAAATGTATTTTGAATTAAATTTTAGCGGTTTTTTTAGGTTCCCGAGTTTTCCCGAGTTTTTTTTTTAAATGGCCGAGTTTTTCCCGATTAAACTTTTGGGGGGCTTGGCGAGTTTTCCAACTATGGTTTTATTAGGTTCAACAACGGTTTGCTTGGATGCTGAATCAACATACTGTTTCACATCATTGTCTTCAAGAATCATCATAATTCTGAATTTCTAAGCAACGAAGTGTTCTTTCCCATCAAACCTGTCCTTAGGTGTGATTGTGCTTGCCATTGAAGATAGAAAGATGTTGCTAGATATATTAAGTCTGATTGTCAATTTGCAGAGCCTAGGTTTGACAACTTGGCTTTGATACCATCTAAAGTTTTTGCAAATTCTGTGTTATCAAACTGAGATAATACCTTCTCCAATGCTTGCTGAAGATGATCTTCCTTTATTCAGACATGTATGAAGTGAAGTGAATAATATATTTATTATTCTGAAATGCTTTATTTCTGCAAGGATTCGTATGGGGCAGACTTGGTCAAAGGAGCAGACTATGTTCTTTTTGTATGTCCTTTTACGACAAGCATACCCCATATAAATAAGGTAACCAAAGGGCATGTCCCTTGAAGGGACACGACCCTATCTAGGTCGGCCCTTAATTGATTTCTCGTAATTGACGCCAAGGAGGGATAGTAATTGTTTGTTATCCAAACTAACTATGATTAGTTTAGTTCGAACTTAAATGCCATCATCCAAGAGAGATGCCGATCATGCCTTAGACAAGGAGCAATTATTTATAGGCCTTCCATGCAAGAATAGATTTTTATGATCTTGTGCAATCAAATCAGTATTATATTTTCACAGCCCATCCAAGAACATGTCCTTTTGCAATGTAGATTGACAGAACTGCAACTGTGATACTACATTGGTTCACAAGAATTTTCCTCACATGCCAATTGACCTACAAAACTAACTAGACTAAATGACAATGAGGCAACCATATATCACAAAAGAACTGTAGATCAGTAACACACACAAACATCTAAGGCTTAGTGTACAATGTACAAGTGTCTTAGCTAGGCAACCTATTGACATCTTCACCTATTGGGGCGACTGTTGATGCGAGTTTTGTATCACTTACATAACATATTAGGATTTGACTATTCGATATGGGATATCAAACATGCAACTCCTCTCTTGAAAAGTTATTGCTCATGGGACATGAGTATAACTCCAATTTTCCTTATACTGTTGGATACTCGCTTAGTTTTATCGATGTGATTTGCTGGTAATCACGTAGGCGGCCTTACGTAAATTGTTGAGGATGACTTGGACTTTGATGGGATGAAGGTGATGGTGGCTCAGTTTGTGAAATGTGCGAAAGCAGATAATGTTGATGGTTGCGATGATGGAGGGTGTGTTTGCCGATGATGATGTTGATGGGAAAGCGATGGTTGTGGAAGGTGAATGGATGAGTTCTATCACTCGATCTACTCTAACTTTCTTCTCTCTAAACTTCGACTACCCAACTACGCACTATTCTACTCCTATTTCTATGAATGGAAGGTTAGCAAATGACGGGGATCGAACTTAATGAGAGTTGACCAGCGGCCTCACTTCCACAGGTGCAATGATTCAAAGGAATAATAAACTAGTTTACCACACAAAGCTTCCCAACCAGCCACTAGGATGCTAGTGGTCTAGTATTGATCCCTATCAAACATTTACCAATGCTACCATACAACTATTCATCTACTTTAACTTCACTTAAACAACTTCAAATGCAACCAACTTTAACAATTTGAAAGAAAAATCTAACTAAGTGGAAGTAGAAAACATGCAATAACTATTAAGATAATATCTTATACTTTCTATAATAGTCAACTACTTGTCTGTAGTCTGTCTTTCAGTCTAGATAGGAATGTTTCCTATCCTGTCTCTAGTTTTGTTTCTAATTCTGTCTTCAGTCTACGTGTCCTTGTAATTCTTTATAAGGAACACATTTGTTCCTCTGTTAATTAATCAATCATCCGGAAATTCGTTGATCTGCCAACTCTTCTTGAATCTTGTAACATGGTATCAGAGCCTAGTTCTTGAACTTTTTGAAAAATTTATAATTTCATTCAAAATTATTTGCTCAAATTTTTTGAAATCCAGTTAGGTCTCTTTTCTGAAAATCATGGGAAGATTTTTTTTGTTTTTGCAAGGTTTGCAAATTGAGGAAAATCGTAGACGATTTCATCTGCAACTCGCGTTTGTGGCTGAGGAACTCACGTTTTTTTGTGCTAAAAAAAACCATGGATTCTCTGATTTCAGCTCAGTTAGAGACGGCCTGCGTGTTCAAGTCCGCAGTTTTTTAAGGGCAAAAGCGAAACCGAGACCCTCTGCCAGTGAAAGATAGGAGCAGTAATAAAAAAAAAAAACGTATAGTTATTTGCAGACGGTTTTTTGCATTTGGCTCTGCAAACTCACATTTTTTGGTGTTTGTTCAGCACACTCTAGCCCCATTCGTCCATGCACATCGATCCTTGAAGAAAAATCTGCCATTTTTTATCAAGAAATCTGAAGTTTTTTCAACCTTTTTTCAGCTAGGGCCGTTTTTTTTCGAAACCCTAATTTTTGGAGTCAAAAAAATATTTTGTTTGCAGATTCTTGGTGGGTTTTTCGAGAGCTCAACTGGGTTGTCGTCTGTTTTTTCTGCGTGCCTCGATTTTCAAGCCAGCGGATCCAGAAAACGACAGAAGATTCCTTATGGGTTTTTCGAGCTCTCTTCTGGGTCATTCTCTGATTCTTCTGGGTCTTTCGTATTTTTGCCTCGAAGAACGTGCCTTCACAGATTTTCACAGTTTTTCATTGAAAAACGTGCCGTGGCATCTCTGACAAATATTCTGCTCGAACATAATTCCAAATTCAATGGTCGCAATTATGGAACCTGGAAGCAACGCATCATCGCAATCTTCAAATATCGCAACACCGCTCAACTTGTTCTGGGTGTTACGCAGCGTCCGACTTCTCCGGGTCCTGATCAAGATACATGGGATCTGAACAATTGAGAGGCAGTAATGCTTCTCAAACTATCTGTAGCTGATGACCAGCTTTCTCAGATTCCATCCGGCAAGACAGCTGTCGAAATCTGAACACATCTAAAAGGTCTTCATGAGACCTCCGACAAGAGCAGAGCCTTCTTTTTGAAAAACACTCTGTTTTCTATTGTCATGGATGAGTGCACCTCGCTCCAGGCACACCTGAATCGGATTCAGGAAATCCGTGATCAGTTACTTGCCATCGGTTGCAAGATGGAGGAAGAGGATATTGTGGTAATCACTCTTCGGAGTTTACCAAAATCCTATGAGCATTTTATCAAGACTCTCAACATCACATCTACTGGTGTTGATCTAAAGTTCACTGATCTTTGCACCCTGCTGCTTCAGCAAGATCGGTGGAAACAACAGTTTGGTAGCAGCTCCAGTTCCACCTCCATTGAGCAAGCCTTTGCTGCAAAATCCTTTAAACAGAACATTGGCAACCATCAGTCTTCTCAGCCTTCCCAGCATCAACCTTTTGCTCAATCCTTGGATGGCTCTACGAAGCAAAATGTACAGTGTAATTACTGTCACAAGTTCGGCCATATGAAATTCGAGTGCCGGAAACGTTTGGCTGCCCAAGCAAGGCAAAACGCTTCCCAGCCAACAGCACACGTTGTCGAGCTCCCTGATCAAGGCGAAGCTGCATTTTTCACCTTCTGAATTTGTTTCTGTTTTTCTTGGGTTTGTTGATTTTCTTCTCAAAAATCATTTCAAGTTGTCTATAATACGCAAGGTTGCGTGAGATTTTGGGTTTTACCGTTTTTTCCACAAAAACGAAGTTTTGTAAATGCAACTTATTTTGAGTCATAGCACTCTTTTGGCAAAGCTTCTTGGTTTCAGCATTCTGTAGATCCAAGGAGGGTCTCAGTTATCACAGAATGTTCCGACATCTGTACGTTGACCATTAAGGGAGGACCGATCAACTTGTTCTGGGTGTTAAGCAGCGTCCGACTTCTTCGGGTCTTGATCAAGGCGAAGCTGCATTTTTCGCCTTCTGAATTTGTTTCTGTTTTTCTGGGTTTGTTGATTTTCTCCTCAAAAATCATTTCAAGTTGTCTATAATACGCAAGGTTGGGTGAGATTCTGAGTTTTACTGTTTTTTCCACAAAAACGAAGTTTTGTAAATGCAACTTATTTTGAGTCATAGCACTCTTCTGGAAAAGCTTCTTGGTTTCAACATTTTGTAGATCCAGGGAGGGTCTCAATTATCCTAGAATGTTCCGACATTCGTACGTTGACCATTAAGGGAGGGTATTAAGATAATATCTTATACTTTCTATAATAGTCAACTACTTGTCTGTAGTCCGTCTTTCAGTCTAGATAGGAATGTTTCCTATCCTGTCTCTTTTTTCTTCAGTCCAGATAGGAATGTTTCCTATCCTGTCTCTAGTTTTGTTTCTAATTCCATCTTCAGTCTACGTTGTTTCTTTTAGAAACAACGTCCTTGTAATTCTTTATAAGGAACACATTTGTTCCTCCGTTAATTAATCAATCATCCGAAAATCCGTTAATCTGCCAACTCTTCTTGAATCTTGTAACAATAACACCCAATGGTCTTGATCAACATGCCAATCGCAACAATGAAAAAGAGAGCAATTTTGGTATTATTTTCGCAACAATTTCTCCGACCCTTTACAAATGAGAGCAAATGGCCTTTTATAGGGGCCAAAAATACAACGGACGGTGGAGATCAAAACAAGATCAACGATCCAGATTGGATCCTAAAGACCCTAATTAGGGTTGCCACCCCATTGGCCAATGAGAAGCTGCCACCTCATCAGTGGACCAATGAAAAAGGTGCAAAAAGTGGCAACCAATGAGAAGGCACCAAAATGGTGGCCATTCAGAAATAGAGACTTTTCCTATTCTAGAAGAAAGGGAAATTGCCACTTGGGCTTACATCAAATGATCTTCTATATAAATCTTCCCTTTTCTTTCATTTTCTTAGCTAAGGCAACGAACTTAGTTAACCTTTCATTAACTTCTTCCATAGGACGATAAGGTGTGTGCTTTGCCTTGAGTTCTGCTGACTTCGCCACGCCACTTGCCGCTTGTAGTATCCTTTCGTAATCCTTCTCATATTCTTTCTCAAATCCAATAAAAGCATTGAGAGAGGAAAGGGTGCCCAAATGCTTTTTCTTGATAGCAACCTTTCCCAACTCATCCAACTTCGATCCAAAATCTGTCTCGTTGACATCTTCTTTGCAAAGGGGGATTGTCCTTCCTTCAGTTTGTCCCTCATCTGTATCATGTCCACTGTACAGATATTGGTATTGGTTATTCACTTCATTTTCGAGAAGAAAGAAGTTTTGGGCATCATATCCTCTGTCTTTCTTAGTGTTCGCCTGCTTGGGATTCTTACTTGCACTATCATCCTCCATGCTCGTTGCCCTATTACGGGATGGTAGAGTGGTGGACCAAAAGGCAAGAAGAACCAAGCGGAGCAATCCTAGAATGAAAGATGGATGTCAGCTTAAGCACTTCTTGCAACTCTAGATGATGAAAATTCACCTTAACTAGTAAACTTATAGCGACTTTTCGGAACCTAGGATATGACTTTCAAGAAGTTCAAATCCTTTTGTAAATTAGAAATTTATCATGCAATTCACCTCCAAATAAAATTTCCCAACCTAGGGCAAAAATTGCAGCCACTTGCAAAAAGCAGAATTTTATCTCCCACAAATTTTGGCTACCACAAATTTCGGCTCCCACAAAATTCGGCCTCCACAAATTTCGCCCTCCACAAAATTCGCCAAGCAAGAAAAGTGCAGATCTGCTCTTGCAAAATCACCAACGCCTTGAGAAGGAGAAGTGAGAAGTGAGGAAGAAATGGGAGAGAGGCCTCTTCTTATACCCAACTTTCTTCTTGGACCCTAGGAGAAAGAAAAACAAATAATTAATGCAAAATTATGGCCCACAATTAAATACATAGCTAAAATTAATTTTGCCATGATGAAAATTAACTTTTTAAATTGCCAATTAGTTCTAAATTGCAAAAAAGAAATTAAATGATGCCTCGGAGATGTTAAATATTTCCATTTGATGAGGATTTAGTAATTAATACGTCATTAAAATAGGATTTTGGCTAACCAAAAGCCATTTTTCAATATTAAATTACCAATTTCATTAAAGACAAAAAGTTTTCAAGACAATTTTAATCTATTAAAATCAATTTTTTGCAATTTCTTACCCAAATCGATTTTGCTATGCCAATAAATTTATTTATTTTTTGACAAAAATAAAATAAAATTTCTTCTAAAGCCAAAAATCGATTTTTGCAATTTTATTTCACCATCACAAAAATTAATCTTTTTCACCAAAAATAATCAAGATTTTCCAAAAGACCAAATTTAACAAAATTTTCATTTTTGAAAATTATCCAAATTTACACAATTATATCCAAATTTTCAAAAGAAAAATGTCTAAGTACAAAATTTACAATTTTATCCTACCAAGTGTTGCTTATTAAAATTTGTTCGGCTCAAGGATGAAATTGGTGGCTCTAGAAAATCAAGTTGAAACCGGGTGAAAATAAATCTAACTTTCTCCCCACTGGCCCTGAAGGTGTCCAAGGCTCAAAATTTTCAAAACTCAAAATTGTTGGACAATCCAAAAATTTGCCAAGGCGATTAGAAAAAAGGGGGTCCCTTAAAATTTTGGTGCGATGGTGTGAAAACCTCACAACAGCGACCTTAATAGGTAGACATTGCTCTACTGGTTCTGGTGATTGATGGTTACTACCCATAGTTTAGTACCACCTTGGCCAAAGTTCTGGAGTAAAGCACACTCCTTGTGTAGTTAGTGTCTCCTCCACCAAACTTGTATCATTGAGTACCTTAGACTCTTTAGGGTGTACATGACCCATTTGGGACTAGCTGTCCATTCTAGGCAAAAAAAATGGTCCATTGACCAAAGAGTAATACACATTGCGTAAGTAAAATCTTTGTTGTTTCCAAGGTTAACAATCAAACTGTAAGGAGTCTATAAAACATTCAACTTCAAGAGTTGGAAAGTTACAAAAAAGATGCTAAAGATTGTTTATCAGAAAAATACCAAAAAAAAAAAACCCAAAAATCCATAAAATATCATGCTTACTCTTACAAAAAGTGTGAAATGAGGTGAGAGCTCTTTGCAATTGGTGATATGGACTCTTTGATGCACTAAATTCAATTATTATGTTTTCTAAATGTGATTTTTTGAAGATTTTTAGCTCTCGCTGTTGGTTGCACTTGTATGGACTCGTATTTTTCTTCAACTCTCACATTCTCTTTTCTTTTCAATAAGAATGAAATGAAATATTATGAAATAGAACAAAAAAAAGTAAGTTAAAACATTTAATTTTTTATGTCTTTTTGCACAAAAAGCTATGTCCACTAGCTGAGTCCCATCATCAGTACTCTCCGAGTTAGGCTCTGAGTTGTGACCTGCCATGACTTGACGAGGCACCAGCTAGACTTGTCCGAGTTCGCTCCTTGGAACTCACCTAGGGTCACTGAGCTCACAACCACCATGTCCAAACAAGACTAGAAACTCTGGTTATGCTACATTCCTGATTTGGGTTATGCTACATTCCTGATTGGGAAATATATACTTGATGGAAAGAACTCATTGAAACCTTTCATAAGTATCAATAATACTTAAAAACAAAGTTGCAAGAACACAGCTACACAGATATGGAAATGTTATCCGATATAGATATAGTCATTTTTGAAGACTTCCAATACGGATGCAGCTCTGGATTTAATTCATGGAAAAGACACTCACATAAATTTAGCACAGTTTCAATGTTTGTAGAGGAGATAAGTTGATTTAATATTGTACATTGTGCAAAACATAGTAGAGTTACATTGGAAGATAACTCAAAAAAATTGGTTGTTGAAACAGAAAAACATTTCATTTGCCTTCTTCATTAGCTATAATTACATGCTCTATGGGCCACTCTGGAATGTATGGAACCCAGCCAGCATATGCTGACTAGCAATATTAAACCTATTTGCTGTGACATTTTGGTGTATATCTTTGCCCTTTTATGAGCTAGCCCAGCCTATAACTGCCCTTCTATGCCTTCAGTAGCAATCTCGTCCCTCACCAACATCTTTCCAAAAGAAAAGTGCAGACATCTGCAGCCTATTCTGAAGGTAATGAACTATTTTGAAGACATTTTAGCTTACTCAAGAGGTATGGGAATAAGTGGGTAATCTCTATGCCTGACATCTGTAATTGAAACTTAAAGAATCTGACCATATGGTGCTTCGAACTTCCATTCACTCATCTGTTGATTCTCTTATTCATTGCAAGTGACCTTGCTTGCCACTTGCATGCATTTGACATAAATGGAAATATGTGTCTATCATTAACTTTATCTTCTCCAAGCATGAACCGGATCCTGCATGGCTGCCCCAAGTTTACACAGCAACATTGGACAGCCAAGTGAATGCGGTTTACACTGCAGTTCCATAGAAATTCACACCAGTGTCAGAAGGAATTAGTTTGATTCAACTTTGTTTTCTTATTTGGCAACACTGTATCTGCCAACAGTCTTTGCTTTACCACATTTTCAAAGTCCCCAACTTTAAATTGTAAAACTACAAATCAAAAGACTCAATGCCCATGTCACAAACACAAACACTAGTGCAACTCCTTTTGGTTGACATAAGTTTGGCTTGACTGCTAGTGTGCTTTTGCATGAAATATGCTCAAGGAAAAATAACATGCAGCTTCATTACAGAGCCAAAGCAACTGAGGAGCTCCTTTCCAATGAGAAAGTCATACTTTTTTGAAGCGATTTAGTTAACTGTCTAGCAGAGAAACTACAAAGAGACAAATGATCAATCAGGTTCAATGCCAACAAGAATCATTTCAACTCAGCAAGGAGTGCCCTTTGTATTCTCATAAAATTACACCTCTTGGGGTTTGCACTTCACAGCATTGCCTATACCAATCAAAATATGATGTACAAGGACAAAATTGGCCTGAAACATATTTGGATGCAACAGCATCTTAGTCATCTCTCTGTGAAACCTCAAATGATGCAGAAAGCATATTGCTGGACTGTTTGATATTTGTTTTTTAATCAACTGATATGTATCCAGAGATGGTTCACTTGGTATTGTTCAGTTTAAGACTCTTTTTCCCTTTATGGCATTAATCTTAATGAAGTGCAAATTTGTTTTTGACAGCATTTTTGGTAGTGTTCAAATTCTTAAATATTAAAATATATTTTCATTTATTGCCAAACAAACTATGCCTTTTAAATTTAGGTTCTTAACCACATGCTGGCTTTGAATTCCTCAGCATCACTCCTATTTGTCTTTAACAATTTACAGTTTTTGAGAGTTGACATTGGAATAATAAATGCTAAGTTGCTGAGTCGGAAATGGAAACAGGTATGGTTAAGCGGGTATGAAATGCCAGTATGACAGAATTGTTTTTGTGGGGTTGGGTACATGTGTGATACGCTGAAACAGACAAACAAACACACATCTATATCTATATCCATGTAGCTAAAATCTAGAATTTAGTTTAGAATGTCATGTACTAGTCAATATGCTAAAAAAACATTGCAAATTTCAAATTTCAAAATTTGAAACATATTATTGATTATTCTAATTTAAATTTAGGTTTTTGTATGAGAAAGATCATGTCAGATCTCATGATAGGTAAGTTCAGAGTTCACTATATGCAATCTAGGTCTTAAAAATATCTAAAAGATCAAACTAGAATCACTAATCATTTTGTCATTTAGAAATACTAATCCCAGATGTGAAACCACAAGAGATTTGTTTCACAATCAGATTCCAATATGTTTCGTACCTGGAATAGCCCAGAAAAGTTCCATGTTTCAGCAACTTAGAATTAAAAATCTTACAGGGGGCAATCCATTACCCATGGACATGGGTTTTGCCAATGTTATATCTTATGTTCGTTGATCCGTTAAATAAATATTGGTTAATAGCAATTTTAGAGAACCTGTAGAAGTTGCTCTGAGTGCCTTCTCTATGACAAATGCATGATAAAGTTGGTTACACAAGATTTAGTGTTTATGCTGTTTTTGATACATGCATTGTTTTTGTTATGCTGAAGAAAGTGTTCTGATAGAAATAATTTGTGGTTCACACTCACACTAAAGACCAGAAAATATACAGAAGACAAACATTTGTACACTTATCTTTTTAAACTGCTTTTGAGGAATCCTGTATCTTAATGAGAATCCCAGGTAATGCATATATAAGTCTATCTTTGTGCTGGATATTTATCTCAAGTTTAATTGACACGTCATCATGCATTCCATGTGGGACTTATCTCAATATTTGGCTGCAGTACCGCATGCCAGAAGCATATGATGAAGAAGGCAAGGTCAAGCAGGAGAAAAGATTTGCAGTAGCTATGCAGCGATACAGGTTATTCTTTACTTTGAAGAGTGCTACTATATGGAAGTGGGACTTCTTGTTTTCGTGTTGTCACATCTAAAATTAGTAGTCATCAATAATGTGTGGAAACGTGGATAGTTGCTTATATCAGCTTCTCTGTGTATGTATGATAATCTGTCTAGCAATCTCCTAATATGGTGTAAATCTTCTTCATTTCTGCTTCACTAGGATAGTTACGGTATAATTTTTATTTTACATAAATTTTCCTTTTTCACCAGAGATCCAGGATCTGAAGACAAAGTAAATCCATTTGCAGAGCAAGAAGCGTGGGAACAACATCAGATTGGTATGATAATCTAAGGAATTATTTAATGAAAATGTTTCCATCATTTATTATACATATTAGCTATGCTAAGTGACACCCCTTCTTTTCTTTCTTTATTGCATTTGTTCATGTGAGGAAGATAATCCCAATATCTTCGGTTATAAATATATCTATGACTCTATGCCTAATTTAAGAGATTGGAGATCTATTGATACTGAATCCTTTTTATAAATGTCTGGATTATGTTGGTTGGATGTCTACGTGTCAAGCTTGTTTATTTTCATATCATTGGTTGCATTTGGCTTGATGCTTCTGTAATGCCTTTTATAGGAAAGGCAACGCTAAAGTTTGGAGCATTGGATAAGGCAAAACCTCAAGAGGACTATGAGTAAGTTACTAACCGACATCCTAGGGCTGATCTGACTGGTTTAAACACTGGAAAATTTGTCTTGGAACTGCTAGAACAATTGAATCTTGAATATTATTATGTATTAAGTTTTAACAGTGAATGCCTGTTTTTCATGCAATTTGCTAATATTAAAATATGAAGCTATATCAGTGTACGTACCTATGACTTCTACATTCAATGCAGTGTATCATCATTAGCATTTAATATTTATTATTGAGACCACATTGGCATTTCACAATTCTATATATTTTATCTTTATTGTCTGTTGTGCTGTTTTTGGGACAAACACAGCTGCCTCTGGTAAGTTTTCTGTTAAGGTTTGCAAACAAAAATGAACGGAAATATCAGTGTATGTATCTATGACTTCTACATTCAAATAATGAATCATCATT
Organism: Cupressus sempervirens; assembly: GCA_028749045.1. Lineage (NCBI taxonomy): Eukaryota > Viridiplantae > Streptophyta > Pinopsida > Cupressales > Cupressaceae > Cupressus > Cupressus sempervirens. The sequence goes on from CM053787.1 coordinate 27,956,361, forward strand.
AGCATTTAATATTTATTATCAAGACCATCTTGGCATTTCACAGTTCTATATATGTTTACTTTTATTTTTAGTGTCTGTTGTGCTGTTTTGGGGAAAAACACAGCTGCGTCTGGTAAATTCTCATTGATGTTTGCAAACAAAAATGAATGAAAACTGGTTGTAAAATTTGGTTATCTTACATCCCACCCATTTTTTGAGATGGGGATGGTGGGAGGTACTTCCAGGATGACCTCTTTGGGAGGCCATTTTTAGTGGATGGCAACTAAAACAATATGAAAATTAGAATATATTTTAAATTTCAACTATTCATATGAAATTTGGAAATATCTCAAACAGGTTTCTGTGTCCCCAGAAAAAGAAAATTAGGGCAAAAAATACCAGAATGACAACCTATTTCTTAGCCCAAGGACAACTATGCGGGCCATGGTTGCATTTTTGTACAGATCTACTTAAATCACAGACACCTTATAGGTTCAGGTCCCTTTTAGCTGGTTTAATTGTAGAACATATGCTTATCAGCTGAATGCCTTTCCTATCTGATTGAATTTCTGTTGCTCAGTGCTTCTCTGCTGCTACTCTGCTGGTAGTGTAGCTGGACATTGTTGGTTACTTGTTTCTATTTTTCTGTCCTCCATTGGCCTAGTTTTACATTGTGCATTGGCTATCTGTGTTTCTATATTTGATTTTCTCTGGTCAAATTCTTGTTTGATAACATCTTTTTTCTCTGCTGATGGCTTGTTTCTTCTTGTTTATTGACTGCTGCTACATGCTTTTCAACCGTGTCTGTGAGTTAGCTGCTCTAGGCTTTTGTACTACCATAATGGGCAGTTTTTAGTAAATTTATATGGTAGTGCCGTGCCAGTTGAAGTCAACTGTGTCTGAGAGTTAGCTGTCCTAGACTTTTGTACTAGAGTAAAGGTCAGTTTTTTGCTAAATATATATGGTAGCTATGCTAGTTGATGTCTAAACATATATGGCAGTTTCATGAACTTCAACCAGATTTCACTATAAGTTTAGCCATTAGGATCCTTGTTTCCTTGTCTCTTCTGCAACCCTGTATGAGAATTCTCAGGGTACTGATTTATAATTAGTTTTTAATGGACTGTATTCTCTTTCTTTGTCAATATTCTATTTTATATGGAGTTATGATCTGTTTCTTTCCTATCAGAAGTTTTGTTTCAGTGAACTCTGCTTTTCTGAATTATTTAAATATAGAGATCATAAGCTAGATGCTTAATGCTGCTGCTGCAAGGTCACTTTGACTGCTTCCTTAGATAGTCGGTTTCCCCAAGACATGAATATGTTTATCATAGCTCTTAACACTGATTGCAGCATGAAGAATGCATGATTGTGAATGTTTTAATTTGTTACATACGGGCATGGTCAGTTTTTCATGATCGATTACCTTGAAAATTGTGCCAGGTATGTATTTGAAGACCAAATTGAGTTTATCAAGGAATCAGTACTTGATGCAGACCAGGTAATTTAATAGTTTAGGTCTTATGCTAATGTTTTGTATTGCATATCAAATATTTTCTTCTGTGTTAAATAGTAACAAGCTACTGATGTCTTTCTTTGGTGGATTGGACTAGACTTTAGAGATAAAGGGGTAAATGTATTGGAGTAAAATATGTATTTTCATAAGATGTTTTTACTTTACAACATAGATTATATATTATCAACTATTGGTTTTTCAATAATTTGTTCATTATTGATGTTTTACCCCAAATCAGGATGAGGGTGATGATCTTGAAAAGGATTTAAGGACAAAAACAATGTCACACAAACTTCAGGTGGGATGTGTTTTCATGAAGCCATAAACGAATGTAGCATTTACCTATAGAAGGCATCAGCATACATTTTGCACCATAAACTGTTTAATGTACACATGTCATAAACTATGCATATCAACTACCTTAAATTTTCATTTTGCTCCACTGAAATGCCCAGCATATTCATATAAGACAAGGTTTTTGCATGAACCGTCATTAAATGTTTGCAATCAACAAGCTTCTGGAATAAACATTGTTTACTTTCTGTTTTCTGATATAGCATGAAGAAAACGTTTTCATATATTTTTTAAACATTGTTGGTTATTTAATTGCATCTTAACTTTTCTTGCAATGATTGTATAGGATGAAAGGAAGCTTCTGCCAATCTATGCCTACAGAGAAGAATTACTTCAGGCCGTTAATGATCACCAGGTAGATTGGTTTGACTTTTTGTTCCTGCTTATGAACTTCCCAATGGTTATCAATATCAAATACAATCCATAACAGATTGTGGTAAAAGTGAGTAGTCTAAAGGTTGTAGCTTATTTATTATTTTACTAGACGCGTTTTTAGACAAATATATTAATAGGCAAGCAATGCCTATAGAATGGTAGGGCGCAGTGGAGATGTGCAATAATATGAAAGGGGGCCATACCGATGAACCCCATGAATCAGCACCATGCCCCAGTAGTGCATTTTGGGCTTGCCAACTATATACCGACTATCGAGTGGGTGGCCCAGTACATGCAGAGGTTTCTATTATTGAGATCCAAAGTTCCCATTGCCCAGCAACTATAGTTGCCGGGTTGACTATCTTCTCCATGAGAATGGGATTGTTCCTTATATTGAAAACATGTAGGGGTGTCAGGTACTGCTTAGAATATACACATATACAGAGTATTTTTGGCTCATAAAGACATATTTTGGTGTCCCATTTTACGACAGAATAGTTAGATCTTGCAGTGTAAGATCAGAAGTGGATTTGTGCCATATGGTTTTACATATGTTTTCAAAGTTTTATTAGAAACAGCCACCAGGTTAGAAGTTTTACAATTATTTCTTCAGACAGCCTAAGAATGATTTGAAGTTTTCTAAAGTTCTATAATCTTGTAAAAAATACAACTTCTACCTCTAAGCTGTTTACCATATAGGGTAAAAGAATACTTAATACATGTAGTATAGCACGATACAACATAGAACAGATACTTTATTCATATATGCAATATTCACTCCATGCTTATAATCCGAATACAATGATTACAATTATGCTTCCAAAATCCATTCCGGATGGTGTACATATACCTTTCTGAAGGGGTGACTCAACCGTCATGCATCCGTTCGGATACTATTCTACCCGTCGGCTACAATATAGATTTTACCGACAACATCATCCCCTCCAAAAGAAAAGTCATCTCCGGACGACACAACTATAACAAGATAGATCTTTTTCCGTCACACCACTTTCACATTCGTCTCGTGCTTGTACCAAACTGGTCTCCAAAACACGTTGCATTTGTAGCCTTTGCTAACACAACACTGTCTCCCTAGCCAAGCTGACCGTGATAGCCACCCGTGTTGCCTTGTCTACTTCCAACTCCTAGGTACGCTGAGCAAAGTGTTGCTCTACTGCCTCCAGCTGGATGATTAGCTCCTCCTGAGCTCTCTAACACCTACTCCGAGTGCCTCAAAGCGTATCACCCCTCTCAAAAGGCTTGCTCTAGTGCTCTTTCCACCTTTGGCACACAAACACTCTATGCCTGTAGCAGCTCCAGGTCTCATCAACTGGTCACACTTCCCACGACTGATAACTGCACTGATTGGGGCCCCTAGCGGGGTCGAGGGGCAGCGACCTCGTGGGGTCCTAGGGTAGAGCCCCAAGTGCGTTCCTTGACTCCATGGAACACACCTTTTTGTGAGTTTCTTTCGATCGGATACTCTTTCTGCCGACGGCTTATGTTTTACTACCTTTTTATGTCTTTCCCTTGCCTTCGGTATCATACGTTACTCATTCTAAACTGTTTTGATTTGTTGTCAACTTTTTTTTTTTTTGTTTTTTTTTAGAACCTCCTGCTTCCTGAAGAGTACGGTTCCTTCTTCCTCTTGAATGCTCTGGTACGGCCTCCGAAGGGTAACTTTATTACTGTACCTCTGTCTTTCTCTGATCTCTTTTATTATAACACCACTTAACCCCATACGACAGAGTATGTTGCTGTCCTTGTGCTGTACGGTCCACTCCTTTTGTGCTCCTTAAGCCCATACGTCCGTATGGTCCATACGCATGTGTTCTCTTTGTCCATACAGCCGTATGGTCTGTTTGTTCCTAGTTTCCTTTTTATAATTCACCATTCATACGGTGATGCTTCTTGGCCATATGGTGCTTCTATATCTGATTGTACGACGCCTTATTTCCTGGCCATACAGTGTCTTCTTGCTAGCCGTATGATGGTATTCTTGTTGGCTTCCCAAGCCATACAGTGTCCTGAAGCCATACGGTGTCCTCCCAATCCGTACGGTATCTCCCAAGCCATACGGTGCGTCTTCCAATCCTCCCTTGCCGTACTACTATTTGTACGGTGTTACTTGATGTCTGTACGGTACTCCTCTTTGGACGTACGGTACTTCTCATGTCAGTACGCTAGGCATCTACTTGGTTGTATGGTGGTAGCTTCTTGTCCATACAGTGTTTTTCCCTTGCAATATGCTTGCCATACGGTGCACCTCTAGGTCTCTTCCTGCAAATTTCTTCTAGCCGTACGATGTATTCTTCTCTTTTCCGCATGGGTCATAGCTCTCTCTGGATTTTGGTACAATCTTTCTTGAACATGCAAATTGCCATACGGTCTTTGTGATTTCCTTAGGGCAATATGGTGCATTAACTTGTGTTCTCCTTGAGTCTGCACGGTCCAATTCACTAGCTAGTTATTACCCGTATGGTAATACTTATTCCCCTCTTGAGCTGTATGGTGTGTTATGTGCAATATCTTCTCCTGTCTGGCCGTACGATGGATCACCTCTGATTTCCTGCTGTCTTTTGCTTGGCCGTATGACATCCTTCCTAGGTCATACAACATTTTGTTTTTCTTTACTGCCTTCTTTTCTTGCTTACGCTCTTGATAGGCCGTACGACCCTGTTTTATGGCGACATTACTCCCTTCTACTGTCCACACGTGCCCGTACAGCCATAATTCCTTTTGACACTTGTCCATACAGTGTACTTGCTTTGCTCTCCTAAAAGGCTGTACTATTTAAAATGTAGCTGTTTTTTATACTGGATTCCTGTTATCTCCCACCAGTGTGTTCTTTGGTTTGGTATCATCTCCCAAATTCATGGTTTGTACTGTGGCCTCGTCATATTTTATTGGCTTTTCCTTATTGAGTACATGTGCAAGTGTTTCATCTAGCTGTATGTTCCCTTTCTTTATTTCCCTAAATTCTTTTGGAAATCTGTCTCTGTTGTGTACTTCCTCTATCGTTAGTATGTTGCAGCTTTGGAAGAGTTCATAATTGTCCATCTGCCAGTGAAATAGTCTGTTCACCGAATCCAGATCATTGTCCTTCGATCCACTTTCCAACTATAGGACTCCTTCCTCATTCGGTTCCATCTGCTTCCCTTCGTCCTCTCTTTCTGAATTGGACGATCCAACTTCTTCTCCCACCATTTGTGTGTGTAAATCAATAATGAATCTCCGTCCTCTGCTCTCCACTGATAGTGTGAATTCTTCCAGTCGTGTTTAACTTTTGCTTGTACGAGTCATCCTCTTCCTAGAATGGCATCATATCCCCTTCTTTTTAGCGGTATGACTACAAAGTTGAGCAGGAATGACTGTGTTCCAATAGTCACTGGTTGTGCCATCAGGATCCCAAGAGGCTTAATGCCATGTTGGTCTGCATTCAGCAATTGGAACGTGGGTGGCCACAATGTCGGTAATCCCAACTTCTTCTAGCTATCCTTTGGTAGGACATTTACCCCTGAACCTCCGTCCACAATTGTGTCTGAGAGGATCGTTCCCAATATACCCATTTCTATGACCGCTAGATGCCTTCCAAATGTGAGGGCTAATAGCATTGGGTCTATTGCACTTGTTTTGTTTCCTTCTCTTTCCTGGTTTCTTCTGGTAGTTTAGCAGCTAAAGCCATGTTTGTGAGTGTTGTTCGTAGTTGGGGCATTGTGAGGATCAGATCATTTAATTTTACTGGCACTTCAGTTTGTAATATCTACCTTATGATGTTCTGTTCTGTGCAGTTCCTCATTGACGTACCCACAGTGCCCCCCTTCTCCGTTTGTGATTTCTTTGTCTGTATCCCTTTCTCAATTTCTGCATGTGCTTCTTCCAATCTTTTCTTTTCTTCTGTCGGGTCTGGGTACAACTTTGCCTCTTTACATGTGATTGCTAGGACTTCCTCGTTCGTTCTTGCTTCGATGTTGATTAAATTCACTCTTGATTTTGATTTCGGGCACTTGGCATCTTCATGGTCTTCGGGACCACACCGTGTGCATAACAACTTTGGTGTGTACGTTGTACAGTTTCGCTCAAAGTGGCCCCATAAGTTGCATACCTGACACTAACACCATCGGTCGGCCGTTCACATCATATTTAATCCGACTGCGGCCTCCGTTATTATTGTTGTTGTTGGTGTTTTTGTTTTGTCCCCTTCTGTTGTTTTTGTACCCACCCAAGGTGGCACTGCCATTGTTTGTGTTTCCGTTTCCTCCCGACATGGATGCTTCCTGTGTCAGGAGCACTTGCTGATGCCCTCTTGTTTTCATATTGAACGGGCATTCCTTTGTGGAATGTCTTGCGATTTGGCATATATCACAAAACAAATTCTTCGGACAAGATCCCTTAGTGTGACCTTCCATCTTGCATTCTGTGCACCATAGCTCGTTTTCTTTAGTTTGGCTATTCCCCTTCTGCATATTCTTAAACTCTTTCATCATCCTGATTATGTCCTTCTGGAGAGCACAGACCTTCTTATTGGCCTTTTTGTCACCACTGCTATCTTCAGAAAAGGATTCATCCGAGTTGGATGATCTGCTTTTTTTCTTCTTTTTTGTTTTCCATCGCTCGATTGTATGCTTCTATGTATGATGATGGCAGTACAATCTTCATTTTCCTTTTTAACTCCGGGCGGAGTCCTGTGAACCATCTCTTTTTCAGCTTATCTGCTGGCTTACTTTCCATCTTATTTACTAATTCTTTTAAATTTTTAGCATATACACGGACAGTTTCATTTTTCCCTTGTTTTGTGGTGTAGATTTCTGCTACTATCTCATTGTCGTCTCGTAGCAGTTGAAACTCTGTAATAAATTCCTTCTTTATGTTTTCCCATGTGGTTAGCTTTGCCAGATGGGTGTCTGAAAGCCAATTGATTGCTACACCTCGTAAGGTGGCTCGAAATTGCCATGCCCATTCGTATTGGTCGTTTTCTCCATTCGCTGTTCAAATCGTCTCGCAAGTTTTGCAGTGTCTAATCGGGTCATCCGTGCCATCCTTGTTGAACTTTGATAACTTTTCCTTTGGACCGGCCATCGGTACCCTCTCTTTCTTTTGTTGTGCTGTTGTCGGTACTCATGTTGTTCTGTATTTCTGTACCACTCTGAAAACCTGCGTTACAGACACGTACGTTCTCAAGTGGCATGAAGGCTTCCTTAAGGACTTGGTTGTTCTGACCAAACTTTATCTGCTCGTCAGGTGTATCAGGGACGAAGAGTTCACCCCACGCTCGAGTTCCTTTGACACTCCGAGCCGTGCTGGTCCTTTCCCTTTTGTCCGGATTCCCCCTGGGCGTATACCAGTTTGCCAATTCTTCCTTCGTTCTTTTGATCACCCTTCGTCTTTCTCGGACTTCTTCTATCAGTCTCTCCCTCGATCGACTTGGTGATTACATTCCATTCGTCAATGCTCCTATGTTACTGTGGTCACTTCCTGTGCCACCATTGCCATACCCTTTGGCGAGTTGTCGGAGTCTGTGCGTCCGGTCGCTTTGCTATGTGCGGTTTAATGTTTCTTGTGCCACATGTATGTTGTCATCTTCTGGATTCTTATTTCTGTCTTTATTCAATGTGTTCGACATTCATAGCACCCAGTCCTTATAGGCAACAATGCCAAATGTTTACCGTACAGGGTAAAAGAATACTTAACACATGTAGTATAGCATGATTCAACACAAAACAGATACTTTATTCATATATGCAATATGCACTTCATGCTTACAATCCAAATACAATGATTACGATGATACTTCCAAAATCCATTCCTCATGGTGTACATATACCTTTTCGAAGGGGTGACTCAACCATCATGTGCCTGTTCGGATACTATTCTACTGGTCAGCTACAATATAGATTTTACCGAGAACATAAACAAGACTTTATGTTCTTCAAAATAACTCGTAAGTACCTTAAATTTAAATAAAGTTAATTTTTTAAATATTTAAATTACTTAGCACCATGCTTTCTGCCATGTGCATCTCTTATGAAATTTTTCCCAAGCACTCTTGATCGTCTTGCTGGCGTTCACTCATTTGGATGCCACCTCCTTTTTTGAATGCTTGGGTGATGCGCCTCAATAGTCATAATATTCACCATGCCATTAACTGCCATCATTGTTGTCTAATAAGAAACTTTTTGTAAAACATATTATTGTGTATTTCAGATCTGATCATCACCATTTCTGCTGCATATGCATCTGGTTAGGTGCTGGCAGCTCTTGTTTTCTTTTGAAACTTTTTTTGATGTTTGACATTTCTAATACAAACGCCCGTGTATGCTGGATTCTTCATTATTCTCCATCTTATTTGAGCCTTCAATAGTAAAAGTAATATTATTTCTTTAGGTTTTGCCTATTGCTGGTACATGGTTTTGATGCCTCGATTCTCGTACAAATGCTCAAACAGATCTACAAAGCATGCTCTAGATGCCTCTATCCTCCATGTCTTTGCTACCATACATAAATGTTACATATTGGACTATTTGTATCTCAATACAAGTGCAAGAGGTGCACTTTACTTATTTCTTTTTCCTTTTGCTTCTCTAATGTTGAAATTGTATAAATCAGATTTAATTATAAGTTGATGGACTGGCAATAACTTAATAGCCTCACTGATGTTTCAGTTTAGACTTGAATGTTAAATGTCACAATTTTGTATATTACTTATACTTGCCAGTTTGACCAGTTGAAGGATTTTGTTGATCAGTAGCAAACAACACAGTAGACTTTGGTATTGCAATGTGTTCGGTGTGTTTGGTGTACACATGGACAGCATTATATAAGTGACTTAGGATGTTCTGGAGACCTGTACATGAATGGACATGTCTCCTACGTGGGAGGCACATCCATTCCTTGACGAGTCTTCCCTTTCCAACGAACGCAACCATAGTTGCTTTCAACGCATTTGCAGATAAACATATGTGACCAAGTCGCATTTCACGTGTCCAAATTTAATTAAATTTGGTGGTTTGAATAATGACGGTGTGTGATTAAAACAATTGACATTTAATAGATAAGGTAGCCTATAAGGTAAGTAAATGAATACACACACACACAGACACACACATATATGCCAACTCCTTTAATTTCATATATAAAGAGTTATATTTCATTTTTAATCACACTTTATATTTATTCGACTGAACTATAACATTAACACTCCCTCTTAGTTACCCCTTAGTTATGAAGGATAACACAAGGATAAATATTACTTACTCTAAGTTGTTGAATGTTTGTACTTTTGGCAATGTGGGATAAAACATTCTTTACTCTTAAGTTGCTGAAACATGGAACTTTTTTGGTCGATTCCAGGTATGAAATGTATCAGAATCTGATTGTGAAACAAATCTCCCGTGTGTTCACATCTGGGATTTATGTTTCTAAATGACAAAATGTTTAGTGATTCTAATTTGATCTTTCAGATATTTTTAAGACGTAGACTGCAGATTAGCAATCTCTGAACTTATCTATCATGACATTCTGACTTGATCTTTCTAATACAGAAACCTGAATTAAAATTAAAATTATATGTTTCAAAATTTGAATTTTGAAATTTGTGATGGTTTTGTTTAGCATAGGTACTGGTATATGGCATTCTAAACTTAATTTTATTTTTTAACTGCACACACGCAGTTTGAATTTTTGCAAATTTTTACACTCCAAACTTCATCTGAAATTTATGATATTAATATAATATTATTACGTATAATAATATTATTTTATTTAAAAGTAATATTGAGTTATTTAGTGTAATTATTTAGCAATGTCAAACTATTTTGACAATTTTCTGGATATATTACTTATATTTAAAAATAAATAAATTTATAAAAGGTAAATTTAATGTTGATTTTTCCACCAATTTTTACTTTTTCCGAATTTCATCCGAATTTTATGATCAACAAACTTGAATTCGAATTCAAACCTTGTGACTTTATATATATATATTTGTTTGAGCATACCAAAAATGTATCCAACCTCCATAAATTTTTTGTTGTACCAGTGTTTTGTGCCCATGTACCTGTACCCATTCCCATTCCCAATTCAACAACTTAGTCTTTATTTTTAATTCCTCCTTGTGAAGTAGCTTCTCGAACAAGCTGAATTAACTTAAAGTGACATTATTTTATAGCTTTATTATAGTCACTTCATAATTCAATTAATGATATGCACTTAATTATTGATTATTATTATAGTATTACTGCATCATCAATCATAGCAAATCAATTTTGACTTCACCAGGTGGTAGCCCATTGCATTCATTGCTAACCAGGGTGCCTTACTAAAAATAGTAGGTCCATCGTTATCGACACTCGATTTACTATAATTAGTAGATCCCTAAAATAGTGTATTTGTGTTCACCTACATTCCCTGGGGACGCGTACCTAGCCTAAAAACAAGTGTTTCGGAACGGGGACGTCCCAGGGACGGGGGGATAGGTATGGGATGTCCCCCAGCCATCCCCAAAAAAGGCAAATTACTAGGGGATGTTCCCAAAACTCAGGGACGATTGGGAAAAAAGGGGGGATGGTTGGCCGTGTCCGGTACGGAAAGGAGATGCCTAGATGTCCCGCAACCATACAGGGTACGGCCAGCTGTCCCCAAATGTTTTTTTTTAAATTTTAAATTTTTTAGAAAAAAAAAATTATTATCATTTTTTAATGCAAAAAAATTAAAAAATTGAATATTAAAAAGTAATTTTAAGGCTCGTTACTAAGTTGCCGAGGTGGGCCCCACCCCTCCAAATGCGGTAGAGGCAGAATAGGAGCAATAGTCTGCTTCATTTTTCTATGTTAGTTTTTTATATTGAATGTGAACATGATTATGATACATTGATACTTATTACTTTATGGCAGCCCTCTAGCCTTTGGGCGTATAGCTTTAGGCATATTTAGATTTAGATTTTCAGATTTATCATGTTTATCATTATGATATTGTTCACTGATATTGATATGCATTTTGATAATTGAGTACTGAAATCGGATATTAATTCCTAGATGGCATTCAAATGTTGTATGTTATGGTTCTATAATGTTTAAATGACATGCTTTGCGCTTAGTTTCATATGAATGCCATGTATATTTTAAAATCTCTCTCTCTCTCTCTCTCTCTCTCTCTCTCTCTTTCTCTATATATATATATATATACACACATATAGCCGTCCCCATTTGCTGTTTCCCCCCCTCGTCCCCAAAATCGCCAAAAAAATTTGCCATCCTGGAAACCCATCCCACCGTCCCCCACTGTCCCCGTACTGGAAACTCGGGGCAACATAGACGTTCACCTTATTTTGGTTTGGAATGCAATTCTGCTGGATAGGTTTAGGGTATTCGGTTTCCAAAAGTTTTCTACATACGCATCTCAAGTAGTAAAGCCTCCACTTGTCAATCTCAATCGTTTGATTCCAAATTCCACCCAAGTATGAGATGTAGATGAATTTGAGGATGGGTTTGATGGAAAGTAATTGAATTTCACAAACATGCTGAATCATTCTTTCAAATATCTAATTCAACAACTTGCACTGACTTACTTGCAATCAGATGAAAACAATCTCCATTCTAGTCTTTGGTCAAAAGATTATGGAGTGGGGTTCAATAAGTGCCATTGCTGCAGAATTGCAGATGTTTAGTAGGATCAAAGTTATTTTCCCATTTCTGCACGTAAATTGGATTTATTCGAACCTCCATAGGGATGAATTAAGTATTTTGTTCTTGGCATCCTTTGAGTTGAATTCCACAATAAACAAGTTCTTCACTTCTTTTCCAAAATTCTTATGTCGATTGTCAATTCCCATGTTAGCCATGATATTGACTGATCTCTTGTTGCATTTCTGCCTATTATCTTTCCCATAATGTCTGTTTGGGCTAGGGTCTGCCTCTTGATGAAACCTTCACAACATGACTCCTGTGGATTACTCAGGTTTTTGGGTTTCCTTGGTTTCTTATTCCAACTTAGTGTCTCTTAGTGTTCCCTCTTTCCCAATGGTTTCTTTTGTTCTGTGCTTAGGGAATACTATTTGTCTCTGACATGAAAGAGGAAATTGTGCCCTTATTTTTTTGGCACAAATTTTCCTGATCATTGTATTCCTGTTCTGCTAATTTGTTCTCAGTTTTCCATATTTTGGATTATGCCATGCCTGATATGGAACGAGCTGTATGATGTGTGAACTTTTTTTGTGCTCCATTTCAATCCATACAAGTAAAAATTGACTGAATTACTCTTGAACTGAAGAGGAGATGACAATCCTTTTATAATTGTTATTCTGTTGTTTGTGTTTTCACTCTGTAGTTTGTATTTCAGTTCTGATACTATTTTTTCCTTCATAACCTGCTGTTTATGATTCTGCCCTTATTTTGATATTCTGCTAATGCATCATTGGTGGGAACTGATAACAAAATATATATTTTTAATCGAGGGGAGGCAAACATAAGAATTCATCAAAAGATATATTTTTCGTTGAGGGGAGACGAAGGAATTAGTACATAGCATAGGTTAATGAACAAGAAAATTTTAAATTAATATGTTAAATAATTACCTAAGTGTTAGTGATTAATTATTAGTTGGTTTTCGGGTAGTATAAAGTTGAAAAGCTTTATAATGTTGTTGAAATGTAATAATCAAATATCTAAAATGAGTGTTTGATTTGTGTGTTCGAGCCTTTGGGTCTGCTCAATCTCACAATTTCAATAGTATGGGACACCTAAAAGTATGGTTTAAGTTTTGCCTCCTTGGAAGGTATTGACCAAGAGAGTGGGTTTGGAAGATGTTGATAGATGCCTCAAGATGTTGAGAGCTTTCGCCATTATTGTTTGGCAAACAATTCGATTGTGTTAATATTCTTGAACAAAATGGCAAGATGTTAACTTCAAGTACATCGAGGTTATTAATGGTCAAGGATGAACAGTATGAGCAATAGGAAAGATAAATGTCAGAAGAGAGGAAATTTTTTTTAATCACATCTATAGTTCATGAAGTGTTAGCTTAAGAAAGTCTGGAAGGACATCAAGTTCAATATATTTCAAATATTAAGTCTGCAATAGGAAGAAGTCAAAACCATTCTATAAATGGAGTTAATATGAGCGGTTTAATAGATCCATCTTGAAATAGAAACTCCTGTGCATTGCATTTTATATTCTTCCAAGTTTCGGTTTTGAAATATTTTGATAAGAACAACTTTGCAACAGAACTGTCCTGACATTGTTTGGCTTTTAATTAAAGGGAACTTAAAAAGTGTTTGATATCTGTTTGAAAGAAATATTTGAATTAGAAATAGAGTCTATTGGCATAACGGGGACTTAAGATTTTTTTTGTCTTTTCAATTTTAAAAAACCCCCCTTTCAAAGTTTAAACATTTCAAAATTTCAACAGATCCCATCTGCATTTAGTTTAAGAAGGCATCTTCTGCAGCCAAAAATGTTGTCTTATAAAGTAGGCTGACGAGTTTATCTGTTACATTGCATTTCTGAGTATCTATAGTCAATGAAGAATTTCAGTGCAATTCATTGTGCTTGCCTGCATTGACTTTATTATCATTCTTTTCCATTCTCCTGTAATCTAGTATCCTGGAACTACGCTTTGCCTTATCAAGGAGTTGACACTGTTCTTTACTCATCAAGGAATTCAATCCCATGTTAAGAAAATACTATTTATCAATCTAAACAAACCTAGTCACAATATTTTAGACAAAATTATTATTTTGAAATAGAAGAATTGATATATTGCTGAGTGAGATCTATTTGCGCTTTTTTGTAGGTTCTTGTCATTGTTGGGGAGACTGGATCAGGGAAGACGACCCAGATACCTCAGTATCTTCATGAAGCTGGGTATACAAAACGAGGAAAGGTGTGAATTTATTCTCATGATAATATTCAAGTTTCAATTGAAGTTTTTTTAATCTCTACAAGATACAGACTAACTAATTAGAGCTATTTTTATTTTGTAAAACACGAGTTGAGGAAAATGCCCTCAGATGTCAACAAGATCATAGATTATCTTAATGTGTGGGAAGAGAGCTATTCTCATTATAATCATCTGTAATGTTGTAATCCTACAGTCAAAATGAATCAAAATGTTAAGATTGGTTTCAGAGAATGAACATATTAGTGTGGCCACAACTATTGTATTGGTTGGTGACAGACACACAGACATCCTGTATACAACTACCACTGATAACTTTCATTTGAATCTAAGACAAGATGACATCATTATCATAACTCATGCATTGCATCGAGGGTGAAAAGTGGTAAATGACTGAGATGTTTATATATTCTCTTTATTAATAAGCTAAAATTGGTTGGGAAGGTTCTCTGCTACCAGTTGTTTCTGTAGATTTTGATGATTCTTTTATAGTGGGAGGCTTTTTTGTAACTAGGAAAACTGGTAGGAATTGAATGAAGACTTTCTTATTTTTATCTGAGATATGCTATCTGTAGCTGTATTGTTTTCTCAATCGCCTTTTGAAGATTAGCTAACTCCTCCTACAGATACTATGTAGGTTGTTTTAACTTTTACCTGTATTTAGGACAACCTGATTGGCATCGGTCACAGTCTCTTAAATGACACTCTCTTGGCCTGATGTTGTTCTGATAATCGGGTACTGATCACAACTGATCAATTATATCTCAATTTAAGTCGATAAAAAGCTAGTCAAGGAACGAGTTTTTCGAAAAATTGATTTCTGTTGGTTTGAAGCATCATGAACTTGTTTTTAGAGTAGTTGGACACTTGAGATGATATATAACCTCTCAGGGAAGAAAATAATTTTCTGTGCAAGTTAGAGAACTAAGTGTTTTTCTCACTGAAGTGAATTTTCCACTTGGACAGAGGGTGAACACATTGAATTCCATGGTGAATGCATATTTGTCCCAATGAATGGACAACTCCAGCCAACAGGCCATCCACTACAATCACTTTGCTATGAAATAGAAAGCTCATGTTTGGGAACCAGCAAATTTGTTCATATGCAGTTAAACTTGGAATTTGAAGGGCTGTCGCTTTGCATGTCTCCATCCTCAGGGAATGCGCCAAGATTAGTTAAATGTGTTTTGATTCTTGCACATGGATTTACTCTCATGCTTACAACTTCAGGGGAGTTGATTTTGACATTCTTGCCCATTTCTTAGCAGGGTTTTGAAAAAAAAATAGTGGTGCATGTTTTAGCTCTTCTAACCTGTTGAAAAGTTGCATTGGTCATGTTCAGACCTATATACATCATACTACATTGTACATGACTGATTGCAGTGTTGTTGGAAAGTGTTTATCTCTTCAGAGTTGAAGTCTCCACTTGAATTGTTCATTTAAGATATCATCAAGTTGTCTTTGATGTTTTTAAAATTTCTTTAAGCTTTGAAAATGACTTTGAATACTCATGTATGACTGTTTTGTTAATTCAAGGATGGTAACACATTTGAAGACACCAGAAAACGTCAGAACAAGTGGAAGGGCATGAAATGTACTAACACCAACATGAAGAACGGCAACGAAGGCAAGACAATGAGGGTTTGCAATTATTATGACATGGAAGGCCATAATGGAGAGGCTTCTTGAAATTTGTACGTGTAGTTACATTTCACTGGGAAGCTCAAGATAAACAAAGATAAGAAGAATAAGAATGGTGTACCCGTGGGGTGAAGGAAACTGATTGTTCTTTGGTATCAAATGATAGAATTTCTTTAGCAACTATGTGGAATGGTGCAAATGTGGCCAGAGATGATGCTGAAGACAGAAATGAGTCTACCAACATGTTTCATGTCAAGGTGGAGTTTAAAAGAAAAATAGCAGATGCACTTTTGATGCTTAGTCTTAGGCCAATTTCATTTTTTAAAATTGTGTGCAAGGTTTCCAATTCGATTAGTGGTGGTTGAAGTGATATGAAATGCCTTTTCATATCTTGTGAGTACATCACAAAAGACATTACTCGTGTATTCATCATCACCTCCTTTCCTTATACTAATCACATCCTTGCATGACAAATATTGTTATTGATTAGACTTCACTAATTGCTTCCTTTGTACATAATCAATGTCTGATTATTATAATTGATGACACTAATTATTATCGTGCCTCATTATGGTGATATCAAATAGTTTTTAGTGGATAGTCTTGCATGCCTGTCTTAACTGATATTGTAATCTATATCATTAATTACTGTTGGCACTGGTTTGAGCAATTGCTTCCATTTTTTGTTTATCAATCTCTCTTATTATTGATGGCTAATTGATGTCTTCTCCTTGAATCCACTAACAATATCAGTCGCTGTCATCTGATTGGAATTATCATCAATAATTACAATGCTTGTCTTAATCGCTGCTTATATATCATCTTCTTTGGTAATACTAACCCATCAATGCTTTATGATTATCATTGGCCACTTATAATCATTCTTAACTTGTTGATTTGGGAAGATTAACTGATTAGTCAATGCCTGCCACTTTAGTAGCTTCTGGATGATACTTTATTGAAATCTGTAAACATAACTACTTGACTAGTTAGATACTTAACATACAGGTCTTTGTCTGTTGTTTCATTGGTACTTTAATTAACCATCGGATCAGTGCCTACTTCTGGTCTTTATCATTAATCAGTGCACGCGATGACTTCATCAATATGCTGAATCAATATTTGTTTTGATGTTATCCTCTTTCTGAGTTTCTCCAGATTCTTGGTTCAGTTGACCAATATATTTAATTTTTGAAATGTCCTATCTTCATGTATGTTTTCTGTTCTTTATTGATGATGTGCCTTCTTTAGAATGAAGATGCAATGATGACTGACTTCGTTGTTGCTTCCTCTTCATCGGATGTAGATTATGTTCATGGGATCATCAATTGTCTTTCATCTTGCATAGTCATGGCTCTGCGGATGTTCCCTATGAGGCTCAGTGCCTAAATGAGGACAGTTGGGAAGCTTTGCAGGAGTTGGTCCTAGTGCACCCTGCAAATCGACCTTTGGGATTTTAGAAGCTGCCCTTGTAGATAGACACAATGCATGAGTGAAGGACTGAGTAAAGCAAAATTCCTCTACAGGTGCAAAACCTTCTTTAAGGGTGAACACAGTATAAGGAAACCGTTAAAATCTATAGATCAGATATATTTATAATCTCTCTCTATATAATAGTTGATAAAATTCTGTAGAAATTACTAATAATAATTTCAGGATCTCCCAATATGTTCAAATCATCCCTGTTGTCAAAACTCACAATTTATGTCACGCACACACACACACACACACATACATGTTGACAGATTTCACTGTTATTAAGACAGAATGTAATTACCATTGAAGACTTTTTATTTTATGTGTCCAGTGGTATTTCTATTCTTCCCCGATCAGATATATATAGGGAGACATGTCTGTTCTTGAACGTGCCTCCCTTCCATATATAATGAATGCCCACTTTTAAGGCTTGTGACCATTCAGTTGCTAATCATATTTGCTATTGTAATATGATGCTAATCACCGACAAGTCAACTGATATTTCATATTAGTAATCAGTAATGTAAGTTGATAACATATGTTGTAATATGCAATTTCATATCAGTATGTATGTAAATTCCATAGTTATAAACTTTTTCATTTACTCATACACAAGAATGAATGTTCATTATTTCTATCACTACCTCTTAGCTAGGGAGGATAAATAAATATATCATTCTTAATTAGATTAAGATAATATGTGTAATAACCCCAACCGGTTATAACTTTGTCAAACATCAAATTCTTCTCTAGTTAAGTTGTTTGACATTTCATCAAACACTTTGCAAGCAAGCTTTGATACCATTGTATTATCTCTTGTCAATTCAAACCTCAACTTCTTGATTTGTAGGTTAAGGAATATTGTCAAACACTTACAATACGATCTCTATGCTTGCTGTTGTTAAGAATATAACCTAGATAAACCTACAGGTCTGATGGTATATACCGTACCTTCTCTTAATATATATATCTCTAATGATTGGCATTTAATATAAATATATATTGCTCCTAGAGGTGCCGGCGATTTCTAGATGATGCCTTGTTCGGTGCTTGACTAAATTAGTTAATCATAACTAAACTATATCTGCTAGATCGCCGACTTAGGAATAATAACAATTTTTGTTAGTGCCAAGGGTTATGTCCCTTGAGGGACATACCCTCTAGAAAGGGTATATTTTTAGGTTGTGAATGCAGTTTAGAAGACACACACAAAATACAGCAGTCTGCTCTTCTAAGTATTCTACTTCCTGCGATTTTATCTAAGATTCTCCCTCACATTGAAAAGTGCAATATTTAGTATTGATCTACATTATAATAAGCAATAACTTCATCCATATTCAGAATACCAGAACAAGGGATCTAACTCAGCATATAAGACTGGTTTTGAAGTCTGATTAAAAGACAAGAATTTAGCAGAAAACTTACAGTTGTTTCTGAGTTTCAGACTTATTATGCTTGCTTGAAATGATATCAAAGGGAATCTAAAAGCCTGTAATTGATTACTACTATATCTAAAAAAAGAACTAAATGCATATGCAATTCTCTTTTGGCTTTCCAAATACATATAGATGAATTTTAAATGAAAAATTTGCACTTACAGCCAATTGGTATTTTGTCAAACACTTCGCATGCATACTATTATGCCAATCATGGAAGATATAAATATGCACATTATATCAAATATATAGACTTGCAACTTATCACTCCTTTAGTGAGATATTGTCTAATTCAATGCTTAACATAATATTCCAAGGCTCTTGGCTTTGCAACTCCAAAAAAAACTGAGTAGAAATGACATCATAAATCTGATATAAATTATGCATCTACAGCTACTTATGACAGCCACCTTAACAATGCCAAATGACCAATTTAAATGATGCAAATTGATTGTAGAACCTGATATACAAATCGCTCAATTAAGGAGATGAAATTGCAACCATAATCAAGCCAAGTACTGTAGCACGGGTACTGTTCACAATACTATTCACGTCATTGTTCATGGCATTGTAGTGGCCAGCAATAAATGTATTCTCCAATTTAAGCACAAATAGAACTCCAGAATCAAGCTCTTTCGAATGCCAAATTCAGTGGATATTTCACCACCTCAAATGGTTGCAACACTGAAGAATTAACGCTCTCCAATGGCTAGTTGAAATCAGAAACTCTTAGTTTCTTCTCCCAAATTTATATCAAATGCAATTGAAAATAATCAGATGCCTAACAATGAAGCTCTCAACTCTATTTATTCTTTTCCTTCACCCTTCCTAGAAGACTAAAAGCTTCCCCCTTTTCAATACAATAATTACTTGTCCTTTTAGAAAATGCACTCTCTAGAAGCTTCCCCCTTTCCAATACAATAATTAGTTGTGCTTCTAAAAAACTAAATTAATTAAATATAAAGTCACCTTTAGATTAATTTATTTGTTGACTTAAATTTAATTTATTTCTTCTTATTTCTCCACTTAGCTTTTGGAGAATGAAAAGCTACGAACTCCATTGAGGGCCCAAAAGATGGGGAACATTACAATATGGCATGTCCACAGATATCTTCTAGAAGATGTCCACCATATTGTATGGCATATCCACGGACATCTTACTGCAAGATATACACAATATTGTATGGCATATCCACAGATATCTTACAACATCCACCATATGGGTTATTAGATGGGATGGCTTATCCACAAATATTTTATTACAAGGTATCCACCATTATTTAATGACCCAAAATGTCCATACAGTATGTGCACACGTACCACTTACATGATACTTACCATAGGGACATTTGGTTCATGGACCGTCCATGGATTTTAAGTCCAGCATGACATAATTATACAATATCGGCATGACATAATTATACAATATAACTCATAGATATCCACAAAATGATATCTGTATATTGTTTTACAGGATATGGTTTATCATGATCTGCTTAGTTATCAATCGTATGATATCCATCGTGATAAGAGATATAAGATATTGCAAGATCATCACATTGTAATAACTTATTGAAAGACAAGTGATACTCATTAGAAGTTGTCATTTTTGTATATGTACACAAGGCTCAAATAATAACAATATTAAGAAATATAATTCGATGAGTATAATAATCAAGTGTACTGAGATTCATTCTTAGTAATTACAACCATACGAAGCATATCTCAGAAGTGTTCTACCTTTATTCTTGCAAGAGGTTTGGTAAGGCTGTTTGCTATCTGGTTATCTGTATTGATGTACTTCAGCTCAACTATATTCTTCTCAGCCATGTGTTGAACATAGTGATAAGGTATCTCAATGTGTACTGATTTTTCATGGAAAAGTGAATTCAAGGAGAGTTTGAAACAATTCTAGTTGTCACAATTCTAGTGTATTGATCAAGGTAAGAGTGAGGGCATCTATTTTGGATTAAATGGTAGCACTAGAGGCTTCAACCCAAAGATAGGTTTCAAGTTTTGGTCACGCTCATTGCTTTTGCAGCTTCAACAATTGTTTTGTTTTTCCTTTTAGTAACTCCATTTTGTTGAGGACTATAAGGAACAAATAACTCCTTAATCCCAACATTTAACAAAAAAATTGAAAGATTTTTGAGGGGTAGTCCATCCCATTATTTGTTCTTAGTGTTTTGATTTTCTTTTTTGATGCCTTTATACTAATGCTTCAAATTCTTTGATTCTTAGAAGAAATTCTTCAGATTCTTTACATCTTAAAAAATATATCCATGGCTTCCTAGAGTAGTCATCTACAAAGATAATGTAATATAAAAATCCTCTTAAGGAGGGAACAAACATAGGTCCACATAAATTAGAATGAGTGAGTTCAAGTACATTTTTAGATTTGCTTTCATTATTGTGAAAGATGTTTTTAGTGTTCTTCCTTAATGCACAATCTTTGCCCCTTCTTGTTTAGGTTTGAGTTTAGGTATCCTATTACCATCTTCTCTAAAGAAGGTAATCCTTGAAAATGAAAATTCCGTAGTCTCCTGTGCGAGACTTTATTTGCTTTAGTAATTCATGAACCAATGTTGATGAGGGAGAGGTTTGTTGGTGTAAATAAGTATTCACTTATTACACTTAAGTTTACTTAGGTTTAATGCATTATTTAATTATTTTTATTTATGAGACACTTAGGAGTTTGCACACCTTGTGAGTTGTCATGTAGACAACACAGGAGTACGCAACTCTATTTAAGCACATGGTGTCTACAACACTATTTTGCGTGTCGCACCCTTGTAGGCTTATCCTCTCATCACCACACTTACTTACGTGCTTAATGGAGGATAACCCATATTTGGTGGACATGTGCTTGGTTGTATGACACATCATGATGTTAACTTCTATACATTTTAGAAGCTCTCTTGAGGCCTTTATATTCAGGCACTCCTAGTGTACTCTAGGAACCAATTATTGAATACATTGTTATTCTGATCATACTCTCTCTCTCTTTGGTCTACTGTGTGCTTGTGTTTGAGTTCTTAGTTCCTGGGTGAATTTTTCCCTTAGGCAAATTCTTACATGGTATCAGAGCATAGAGACTTTCTCATCACATAGCTGTTCGAGACCTTGTTTGCTTCATCACCTCAGCCCGAATCCGGAGTGCTGCAGAAATTGGGAGTGTCTAGCACCAGATCTGACCTCGCCATTGTGTCCGGAACACTGAACTGATGAAAATCGACTATAAGCACGCCTACCTTGGCCCATAGTCGACTGCGAGGCAAAATTTTTTGCAAATTGGAACCCGGAAGCCTCTCTTTGCAATATGGGTATGATCTTTTTTAGATCTGTAATTTAATTTTCGGATCTGAATTTCTCTGTTAATTTTCAGAATTATTTTTTCCGTCATATTTCTGTGCAAATTTTCAGAATTTATTCCCCAAGCAGAGAAATTTTTTTTAGCAGACCTGGGCTGTGACACCCTGGATTTGCCAATTTGGAAGGATTTATTTTAATTCGCAGGGCATATTTCATATACACTGCACACGGCTAGCGCAGCGGACACTCTTACTTTTTTCGGCTCGAAAATTCGATAAGTAAACCGGCCCGACCCGTATACAAATCCGGCTGCTCACAGTCCAGCGGCCCCTCCAATCCCTCGGCGGGCTCTTTAAATTTAAAGTTTGCAGGTCTGTTTAATTTAAATAGCGCACCCACTTTCAATGTGGGATTTTTGTTTGCATTTCCCGGCAGCTTGAACATGTTCTCCGGCCCTCGCAGATGAAGTCTGACATCATAGATCATTCCAACACGACCAACTGTGATCTCGGCACCCGCTAATTTCATTGGTTGCATTGTTTGCTTCCTTCTAGCCACGATTTGCGTCTTCCGGCTCGAATCATGGTTTCCCGGCAACCCTGCAAACAGTTGACGTCGCAGTCATTTTTTTCGGCATACGTTTTTTTAAATCGGCCCACATTGTTTTATTTATTCCGGCATGCGGATGAAACAGTTTGGCGTCTGTCGTTAAAGCTTTCTGCCGACCATTTTAATAAAGGCCTTGACTGCATATAACTCTCCGGCGTCGTGTTTCTATACCTCCGACAAAGATTTAACAACGCCTAGACACGTGGCCTCCGCAGACCTTGTCACGCGTGCTCCCTTGCCACGTAGGGGACAACTCATTGCCTCGTCAGCAGGTGACGCTTCTAATTTGAGACATCATCCCGGCATTGCCACGTTAGCCACGTGGACATCCGGGTCTTTTCGCCACGTGTCACATCCGTACAGTACGAACAGCCTTGTTAGCTGCCACGTCACCCAAGGGTGCGTTTTTTTTGTTGACATCACATTTTAACAGGTTTAAACTTGACGGCCGTTTGACCGTCAAACCTGGCCATTTTATAACTGCGTTGACGACCGTTTGACCGTCAAATTTAGACTCGCAGTTTCTCCTCCATACCCCTCTCCAGATTGCTTTTTAGTTTGGTAGCCTGACTTTGCGAGCCCATAACTTGGACATCCAGACTCCGATTCAGGTGCAATTTTTCTTGAAATCAAGTAAAATTTCGTAAATTTTTCAGTGGCGGTGTTGTTTTTTGGTTTTGGTGCACAGATTTTGCAAAATTTGTGTTTTTTGGCGACTGTACCTGCATAATCCTGCCTTTTGCAACTCCAGAAGCTCCGTACGGGCACATTTGGTCACTTTTTCAAGTTCCGTTTTTTTTGAAAGTGCATATTTTTTCGTCTACTTTCCAGATCTGAAGACAGATTCTAGGGTTGTGTGGACCAATTTCTCACTTTCAGAATTAGGCCTTCTTTGGCATTGTAAAGCTTTGATTCTTTTTCAAAATTGTTGTAAAACTAAGCTACAGTGCTTAAGTGACAGATTTCAGCCTAATAAGACAGTTGTAAAAGAAAAATCAGAAAGTCCACTTTGTTCAATTTGACAAGTGGCCCATTGTAAACACACTACTTATAAAGTGCCAACATCATCTTTTTTGGGGGGTTCTTTTGATTGAGTGAAAAGGGGGGGTGTGTACTGTGTTTTTGTGTCCCTCTCTTGTGCTCTTTTCATTTCTGCATCATGGGTTTTAAATGTCCTCCTTTAACTTCACGCAACTATTCTACATGGAAAGATATTGCATGGAGTAGATTAATGGAAAAAGGATATAGTCTTTATGTAGATGGTACAATTACCAAACCTATTGATGCTAAAGAACTCATTGATTGGACAAATCAAGACTGACAGGCTTTAGGTGTTATTAGGAGTTGTGTACATGGGGATCTTCTCTTTCACATTAAAAATTGTTCAGAATTTAAGGAAGCTTGGGATAAACTTGAACAGTTGTATGGTAAAGTGGATGAAGAAAAGGGATTTCAGATTGAGGATGATCTACTTCTCTTGGATCCTAAGAATTATGACACAATTCAGGATTACATAATTAAAGTTAATGAGTATAGGGAACTTTTGAATGATTGTGGAAATCCCATGAAGGATGATAGGTTGATTCATCACATCCTGAAGAAGCTACCTTCTGAGTACGCCAACTTTGTTTCAAGTTTTAATACTCACAGGTTAACCATGGGATCTGCTTACCAGAAGCCTTCCTTTGATGGATTTGTAGACATGTTGATTGTTGAACAATCACACTTGGTGGATTTTGGACTTCGCAAGTCATCTAAGACCAAAGCCTTAGTGGCTCGTGATGATCACAAATCTAGTCAAGGGGGAAAAAGCAACAACAAGAAGAAGCAGTGGAAGCAGAACACACAATCTGAGACACAACAATCCTCCTCTCAACAAGGTGGTTCTTCTTCAAACAAGAAGGGAAGTAATGAAAAGAAGGACAAACTCTTTTGTGCATATTGCAAAAAGCCAAATCATGACAAGCATCATTGCAAGACAAAAAGAATCGATGAGTTAGAAAATCTACTCAAGAAGAACAATATTCAAGTGCCAGGTACTTCCAAGGAGTCTACTCCTACCTCTTCGAAGGGTAAAGGTCAAGCACTTACGACAAACTCAAATTCTTCTTCGGAATGGATACTTGATTCAGGTGCCTCTTACCATATGGGTTCTTCAAGGCAAGACTGTTCTTCATTGAAGCAGTCAAAGGTACCACACATCTTTGTGGGAGATGATGCTAAGATGGAAGTTGAAGGAAAAGGACATGTAGAAATGGAAGATGGGGAATTCAAGGATGTTCTTTACGTTCCAAATCTAAGCTCCATTCTCCTATCAGTTTACCAAATCACTCACTCTGGAGATGGTCATAAGGTTGAGTTCCTTCCAAATTCAGTGATGGTGCGAAGTCTCAAAGATGATTCATTGGTAGCAGTGGGGAAAGTCAATGATGACAAGGGGCTTTACTCCTTCTCCCACTTTGTGCCTAAGAGTCCTTCCCAAGCCTTGTTAACTCACTCTACTTCACACATCAACTTATGGCATGAGCGGTTTTGTCACCTTGACTTCCGCTCTCTTCAACAAATTTGCTCTAAACATATGGTCAAAGGTCTACCTAATATCAGCTTTTCTAAGGGAGAATGTTCATTTTGTTTAGTGGATATGAATCTCAAGGAGAGGTATGATAAAGGGAAGTCTTCTCGAGCTCCAGTTGTTCTTTAGCTAGTTCACATGGTATTAGCAAGACCCTTTGCAGTGACTTCAGTCAACCAAGGCCGATACATACTCACATTTGTTGATGACTTTTCGAGATTCACTTGGGTCTTCTTCCTTCATCATAAGAATGAATTGGTTAACAAACTTCAAGCCTTCAAGACTCATGTTGAACACAAGTGAAGGAAAGCCATCAAAGTACTGAGGGTGGACAATGAGAACAGATACGTAGACAGAAGAGTTAAGAACTTTTGCAAAATTGAGGGGATTGATCTTCAAAACTCACCAGCATTCAGTCTGCACAAGACAAATGTTGCAGCTATGAGGATTAGGACTCTCAAGACCATGGCAAGTTGCATGATTAAGGCCAAGTCTCTCGATCCTACACTTGAAGTTGAAGCCATTAGCAGTGCTACTCACATACTTAACAGGTCTCCTCATCCAGCCTTAGATGGCAAGACTCCTTTTGAGGCATGGTGCGGTAGAAAACCAGTTGTGAGTCACCTTAGAGTCTTTGGTTGTCCAGCATGGGCAAACCTTTCTTCCAGGAGTTGCAAGGCACCGACACCTAGGCCTTGTACCTTTATCGGTTATGAAGACATGCAAAGGCTTACAAACGAATGGATCTAGAGACACACGAGATCTTTGTGGAGAAGGATGTTCACTTTGAGGAAAGTTCTCCTAGCTTGTCCTCTACTCCTCTTCGCACATCATACATAGTGGAAACTGATAGTGACACTAGCGATAGTGCTTCAACAGGTTCAGACACGTGGGGTTCTATCGACAATTGTAGTGAGAGGTCACATCAGTGCAGTCCACGTGCTTATATTGCCACAGTGAAAGGTCCATCACAGCATGGTGCATCTCGTCTTCCACCTACAACTTCAGTTGACTTGGGAGACGGACTTGAGGACTTACATCTTCTCATTGATGATGATTCTTCTACAGTTGTTGCGAGAGCTCACTCTGACCCTCATGTCCATTCTCTACATGATCAATCTTCACAGTTCGGCGTGATTGTGGATCCTTATGAACAACAATTAGTGGAGGTCTCTTTCTCAGTAGAGGAGACAGATGATTCAGTGGAACAGGTTCAACAGACATCCTTGCCAGATCTGTATTCGTTCTTTTCAGCACAGTTGGAAGGGGTGAACTTCAACATCAATACAGGGATGCTTGAGCAGGTTTCAGGGCCAGCATACATCTTCAGGACTGTACCTTTGGCATTGTTTCTTCCTAAGGGGAGGAACACCATTCTGCATTCTTGGACCAGCTTCTTAATCGGAGCAGCTTTCACTTGTCGGCATTCTTCTTTTGGTGGGGGGGGGGGGAGCTTATTCTGTCTCTCTTCCTTCTCTCATTCTCTTATGTATATATTGGATGTATGTCGTAATGGGGGGTCTTGATTACTCCATCCATCGATGCATCCTTATTTATCTCTCTTTTTGGGGGAGGGTTTTTCCCATGAGGTTTTCCCTCTTTCCCCGCTTTATGGGAGATTGCATCTTCATTATGTACATGGGTACCTAATATGGCCTAGTAGTCGGGACCCATTATGCATCTTCATCCTAGTTTGTAAGCTTAAGGGCATTCCCCTAAGTTACACTTAAGGGGGGGTGTTGGTGTAAATAAGTATTCACTTATTACAATTAAGTTTACTTAAGTTTAATGCATTATTTAATTATTTTTATTTATGAGACACTTAGGAGTTTGCACACTTTGTGAGTTGTCATGTAGGCAACACAGGAGTACGCAACTCTATTTAAGCACATGGTGTTTACAACACTGTTTTGCATGTCACACCCTTGTAGGCTTATCCTCTCATCACTGCACTTACTTCCGTGCTTAATGGAGGATAACCCATATTTGATGGACATGTGCTTGGTTGTATGACACATCATGATGCTAACTTCTATGCATTTTAGAAGCTCTTCTGAGGCCTTTATATTCAAGCACTCCTAGTGTACTCTAGGAACCAATTATTGAATACATTGTTATTCTGATCATACTCTCTCTCCCTTTGGTCTACTATGTGCTTGTGTTTGAGTTCTTAGTTCCTAGGTGAATTTTGCTCTTAGGCAAATTCTTACAAGGTTCATAGTTTGTAAAGACATCTACGCCTTATGCCAATGGTTCGGGCATTTTTGATATTTGAATTCTTGGACCAACCTAGAACTTTTCCATCCAAGGAGATGATTTTGTATCTTTTGTCCTCAAGTGCTGAAATTAACACTAAGTTCCTCTTGATTCCAGATACATATAAAACTCCTATGAGTTCGTATGAAATGTCAGATATGAGATTGATAGTGCATGTCCCAATTGCTTCAGCTGCATAGCTTGTATCGTCTCCAACTATTACTTCATCATCATAGTCTTCATTTATAAGTTCTAGATGGTCTCTGAAGCCATAGTAACATGGAGAAATGTCCTTCCCCTTTTTCCCCACATCCCAGAGATGGGGACTCACTAGGAACTTCATTCCTCTATCCCCAACAATGTCACCAAATTTTGCCACCTCTTCCTAGGATGGGGGGAGGTTTTGGTGTTGACTATTTGTTTATTCGATTGTTTATGTTCAACGTTCAATGTTCCTATTCAATGTAATGCTCATGTATTTACTCTTTTACATCTTTATATCTTATATTGCAACATATCTTTTCATAACTAGCATTTTAAGTACCATATGTATAGTATACACAACCCCCCCTACATCCCTCGCCATCGTCCCCCGCCGTCGCCCTAACAGTCCCAATATAAGGCCCCTTTGTCCCCTCGTCCCAAAAACTTGTCCCCCTGTTCAGGAGTACCTGTCCCCTAGGGCAGTGTAAGTATGTTTGAAGCTTGTTATATATCGAGAAGCTCCACTGCCTATTACCCACATATTAGATTTATTAGAGACTTGACTATATCAAGCATAATAGAATACAAGTTTTTCTGATTCTGAGTTTGTTTTATTTACCTTTGCAGAAGAGGCTTGAGTTTTGAGTCTCTCTGGACACTTTTTTACAAGAATGCAACAACCCCTTTTTCCAGGTCTTAGCTAACAATTAGCATAACATTGAAATACATATACTACTTAACATTCATGAGAAGGAAGTTATAATAGTTATGTTCATGTGAAAGAGATTAAGAGTTACATGCAGTTTAAATGAATCATCATAACTAACAACTGAAGGCATCATCGATAAATCTAAATAAAGGATTTAAGTTTTCCATACACTAAATTCTGAAACTGGAACCCACCTAGGACAGTATCTACAAAGCCCAAGTTGGTCCACATATACCATTTAGAGGACAAATAGTTAAACCACTGTATGATAACGACCAACATCATTTAGGGCATCAAATACGAATGTATCATCGCTTTCCTTTCCTATTGCTATCTATGGCAATGTAATGATCTGCTCTTAATATGATCAAAATAAATTAAATCTTGACTTGAGATATTTTGTCAAATAGTTGCAATGTAATCTTGGTATTAAGCTTTTATAACATTGTATTATTCTGGCCATAGAAACGTGAATCGGAATCGGATCGGAATCGGCAAGGCCGAATCGAATCGTGAATCGGCAATGAATCGGCAATGAATCGGCGATGAATCGGCAAATTTGAAAAAACCCTTTAAATTTAAAGATTTTAACAATTTAAAACTTATTTCATGCACCCTTTATTGAATATAACTTAAGCACACTATAACATCATCAAATAGAAGTTAAAACTTAACATACATAAACATGAAACATAAAATCCATCACATACGTAACTATGTTATCTAAGCTTCTAAAATGTAAATTGTAGGCTAGCTGAAGTAAATAGAAATCAAATGATCATAATGATTTAAATCATAGAATGTATGTAAGATGATCCATAAGACATCAAATCATAAATTTATGTAAGAATCTAAGATGAAGATCCATGAAAGTTTGAAACTTTGAAACATATGTCTATCAATGATTCAGTATCAATATCTGTAAACAAAATATAAAAACAAGGCTCCAGCTCAAGCCTCAGGCTCATAGTCATCATCATCCTCAACATCATCCTCAAGCTCGGCTACAGCCTCAGCCTCAGCCTCTGAGTATCCAGTCTGCCTAGTAGCAAGGCGTCTAATGTAGGTCCTAGAGGACTGTCGAGCCATATCTCCCGCATATAAGATGGGCTCACGAATGTCGCTAGGGCCTATGTCTGTGCGTGCACGTGTGCGTCTACCAATGCCTGAAGAACGTGCTCTAGCTGCCTCAGCCTCTATATCCACCTGGTCAATCCACGCACGGTCTTCCTCAGTGAAGACTGGATCTACAACCTCTGTGAGCCACTCTGATTCTGGATCAATCTCCTCCAGAATGATCGGAGAGGAGTCAGTGCCCAAAATCTGTCTGATCCTAAGACGGAGGTTGTAATGAACGAAGACAAGATCATTCATCCTCTGCACTGTCAACCTGTTTCTCCTCTTCGAGTGGATGTGCTCGAACATGGACCAACTGCGCTCACATACAGAAGCGCTGCTTGGCTGACTCAGAATACGAATGGCAATTTTTTGAAGTTTTGGGGTTGTGGCCCCAAACATTTGCCACCATCTATCTGAAATAAGGGAAAATAAAAATAATTAGTCTCATTTACAAATTACAAATTACAAGTTAACTCTAAAATTACATAATCAACTTTAAGTTTAGAATCTAGATTCATGAACATTGAATATATTATTTAATTTTTACCTGGCTGTATTGTTTCCCGAGCATCTATGGCTACCCTGCTAGAGAAAAGTGGCCCTTCTTTATTATTGAACTTATCAAGCTCAATAATTGCAGCACTGCTATCCTCATCAGTACTCAACCTCTGGATCACTGTATATAATCCGGTGAGAACCTCCTCATCCGCCTTGAAGTCAGGACGGAAACGAAATGCCGAATTCAAAAAGTAAGCTGCTGCATGGATGGGTCCGTGGAGCTGATTCTGCCATCTCCTATCAATGATGTCCCAAATAGGGGCATACTTCTCCTGCACTCCTGCATACTGAGCTTTAATGGCCTCCTTGGCCCTATCCATGCCCTCATATATGTAGCCCATAGAGGGCTTCTCCTCATCAGCAGTTCGCAGGAGAGATACAAGAGGCTCAGTGGCCTACATATAAAGTAAAACAAAAATTTGAGTCAAAACTTAAACATAGAATAATTCAATAATATAAGGTAAAACTAAATCATTAAACAATTAGCATAGTAAACTGTAAAATATTAAATGTTAAATTGCAATAAAATTACCTTAAGTATTTCTCTAGCAGGTTTCCAAAAACCATCATCATCAAATATGCAATCCACCACATCTATCCCTGCAGTGGTCGTAGCATAGGAAGATGAAATCCACTCCCGCCCAACAAACATGCTCCTCAAATCATCCCTTGATGTCAACAAGGACTGCAAGGTGATGAAATTCGAGGCAAACCTCGTGATCCCTGGACGAGCTAACTCTTTGTCTCCTGTGTACTTCCTCATTGTGCTAAGGACAAATGAATGATTATAAATAAACTTACATATGTTTTTTGCCCTTTCCACACATGACTTGACCCACTCAAGTTTGCCAATTTCCTCCAACATGAGGTCAAGGCAGTGTGCTGCACAAGGGGACCAAAATATGGTGGGGTGCCTCTCCATCAAAAGTTTGCCTACAACAATTTTAAGATAATTAGAAATTCAAATTTCAAACATGTTAGAACTTAGAACTTAGGAAACTTAGAAATTCTAAGTTAGAATTAGAAAAAGTTCAAAATTCAAATAAATTTATTTTCAAAACTTAAAAAGTTAAAAGTTTACCTGCAGCAACATAACTTGCTGCATTATCCGTCACCACTTGCACCACATGTTGTTCCCCCACCTCTGCTATAACTTCCTCAATAACCTCACATAAGTATGTGGCGTTTTTTACATGAGCAGAAGCATCAATGGATTTGAGGAACATGGTATATCCTACAAGTAACAAAACAACGAATTATAATTACTATTAGCAATCAACAAATCAAAATTTGAAATAGTCAATCACGATTCAAAATTATGTATGTAGGAAAGTAGAATGATCAATCACCTCCACAGGATACAAGAAAATTGAGGAGTGTTCTTCCCCTCCTATCTGTCCAACCATCAGTCATGATGGTGCAACCCTTTTCGATCCACTCCTTTCGGTTGTCCTCAAGCTCATGCCTCATATCCTCAACCATTTCCTCCAGGAGGTATCCACTCAACTCAGCCTCAGTTGGGGCTTTAAACCCCGGACCACAAATGGCAACTGCATCTATCATGTTCTGCCAATAAGGAGTCCTGTCACAAATAGATAATGATATTGATTAGAAATTTAGATGTCAAAAACTAAAATCATAAAACAAGTAGATATAATTAAAGTTTTACTTTTACTTTTAACTTTAACTTTGAAGATAACAAAGAAAAAAGAATCATTTACCTGGCTGCAATAAATGGAATGTTGCAAAAGTACCAGAATTTGCAAATCTCTTTTCTGGCAGCATCATGAATCTCCTTGTTCAAACCCATGCCCTCAAGCGTGGGTTGGGAGCCAGGAGTAGTGCGGGGCACAAAGTAACTATCCATTCTGCTTTTCCGCACTCTAGGCCGCAATAGGTTGGTGTTGGACTCTGTCTGAGTATGAGACCGACTACCACTAACACTCACATGAGCACTAGCACTAGGATGAAAAGGAGGCCTAGAAGAACCCTCCCCAACACAACCTACGGATGCGGAAGCTGATGCAGATGCACTTGCAGATGTAGATGCGGTTGCGGATGTGGGAGCACGGGAGCCAATACCTCTTAACCCTTCAAGTTGCATTTTCTTAGTCAACTTGTCTTGTTCAATTTTTTCTAATGCCACTAAGCAAGAGCGTTTTGCCTCAGCGGTTTGTTGAGTGCAAACTGTGACATCATGGCCAGGTATGCCAGCAATGTGGTATTTCAATCTATAGATACCTCCCGAATTTATTTTTTCTTTGCAAAATATACATTTTGTTTGATATTTGGTTCTCCCAGGAAACTCTTCATTATATTTCCAGCATTCATCTTTTTTACCCATTGTGGAAATTGGAAAATGAAAGCAAAGGGCTGCTGCAATAAAAAAATTCATGTAAAAAATCAAAGTTTGCAACTAATAAACAAAAACTACAAAACAACAAACCCTAGTTTGCAATTTAGTAAAAGTTAAAACTAAAAATAAAAAACATTCAAGATTTGCAAATGAACACTAAAAAAATTTAACAAAAAATGCATACTACACTAACATGCAAAAAAAAAACCAACACTTACCTCTTGCAAATGAGTTGAGGAGTGTTGATATTGACTCCTTAATGCTCCCAATGCAATTTATGGCCTCCCCAAATGGACTTCTGATCTCTTTGGTGCTCTTCCTTCTTGCCGGTTGGAAACCTATGGATTCTCTTTTCTCTTCTGCTCTCTCACTCTTCCTCTCTTCTACTCATACTAAGCAAATAGAAGGCTCTTTAGGGTTATAACAAAGAGGAAAGTCAACTTAGAAAGCAAATAAAACATGTGTTTTTTTTTAAAAATTGAACTTTCTATCCTTGCTGCCGCGGCCGATTTCTGGCGATACCCGATGGCGATTCTGGCGATTTTTTCCATGAATCGCCGATTTTGGCGATTCATGCGAAAAAATCGCCACCAGCGATTTCCGATTCCAAAAAAATCGGGAGCCATGAATCTTATCGCGATTTCGGCGATTTCGGCGATTTCATGGCGATTTTTGGAACTATGATTCTGGCCCTTAATCTGAGTAAAGAAATCAATTTCTGACCCTCGGAATTTAATCAAATAGTTGGCATGAAAATTGAATAATGAACCTGTTGATACTACTGTTGTGATTATTGCATCACATTTAGGTAAATATCTATTCCCCACATATTAACGCATAATTTCCAAATCAATTACAACAACAATGATCTCAAAGAAAAGACTAAGTTGTATTGAATGGGTAGTCATATTTCAATTAATAACAGATATTTTAGGTATGCAAGAAGACTATAGGTATGGACTCAAGTATTTCAATTAAACTGGAAGTAGTGTACACACCCCTACTCAAGTTTGTAAACACAAAGAATTATAATTGAAACCTGGTTAGTAGTAGACAACTAGAAGTTTGTGCTGTGGTCCATGACATGCCTCCAATGGCTACAATTCTAGAACTGTCAACTCCCAAATGCTCCAACACTCATCGTGATTTACTAGTATCAGCTTTACCGGAATGTCTATAACTTGTGACCTCTCTATAAGTGCAGATGTAGATGCTGTAACCAATATTCCGTTTGCTAACACTGCTGTCCCTTATGCTCCTTGCGGATTATGATGTGTACACACTGACTGTAATACGCATTGTTGGAGGTGACCCGACTCAGGAAATTCCTCTTAGCCAACTGTATGCTTACGTCCCTCTGCTATGCTGATGGATTATGGACATCTAATGTGTTTGCCCAACTTCTGAACTTGTTATATATCAATGCTCGACTTAAGGAATTATCAACTTCAACTGTTCGTACCTTACTAACTGCAATCAATCTTCAGAAGAGCTTCTTTATTGATTTGTATCTATTGTTGCTAACCCCAGTCTGAAAGCTTAAGGTGAGTTACTGGGTTTGCATCCAATCTCAGTAAATTTCCTTAAGGGGTTTCATCCTTAGGAACTATCCAATCACAATAAGCAACCTTTAGGTTGTTTAATAACATATATTTGTTGTGTCCATCTTAATGTAGCTCCACACTTTTATAACCTCGATATGAGGGAAGACACAAACAACTAGGCAATGTGGGATTAAAAGCCAATTTTGTCTTTTAGTCACTTAAGTAACTTAATAACATTAAAATATTTAAATAAATCACTTAAGTCACTTGAACTTTAATATCTCTTGAAATATTTGTTTGAATGCCATGTTGTCTAAAATAGGAATCTCTCTTCATAATTCCCCATGTGACCAAATACACTTTTTAAAAATAGAAAGGGTCCATCTCTATTACACCTGACTTACCATACATAGTGTGGCAAATGGAATCCAAATGACATCGAACGAAGGCCAAATATATGAATCGCTGAAAGTTGGAGATGAATCAATCCTTAGAAGACTCTATAACCATCCTCATTAGCCTACGAGGGTCCAATATTAGGCTAATCCCTAAAATTTTGATGCTGGCAACTAATGGGGACATTACAGTCCTCCCTTCTTGAGATTGTTTGCCCTCAAGCAATCCAACAACAACAGTGAACTCCAACCTCCATCTGGATCCCAAATGAAGTAGTACGTGACACCCCTCTTAAGATTGAACCAATTACATACCACTAAATTCATCAAGAGCAACAACATAACCTGTAGTATAGCACTCAAAACTTGTGCTAATGATGTAGGAGTTAGAATATCACCAGAAGAATCCCCCACAAGAAGTATGTTCATCCTGGTTCTCACCCATATAATATAACCTAGACTGGAATTTAGATCAACAATCCCTTGAAGAGACGTAGCTACAGGAGAACCATATGCACTCATGCCAACTGTATCAACCATAGGTGTAGCCACGTCAAAATCTGTGGACACAGGGACGTTACTAACTGCCGCAACACAAAATTGAATCTTTACAAATGGTGAAAAATGAGGCCAACTCCACTCAAGTGAGTGATCAACATCAACCTCAAACAATGGATTGTCATAAGACAATGTTGCATCCATGTCAAACATAGGATTATTCATGAAGTGAACATCAACACTTTGTTGATTGATACTATAGCATGACTTTAATACTACATTGCTCACCTCATCAACAATAACAAGTGTACTACCATTAGAGCACACATATACAATTGCTTGCATACTGCTAAACTCCTCATTGGATGGCTCAATCAACACAGAAGTGGCTGCTGATATGATAGTATCCTTGCATGCTCCTCCCATTATCGCTGCATTGCCATCAAATACATGATCCAGGGAAGTCATGCCAACAACTACATCATCTTACTTGACATAAATCCTCATCACATTTGACCTCAATTGTGCCCAACTCATGTAGTGTCTCATAAGAAATGTCCTACAAATCTGAAGCGGCAACCGTATCATCACCGTCCGCTCCTAGAAAAAGTGATATCATTCTTTGCTCAAATCTCAGCTTTAAAATTAGTTGGGTCATCTGTTTGTAATTTTGGTTCATCTCATTCACTAGCACATCCAACTGTTTCAGAATAACTTGTATCTCAAAATCTCCCTCCATTAGCGGAGAAGTACGCCTTTCGCGAGTGTAATGAATACCGAACCTTCTGTCACTATTCATAACTTTGAAAACCAAGTCCTCCATCTATGGGTCAAAAGAAAAGTGATGAGCATTCCTCATAGTGTAATGCCAATAAAAACTCCCAATCTCTGTTAAGGGTTCATCATCTTCAACTGGAAATCAGAAGATGGTTCCAATCTCTGACTTTGAACTATTGGTCGGGTAGGATGTTGGGTAACCCTCTCAGCAAGCCCAACCACAAAATCCCCATTGGGAAGCATTGTAGCCAAGGTCTCTACAATCTTTCTCACCAATCGTTGAATAGCACAAGAGCCTCGAATGGGAGCACCCTCAGATATACTGTATGAATCCTCTCTCAAATTCGAGCTCTCAAGCAAATCCATGAATGACTCAGTACAATAGAAATTATATGTGGTAGCATCAATCTGCACCTTCGCAATCCACAACTGATCTCTTTCAAAATGTGACAATGCCAACTGTCCAATGCTACCCGCTATAAGAAAAGAAGAAATAGATTCACTTCTAGTAGAAGGAAGCGAATCACCATGAGAGCTCGTCTCCATCGATGCTCTTGCCTCCTGTGTACATACTATACTCATATCTTGGATGAATGTGTTTGCTACATCATCATGTCCCTCAGCCTCAACTGTAGAAGCAAACTCACCACTAATCACAATATGTAACTAAACAGGGTCTGGAGCTTATGTTGACTGTACTCGTTCTAACTCCATGGTAACTACACCACACTGTGACTCTTGAAGAGCCAATTGAGTTTACTGAAGAGAGTCCACCATCACCTCGAGCTCCCAGCGAGCTCAACCACCTCCTCCCCTTTCCCTAACAATGCCTCATAGCAGGTGCTACCCCACTCCAGAAGGTAATCTCTGTAATTAAGTAACAGAGAGTAACTATGGTTCAAGATCCTAACAACCCCTCGAAGCGCATGAACCTCTGCTAGGGAAAGACTACTATCACCATGCTCATTTGATATTGGGGCACCCTAACCAAATGTAGCTAGCATATGCCGAATAGCATCATAATGATCAAGAGATGAATAAATGTCACTATCACTCACCTTCAGCTAATAAGTCACATGATGCCTTTGTAACCTCTGACTCCTATTCAAGCTCTGTATCTCACTAACTGCACTGTGATAGGAAATTGAATTAGAATTGTCCACCACAAGATCACTTGTACATGTGCTGTCGTCCTTGGATAACTCTGCATCTGTGATACAACTATTATGTACCTCAAACAACTCCTCTGAAGAAATAGAAGCCCTTGCAATCTCAATCTCGCCACATGTTTCAACTTCCACCTCAATAGTAAGATTCTGTAAACATTGATCCTAGGACTCATCCAAAATCTCATAAGAGTCATCATCCAATATTTGACAATCATATCATCATCCAACAAATCACCATAGGTGTCCATACTGTCTGCATCCCCATCACCTAACAGAGTCTCAACTGCTGTCACTAGACTCTGCACACATCACTTTATGCCAGGTTGTGAATCAATAATGCTAGAGCATGAACCCACATCTACTGACTCCGTTGTAACACCCAAATCACTGACATCACAACTGGGTGACTCCATACATTCATCGGTCTCACCTGAGGAAGCAAATGCCTCTTGCACTGGAGCAACACTATGACAACCCCCATACAAATCTCCAATAATAATTCCCTCCTCAAGAGATAAACATATAGTTAGAAGATATGTTCATATTCATTATTCACATAAACGAAAGATAGTAAAAACAACCATCAAGTAAGCCTATCTCATGCATACAGATACATTTCTTGTTCAGTTATTTTCTGAATACATTAAAGAGGAACTGATTTCTAAGCATGGAAGGGAATAATTGATTAAACGATACTAATCATCTAACATTTCTTCAACTTGAGATTTCAAATATCATAAAAGTAAATACCTATTACCAAAGGATATTGACTACAGATCATATCTCTATCTTGTGCAAGCCTTGGCATCTGATGGAGAGGAGGAGCATTGTCAAGGGCTTAACCTCCCAACCATAGACCCTCAAAATATCCCCACACAATCTCAACCGAGAAAGGCCCTCGCTACCCAAAAAAGGACATTGAACACCCTATCCAGCCACTCAGCATCCTGGTATTCAAAGTTTCAATCCATTGCTCGACTAGACAACAAGATCTAAACATTGGACCACCATGAGCTGACTCAATTTATACTCTTTTTATTACTTGCTTAATTGTTTTTTTCTCTTACTATGCAAGGATGTACGCATGGTTTAATGAATATCAATACACACCATTAATCTTGACCATGTTGGTCATCCTAGATGAGTGTCTGGGGTGATTTGCCTTAACATTATATATACACAGCCATGCATGCTGCCCAACCTGGGTCTATGGCTTTACCAAAAGATTCATAATACTTGACGTTCATAAGAGTACTGAAACATTTTATTCACAGCCAATGCATTGTGCCCAACCCGGGCCTATAGCTTCACAAAAATAATCAAATTGCATTGTAAAATATTCACTGGTTCTCCTCAAGAGTGCTGCCCTTATCTCAGGAACATATGGGAAAATGTTCCTGAATAAGCTTGCACACGTGGTTCAGTTATGAAAATCAGAATACTGTTATAAGATTCATTCACGATGTGAAAATAATATTCTGCTGTGAAATCAATAACTTAATCTGGTACATATTCCTGTGGATTTCTATACTGATATGAATCAGTATTCTGCTATAGGTTAAGCATTCTGATTCGATATCGGTGCTTATAGTGAGAACATTATTATCCAAGATCTCACCTGTTCAGGTGGGTACTTGATCTTCATGATTGATACAAATTTCACAGCCGTGGCAAGGAAATAAAGAGATGAATATCAATTAATAAATATCTTAGTCTTCTTAGCAGAAGTTCAAAACATTAAAATACAAAACAAGACATGTCAATGAGCACTGTCTGGAATTAGGTTCTTATTACTTATAGTTGTGAATTATTTCAGAAACAAGAGCTCACGGCACAGGATCGTTCCAATGATAATGGTCTTGCTCAGGGACCGTATGCACTCAGATTGGATAACTATCATGGCCTGGAAAGGGAGGCTACCATCAGAGTTATCGTTCTGAAATTCAGATGCAAGCATAGGAGCTAGAGTTTAGAAACGGATATGGAAACCAAAGCTATCAAATGCTGAGAGATGGCTGAAGTATCGAATGCCAATGGGAAAATCTCATCGAATCTATTATCAATTTCATGCTCTGTTAATAAAGGTGATGGTGGAGTTATAAAAGTAAACAAAGAGCCATCAAACATGTGGCATATTTTTAAATAAAGGTCACCAAAATGACATAAAGTCGAAAGAAAAAGATTAGCAAGGTGGCTGCTCAAGGAAAAGTAAATAAGACTTTGGTGAAGGATAAAAATAATAATAATGTTGTCTTACTATATAGCATCATGGTAATTAAGATACCTATATATGTATGTTTGTATATGTGTACATGTGTAAACCACAACCATAGATTTCTTACGTATGCGTCAAATTTCAAGTATGCATATGCGTCCTTATATATATAATTGGTTTACATATATACACATACAGATGTATGTGCATA
Source organism: Cupressus sempervirens (assembly GCA_028749045.1). Classification (NCBI taxonomy): domain Eukaryota; kingdom Viridiplantae; phylum Streptophyta; class Pinopsida; order Cupressales; family Cupressaceae; genus Cupressus; species Cupressus sempervirens. Next base: position 27,995,534 of record CM053787.1, read on the forward strand.
TATAAATATTTAGGTATCATGGTGTCAATATGTTAGGACAAGCTTTGAACACTAGGAAGCTCCAACCAAATAACACAAAAGGTGCCAACTTGTTCATAATTCAATTTATGCATAGTGATCTCTTTTATTATTAGGTGATATATATTATCTAATTGGTTAGCTCATGGTCGTCCAACGTACACTCTTGCTTGTTTTAGCCATTTTCCTTTAGCCATAGGGGTTCACAGCACTACCTATTTGCCCAGTGATGGTGGTGCCCCTCGTGACCTGTTATTTTTTAGAGGACTGCTGCAAACTTATTCGCACTGCCATATTTTTGGTATGTGTTTTCCAACTACAACATTCTCTTTGTATTTGTATGAGGAATAAACCAAGAGAAGAGACATGTCCCGTCATGGGACATGTCTATTCATCAATATTATAATGACAAACTTAATTATAGTTGTGTGTGTGTGTGTGTGTGTGTATATGAATCACTGTAATTATATTAATTTCTCTTTGATCTCATAGGTTCATCCTACTAAAGCTACCAAAACATCAACTCTCCCTCTTAGCTAGGGAGGATAAACACGACACATATTTAATATCCCGAACAGGATATTTACTAATTTTTCCTTTCAATAGTATACTTATAAATAAAACTTGGTAGATAATTTCCAGCACATTCAAAAATAGAAGAAATGTAAACCGTCACTTTTCCAGCCTCTTCTTGAATACAATAATAGGCTTAAATATAAATAAATGTAATACGAGACACTCAATAAAACCACAATCTCCACAAGATAACAATTCGTTATTTCCAAAATAACATTCAAGATGTTGAACATAAAATCATGAATTACAATTGATGAGATGAAACCAGAAACTCTTGTAATTCCTTAAACAATGTTATTGCCATATACAACAGCAATACAACAATCAACAACAAAAAACGTTATTGTATTATACAACAGCAATACAATAACCAATACACAGAAACCAATCCTAAATACATATTCAACAGTCGGATTGGAACGATAGGATAAGAACCTGTAAGCGCGAATGAAACACCTGAAGTAATGTTTTTCGGGACAATGGGTTTGTGTCCACTTTCTGCTAGCACGAGGGCTACGTCCTCCAACTAGCTGAAAGCTGAAGCTTTCTAAGACTCTCAAAGAGAGAAAACTGAACTGAATAATAAAATCAAGCATATCAACAATGAGCCTCTTTCTCCTTTTTAATACACAAACCGAGACTTTTTGGCTCCTCTCTGGTTTCATCTTATTCCCTAAGGCATTTCGTCTTGTTCCCTTTGCCCCTTTGTCGTTAATAAAATATTAAATCGACCCTTTTAATATTTTGAGCTTAAGTCTCAGAGTCAATTTTAATATTGCATGAAATAAGACTTCGATATTTCTAATGCTCCAAAAGGGAATATTACAAATCTCCCCTCCTTAAGGTTGCTTGTCCTTAAGCAATTCATACTAGGATCTCATACGAGTCTGTAGGCAGCCCTGTAATCCAAACTGAAAACAATGTTGGCCAAACTGCGAAGCCAGATGTCTTTCTGCAATCTATCTCTCAATTGGATCCCTGGATCCCATATAACTTTCTGAAAGAACTCACCACCTGCACTTGTAAACTGCTCAACACTGCTCAACACCATGACCACAATAAAATCCTCGTCCAACCATAGATACAATCTGCCAACCCCTGGATCCGAAACTCTATTGCCCTGCCTTGCAGATATGATGAGATAGAAATATATCCAGGGTTTATGTATAATCCAGTAGAAGGTGAAGACCTGACGTAAATGGATGATGTAAGAAATGAACTGTTCAAAAGCTGAAATCACCATCCCATAAACATCAAATTTCATACTGTCGGCATAAACTTGGAGAATTCCCAAGTGCATAGGTGCTATGAATATGAAGGATGTTGAGAATCTAACCGCAAACCTCACATAAATACTCCACCAAGAACTGTTCAGAGGCTGATGAAAAAAATTCGCCCAACTCCTTAATGGGGTGAAATCGGAAAATATGTTGGGGTTGATCAAATGATAAGCAACGAAAGTTGATTCATCAATCCCATGCTAAGATCCGGATTTGCTGCTAGGATCTGAGCCAGGATCCCAAGTCTGAAATCAAACTGTTCCTCTTCATGGCAAACAAGAGAAGATCCATCATGTAACACAAAAAGAGGATTGTTGGAAATCCAATCAGGAGCAACTTCAAACAAAGGGTTGTCAACAAGTTTAAAGGGTTTGAAGCTTTGCTACTTAACCGTTTGGGGCAGCTATCCAAATCATACATCTGCTGAATGCTCTCAAATTCATCAATTATCTCTAGAAAAATTCTCTGCTTCTCTTTATCCGTCTGCTCTTGAGAGTGATTCATGATCCTAATTTGATTTTTTGCCTCTTGAAGAGAAAATCGAGCATCATCTAATGCCTCATGGGTATCTTTATGTAATGGGCACCCCTGGATGTCCCAAAAAACTAAACCAAATTGCTGAAAGGAATTATGTCAAACAGTTTGCATTCAACTTCTTAAAACCCCTTATAACTCCGGAAATCAAACGTTTATTTGTTTGTTGTGTTTCGTGCATGGAATTGGTATCATACAACATAAACAAGAAAGAAACTACAATAATATGCGAAGTGGAAATGAACTGCTGCTAATAAAATGTTATTTTCAGAATTCATAAAACCAAATACATGGCAGATTTATCAACACACTAATTACTTCAGCAATATTGTCATAATACTCCAGCCCATGCTTACGAACTTGCTGCTACAATACTTTGTCCTCCAATCAGTCCACTACCTTCATAATACCATTCCCTCCAAGCGGCATAAGCATCGGACAAGTAGTGAAGAAGATATGAGCAAAATATCAAATCTGCCTATAGCCGGAAATGCAACTAAACTGCCTGATAATGAAGTCAATAAGAAAGAATTCCAAAGGCCAAACCCCAAGGGAATGACGTCTAGAATCTTACAAGAGAGGATAGACGTCCTCAAATGCCAAGAACAAAGCTGCAACTCACACACCAATTTCTTCTCATATTCAACCTGCCTAATGAAGCCACAAATGCTTCCTTTTATTCTATTTCCAAGGGTCCACTCAACTCATATGGGCAATGTGGGATAAAAGATGTGTAATATATAAAACATATATTAAAATACCCCTTATGTCTCCCTTGGGTACACATCACCATAAAATAAATATTAAAGTACCACTTTAATATTTTACAATTAAATTAGACGTTACTTTAATAAAACTTCAGGCATTAAAATGTATTAGCAATCGGACTCTGAATAATGCGAGTGATAGCTCATCGGAAAGCTCTCACTGAGGACTATCGAATCCAATTACCAAAATTGACCTGCACTGTGTCCTGCCAACTTACTAAAAATAGTAAGTATGCCTGAAACTGAGTAAATCAACTTCGTTTTGGCCCAAACTGGAAATGACTAGGCCAAAACACTCTAGGATCCCATTAAACCCTTCGTTAGCCCTCGGGACCATGTAGAACAAGGCTAACGCACACACACTTGGTCAACTGCTAAAATGGGAACATTACACTTTAAGCTCCTTTTTTAGCTCCATAATCTCATTCTTTTCTTTATCTAGCTGACCAACATGAATTTCAGCAACCTTAAGAATGTTATCCCTGTCACAAAGCAAATGCAAATAATCTGATTTCATAGTCTCAAGAGCTATTATGATCACCTGCAAATCAGCAACAAGCCAATCTCCTTCCATTCCCTTTTGAACCTTTCTATATAGATCTTCCACCAACTTAGGAGTGTTGTGGTAACGTATTATAGAAGTCACAATATTATTTTCCTAAACTTTCAATTGACTCCCTAAGGTGTGCATTTCATGATTGTTATTTCAAAGCGGTTCATCGTTATGTAGGGTCATCTCGATATGTTCTTCTAATCTTATGTCATGGGCATTAGAATGGAAGGATTCCAACCAGCAATAATCTTGAGTGCAATTGCTCTCATCCGCTTGTTTGTCAATACTCACCTCCATTTCACCAACATAAAAACTTGTACCTCGTGTAATATCTTCTATGTGATTGCGAGAAGGCTGCCCATTTCTGGTAGTTGTCTGCACTTTTGTTTCAAGATCATCCAAATGATAATTCTGGGCTATCAAAATTTCTTCATATGCCCTTGTGTGCTGTTTGTTTGTAAAGAGATCTTGGACCAACTCCAGATACTTTCTTTTAGCCATATCAGTCATATTTTTCTGCTTGAGATAAAAATTCATATAATCACTGAATCATAGATCATTCTGAATTCGGTTAGGGAGTCTTTGATAATCTTTATAAATGTTGAGTATTTCAGTTCTTATATCTGACTCGGGAATCTGGGCTAACTACTCATGTGGCTTCATCTTACCTTTACTGATTTTATCCAAATTTATTCCCCATTGCTGAAAGTTGTTATCCTGCTTACTATGAGTCTGACAAATAACTATATTGTCCTAGAATTGCCTTGATGTTCCTGATCCTTTTAGTTTTGATGCATCTAATAGATTATCCATTGAATTATCTACAACGAATTCCTTGGGTTTTTTCTCTAGTCTAATAGCTTTCACAAAATCCATATCTGATGGTAGCTTTTCACTGCTTGTCTTCATATTGAACAAAGACTCTATCAATTGTCTCGGAGTTCTGGATCTATCTTCACTCATAACATGCTTGGATTCCATCCCAAATTGACAGCTTCCAGAATTTCAATTTAGGCACTTTTAGGTAAATCAGGAAAGCTTAATTTTAGCTGTTCCAAGTTGGGCTTTACATTGATGTTTTTTGTATGAAGATGTTGCTTGCTACATTCAACCATTGTTCCAATAGCACACAAGTTTTCCTTTTCAAGAAGAATTGATAAAGCTTGTTCATTGTTGCCTTTAGTTGCCTGGCAAGCTTATAAGATCTCATCCATTCGTCCATAATCCACTGACGGAGAGTTTTTAATCTCTTGTAAGAATTCAGTGGGTGCAGAATCTGCTTGCTGCCGTACTTTATGACTAGAGTCACTTAGCATAAAAGACCATCAAGAAAATCAGGCAAGAAGCCTAGCATATCAATGTTAGGAACACTGTCCAATACAGTTATCCATCCAACTAGGAATTGGTGTATATAAGGATTTAAAACATTCACCTGTTCCCTCAAGAGTGATATGAACTCTTCTATGCTGAATTGGTCACTTTCTGAAACAATGTCTTTGACAATATTCTAAGAACTTTGACTTTATTTTCTCTCGGTGATAGATTGTGTTTTCATAACGCAATTCTCCAAGGTTTTGTAATTTGGTTTCTTTCAGCTCTTCTCACCCAGGCCTCTACTTTCCCATTATTTTGACAAGACCATGCTTTGTATGGGGAGATAAGATTCCTCTCTGTTATCACTAGTGATGGTTACTAGTTTAATCATTGTTGATTTCGAAGAGCTTGATTTGGCGACAATCACCTGCACTATATCTCAGCTCTCCAAACATTGATTTTCGAATTTCCTCCTTCACGTGTTATATGGAAAATACAAGCTTCTCTGCCAAATAGAACGATTCAGAATCCACTCACAATTTTGATAAGTAGCACTCCTTGACACCTGTCACTTAATTTGAATTGGTAATCAAATCAGATGAGTAACGTCCTTAGTTGGGAACCACACGATTACCTTGGTGTTCGCAATGAATAGTTTGTTTATATTGCTAGGTGTAGAGGCTCGCCTATGCCCGTTAGGAAAAGCAACAACAAATAAGGATTCTACTTAACATTATCTTCCTTGGCCATTATTCGGCATGTAATACACCTGTCGCAAAAACTCTACAAGTTATAAAACTTCTTACTTCAACAATCCTTTTATCAGTGGGCGTTACCACACGGGTTAGATATGATAGTTCCATCGTTTCAACTAAAGAATTAATCTCTAAGCACGTCACCTGTATCTATGTACAAGATCTGATTAGAAGATGAATATGGTTGACACTGTTGTTAGCAAAAAATGTGACCTGTCCAATTATTGAAAAACTATTGTAACTTGCTCAGACGTGTCATCTGGGCTTCCCACAATCTTTCACAGCCTGCAACTTCTATTCAAGGAAAAATACAGTTGCTAGAAATGTTAAACGCTTGCCCAAACTAGCTCACGCAAAGAACCTCTGTAGCGGCTCTTTCCTCATTAAAGATTGCATCCACGACTATGCCCAACACAAATCTCTATCACCACCACTATATACGGGAAAAACTGAAATCACTCTTCTTGTCTTCACCACTTCGAACATGATTTTGTTATTTTTACTTACACGCAAACTTAGTCAGCTCAAGAAATACCACACAGTTATAATCTTTGGAATACTTCGAATACGACAGCGTCATTCTCAAATTTTCTTACAACTAGCAAGCCGTTTCTGCGCCTATTTGAAGATGTTCTATGCGGGGATGCCTCCAATGCTTGTTGGAATGTCACCACTATTCATAACTATTGAAAATCACTTCCTAATCTATACCAGTGGAGAAAGAAATTGTTTTTCGTTGACACAAACTCTTCTCGATAGTCGATTTTGTCGCCTGTGCCTTTCTTGCATCCACCACTAACAATTCTTTCTTTTTGATCCCCCTTGGATTCCAAAATGGGCCTCGAAATCAAAGAAAAATATATCTCTAGTTTAGATAGTAGCAAGACTTACACAGCCACAACTATTTGCATTGTCTTCACAGTTCAAGAAACTAAATTTATTTTGAAGATCAGAGACCATCTTCAATGCATAAATTGATAAAATTGTGATGCTTCACATTATCAGGCTTTTTCAGAACAGGAATGGCTGCATGTAGCTAATTGTTGTCGTAGCCGCTCATATTTGTAAGCGTTATGTAACTTAATTTAAACACTTCTATTATGTCTTCCAATCTGGGGTTATAAAGGTGAAGGCCTAAATTGTAAATGATGATATTGCATCCATAATAGGATTATCTGCACATTCTCTGGGTGGACGGTAATTTGATGAATTAGGCCCATTCCATTCTACTGCTTTGTAATGTTTTTCGAATGTTAGGTTGTGATGGATGTTAATGTAGGTAGACTTTTCACCTTCCTTTGAAACTGTATTCAACTCCCATAGACCTCCGGTTACCTCAGTGAATGCATAGCTACATGCTACTGTTGCTGTACTTTTTTATGAATCTCCTAATTTGATAAATTCTTCAAGTAATCTCACAACGGCTAGGAAAACCAGTTCTAATAATTATTTTCTGAATAGACCTCATAGGATGGCAAGATTTTTAGCTCTGATATCACTGTAATATCCCGAATAGGGTACTTGCTAATTTTTCCTTTCAACAATATACTTAGAAATGAAACTTGGTAGATAATTTCTAGCACATTCGAAAATAGAAGAAATGCCAACCGTCACTTTTCCAGCCTCTTCTTGAATACAATAACAGACTCAAATATAAATAAATGTAATACAAGACACTCAATAAAACCACGGTTCTCCACAAGATAACAATTCGTTATTTTCAAAATAACATTCAAGATGTCGAACATAAAATCATGAATTACAACTGATGAGATGAAACCAGCAACTCTTGTAATTCCTTAAACAATGTTATTGCCTTATACAACAGCAATATAACAATCAACAACGAAAACGTTATTGTATTATACAACAGCAATACAATAACCAATACACAGAGACCAATCCTAAATATATATTCAACAGTTGGATTGGAACAGTAGGATAAGAACCTGTAAGTGCGAATGAAACACCTGAAGTGATGTTTTTCAAGACAATGGGTTTGCGTCCACTGCCTGCTAGCATGAGGGCTACATCCTCCAACTAGCTGAAAGCTGAAGCTTTCTGAGACTCTCAAAGAGAGAAAACTGAACTATATAATAAAATCAAGCATATCAACAATGAGCCTCTTTCTCCTTTTTAATACACAAACCAAGACTCTTTGGCTCCTCTCTGGTTTCGTCTTATTCCCTAAGGCATTTCGTCTTGTTCCCTTTGACCCTTTGTCGTTAATAAAACATTAAATCGACCCTTTTAATATTTTGAGCTTAAGTCTCATAGTCAATTTTCATATGAGTCGCCATCTTTTAGTATTTTGTTGATTACACTTGGACACCCTTGTAACAGTGGGTGGGCTAGCCATCATGCCATCAATTTTGTATGATCTTGTTTATTTGGTCAAATCTTTTTGTGTACATTGCCATTGTGGCTATATGTGTTTCCACCATGCTTCTTCATGTGTTTGACCCGTTTTAATACTCTAATGATGTCGCTAGTGGCTGTCGTGGATGCTTCTAATCATTGAACAAATTCAATGCGAAGGTATTTGATTGCATGTATATTCTGTTAAATTTGCAGTGGACAGTTCATGACATGTTGGGATCCACATTGTTCTTTCATATGTTTTATTTGTCTGCCTTCATGTGGGGTTCGAGACTCCTTAATCCTTATTCCACAATCCTTATATTATTGTCTAAGATGGATCCTCCTTATAAGATTGGGTTCCTAATACATTTTGACAGGCAGCAAAGAAGCTTTGACCTTTCTCACAAAGCTGACGTGGTATAGAGATATAATTTTCCTTTGTTTATTTGCTTAGTCTCAACCTTTCTCTCTCATCTTCTCTTCCGTCATACATCTAGATTCTTCTCTACATACAAGCTTTGGTGGCATACAACTTTGTCTTATACAGTCAATCACCTATAATATATTCTTCCTTCCGGAAGACTCTTTGGGAAAGGGTGGGTTGTAGTAATGCCCCCATCCATTTTTTCGCAGTCACAAGTATAATATGCCTGGAAAATTACTTTCTCTATGCCACTGAATCTTTCACTATACTTGCACCACCTTGAATGCCCAATATTATCACTGGTGTGTACCTCATTCTAGGATGACATTGGCCGTACATTCTTCTTCTTCGCATCTATGGTTGAGTGCGTGCAAACTATGCAATAGCTTGCTCGATTTTATCATGGTGCTCTCATATTTCAACACTTCCATTCATGCACAAAAAGAGAGATAGAACTTGGCAAAACACCTGCCAATCACATTTATTAAAAGTCTCTTAAACCTTTTTTTTACCAAATTCATTCTGTGCAAGTTGTGCAATCATTTATGTCAACAAGTCTCAAAAGCCTCTAGGAAAGAACACTGCTTTGATACCATGTTAGTTTTTGTTAAATTTGTAACTCTGACATCATACTGGTCTGATAACACAAATCGTACAGATTTGATAATACATGAAATCCCTTAGATAAAAGGTCTATATATAACTGTCATTCCCTTTATTCTGATTGGCATCTCCTTGGGGCAATATAGTTAAAGACTAACTTAATCATCTTAGTTTAATTACTAACTAAAAGTAATTCTCTCTTGGATGCCAATTTGAACAAAGTAATTAAGGCCGACCTAGCTATGGACATGTCCTTTCTAAGAATACCCCTTGGTTACTATATTTATGTAGGGTGTGAATGTAGATAAAGGACACACGGAAAAACCTTAGTTACCGGATTCGTGCCCTAGAGGCCGGATCCGGATTTGGGTCCGATTCGGATCCGGATTCGTGCCTGGATTCGTGCAGATTCGGGCAGGATCCTTGTTTTACACAGTGGATTCGTTCGGATTCATGACCCACGAATCTTGACGAATCCATTGTGTAAAACAAGGATCCTGCCCGGATCTGCATGAATCCAAGCACGAATCCTCAAGGATCCAGCGTGAATCCTCAAGGATCGACAAGTTTAAGTGAGTCTAAGTTATTTAATATGACTTTTTTAAATATATTTTTTTGCTTTCTAGTGCTAAAATGACCTTTTTATGCATTATATATATTAATAAATGAGAGAAATAAATAAATAAATATATATCTGTTACTAGTTGGGGCTTGGGCAAGATCAGTAATATATATATATATATATATATATATATATATATTCACGAATCCTCCACGAATCCGAATCGGGAAAAAAAAAAAAATCACGAATCCATGGATCCGATTCACGTGCCCGAATCGGATTCGTATCCTGAATCGGTAACTAATTTTCACATAAGGTTTACTCCTTTAACATTACTGCCTTATATGATTTGTAGCAGGTATAAAACATTTACAAAATAATTAGTATACACCAAATAACACTTCATATGTAGGCCTAATATATTCAAGCCCACCTTCAGCAAGTCAAGAAAGGTATTATATCAGTTTCATTGTTCAAAATTTGTAGAAACTTTACATGGTATCAAAGCTTTGGTGATATTACTAATTAAATAATATTTAGTGTGATATTTTAAATAATTAAAAAATAAATTCAATGAGGAAATAAAGAAAGAAATTAAATTAAATACAAGAGACAATATTGTAGAAAGTATGTTAACTTTCTAAATATAATTTAATAATAAGTAAAATAAACACATATAAGTAAATAAATAATATAACATAGAATAATATAAATTAACTAAATCTAATGAAAATTTAAGAGATGTTTAACAAATAGACATGACTCCTTAAAATTAAGATATAAAAGGGAGGAGAGTTTATTTTGGAGCGGAGAGAAAAGGAAGAGAAGAGAAGAGGAGTTCAAAAAGGAAAAATGGAAGAGGAAAGTAATATGAAGAAAATAAGGAAGTTTCTTCCTGAAAAGGTATCAATGATATTGAAAAGAGGTGAACCTTCATAAAGTTCATAATTATGAATAGTTGCGACTCTTCAAAAATATTATGATTATAAAGTATAGAAACTTTCCAAATGATTTTAGTTATGAAGTGTTGTGAGTTTTTGAAAGGATTATAACCATGAAGTGTTGTGACTTTTCAAAGGATTTGTATTATCAAAGTTGTGACTTTTGGAAAAGATGAAATAAAAAAAATACATTGTATCATTTCTTCATAATTAGAAAAGGAAGAATTTTAAAAAGCAAATATAGAGTTGAGATAATCTAGAAGGAATAATTTATTGAAGGGCCGGCTAAGGAGAGAGCCACATGGACCAAGCAAAGAGGAAGGTAAGAAAGGTATGTTTGTGGATTATATTTGTTTAATTATGTTTATGATTTTTTATATATTAATGAATCATATTTGTGGATAATATATGTAAAGGTGGAATTCGAAAGGGATAACACACATGACTTAATGGTTTAAGATCAAGATAGTCCCTTTTTAGATTAATAAAGAATCCTAATGTTCATTAAAGGTTACTTGATCAATGAAATCTCTTACGGGGAGAAGATTTGATCATAATTTCTATAGTGGTAGTATCAGAGATGGACATAACCTCCCATTTGGCTGACACGATGAAGTAGATCACAAAGTCTTAGTGTTAGTATCAGAGATTGGTATAACTACACATTTGGCTGACACAATAGAGATGGAAATATATTGTTGGTATCAGAGATCGATGAAATGCCCATTTGTCCAAACACTACCTAAAAGGATACGACCTCTTTAATGTTGGTATGCGAGAAATTTATCTCCATCTGACCAACATGCTTGAGGAAATATAATGGTAATATTCTGATGTTGTCAAACATATGCATATGTCGTTGGCCAGGATGCTCGTCCAAGAAAAATCTCAAGGGTTGCGCTCCCGAGATAATGGCGAAGTAGCTATGAACTATGAAGCCTGCTCTGAAGACGTCCTTAAGATTGGGGTTAACTTAGAGGGTAGAATAATATAGTTAGTTTTATTATTATTGTGATGCTAACATTTATTTTTTGCAGGTATTACTTGTCCCTAACTAACCCTATTAGTGGGGACATTACAACAATCGGACTTGAAGGCAAGTTTGATGGAAAAGAACACTTCGTTGCTTGGAAATTCAAAATTATGATGATTCTTGAAGACAATGATGTGAAATAGTTTGTTGATTAAGAATCCAAACAACCTGATGTTGATCCTCATAAAACCATCTGGAATAAAGGAAATAGGAAGGCCATGCAAATCATATTAGATGGAGTTAAAAATGAAATAGTACCCATGCTAATGAAACATTAGACAACATTTAATATGATGAGTGCATTATTAAATGCATATGAGGTTAACAATGTGACTCCAGCCCTTGCACTACAAAGGCAGCTAAATCATATACATATAAAGAGAGGAAAATCTATGAATTCAACCCTACTGAGGCAACAAAATCATATACAGATAAAGAAGGGAGAATCTATGAAATCATACTTCCTTAGGGTCTCTAGTCTAAGAGATGAGCTTGCAAGTATAGGCACCATAATTGAAGACAAAGGGCTATCACTTCTGGCTATATACGGGTTACTGGATTCATGGGAAACATTGTCACAAGGAGTTACTGCTAGAGATAATCTTCCAAACTTGAATAGACTTAAAGGAGGTTGCCTTCAAGAAGAATCTAGGAAACTTAAGAGAGGAAGAAAATTGAAAACTGAAGATGAAGAACTTCATTTTCTCAACACAAATTCGTATAAAGGTAAGAAGAAGCACTTCAAGAAGAAGAAGGGTAATCAAAGAAATGACAAACCTAAGACAGATTTATCCAAAATAAAATGCTTCAAATGTGAAAAATTTGGACACTATAGATCTAATTGCCTTGAGAATACAAAGCAACAAGTAAACTGTACAAATGTTACTAGGAAAGAAGAAAACTACGATATTGAGAAACGTGTATTGTATTCTGCACTATTAAATGAAGTATCAAGTAAAGCATGGGTAATTGATAGTGGATCATCTCGACACATAACAAGATACAAAGAAGTAATAGACTCAATATCAGAAGAAGTTAATGACGAAGTTACCATAGGTGATAATTTCACTCATTCGTCAAAGGAATTGAGAAGTGCACATTGAAACTGAAGTCGGGTCCATCTCAAAAGAGTACTCTATGTACCAGGAATAAAGAGGAATCTAATCTCTGCTACAACACTTGAAGGTGATGGACATAATGTTTCATTTATGGATGGTAAAGTAATGACCTAGTGTAAGAACTCTTCATTTAAGAAATCAAAGTTGATTGGTCTAAGAAAGGGATACTTTTATGAATTAAATATAGAACCTATTCAAGCCTTAATTCATTAAGCTGTTGATATACACGAAATGTGGCATAGAAGGTTAGGACATCTAAACTTCAAAGGCTTATCGACTATGGAGAAGATGGTTACTGGTTTACCTAAGTTGAATAAAGATCATTCGAGCATATGCAAAGGATGCGCTCTGGGTAAGAACACCAAAAGTCTATTTCAAAATAGCACTAGAAAAACTAACAATGTTTTGGAATTAGTGCACTTTGATTTATGTGGACCTATGTCTGTTCCTTCTCTTGGAGGATTCTAGTACTGTATACTTTTTATAGATGATTTCTATAGGAAAATATGAATTTGCTTCTTAAAATGTAAAGAATCAGAAGAAATTCTTAAGAGATTTAAAGAATTCAAAACCTTAATTGAAAACCTATCAGAACACAAATTGAAAACTCTTAGGACTTATAATGGAGGGGAATATACTTTAGATTTGTTTAAAGATTTTTGTAAAGAAGCAAGAATTAAGAGGGAATATATTGTTCCTTATAATCCATAGCAAAATGGGGTAGCAGAAAGGAAGAATAGAACAATTATAGAAGAAACAACAGCTATGATATTTGATCAAAATTTAGAATATTATCTTTGGGCAGAAGCCTCATATACTGTTGTCTATATTCAAAATAGAAATCCTCACTCCCACCTTAGAGATAAAACTCTTGAAAAAATCTTTTCTAAAGTTAAACCAAATATAAGCCATCTTAGGATATTTAGGTGCCTAGTATACATACATGTTCCGAAAGAAAAGGGAACTAAGTTAGAAACCTCCGGGAGGAAAGGTATTTTTGTTGGGTATAGTGAAACATCTAAGGCATATAGAGTTTTCATACTTGGTCAAAGAAACATTGAACTTAGTAGGGATGTAATATTTCAAGAAGATTTAGCATTCAAAACAGCCCTTAGTTCTGAATATCTAACACATATACTTAGTTCTGAAGTAAATCATGAATCTAAGTTTCAATGGGAGAACATTGAAGAAATTGAAGATGAAATTCAAAATCTTAATCTTGAGGGAACTCAAAATCTTAAAACAAAAGACCACTTTGGGCTATTAAGACCGTAGAGGAAGTAGAAGACTTCGCTGCACCATTTGGAACCTTTAGAGAAAATAAAAGACTCAAAACATTTTTTAGTTATGCAACAAACATGTGTGATTTATCTAAATTAGAAGTAACCATTGTTTCAGATGCTATTAAACATACAGCTTGGAGGATGCTATGACAGAAGAATACCAATCCATTATTAAGAATGATGTTTTGGAAATTGTTCCAAGGCCTGAAGGAAAATCTGTTGTCTCTTGTAAGTGGATATTTAAAATCAAGCATGCTGCTGACGGTAGCATTGAAAAATATAAAGCCAAATTCGTAGCCAGAGGATTCTCTCAGAAGGAGTGAATTGATTAGGAAGAAACCTTTTCTCCAGTTGCCAAATACACCTTTGTAAGAGTAGTCATAGATATTGCAGCATTGAAGGGATGGAAAGTACATCAGATGGATGTGAAAACATCATTTCTGAATGGAAAGATTACAGAAGAGGTATATTTGGAACAACCTGAAGGATTTGAAACTCATAACCCTAAAGTCTTTGTTTGTAGGCTCAAAAAAAGCTCTGTGTGGGCTTAAACAGGCTCGAAGGGCATGGCATGAAAGAATTGATAAGTATCTCTCCAATTTACGATTCTCCAAGAATGAAGCTAATCCAAATCTCTATTATAAAAAGGATAAAGATGATATGATAATTGTGATACTATACAGTGATGATTTACTAATAATAGGTGATGATCATCTTATAGATCAATGCAAGAAAGATCTACTCAGAGAATTTGAAATGAAAGATTTAGGACTCCTTCATTACTTCCTCGGACTGGAAGTATGGCAGAACTTTGACAACATCATACTTAATTAAGGAAAGCATACATTAGACATCTTTAAGAGATTTGGAATGTGGAATTGCAAACCTATGTCTTCTCTTGTGGAGACTAATCTACACAAACTTAAGGAAGTAGCAACAAAATCACTCTCCATAGATTCTACTTTTTATAGATAGATGATTGGGTCTCTTATGTACTTAGGAAATACAAGACCTGATATCTGCTATACTATTAATGCTTCAAGTCAGTTTATGTGTGAGCCAAAGGAGATTCACCTAGTTGCAATCAAACACATTATGAGATACTTACAAGGCACTCTTAACCTTGGGCTCAAGTATGGGAAAGTTGACTTGGACTTACATGGGTACACAGAGTCAGACTGGGCTAGAAGTGTTATTGATAGGAAAAGCACTTCAGGATGTTGTTTCAGTTTAGGCTCAACGATGATATCTTGGATATGCAGAAAGCAGGCATAAGTAGCACAAAATTCCACAGAAGCTGAGTACATTATCACAACACTTCAGAAAAAGACTTGGTATGGTTGAATTATAATACATTTGTATTCTTTAATTATTAATTAAATAATTTTGAGTTAAAATTATTATTGGCAGGCTATTGACTATTATGTGCTCTTCACCATTTGTATTTATTCTCTAAGAGGCGATGATCTTTGAGATAGTGAGCACTTGTATAAAAGACATTATGAGAGATGACGATCTGTAAAGATAATGTACTGAGGAGTAGAGAACTACTGTCTGATCTGGACGAGTTCAAGATCACATTGTGATGTAGACATTTCTATGCCTATGAGTCACAATTTGGATGAGTCATTCTCTAAATTTTGTCCTGTGTTCTGGTAGATCTTGACTCAGGATCATATTGTGATATAGGACTGCTAGTACCTATGAGTGATGACTTGGAAAAAGGAAGAATTTGATCATTCTTCGTATTTTATCCTGTATAATGCATTCTATGCAATACTGTTATCACAAGTATAAGTGATAAGTTATATCATAGGTTTAGTAATATGACATACTATCATATGTTTAATGATACCACATGCTTAGAAGATTCCGATAGATATAGAGTATCAATGTCTACTTATTCATCTTAATTGATGGTGCTAGATATGTTATATCTCAATATGATTATCGAGTTAAAAGGGAGTGTTAAATCTGTAACTCTGACATAATACTGGTCTGATTACACAGATCTACAGATCTGATAATGCATGAAGTCCCTTAGATAAAAGGCCTATATATAACTGTCATTCCCTTTATTCTGATTGGCATCTGCTTGGGGCAATATAGTTAAAGACTAACTTAATCAACTTAGTTTAATCAATAACTAAAGATAATTCTCTCTTGGACACCGATTTGAAGAAAGTAATTAAGGCTGACCTAGATAGGGACATGTCCTTTCCAAGGACATGCCCCTTGGTTGCTATATTTATATAGGGTGCGAATGTGGATAAAGGATACAAGAAAAACATAAGGTTTTCTCCTTTAGCATTACTGCTATATACGATTTTTAGCAAGTATAAAACATTTGCAGAATAATTATTATACACCAAATAACACTTCATATACAGGTTTGATATATTCAAGACCATCTTCTTGCATTATATCAGTTTGGTTGTTAAGAATTTGTAGAAACTTTACAGTTTTTAGAGAACTGCTACAAATGTATTCCCACTGCCATATTTTTGGTATGTGTTTTCCAACTACATCATCCTCTTGTATTTTTATGAGGAATAAACCAAGAGAAGAGACGTGTCTATTCATGAATGTTGTAATGACAAAGTTAATTATAGTTCTCTCTCTCTCTCTCTCTCTCTCTCTCTATATATATATATATATATATGAATCATTGTAATTATATTAATTTCTCTTTGATCTCATAGGTTTATCCTAATAAAGCTACCAAAACATCAACATGACCATCTCCTTTTTGGCAATGCTTCTTCCTTTCGACGTGCTCCTGCAATGAAATTCTCCATGATAACGTCATATTCCTCAATATAATCACAATTACTATAGCAAGTTATTATTCATAAACCATCATAATGACTAAACACCATTTCACTTCCCTTGAATCTTTAATGAATAACCAACCTTCCAAGATTTCAAGATAACGATATAATAGCATCATAACGATTAATTGACATGTTATGTTCATATTAAGTTATAATGATTAACCATCTTACCATTTCACATGATTGTAACTAATTTTACATGTGAACTGACTTCACATGAAACCTCAATGGTTGTTTGAACATTTTTAAATTGAGTCAAAAAATTGCGATGTAACAAAGATGATCGTATTGGTCACATCTTAAATATTGTATTTTAAATAGGTCCCTTCTTTTCTTGAACGAATACTTTTCCTTTGAGTCCCTGCCTTGTTTTCTTTTAGGATTTGTCTTCTTTCATTCTTTGTTGGTTTGAGTAGAGAGAACTTGAATATCGCCTTTTGTAGAGTTTGTTATAATTCCTCGAGATATTAGACAACATTCTTCTTGAATGTAGTCAACCTCTAGGCGATCAAATTTGGGGAGTTTGGAACGAGCACTTATTCCCCGTGTAAAATTTTCCCATGACATAGGGAGTCCAATTAGAGCTATCATAGGTAACTCTTTACTTTCATAGATGTGGCCAATTATTGATAGTTGGTTTCTTAATTCTGTTATCCTCAAAATATGAGGTGATAGTCTCTCCTTGATTCATCTTTATATTAGCAAGTTGATTATTTAGAGTGAGAAGCCTGCTAGTGTCGTTGATCTGAAACATGTCATCAAGGGCTTTGAATATATCATATGCAGAGTCTAACTTTGTCATAATAGGCAGTAAATGATTTTTCACCCTGTCCAGCTTTAATTCCATTGCTTTGGTGTTGTCCTTTTCCCATTCACTCTTTTGGTTATCTTCCTTAGGTTTAATAGAATTTTCCTTTATAGTTATTCTAAGTTACCGATTCGGATGCAGATTTCGAAGCGGATTCCAGAAGCAGATACGGGATGCGGGGATTATCTTTTTTTTTGGATGCGGATGCCTGAGGAAACGTATATATATATGCAAAGAAATGCAAGAAATATCAAATATACTTATATATGCAAAGAAATGCAAGAAATATACAAAAACAAATCATTTGATAATATGACTATGAATCTATGATACTTAACCCGTTATCAAAATTCAAGATATTTCAAAATTCATATGATATATCAATATCAATATTTGCTTGTCCAACATTAGCGTTTAGTCTCAATTTTTAAACAATAAGTTCAAATAGGTCATGTTCAAGATTCCAACAAAATAAAAACATAGTTAATGATTGAAGTCTAAAGATTCAATCAATCGAAGTCTGGCTCTGAATCATAGGGATTCGCAAGAAAATCCACATTCATATCATCATCTCCAACTACTGAAAGATTATTTGAACCAAGCATGGTTCCACTTATGCTAGATGCACCACGTGTTACGCTATCATCATCACTGTCTGCAACTGTAATAAGATCATGAAGTGTTGCATCCAATTTGCACACTCAGGGGCTACATCCCAAAGCTTTGTTGCCCCTTCCTTGTAATGATCATTCTTACGTGACAAAAGATGCAAGTTGGTGTGGACAAAGACCAAGTCCTTAGCTTTCTTGGAGCCCACCCGGTTGCACTTCACTGAATGGATAAAGGAGTATGTACTCCAATTCCTTTCAGCAGCAGAAGAACTAGCAACCTATATAGTTGTCACAAAACATACAAATGAAAAGCAAATTAATTTTAAAGAATGTGTGAAACACTAAATTCTAAAATGCAAGTGTAAACATAAAAGTTTAAAACAAATTTACAAAACAAAATAAAAAACTTACTTGTGATAGGACCTTGATTGCAAAAGGTTGAAGATGCTTGAAAGGTTGAGCATACATGTACCACCATGTGATAGCTCCCATTCTATTTTGGTCCTTTAGTGCAAATGGAGAATGCCTTAACCCCGAAGCAAACAACCCAAATTCTTCCCTCACTTTTTCATGCATTTCTTCCAATGGGAAGAGTCTTGTAAGAGCTTTGTGGCACCCCTCAGCAACCTCCTCATCCGCAAATGGTGCAACTCTACCCGGCATACCAACTACCTCCTCATTGTAGTACTTAGGAGATAAGGCATATGTAAGGAGGTGCAATGGGGTAGTCATCTTATTCCAGCGATGGTGGATAATTGCTTGCACTTGGGTGCATAAGGCTTCACATTGTGTGGGGTCACTCTCATGTGCTTGTATAGAATGTTTTACCTTCTCCACCATGGTGTCCATGCCATCATACACATCCCCCAAGCAAGGTGTATTTGTATTAGCAAAACGGAGTACAGTCATGATGGGCTCGGTGAAATCTAATACATATGCCACACGAGCCCACCAACTCTCACTCAAGATCAAATCCCTGATCTTTTGTGCTCTTTCTGAATTTGAGATCTTCCATACACCCCATTGATTACTGATGACCATTTGGCCCAATGCATCTTTTACCTTAAGGAGTCATCTCATAACAATTATATGAGATGCAAAACGGGTCTCAACAACCTAAACAAGTTAACAATATGTCAATTGACAATATAATTATAAATTTTAATTTTTAACTAAATTACAAAACCATGAAACTTAGTAATTTAAAAAAATTAATTACCTTTAGCAACTCCAATTTGGAGTATGTTCTAAAAATGGATTGTAACATGTGGTGGTTGGTCACAAACATCTATATGCCCTCCCCCTCTTCATATATTTTCTTCACCCAATCTACTTTAGTGCCAATCCTCTGCATGATCAAGTTATGGGAGTGAACAGTGCATGGGGTCCAAAAAATATGCTCATACCGACTCTCAACCAAAGCACCCGCACCCTTGCAATTTTTGGCATTGTCTGTGACCACCTGTACCACATTCTCACTACCCACCATCTCGTCGGCCTCGATGAGAATTCTAGAAATGAATTTGGAATTCTTCACTTGCCCCTCACAATCAATAGCCCTCAAAAAAATTGCCCCTTTGGGGGAAACTACAATCACATTAATTAGTGGCCGGTTTCTTGTATCCTTCCAACCATCTGACACAATAGTTAGACCCGAAGTTTTCCAAGATTTTTTGATTGGTTGAAGGTCTTTCTCTATATGTGTCTTCTCTTGTTGCAATAGAGTTGTACGCACCTTTTCATACCTCGGGCTTGTGTAGTTAGCTGGTGATTCTTTGATTGCTGCCACCATTTCCTTCCAATATGGCAATAAGTTGAAAGGAAGCCCATTCGCATAGAGACAACGTGCAATAGCTTCATTAGCGCGGTCTCTTGCCTCCATTTTAAATGTGGTGTACAATGGGCCTCTTTTGCAGGTTGAAATTTCCATTTCTTCCTCATCCTCTCCTGGCACAGGTACTTGCAAGAATGGGTGTTGGGAGGATGCAATTGGTTCAATGGGTGTCTGTAGCTTGCTCTTTGAGGAAGGACCTTGATAGTAGCTTTTTTTTGATCTATTGATCAATGCATCAGCAGCTTCTTGTTCTCTTACAAATGAAAGTATATTCGCACTAGTCATCCCAGTACCATTTTTGCCTTTGCACATTCCAAATCCTTTGCTAGTAGACTTTGATAGTAGCTTTTTTTTGATCTATTGATCAATGCATCAGCAGCGTCTTGTTCTCTTACAAATGAAAGTATATTCGCACTAGTCATCCCAGTACCATTTTTGCCTTTGCACATTCCAAATCCTTTGCTAGTAGGGCCCATAAAATGAAGCTTCACTCGGGAATATGAGCTATTGAAAGGTTTTCCTTTGTTACTTTGACAATAATTGCACTTCCAATAGTATGAGCCACCTCCTGAAACTTGTGATATCCGTGTTGTATGTCTCCACAAAGGAGAACCTACATCAATTTTGAAATTATTAGTCCCTTCCCCTCCTTGGCCACCCACTGAACTTTGACTAGCACTACCACCGATATCCATTCTTGCCTAGTTTTTTGCATCCTATTTTATAAGAAAATAAATAAATTTTAATTAGTTCGTAACAACTATGAACAGCAATGATCATGCATACAAGTGGAAAGAAGTGAGAAAAACTACTAAAATCGATACCTAAAGTTGCTTCTACATATCTTTCAAAATTTTTTTTTGACAAAAAACTTTAAAAAAATCTCCAAGAACTTGAAAAAAACATCAAAAACTCAAAAAAATTCATCTAAATATTCAAGAAAAGGATTGATCACTTACCCTCAATGGTTTAAACTCCTTTGAGAAAGCTATCTCTCCCTCTTTGATCGATCCTCTTCAAAAATGCTGAACTTAGCTTCACAATGAAGGAGTGGCTGTAGGTGGAAACAATGTTCTAAAATGACTCTTGTGAATGCTTCTATATTGACTTTTAGGGTCGTTTTAGGGTTTCATAGTGAAAAAACACTTTAAAAATTCATTCCATCACATGTCTTATTCTAACTTTAAGTCAAAAAATAATGTTTTTTATTGTTGTTTTGCCTTTGCAAGGTGCTGGGCCAGCAGATGCACCCGGAAGCCCCGTGGGTGCTGGCCGGAAGCCAGCCGCAGGTTGCCGGATGCACGTGGAAGCTAAGTATCAGCTTCCATGTGCATCCGGCAGTCTGTGGCTAGTTTCCGGCCAGCATCCACAGGGCTTCTCCACGCGCATCCGGCAGCCTGCAGCTGGCTTCCGGCCGGCACCCACAAGGCTTCCGGGCGCCTCTGGAATCCGTCCGCCTCCAATGCAGATGCCAGGCTTGGGAGCCACGAATCGGCTTTTGAGTAGTTATTAGGTCATGCTTTTTCAGTATTAGCATCATTCGTAATATCTAAGCCTCAAAATTTGAAGCGCCTTCAAGTCTGTCTTAGAGCCTCATGCCGTTTACCATCCTAAAATAGTGTAGCGATTTTCCAACAATAATTATGATAATTTTAAAAATAATCTAATCTGATCTTTTCTTCGGACCTGCTCTGATACCATGTTAAAATCTATTGATCAGATATGTTTATAATCTCTTTATATATTATAGTTAATAAAATTCTGTAGAAATTCTTGATAATAATTTCAGAATCTCACAATATGTTCAAACTATCCTTATTTGTCAAAATTCATCATTTATGTCACATATATATTTTGCCAGATTTTGCTATTATTAAAACAGAATGCAATTACTGTTGAAGACTTTTATTTTATGTGTTCAGGGGTAATTGCATTCTTCCCACAATCAAATATATATAAGGAGACACGTCCAAGAACAGACGTGCCTCCTACATGGGAGAAACATCTGTTCTTGAATGTGCCTCCCTTCCATATATAATGAATGCCTCCTTTTAAAGCTTTCGACCATTCAGTCGTTAATTACATTTTCTATTTAATATGATACAAATCACCAACAAGTTAACTGATATTAGTAATCAGTAATGTAAGTTGATATATATATAAGTTCCGTAGTTATAAAGTTTCTTATTTACTCATACACAAGAATGAATGTTCGTTAGGTTATATTTATTTATTTGAGTGAAGCTAATGATTTCTAACAGAAACTATTCTTGAATGGAATCTAATCAAGAGAAACTTGAGTATGCTCTTGTTTGCCAGAGTGATATAGTTCTTAGAAAGGTCAAATGTGAGAATCCACACCCAACTAGCTTACCACTCAAAAACAAAATTCGCAATCGATACAACCCATCATCTGTGTTACAAAAAGTTAAGGAGCAAGTTGATTGCATGATTCACTTGTTCTTAGGACAAGCAAAGGATGTAAAGGCTAGCATGAGTAAACTGGGGTTGGGGTAAGTAAAATAAACACAGAACACACTTCTTAACAAAAGAAGAAAGGTAACATAGGTACATTCTCCATGTTTTATTAAATGCAAACTTTCTAAGGAAAAAGCTTAACATGGGAGAAAAACAATGCCCCCTATGACACAAACTCTTTTTCTTATTGGTCAGGAATTTGGCCATATGGGTCATTGTGAGAAAAAAAATCTACCAATTTTCTCATTCATTTCAGCACCCTTTAAAATTTGTTATAAAAAAAATTGGTACAAAGATGAAGCCAAATCGCAACCATTTTCCATATTTACGTCTTCTAGAAAAGTGCTAGCAATTTTAGCCGTGCATTCCCTCCTTAAGGTATGCCATGGCCTCCATTTTCTCTTCAACCCAATATCCCCACCCAAAATTCTTAAAAGATGTCTTATTGTGAACAAATGACTACCTTCAGGCAAGACTTACAAGAAACAAGGTAGATAGCTGTTACTTATGTATAGAAACTGACTGTCATACACCTGCAAGTGATTATAACATATT
This sequence comes from Cupressus sempervirens, assembly GCA_028749045.1. Taxonomy (NCBI): domain Eukaryota; kingdom Viridiplantae; phylum Streptophyta; class Pinopsida; order Cupressales; family Cupressaceae; genus Cupressus; species Cupressus sempervirens. Next base: position 28,018,776 of record CM053787.1, read on the forward strand.
ACAGTTTCTTCTTGAAAATAAAGTTAAAGCCTCCTTCAATATTAAACCTACACACTAGAATAAGGAGTGACCATATAAATAAACCTCAGAAATGGAATTTAGGACAATTTAAAGGGGCCAAGTGGGACTGGAAAAAGAACCACAATGATAATAATATTTATCGTTGTAAAGAGGGCTGACTAAGCTTAAGCTAAATTATTCATCATTAGTGGCTGACTGAGGTTTGTTGTCATCGTTTACAGAAGCAATTCCATTAATAGTGTCGATTAAGAATACCATGTAAAATTAATTTAAGAAAGTCATTGACAGGCAAACTGATTACTGAAGGAATGTTATTAAAACATAAACAATCAAGACTGCTGATCCATTATTACTGGTTGCATCTCTTTCAAAGGGAAGACATTATGAAAGGTTGCGACTCCCTGAATAATATGATACAAAGGGAATATGAGTACTTGGGAACCGTGATTATGAAGAGGGGAATACATGGAAATAGGCATTTGATTGATGATAGTAAATAAGACAAATTAGTCCAGTTTTTTCGTATGACACATGAGATTATTAAGGGTTGGCATCTTCCAGAGGTTCTCTCTCTTAATAGAAACATAAAGGAATAAAATGTAGAAGAATTCATTGGAGAAGGAAGATCAAGGATGTGAAAGACAGGACAATATTAATTGAAGAAATCTGCACTTCAGAATGCAGGCATCTGATACAATTATTTCTTATGTATTTGGTATGACTAAGGATGCAAATTATGCTCTTAATTAATTTTTTTATTCTCCCAAAACCAATCTTATGTGGGTGAGGAAGGCAACACATTTGGGAGAGTAGATTCAGGTTTCCCCTCTAATTAGGCCACCCAAGTGATGAAATTTCTGTTAGTGGATATTCTTGCCACCTGTAGGTGAAGGGGTCGAGTTGTCTTGGTTGGATGATCCGTACTCCTAGGCTTAGTTATGGGTGGCCTTGGGAACCATTTCTATTGTCGTTTGCAAACTTTATGATGGTTGATTGTGGGAAGTGAAATAAGTAATCATTTGGGAAATGGAGGGAAACATGCTAGGGAGAGGTTCTAGGCATGGTTTCCCTCAAATTATGTAGGATACCCCATTGGATGGAATCATCGAGATGGACGTTCTTGCTGCTTTTGGGCCAAGGGATGAGTTGTCTTGATTAGATGCTGCTTGCAATTGTGGTTAAGTGCTGATCACTTTTTCTCAATGATCTAGGTTCATTCGAACTAAGTAAGCCTTCCCAAAAAATGGAATCATTAAGGTGGATGTTCTTACTGCTGGTGGGCCATGGGGCAAGTTGTCTTGGCTAGACGTTATGCATTATTGGGCTTGATAGGGATGAACAATAACCGGGCACCCGTTATGGCTATCCTCTCCAAGCTTTAATATGATTAATAAAGGGGAATGTAACCATTGATGCCTAGGTTCCTAACCTCCAAAGGTTATTACATGATTTCCCGAATCTTGATTTACTGAAATAAAACAAATCGATTATTTCTTTTTATGCCCTTATAATTCTTGGTGGATCCCTAACCCTCTATAGAAATAATTGGTATTACAAATTATATTGCAAATATTGCCTAACATGATTGCAAAATTGGAACCAGATTTATCCTGATAAGACGTTTTATTGGTAAAGGTATATGTAATGTCCCCAATTTTGTCGGCATTAGAGTTTCAGGGATTAGGCTTTTATTGTGATTGTTGTAGGCTAATTATTGTGGATAGAGGGTCTTTTGTGGCAATGGCTTGGCTTGGGAGGGTCTTATCTTCTCCACATTTCAGTAAGCTACAGGTTGGTCTTCGTTTGACTTAGTTTGGACTTCGTTTGAGCTTAGTTTTGTGTACTTACTATTTGTGGTAAGTTGGTGTTGATCAAGATAGGCGCTTTCTATTTTTGGAAAGTGCATTTGGTTACATGGAGAAATAATAGGTATGACTTCCTATTTCAGATGACATATTTAAATGATGAGTATTTTGGGAGTTATTATATTTTTAGTGGTCAAATTATGATTAATTATTAAATGACTTATTATAAAGTTATAATTTAACTTTATAATTTCACTTAAGTTGAGAGTTGAGCTATCATTGGAAAGTGCGATTTATTAATTAGTAAAGCTATGTGAGAATCTAGAGGAAGGTTCTAATTAATGTTGTGTGGTGAAGCTTCTTGAGTGAAGTTACATTTTGGCAACAAAAGGAAATTTGGATGTTATAAATACAAGCGCATTTGTTGAGGAAAGGATGCTTGAAAATTAATTTGCTTTTGTTGCCTTTGTGGCTTTTTCCCAAGCTTTGATTTCTTCGCCCTTGCTGTGGTACAAGGGTTTGTAGTTGAGTGGGCAATTCACTGCTGAGGTATAGTGATTTGTGATATTCTGAATATTTATTATATCTCCCTAATTGTGTTTTCTATGGCCGGGAGTTATTATCTTGCTGTAAGATTAATCTGAAGGTGGTTATAAGAATTGCAGTCGCGATTTGCTCTATTCTCCTATTGTTGTTTGTGTATCTAGGAGAAGAATAATTATGTGAAATTTTTTGGCTCTGTGGAGGCAACAATTATCTATGATTGACTATTGAAGGAAATCAGTAATTTGGTTGGAGGCTGTCGTCTCATATTACAGCAGCAGTGATCTTATTTGTGACTGCGTTTATATTGTAAGGAGATCGAATCTGCTAGAAGAATTGGTGGGAATTTGAATAAGGATTTGTGTGTAGTAATTTCCAGCCTACTCCTGGGTTATTGGAGGCCATGATTTAAGCTTTTAGATTGTCGATTAATACCTAGAGGCAGCAATTTAATCATCTCAGGTGTCATCAGCAATTACCAATCCTATAAATAATCTTTGGAGGTTGGGCAGTGTTTTTCCTTGGATATTGGGAGTTTGAACTGAGAATATTAGAGTCCACAGGTGCAATTTGCAAGTGCTGCGTGGGAGGTTTCAGACCTGCAATTTCTTGTTTTAATCCACCATTCATAGTGTGAGGCCAACGTTACATATATGCAGCATGCGTTTTACTTTCCAAGGACTGAGGTGCATACAGGGAACTTGTGTTAGTAGAGGAGGGGTAACCATTAACTCCGAGGTATATTGTTTGGAGTTCCATCTTTCCACAGTGGGCAGCGCAAATGACATACAAAATCATAATCAGGTTCTATTGGTTTGGCAATTGAATAAGTTTAATGCAAACATTATCATTCTAGCTATTTTGCTTTTACAAATAAAATTCTGGAAATTCCGAGAGTTGTGTTAATTTGCAAAGGTTATCACTAGTAAATTAGTTCAAACATTTTGAAAATTTAGTCTATGGGTCTAAAATGCAAAGCAATAAATTTGATTACATGGTAGACTTATCATTAGAGATTGTTTACCAAGTGTTTGATAAAATTTCAAACCCAGTTTAATTTTTAATTGGAGTTTGTTTGAGACATAACCAACTCGGTTTATTACAGTATAAGTGGACATATATTACGTTCTTTATTTTTTAATCACTTGCAATTACAGGGTAAGATTATGGATCATCCCAAAAGGGGACATTACACCCACCCAAGGTCCTTTTCTCAATAATATACATGTAATCTATATTATCACTCTTAAAAGGAAAATGCTGGGTTTTCAGATTTATGGGTGATTTGGTTGGTGCTAAATACCTAGAGCATGTATATCCTCATGAGATCCAAATTCTAATACATGGTAACTTTCTCCTCTGGATTTGAAAGAGATGGATTTGTTTAAGGTGGTTTGTGGATTATGGAAAACTAGGTATCCTGCAACAACCACTTTTCCTGGGTCTAATTTAACAACCAGCATATCCAAAAATTACAAATATTACTTCATTTTTATAGGAAAAAAGTTAAATCAGTTTTGTTCATATGAAAGAGATTAACAGCTAAATTCAGTTAAACAAAATTTCTTAACTAAGAACTTAAAACACCATCAATGAATTTACTATAAAAATTAAAATCCACATACCATGGAATTTGAACCAAGAAATCATTGTAGGGATGCTTCTATAACCAGCCAGGTTAGTCCACAAATACCTCTATAACAGTATCAAGTAACAACTACCATCCAATATCGCTATATCAGAATCAAAAGACAATTACTATTAAAAACCACTATATAAAATTAGGGCATCACATACCACTGTATCAATTAGGTCATCAATAACTATTGGATCATTTAGGGCTTCAGATACCACTATATCACTCAGGGCTTCAATTACCATTGAATCAATTAGAGCTTCAGATATCACTGAATTAATTAGGGCTTCAGATACCACTGTATCATTTAGGGCTCTAGATATCTCTGTATCATTCCTTTCCTTCCGATTGCTTAATTGTGGAGAATAACTCAAGATTAGAAGATATGCCCATATTTATTATTCATATAAATGAAAGATTGATATAACAATCCTTTAGATAAATTTATCTCTCGCAACTAAATGTAAAATATCTGTAACGATGATATAACTCAATTAATTGTACTTTCGTCTTGCATATACATCATAAAAGTAAAAATACCTGTTCCGACAACTTGGGGAGAGGTGAAACATTGTCAGTGTCTTAACCACCCAACCTCAGACCTTAACTTATTCCCCACACAATCTCTAACGAGAAAGACCCTCCCTACCCAGAATGGACAAGGATCATCTTGTAATCTGTTGAGCATCCTGGTATCTAACCACACCACTCAACTTGACAGTAGGAGATAATAACATGATCATGCATGAGCTATCAAATATTCCTTTTAAAAATGATAAACATTGTTATGTCATAATTGATACTGTTTCATTTAAGTTATTCATGTTTGACCTCTTTACCATTTCATGGCTATGCTGCTAGTGAATCCCAGGTGTTTTAGAAGTTTGTGAGCATTCTGCCCTTTTACACCTCTTCACCATTTCATGGCTACATTGTCGGTGAATCCCAAGTTTTTGAATTCTTAGAACAAGTGGGTCTTTCTGTTGATTCTCAACTGTTTCATAATTAACATATATTCCAAATTATCAAAATCTATGATTTGAGAGATTATATTCTTTAAAGATTTCAGAATTGATTGTTTAATTTTAATTTCCATTGGCATAAGGATCTATACTATGGTTACTTGGTTATCACCTACCATGAACAAGGTTAAATTAAAGAAGTTCAATCTGTAAATTCAAACAAGATATCATCATGATAAATATTGAAACTTGCTGCAATCCGCTCTATGCATAGATTCGCTGCTTAGTATGCTTATCACAACTATGACCAAAAGATTATGTTCTTGAGACTATTTGGAAATTTCATTGGATAGTATATTTCATTCCAGACTTTAATGCATTTGGAAAAACGCTTCCATAAGGTTTGTATCTAACTTATTATGAAAGATAAAAGAAGAGGTTTGTTAACAAAGGACATGGAGTATGCAGCAACTCATATTGTAGCTTTGAAAAAAATCTAGAAAAGAAAGAATCTTGTGAGCCTAACTGGCTATTATAAAATGATATTGAAATAGCATGAGCTGATGAGTAATTGATATTGTTCTGATAAACCCGAACTCAGATTTTTCCTCTCCAGTTATGATGAGACGCTACTTGCAGAGTATAATCCAATTGCAGTTACAGTAGACGTATCAAATGCAGATGGCTTATTTCTCGATGGCTGATATAAATGGCAAAGCTGCTGCTTGCAATGGACGTTTAAATCTGGTAAATAGAGGGGACTCTCTACTCACAGAATGGTGTGTAACTGGGTGCTAAAGGTGGCAGGGATAGTAAGAATCATGGCCATGTGTGGAATGAATGAATTTGACTCCTTTCTCGGTTCACATAAAAAGGAACGAGCCATGACTTCTTGGCTCCCATCGGTTAAAAGAAAGATTACACGCCATTCAAATTTCCAAGTAATAAATCAGTTGTAAAAGAGAGGGAAAATAAAAGGTTGGAAGAAAGAGTTGGAAAGATTATAATTTGATTATTGTCTATTTATCATGCCAAGTGTTAATCGGTTATAAGCAAAGAATGTTAAAATGGAAAAATAAAGTTGGAAGATTATAATTCAAATATATTATTATTCCTTGAATATTATTATAATTTATATATATAAATGTACATATGAATATATTAATGAGGTGACATCACTTTATTAAATTATTATAATATAATGGTGCCTTTTCATTTTTACATCTATATGTACGTATATACATATAAATTAAAAGATCATATTAAATCCTTTGAGGTACGTTTTATGTTTTAACTTAATTCTTTTATGTTTCTCAAATTATTTATTTAAATAGCTCATGGCGTTTCATTGATTGTATCCTGATGTTCGAGTCGCTAGGTCCTCAGCCCATTTGCCTAGTGATGGTGATGCTTCTGTGCCTAATTCTTTTTTGACAATGCTTCCACCCCTTTGACGTGTTTCTTGCAAGAAAATTCTCCGCAATTAAATCATATTATCATAACAAGTTATAAATAATCATATTGGCTAGCTGCCTTTTCAATTCCATGAATTTATGATAAATAATCAACTAGCATGTTATCTTTACATGAAATTATAATGACTAACCATCTTATCGTTTCACAGGATTATAACCAATTTAACTGTCAACTGACTTCATGTGAACTTCAATGGCTATATTTTAAATTAGGTCAAAAATTGGGATGCAACATATCCTCTATGAAGGATTCCAGCGTTTGTCCCCACAGAAGATCATACCTGCACAGGGTCCATTTGGGTTCATCTCTTTTCTTCCAAATATATATTATGTGGATGTCTTCCTAATAATAGTAGAAGATGCTGCAGGTATAGGGGAATGCATAGCATCCTCTGAATTCAGAATAAACTTAAGGTATTCATATTTTTGGAGAATAATGTTAACGTGGTAGAATTCTTTGAGTCATTTAACTGCAAGAATATAACATTTAGATGTAGATGCTGGATGAACATAGTCAGCTATGCAGAGTATATTCTGCAAAGTAATAAAGGGCTGCTGAAAAACAGAAATAAAGGCTCAATATAACTCATGCCTGAAAACTCTTGGATGTAAATCAAGTATAGGCAACGGTGAATGAGCTTGAGAAACATTTGATGATTTGTTTCTGTGCATTTATAGGGCAGGGATAGATTGAGTAGGAACACATAGCAACCCTTACAATGTACTTAATGAAAATGCTGAATCTTAAATAGCCCAGGTCGGATTCGTCAAAACCTAGTGCAAGTAAATTTTTTTTGACTTATTATAAAATTCTTACAAGATCTCAATCTCTTGTTTGTCTATTTTGTAATCATGTATCCTGTCATTGAATTAGTATAAATCCATTACTCATCTGCCTTTGTTCGTAACACTGAAACATCTGCTCTTGTACTGAATGGTAATTTCTTGAATTGCAACTATTCTTCTGTCTTAACAAATTGTCGAAGATTGTGTAAGTAATTTTTTTTTGACTTATTATAAAATTCCTACAAGATCTCAATCTCTTGTTTGTCTATTTTGTAATCATGTATCCTGTCATTGAATTAGTATAAATCCATTACTCATCTGCCTTTGTTCGTAACACTGAAACATCTGCTCTTGTACTGAATGGTAATTTCTTGAATTGCAACTATTCTTCTGTCTTAACAAATTGTCGAAGATTGTGTAAGGAAGAGGAACAAAGGAAAGACCAAACTACATAATGTGAATCAACAATAGAGAGAAGCTAAAAGGACTCAACTAGTACCCAAAGAGCAGCACGCTTAAGCATGGACGAGAAGGATGATATGCATATTCCTAGGCTGTAAATGATACAAGCTTAGCCTAGAGGCAAAGCGTGTATCTGTTGCAAGATTCTTGCTGGCATACCTTTAATCTGTAAGGGCTCAGTTTCATTGCTAGAGAAGGTTTCAAACATGCTTTAAGGGAGTCATCATTCATGATGGCACTTAATCAGTTGTTGGAAGCATTTAGGTTCTGATAAACACTATATGGGAGCAGGACAGTTCAAAGCAGCTACTGCAAAATCAAATTTAAATGCTGGAAAATATAGAAGAAAACAGGTGAAACTAAGATGGATAGATATCATCAATGACAAGAAAGAAATACACTTAAAATATTTCATACTTGCAATCCTGTTATTAGCTTAGGATATATATTTGAAAGTTAAGAATATTCTAAGGATTTTATTGTACATCTTATATTATCATTCATTCAAAAATCTAAATCCTGAAAACATACAAGAATAGAAATATAAAAGATGTATAGATATTATTAATTACTAAGGAAAATGTAGATGCATCTGAAATAACTGAAATTCTTTATTGAAAGATAAGTCATCAGGAAATTAACAAGTAAACTTAAAGCATAAAGGTCACAAGGAGAATTTTCAGAGAGTTTTAGTGTTTTAGGGGCCTAATCTCTGTCTATGTGTAATGATAATTCATTAGGATATTTCATATATTTCTTAACTTCACAGGTTGCATTTACAAAAAATGTTGTTTTACAGATTGGATGTACACAACCAAGGCGGGTTGCAGCAATGAGTGTAGCTGCTCGAGTGGCAGAAGAAATGGGTGTTAAACTTGGTCACGAGGTGGTTTCTTGATCTTTCACGATAGCTATTTGATGTGCTTACTTACAGAATGAAGATGATGTCTTTTAAGGTCCTCAGTAGTGTAGCTATTTTGTGCATTCAGCCTTGGGCATCATTTTTTGGTTTGATATTATTAACGTGCATTTATTAATAGGTTGGTTATTCAATTCGGTTTGAAGATTGTACATCTGAGAAAACAATTCTTAAATACATGACGGATGGGATGCTACTCCGGGAGTTCTTGGGTGAACCTGATCTAGCAAGCTACAGGTTTGTTTAGAATGTGATTAATGCCATATTTCACATACTTCTGTCAGCAGGTTACATATTTGTCTGTCCAAATACTGTCAGAATTAACATCTTTTCTATCTGCATGTTATATTTTTCAGTGTTATGATGGTTGACGAGGCCCATGAGAGAACTGTTTCTACAGATGTATTATTTGGATTAGTCAAGGTATAGTCTATTTGGTGATTTATGCAAGCCTTTATTGTCTTTTTTTATGTTTGTTCAAGGTCAGTGCTGAACAGCAGTCTTACATTCCAACACCCCTCCACCTCTCTCTCTCTCTCTCTCACACACACACACACACACACACACACGCGCACGTGTGCACATTGCACATTCACATGTGCACGTAATTGATTTGGATTATTTCCTATTATTCAGCATCATAATCATTGTGAGACACATATTTATAAATATAGGTGGGATTGGATATTATGTGTTTCTGTGACCTATTTATAATGCTGATTATGTATGAACTTATTGATACAAATGATGAAATCTAGAATTGCAAAATTTTGTAGAATTCATCAAATGGAGGAAATTTGGACATGACGTGTAGTCATTGAAATACTCACTGATCTGATATTCTCTAATTAACAACTGATTTGAAATAAATTTGACTATGTTTTGTAGGATATTGCTCGTTTTCGTCCAGATATAAAACTCCTTATATCAAGTGCAACGTTAGATGCAGAAAAGTTTAGTGAATACTTTGATATGGCTCCAATTTTCAAAATACCAGGGAGGAGATTTCCTGTTGAAATCCATTATACAAAATCACCTGAAGCAGACTATTTGGAAGCTGCTATTGTGACTGTTTTACAAATACATGTAACACAACAGTCAGGGGATGTTCTTGTATTTTTTACAGGGCAAGAAGAGATTGAAGCAGCAGAAGAAATCTTGAAACACAGGACTAGGGGTCTAGGCACAAAAATATCTGAAATGATAATATGTCCCATATATGCTAATCTCCCATCAGATATGCAGGCAAAAATATTTGATCCAACACCAGAAGGAGCCCGCAAAGTTATACTGGCAACAAATATAGCCGAAACCTCTTTGACTATAGATGGAATAAAGTATGTTATTGATCCTGGATTTTGTAAACAGAAATCATATAATCCTCGTTCAGGAATGGAGTCATTGATTGTGACTCCAATTTCAAAGGCATCTGCCTTGCAGAGATCAGGTAGAGCAGGAAGAACAGGACCTGGTAAATGCTTTCGATTGTACACTGCTTGGGCACATCAAAATGAAATGGAGGAAAACACAATTCCAGAAATACAGCGGACAAATTTATCTACTGTTGTGCTTATGCTCAAAAGTTTAGGTATTCATGACCTCATAAATTTTGATTTCATGGATCCTCCTCCAGCAGAAACATTAATAAGAGCACTTGAACAGCTTTATGCTCTTGGTGCCCTGAATGACAAGGGTGAGTTAACAAAATTAGGACGGCGGATGGCAGAGTTCCCCCTGGATCCTATGCTATCCAAAATGATAGTCTCGTCGGATAAATATAAATGTTCAGAAGAGATCATCACAATTGCTGCCATGCTGTCAGTGGGAAGCTCGATATTTTATCGTCCAAAGGATAAGCAAGTGCATGCAGATAATGCTAGGATGAATTTCCACACGGGAAATGTAGGAGATCATGTTGCATTGCTGAAGGTATTCAAAGTTCATAAATTTGTTATTCCTTGCATGTTTATGTGTATGATATTCTGAAAAATGAGTTGAATGACTTGCTAATTGTCTGATTTCAATTGTTGTGGGATGAAGGTTTAGAAATTTGATTGATGTTAAATGAAAAATATCATGAAGACTAAAGCTGATTAGGATAGATCATAGATTCTATAGATTTCTGATTAGCAAATCCTACCTCCAGAACACAGTTTTGTTATCTTCTCAACTATAGGGTCTTCTTTTAGTTCTACTCAGTTGCATGTCTGTGGGGAGGTCTTGTTTTGGTGCCTTACAAAAAGTTTTGTTTTTGATGTCTCCTAGAGACTGATCCAAAAGCTGGGTCTTTTAATTTTTTGCTGGGAGAGATTGATTCAGTTCTTGTTATTGTTGATATGATTAATCTTAAAGTGGTGTGTTGTGTAATCCACATTGTTTTTGAACAGTTGTTGAAGTTACATCATCTTGTCTTCCTTCAGAAAATAAGCATTTCTTAGAACATTTAAATTATTAATTCTCCTATAAAATTTCTTAATTATATGTAATAACCCCAATAGGTTATAACTTTGTCAAACACAATGTCTTCTTGTTTGACATTTTGTCAAACACTTTGCACGCAAGAAATATATTGCATATCTAAATTCTGATTGCTTCCTAAATGCCAGACTTTAATAAATATGCTTGCAAAGAGCACATCAAACATCTAACAATGAAGATGCAATTGTTTTTGTATAACACTGATTACAAATAGGAAAATATGCATCTACATCAATAAGACATCATGGCAACAAATTCTGATATAAAACTTTGATATAAATCAGATTACAAAAGATTTTACAAACCCTACCAATGCCCTAAATATCTACTCTCAAACATTGCAAAATTTAGTAGATAAAAACTTGGAATTGCTCCAAAAATATGAATTTTCTTGTAGCAAATCATTGTAGCAAATTACTATAGCAGCGGTACTATAGCGATGCCACTGTAGCAGTGGTACTATAGCAAAGTCATTGTAGCAGTGGTATTGTTGCAAAGTTACTATAGCAAAGTCATTGTAGCAACGGTACTATAGCAAAGTTACTATAGCAGTGGTACTGTAGTAAAGTTATTGTAGGAGTGGTGCTGTAGCAATATCCAACTTATTCCTTACTCCACAAATCTGGCCCTAGGCCACAAATTTGGCACAATGAAAAGATTGATTTGTCTTCTCCAACAGTCGCAACCCTTGGGAAGATATTTCACCACCTCAATTATGCAAATCAATGGGAGTGTTTGTTCCCAATGATCAATGTAACAACTATAGAAACCCTTGGCTCCACTACTACCCTCCCTATTTATTCTTTTCCTCCAATAGATGGACCTCCTTCTAGAAGAAATAAAATAATATTTAATTCCTCCTTCTAGAAGATTCTTTTAACTTATTTAACTTTAGTCACTTTTAATTAAATTAATTAAATATAAAGTCATTTTTTAATTTTAATTTATTTAATGACTTTATAAGAAATTAATTTAATCAATTTCTCCTTATTTCTCCACTTAGCTTTCGGAGAATATAAAAGTTAAGAACTCCACTAAGAGGCTAAAAAGATGGGGACATTATAGTCCGCCCCTCTTGAAATTGCTTGTCCCTAAGCAATCTAAACTCTGGATGCTGCAAAATCTTTTCACTCTCCCAAGTGGCATCCTCTACTAGCAGGTCCTTCCACTTTACCAAGTACTCCTTGATAGTATGTCTCCTCAAATTCCTCTCTCTAAACTCAATGATAGCCTCTGGTACTAAAACCAATTCCCCCTCATCATCCAAGGGTGGAAGCACTGTAGAAGAAACAATCTAGTGTCCTAATGCCTTTTTGAGACGTGACACATGAAAAACATTATGGACTTTGCTCTCTGCTGACAAATCCAACTCGTAAGCCACCTCTCCAACTCTCCTGATCACCCTAAAAGGCCCATAATAACGTGGCTTAAGTTTTTCGGGACCACTCTTCTTGAGAGTGGACTGGCAGTAATGGTGCAACATCAAATATACCATATCACCTACCTCGAAAGTCCGCTCAGTCCTCTTTTCATCAGCATACTGCTTCTGTTGATTCTATGCCTCAGTGATATTATCCTTAAGAGCCTTTACAATGTCCTGGCTCTCCTTAAGTCTCCAACACCAGGTAGTCTACTATTTGATAGCAACAAATCCATGAAACTAGGTGCCTCATATCCATATAATGCCATGAATGGCGACATCTGGATATACATGTGATAAGTGGAATTATAACAATATTCACATAGATATATCCACTTAACCCAAGCCTTTTGTTGCCTTGCTATGTAATTCCAGAGGTTTCCCTCCACCCATTTGTTTACTCTCTCTGTCTGACCATGTGTCTGGGGGTGGTAGCTACTACTCGGAGTGAGCTCTGTCCCGCACAATTTGAATAACTCCTGCCAGAAGTGACTCATAAACTTGCTGTCCCTGTCACTGATGATGCTCCGAGGTAAGCCATGCAACCTGAATACCTCTCTAAAGAATAAATTTGCCACCTACGTAGCAGTGATCAGGAAGAAGTGGGCAAACTTTGTAAGCCGATCAAAAACATATACAATCTTTGCCCTGGGCTCTCGGTAGTCTTGTAATGAAGTCCATTAACAAACACTCCCACTTCCTCTCAGGAATCGGAAGTGACTTCAGTAAACCGACTGGGTAAGAGTGCTCCTGTTTATTTTGTTGACAAGTAGGACACTCTCTAACATATTGCAATACCTCAGCTTTGAGCCCTTTCCAAGAAAAATGCTCACGAATTTGCCAATAGGTTTTGTAAAAACCTAGATGTCCTGCCATAGGTGAGTCATGATAAACTCTCAACACCATCCTCCTCACCTTTGACTTTGACACCAAATAAATGCGCCGTTTGTAAATGATGAGCTCATTCACAAGGGTGAAACCACTATTCTGATCGATCCATGTATGAATCCCAATGCCCATGTATCCGTTGCATACTTTGTAAAGATCAAATATCTCCAATCCTTTGATATATTTGTCATCAAGCTCAAGTGGGATCTTCGTGACAAGGCATCTGCTACTACATTTTGTGTTCGCTTGAAATAGGTTATATCAAAATTATATGCCTGTAATTTACTTACCCATTTTTGTTGCCTCTCATTAAGATCTCGCTGCCCCAAGAGATGTTTCAGGCTATTGTGGTCGGTTTTAATGTTGAATTTGCCACCCACTAAATACTGTTTGAATTTGGCCAAAGCATTCATTATGGCCAACATTTCCTTATCATAAATGTTGAAGCTCCTCTCAGGCCTCCCGAGCTTCCTACTCTCATAAGCAATCAGGTGCTTGTCTTGCATAAGCACTGCTCCAAGAGCTTCGCCAGATGCATCACAATGCAAGTCAAAAGGTTTGCTAAAATCTGGTAATGCTAACACTAGACAAGAAGTCATCAACTCCTTGGATTTATCGAAACATTCTTGTGCCTCAAGAGTCCATAATAAAGCTCCCTTTCTCATCAAGTCTATCAAGGGTGCTGCATGCCTGGAATATCCACTAATAAATCTCCTATAGAACCCACACAACCTGAAAAATCCTCTCAACTGTGTCAAGTTCACTGGAGTAGGCCACTCAATAATAGCACAAATCTTTTCAGGATCCATGTGTACTCCTTGAGCACTAATAATGTGACCTAGATATAATAACCCTGATAATCCCAAATCACACTTTGATTCTTTTGCATACAAGGAATCCCTACTCAGAATGCTCAACACAGTGTCCAATTGTCACACATGCTCATCACATGTCCTACTATACGCCAGGATGTCATTAAAGAAGACTAATATAAATTTCCTTAGCTGATGTTAAAAGACCTTGTTTATTGTGGATTGAAAAGTAGCTAGAGCATTAGTTAGCCCAAATGGCATAACTATAAACTCAAAATGGCCACAATGACATTTGAATGCCGTCTTCTCTATATCTTGCTCTCAGACTCGGATCTGATGATAGCCTGATCTCAAATCAATTTTGGAGAAGAAACATGCTGCATGTAGCTCATCCAATAACTCATCAATCTGTGGGATGGGATACCTATTTTTGACAGTCTTCTTGTTCAAGACCTTGTAATCTATGTACATCCTAAAAGTACCATCATTCTTCTTCACCAAAACCATAGATGAAGCAAAAGGCGACTTGTTCTAATGTTCCCCATAGCAAGTAGTTCTTTGATGGTTTTTTCGACCTCATCTTTCAATCTCTTTGGATGCCCGTAGGGTGTGATCATGATGGGTTTAGCACCCTCCTCTAACTCAATAATATGCTCAATACCTCTATCTAAAGGTCTCCTTGGTGATATTTCACTGAAAACCTTGTAGTGCTTTATTCTCAATTCCTATATGTTTGGGTGATATTCTGATTTTTGCTGCCCTTGTGATGGCATTAAAGTGCAATGGGTTGTCCACTCAACCTGGTCATGTCTCAACAAGCTCTCCATGCGTCTGCAAGACAACATCCTAAACTCAATATCACGAATAGCTTTAAGTATATAGGTCTTCCCTTTTGACTGAAACCTCATCTCCATACCTCTCAAATTGAGAGTGTACTCCCCTATCATGTAACCAAGTCATGCCAAGAACTAAATTTGTATCACCCATGTTATCAACATAAAAATCTACTTTGAAATCAAAGTTGATCTTTAGGGGCAGACCTGTAATCTTCTTGACACCTTTGAGGATGTAGCCATCAGCTACCCTCACTCTCAGACCCTCAAATTGTTCTGTTTGTATCCCATGCCTCTCAATCAATCTGGAATCAATAAAATTGTAACGCCTGCATCAAGTAAAGTAATAACTCGCTGACCAGCCAATACCCTCAATCTTCTCATCACCTATATCATCTGTGCCTTACTTTTCTTCAATTTATTCCTCATTTTCAGATTGCTGGTCTGAATTTTTAGAATCTGAATCCTCATAAAAAGAAAACATAACTCTCTTTGCTTTCCCCTTTGGTCTCAAACGACAGTCATGGTTCATATCATAGGGTCCTTTGCAATAAAAATAGATTTTTTTCTTCCTTAAATCATTCAATCTCTCTCTATCCAAAGGAGCAAATGATTTATCTTTATTTTCAGCCTTTGTTTCATTCCTCTCAGGTTTCGTGAAGAATGGATTGTCTTTGCTTGATGATGCACCCTTTGACTGAAATTTATTTATTGGAGCTGTTTGTTCCATACTTTTAGCTTTCTTAATCACTTCTTGCAAATTGAATGGATTAAAGACTTTTACCTAACCCTTCAATGGTTTGGGTTATGCCCTAGTGAACAAAACAACCAATCTCCTATCTGATATATCTAGCACCATAACGGATAGCCTTTGAAAATTACTAATGAAATACTCCATTTTGCTCGTCTGTCTCAACTGTGCCAACTCCTTGAATTAGAGACTTTTGAATCCTTCTTATTAAACCTCTCTACCAACTTGTCCATGAAGTCCTAATATGAATTCACTTGTTTATGCTGGAGGGTAACCATCCCATGGTACCACCAATCATGTGCAACTCCCTCTAAATGTAGCCTGACATGTTTTATTGCCTCCACTTCTGCCATAGGTCTCAATGCTAAGAAGGCATCAAACTTGTGAATCCAAGCTTGCGATATCGTTCTACTACTCCTATCAAATGTAGCCAAGGAAAGCTTCCCTGTAGCATGCTTTAATTCATTATCTTGACCACGAGGTCTCCTATTCTATCTGACAGCATGGTAGTGTTCTCTTCTTTGGTTCACAAACCTCTCAAAAGTCATTCTCTCCCATACCTATGGTGCCAATAATTCCCATTCATCATTAGCAGTCATAAGGATATCTGCAAATGTCCCATCCTCAGCTTCCTCTACTAGCTCCTGTACTCATTCCTCTCTAGCACAGGTAGGACATGTGGGCTTGTTTGCTGTTTTGGAAAGAGTTCAATGAGCTCTAGGTGATCCTGCTGCATTCTTGTTATCCCCTTGTTCCTAGTTCCGATTGTCCTGTGGGTTCATACGCTCAACCATGTTGGTGAGTGCCTGCAAACCCTGAGCCATTTGCTCTTGTCCTGTAACCATTGCTTTGAAAAATACCCTTGTTTCCTGATCCTCATTCCTATTGTCTCTTGGTGGGCTATGCTCTTGCCTGTCACCCATGGCGTTTGGTTGCTTATCAAAATCTTGTTCCCTGTCAAACAAAGGTCGCTTGCGAGTGTAAAATTTGTGAGAGCCAACCCTAGATAGTTGCATGTGATTGCTAAACCCTCAGGATGGTAGGATTTAGCTCTGATACCAATGTAATAACCTCAAAAGGTTATAACTTCGTCAAACACAAAGTCTTCATGTTTGACATTTGTCAAACACTTTGCAAGCAAGAGATATATTGCATATCTAAATTTTGATTCCTTCCTAAATGCCAAACTTTAATAAATATGCTTGCAAAGAACATACCAAACGTCTAACAATGAAGATGTAATTGTTTTTGTATAACACTGATTAGAAATAGGAAAATATGCATCTATATCAATAAGACATTAAGGCAATAAATTTTGATATATAACTCTGATATAAATCAGATTACAACATATTTTACAAACCCTACCAATGCCTTAAATGTCTACTCTCAAACAATGCAAAATGTAGTAGATAAAAACCTGGAATTGCTCCAGAAATATGAATTTTCCTGTAGCAAACCACTGTAGCGATGACATTGTAGCAAATCACTTTAGCGATGACACTGTAGCAGAGGTACTGTAGCAAAGTTATTGTAGCAAGGTTATTGTAGCAAGTTACTGCAACAATATCCAACTTATTCCTTCACAAATTTGACCGTAGGCCACAAATTTGGTACAATGAAAAGACTGATTTGTCTTCTCCAATAGTCGCAACCCTTCAGAAGATATTTCACCACCTCAGTTATGCAAATCAATGAGAGTGTTCGTTCCCAACGATCAATGTAACAACTGCAGAAACAATAAGGCTGCCCTACCTATTTAGTCTTTTCCTCCAATAGATCGACCTCCTTCTAGAAGAAATAAAATAATATTTAATTCCTCCTTCTAAAAGATTTTTTTAATTTATTTAATTAACTTTAGTCACTTTTAAATAAATTAAAATTAAAAAGTCACTTTTTAATTTTAATTTATTTAATGACTTTATGAGAAATTAATTTAATCAATTTCTCCTTATTTCTCCACTTAGCCTTCGAAGAATTTAAAGGCTAAAAGCTCCACTAAGAGGCTAAAAAGATGGGGACATTACATTGTAGGACTATGATTCATCTCCAATATGAATAGCACATGCACATGGAAACATTGAAATTGTTGCATTATTTTAAAAGACAGGGTTTAACATATAATAGTTGTTGAAAGTTTTCCTTTGACCATGAATTTATTGTTAACAGGTGTACGATTCATGGAAGGAAACAAATTTTTCGACACAGTGGTGCTACGAAAATTATATTCAGGTATGAAAATTGCTCTCAACAATTTTTATCCATAACTTATTCAGAGCAAGTAGCAAATATAAGCATGACAGAATTTGAATTAAATAATTAAGGAATTAAACTATGATTCTAAGTAGTTTAATTTATCAATTGGCAATAGTATTTATATGTAATGACCAAAACATCTTTGCTAACATATTGAGGCTGACATCCTGATTTCAAAAATGATTGTTGAAGGGTACAATGAACATACCTCATAGTGTAATGGAAGCTGATTGTTTGGCACACTGAAGATTTTAACAATTATTGCTCTATTTAATATGGTTTGTTTTGCTGCATGCACATTTTGGATAAATATTGCTTCATTTCATGTCTTTCTCCACCTTGCCCTTTGTTTTCAAAATAACTTGAATGCTGGACCATTGAAATTGCTGTTCTTGTCATTAACAATCATACAAATGGTAGCTTGCTGAAGTTGAATCAACGTTTTTACATGGTTTCCCTTGCTAATACAAGAGTAAAGTTTTGTGGCAATGGAGTTGTTAGAGTAAAAAGATAACTACCTAATCAATTATTAGGTTCCATTTTGCATTTGTATGCTAAAGTTTACTTACGTCAAGGTCCTTTTTGGTTTGAACTGAAGGGCTTCTTTTTCCTTTAGCAAGAGCAATTTATCCCATTGTATTAAATGTTAACCACATTCTATTTTCTTTTTAATTGTATCAATAGAACCCTTAGGTTTTTATAACAATTGGTTTTCTTTTTTCCCCTCTTTTTGCTTAAGAGAGATGTTTGATTGTTGGGGATTTGTGGGAACTATAGGATTTAAGAATGAACTCCAACATGGTATCAAAGCTCCATGTTTGAGATCTCCCTTCTTTTTCCGGATAAATCTGGCCTTGAGCATTTGAATGGTGCATTTTGGAGAATAGCAAGATCACGCCTCGAATGCCCAAACCATATAAGTTTGATTATTAGATTGTTGAGCTGAAAAAGTTTTAAGTTTTTTTTATGGAAACTAGGGAGTTTTTTTCTGTACAAGTGCAAAGATCTATGTGGCCATATAGTTGCCATTAATATTGCATAGGCATACAATAATCTAGTTTAATCTATATAAAAATCAGCAATTTTTTGTATTTTGCCACAAGTTTTCTTTGTTTTCGTTTTGGGAAGAAATATCGGTTTCTGTTGGCACTAAAATTTTTGCAGCATATTTTGCTTGTTTTGGAGGATCACTTGCAGAAGTAATAGCACTGCCTTTTTGGTATGTGTGTTTCAAGTGCAGCGATCTCTCTTTATATTGTGGATGAGATGTGGATAAACACATCCCTTCATGGGACATGTCTAGTCATTAATATTTAATTAATATAATAGTGTATTAATTAAATTTTAACTACACACACAAATACACACACACATACACATCACATAGATATAGCTTCAGTGTTAGTCTCATGAGTTTATCCAATTGAAGTTACCAAATATTAACACTCCCTCTTAGCTAGAAGGATATACACAAAATAGATATTACACCATTTGTAATATTAGAAGTAAATTTTTAAAGGATATCTTTGATCAGAAGATAGCCACCATTTTGATATTGTGAGTATTGGCCTCCAGAATATTAACATATAATATTCACCAAATACTCAAAATAATGGCTTGCAGAATATCAACACATGATATTTACCATTTTGAAATCACATGTGTATTGGCCTCCAAAATATCAACATATGATATTCACCAAATACTTTGAGTAATGGCTTGTAGAATATCATCATATGATATTTACCAAATACTCTTTGAATAATGGCCTGCAGAACATCAATTTTCATAACATTTACCATGTACTTAAAATGTTTATAAACATCCACCATGAAAAGTATAATCTATCGTACCATATAAACATCCACCATGAAAAGTATAATCTATTGTGATCTTCATAGACATTGTAAGATATCCATCATAGTAGAAAATTAAGTTATTGTAAGATTGTCAACTTTCAATAACTTCTGCAAATACAAGTGATTATCATTTGGAAGTCGTCACTTCCTCATGATATTCACAGGGGATAGGCCCATTATGGTCATATAGTCACACACAAGGACTTTCAAACTACCTTTGAAAATCAATCATTTGAGCTCCTCAACCAAAGTTGCCTTTGATGAAGTGTCATGCTCTCTCTGAATTTGATATGATCAAGATCTTTAAAGATCAATTGAAATGTAACAAACGGTTTTTCATAACAAAACAAAGACGATTTATAAAGATTTTTTCCCAACAAATTATTGAACAAATAACTGAATTCCTTTCCATAGGACATTAATTGTTCTAACTACCAAGGATTTACTGAAATAACCATGTTCAACTGAGATAACTATATCAATGATCAACTGTAATAACTATATTAATGATTAATTGAGAACAATTGTATCAATGATCAACTGAAATAACTGGAATAACAATTAACTGTATCAATGATCATCTGTAATAACTAGAATAATGATTATCTGTCTTTTTCTACATACAAGGAAAGTAAATGCTTAACTTGTAAAGAAGAGAAGAGAACATACAAGTATTATTCAGTGAGTCTTTAGTTGGTTGTGCAAGCATCGGCTTTCGGTAAGAGGAGAAGCATTGACTTAGGTTTAACCTCCCAACCTCAGACCATACTTATCCCCACACAATCTATTGAACTAGAAAGACCCTCCCTACCCTAGGGTTAGGCTTGGGGTATTTTTAGTGTAGCGAACTGAGTATTCTGGTGTTTAGAATGTCTGCACAATTATGGACGGACATGGTTGAAAGATTGACACTACTGACATCAAGTGATCTTAGATGACAAACATTCCTTAAAACGACCTTGGCCAAGGTTTTTCTAATGGGTTCAATGACCCGATCACCACCGTTCGATTTGACAACAGGGGAACAACAATAGGGACAAGCATGAACTATTAAGTAAAAATTATTTTAGATTTATTGTATCATATCTAATTTTACTTCTATGTCATTGCAGATTCCATCTCACCTCTTCACCTTTTCCATGGCTATATAGCCAGTGAGTCATAGGTGCTTGGAATCTCAGAGCAATTCGGCTCTGTCCATTGATTTTAAACCGATTCATGAATAATATATATTCCAACTTATCACAATCTATGATTTGAAGAATGTGTTCTTGAGATTGCATAAAATATCATTTGAATTCCAATGGCATGTTAAATCATGATTTCATAACATGGTTACTTGGCTTTTTATTTGCCATAGACAACTCCTATTAAGCAAGATAATTTACAACATGACATAAGTTGTAGCTTACTGCTATATAAATTGGAATGCTATAGTAAATTGGTAAGAAATTATATTGCAATGCTTGGTTTTAGATTAAACACATAACTTGATATAATTTGATAAAAGATTGGAGCCTTGCTGAATATTCAACAACCCGCCTTGAATGCCTGTTTCTAGTATGAATGTTGCTCACAATTTCTGCAAAACTTCTGAATAACTAGAAATCGTGGTTGGAAAAACAATGTAAAGATTACTAATTGACAGATGTAATGTCCCCACTTAGCAGTTGTCTGACAGGTTGAATATGAGAAGAAATTGGATGTGTGAGTTACGGATCTGTTCTTGGCATTAGAGGACATCTATGCTCTCTTGTGACATTCTAGACGTCATTCCCTTGGGGATTGACCTTTGGAATTCATTGCTATTAGGACATCCAGGGGTCTTTAAGCCCTACAGGTAGATCTGTGAGTGGTTCACATGGAAAGGGCTCAAGGATGATGTTCAGAGGCATATCAAGGAGTGTGCAATTTGTCAGCAGAATAAGGGAGAGCACACATACCCTGCAAGGTTACAACCTTTACCCATCCTGGATAGGAAATGAGAAAGTATTTCAATGAACTTCATCACCGGATTACCACGAGTACAAGGGAGAGATTGCATCTATGTGGTAGTTGACCGGCTGACGAAGTTTTCTCACTTCTTTGCTATTCCATCCACTTACACAGTAGCATAGGTGGCTGATCTTTTCTTCAAAGAGATATTCAAGTTACATGGGCTACTTAGTTTCATTGCTAGTGATCGGGATAGTAAATTTATGAGTTTTTTTTGGCAGGAATTGTTTGGGTTGTGTGGTACAGATCTTACACCTAGCACTAGTTATCATTCGCAGATAGATGGGTAGACAAATATTGTGAATAAATGGGTGGAAGGATATCTAAGGAACTATGTTACTGCACAACAGAGAGCTTGGGTCAAATGGCTACATATGAGAGAGTACTGTTATAACACCACTTATCATATGTCCATGAAGATGACTCCATTCATGGCACTGTATGCTTATGAAGCACCTAGCTTTATGGATCTAGTTTTTGGGGATAGTAGAGTGCCTGAAGCCAAAGACTTATTGTAGGATAGTCAGAATATTTCGAGGGTACTCAAGGAGTATATATAGCAAGCCCAAAATCAGCAGAAATTGTATGCTAACCAGCACCGGATAGAGTGCAGCTTTGAGCTTGGATATGGCTTACTTGAGGCTACAACCATATAGACAGTCATCTCTCAAGAAGAGTAGCGCAGAGAAGTTGAAGTCTAGGTTTTATGGTCCCTATAGAGTGATTCGTAGGGTGGGCGAGGTTGCCTATGAGATTGAGCTTCCAGAAGGTAGTCAGGTGCATAATGTGTTTCATGTGTCGAGGCTCAAGAAAGCTATTGGGCAGAGAGTTATGTCTTCTGCAAAATTGCCACCATTGGATGAAGAGGGAAAGCTCGTATTGTTTCCTGAGGCTATTCTGGATACCAGGGAAAGGACTCTGCGGAACAAGGTGATTAAAGAATATTTAGTTAGATGGAGAGATCTACTAGAGGAAGATGCTACTTGGGAGAGTGAGCAGGTGTTACAGCAAACGGGACTGAGATTGCTTGAGGCCATGCAATTTAAAGGGAGGTGGATTGTAATGTCCCCACTTTAGCAGTTGTCCAACAGGTTGAATATGAGAAGAAATGGGATGTGTGAGTTACAGATCTGTTCTTGGCATTACAAGACGTCTATCCTGTCTTGTGACATTCTAGACGTCATTCCTTTGGGGTTTGGCCATTGGAATTCATTGCTATTAGCTTCATTAACAGGTAGCTTGGGCGCATTTCCAGCTACAGGCGGATTGGGTGTTTGCTCATACCATTCTCATTCCTTGTCCGATACTTATTGCATTGTGTAGGAATGTTTTTATGAGGGTCTTGGACTGATTGAAGGTAGTTTTTACTGTACCAGCACTGTAGCACAACACTTCATATTACTGCAGCAGCAAGTTGGGAATTCAATACTAGAATATCATGCTAGAGTAATTAGTGAATTGGAAAGTCTGCTATATATTTGATTTTATTAGCTTGAAAACTAATATTATTTCAATAGTAGTTCAATCTTTAGTTTTGCATAAATTCCTTCTTGTTCATGTTATGTGGTTTCAAATTTATGTAAAGACATTAAAATCTCTATCAGTAGTTGGTTCAGTTTTTGGGCATTTCTAGAGTACTCATTACAACAGAGCTATCAGGTGCCATGATAGACGTGGTTGGTAATATGGAGAAGTTGGGTGCTTGAGAATGTGAGTCGGGTGCATGAAAAATATGGAACTTGGGTACATGAAAAAAAAAAGTGTCTATCTTTTGCCTCTCTCGACTTCTAAAATAGAGGAGACAATGTCTCTTTGGCTTCCAAGAAGCCATAACATAAAAGAAATATCTTGGCTCTTTGTAATGTTCCCTTTTGAAACATTAGAAATATTTAAGTCTTATTTTATGCAGTATTAATTTGACTCTGAGACATAGGCTCAAAATATTATAAAGGTCGATTTGATGTTATATAAAGAACAAAGGGGCAAGGAGGAACAAGATGAATTGCCTTAGGGAAGTTGAAAAGTCACAAGGAAATAAGACAAAACCAAAGAGGAGCCGAATAGTCTCAGGATTGTGTATTAAAAGAGGAAAGAAGTTCATTGTTGGTATGCTTGATTTTATTATTTAGTTCAAATTTCTCTCTTTGAGAGTCTCAGAAAGCTTTAGCTTTCAGCTAGTTGGAGGATGTAGCCCCTCGTGCTAGTAGACAGCGGATGCAAACCCATTGTCCCAGGAAGCATTAGTTTAGGTGTTTCATTCGCGCTTACAAGTTCTTATCCTATTGTTCCAATCCGACTGTTGAATCTGTATTTAGGATTGGTTTTCTGTGTATTGATTATTGTATTGCTGTTGTATAATACAATAACATATTAGTTGCTGGTTGTTATATTGCTGTTGTATAAGGCAATAACATTATTTAAAAAATTATAAGAGTTTGCTGGTTTTATCATACCAGTTTGTAATCCATGGTTGCATGTCGATATTTTGAATGTTATTGTGAAATAATAGGTTATATACTTGTGGAGAACTTTCTAGTTTTATTATAGCACTGTATTCTTTTGGCCTAAATCTGAATTGAATGCTATATCCAAGAAGAAGTTAGTCGAATTTCTATCGAGGTTTTTGCTGAATTTCCTTGTTCTGAAGTACATTTGCCATATTTTAGTTCTGGTCATATTGTTCAAGAAGAAAGTAAATATCCGGTTAGGGATATTACAATGGTGCTAGAGCTGGTCTTCTTGCTAGCCTATGAATTTAAAATAGAGCCGTCTACATTGCCATCTTGAAGGGTTAGTTTGGCTCAATATTGCACTTGCATGCCAGAGTTTATAGTGGAGGTACATGTTCAAAACAACTTATCAAAATGAATTCTGGTTTTGCCTGGGGAATTCAAAATATATATGTTGTAAGAAGTTGACATCGGAAAGTTAGTCTTCAATAAATCTTACAGAGGTTATGACACAGAATGGTTACATGTCAATATAGTGACAAATTCGTTATAAACCCACATTGCTCCAATCTATAGTAAAGAAAATTGTTGACAACATTCCATAAGTGGTTAGCATTCTAAATGATGTTAATGCTTTTGTTGGAAACACACCGATTGGGGAAGAGGAATGTGTATTTCATGGCAGTATTAGCATAGCAAGGACTCTTAGAGGACTGAAAGTATCATCTAACTCTTTCAAACCAATACACAACAAAACACAGAGAGCCTGCGGATTATATATATCTTTAGTGGTTTTAAGGTAATAAGGAGAAGGTAACACCAACGCCATAGACCAATATACAGTATTTCACGTTGCTATGAAAGTGGTGTTCAGACGACTTCCCTAAAGGTACAAGGAACCTCTGAAGTCAAACGACGGAGATACATTGTTAGCATCAAACAGGGTGTTCAACAGCCAAAGATAGTCTACTAGATGGGACATGGCATTTCCTTATGACTACCTCGTCTCCAATTGGTGCATGATCTCCTACGACATCATTTACTCCTACTAGGTGGTATACCAGGTGATTACGGGAGACCCATGTGGTAGTTCTCTGTTGAGCAGATAGACAATCGCATGACATTGGAACCGAAGATGAGATTAGACTTCGAAAGCTCTATAAACTCTTTATTCCGCGAGAAGCTGAAAAGCACAGCAAATGCATGACAAAAAAATGCCGCGCCATAGTGCACAGATTGATATGACAGAAAGAAAGAAAGAGATAAATTAAATAATGCATCAAATATATCAAATTTGGCCTTGAATTCGCAGATTTATGTGCAGTGTCTCTTGAAATAGAGGGATTTAATATATGGCACCGGAATCGCCGATCTAGACTCCATCGAACAAGCTGCCATTTGTGAGATATGGACATGACGAGCTTAATTGATGGTGAATCCGGGATTATGATGTTCCTTTGGAGAAAAGAAATGGATTGAGGAGTTTGAAGGAAGCTTAAGTAGTGGTTTTGGATACTTTTGTGGATTTGAGTAGGAATGAAGCTGAATTTCGTTAATTGAGCTGCGAAAAGTTGGAGTTAGATGTTGTGATGCCTTTCTTGGTGATTTGCTCCTCGGAGTATTTTGTCTTGTGTTTTGGCGGGAGGATGACAGAGTTGAGTCACAAAGCACAATAAGTGTCACCATGGCACTCAGGAGTATTCGACAGCAGAGGTCTTTCATTCCACGTCAAGAAGAGAGTTGTTCCCAGTGCATGACTAGTTCGGCCTAAGACATTCCTTTCTATCTCCATGAGATTTGCGTGCAAAGATAATTGGTCGGTTCATTTGTTGGGAATGATGGCGACCATTCCTTTCGGCACAAGGTTGTTTAAATGTTACAACTCCACCTCTTGAAGCCAGTGTCGATGGTAAGAATAGTTCTTGATAATGAATCCATTGGCGCAAATAGTTGGAATTTGTAACGCCAAGGAAGACGTGGAGTAATTTGTAGTTTGAGCAAAATAACGTCGATAGCGGAAGGGGTCACGGAGCCTAACTGTTTCACGGCAAAAAAGGGCATTCACTTTCATTGTTAAAAGACATTTATTCGCTGAGGGATTTTGAAACCATAACATTCGAGAAGGGTTAATAAGCATCTTGAGGAACAATTTCATAATCCGGGGAAACATGGCATCATTCTTAGAAGAGGCAACGAGGAGGTTATCTTATTCTATCTGGCAGTAATACAATTCAGAAAGGACAAGAGTGGTCATCTTTTTCAAACTCGGCGGTTCCACGTTGATTGGTATTGTTGAGGAAGCATCGTTTCTAGAGGGAGTGTAATTGACAGACCATTTCGACAAGTGTCCCAGTGAAATAGAATTGAGTGAAGACAAATTTTGAATGAGTGCGGAGGTTCAAACAACTCAACAACTTATTCGGAATTTCATGACTAGAGGAGATAAGAAAATTACTTTCAGCAGTATTGATTCTGGTTATGGTTCTTATGGTCAAAGCTATTGTTCACTGTATTCCGTGTCATCTTTGAGTAGTCATTCTCTTGGTGGATGTGGAACTCATCTCTTGGACTAGTATAGCCAATATATGCAAGGATTGGTAGAAGTGAAAGTTAGAAGCATCAAATAATATAGGGCAAGGGTGTTGATTCAAACACAGAGAGTTGGAGGCATTCCTTCCCTACAATAACGGTGGGTAAACTCAAATTTGTGTTGGTATGGATAATGAAGCTTGCATCCTTTTTCCTTCAAGAAATTGGATTATAGAATTGGGTCACTATTAGGAGCATATCTTGTTAGAAAAGACTTCTATAGTTCCA
The DNA here is from genome assembly GCA_028749045.1 of Cupressus sempervirens. NCBI lineage: Eukaryota > Viridiplantae > Streptophyta > Pinopsida > Cupressales > Cupressaceae > Cupressus > Cupressus sempervirens. Next base: position 28,045,944 of record CM053787.1, read on the forward strand.
GGTCAGTAGCAAGAAGTTCTGTTTTGAATTAAAGCACGTTATTTTCTGGCCTCCACAAACTCATTAGTGACTCCGACACCTTGAATGAGGGAAGTACGGGGTTTTGATAGTCTTAAGTTGTAAGAGCACAATAGTAATTCTGATTTTGCTTACTTTACCCCTACTGCTGCAAGCAATCTGCAACATTTATCCACTCAATAATTGAACTTGGTACCAAAACTGTGAGTCAAATATTTCAAGCCTCTTCGGTGAGGAAGATTCAATTAGATTGACCAGTGTTAGGGCTGCAATTTAACGCATATTCCAATGACTTCATTAAGGGCCAGTAACAAAGGCAGATATCTAGCTATGGGAGGAATGCAAGATTTGGATCATATCAAGAAAGCTACTATGAAGCCACAAGAGCAGTTAGTCTAGAATTCAGATTCCGTTGTAAAAGCTAAAATACTCGACATTTATGGAGAGTACAAAGGACTTCCTACCAGAATTCAGAATGATCTATCATTCAATGATTATATGGATTTTTATCTTGAGCAGCTAAATATGACTGATATGGCAAAACGAAAGTACTTGGAGTTGGCCCAAGATCTTTTTGCAAAGGAACAACATACAGGAGTGTACGAAAAAATTTCAATAGATCAGAATTATCTTCTGGATGATCTTGAAATAGAAGAGCAGACAACTACCAGAGATGGGCAACCTTCTCTCGATCACAAATTAGATGTTACACAAGGCACAATTTTCTTCGTTGGTGACTTGGAAGTGAGCCTTGTCAAGCGGAATAATGAAGCAGATTGCACTCAAGGTAATAACAGTTTGGAACCTTGGCATCATGAACCCTATATTCATGATACTCAGAACGTGAATTTAGAGGAACAACCGGGGATGACACTGCAAGATGATGAACAGTTTCAGTAGTGAGATAATGAAATACATGCCTTATAGAATCATTTGAAAGTTAGTGAAGACATGGTTGTGGCATCCTTGGTGTAGTATGACAGTACCCATGAGTTGGTTGAGGAGCTCTACAGGAAAGTCCCAAGGGAAAGGGAAGCTGACTGGCATGTGGCTAACTTACGGAAGGTCAAATCAGCCCTCGAAACTATGAAATCAGATTACTTATATCTGCTGTTCGATAAGGATTATATTCTTAAGGTTGCTGAGATTTATGCATCACAGACAAATAGGGAAAAGGATGAGATTGGGGACCTTTGCAGGATGCTTACAGATGTTCGGGAGGCATTGAGTGAAACTCAATTATCTTTGCTGGGAGCAGAAAATCAAATCAAGCTCATGGAACACTCTCGGGAACATGAGAATAGAATGAGGCAGGAATTCTTCTAGGAAGTCATTAACAAACTTAAGAGCATTCAGTAGATGCATGACTTGGATAGCTGCCCCAAATGGTTAAGTAGCAAGATTGCAGAACACTTTCAGCTTGTTGACAATCCCTTGTTTGAAGTTGTTGCCGATTGGAAGTCCGACAATCCTCTTTTTGTGTTAAATGAAGGATCATCTCTTGTTTGTCATGAAGAGGAAGAGTTTGATTTCAAGCTTTGGGATCTTGGCTCAGATTCTAGCAGTGAATCTAGATCTCAACAGGGGAATGATGAATCAATTTCGGTTGTTTATCATTTGATCAGTCCCAACATATTTTATGATTTCATTCCATTCAGGAGATGGGTGAATTTTCTTCATCAGCCTCTGAACAGTTCTTGGTGGAGTATTTTTTTGAGGTTTGTGGGTAGATTTTCAGCATCTTTCATATTCATAGCACCTATGCATTTGAGAATCCTCCAAATTTATGCCAACAGTATGAATTTTGATGTCCATGGGATGATAGTTTCAGCTTTTGAGCAATTCATTTCTTACATCATCCGCTTAGGTCAAGTCTTCACATTCTACTGGATTATACATGGACCCTGGATATATTTCTATCTCATCATAGCAGCGAGGCAATGTATCTATGGTTGGACGAAGACTTTATTGTGGACTTGGTGTTGATCAATGTTGATCGGTTTACAGGTATAGGTGATGAGTTTTTTCAGAGAGTTATATGGGATCTACGGATCCGGTTGAGAGATAGAATGCAGAAAGACATTTGGCTTCGTAGTATGGTTAAAATTGTTTTCAGTTTGGAACTTAGGGCTGCATGTAGACTCGTATGGGATCTTGGTACTGATTGCTTGAGCACAAGCAATTTTAAGGAGCGGAGATTTGTAATGTTCCCTTTTGGAATATTAGAAATATTGCAATCTTATTTTATGCAGTATTAATTTGACTTTGAGACATAGGCTCAAAATATTATAAAGGTTGATTTAATGTTATATAAAGAACAAAGTGGCAAAGAGGAACAAGACGAATTGCCTTAGGGAAGTTGAAAAGTCACAAGGGAATTGCCTTAGGGAATTATTGGTATGCTTGATTTTATTATTTAGTTCAGATTTCTCTCTTTGAGAGTCTTTGAAAATTTAAACTTTCAGCTAGTTGGAGGACGTAACCCCTTGTGCTGGCAGACAGTGGACGCAAACCATTGTCCTAGGAAACATTACTTCAGGTGTTTTATTTGTGCTTAGAGGTTCTTATCCTATCGTTCCAATCCGACTGTTGAATCTATATTTAGGATTGGTTTTCTGTGTATTGGTTATTGTATTGCTGTTGTATAATACAATAACATAAGGCAATAACATTGTTTAAGGAATTATAAGAGTTTGCTAGTTTTATCATACCAGTTTGTAATCCATGGTTGCATGTCAATATTTTGAATGTTATTGTGAAATAATGGGTTATATACTTTTGGAGAACTTTTTGGTTTTATTATAGCACTGTATTCCTTTGGCCTAAATCTGAATTGAATGTTATATCCAAGAAGAAGTTAGTTGAATTTCTATTGGGGTTTTTGCTGAATTTCCTTGTTCTGAAGTACATCTGCCATATTTTAGTTTTGGTCATATTGTTCAAGAAGAAAGTAAATATCCGGTTAGGGATATTACACTCTTGGACGTCAAACAAATGTGCCAAGTGTTCAATCGATTTTAAGCAAGAAAAATAATAAAAAGGTCAGAAGAAGATTTGAAGGTTATAAATCGAAAAATATTATGGTTTATATCTATCTACGTACACATATATTGGTGAGGTGGCATCATTTTATTATAAAGAAAATAATATTATGGTGTCAGTTTATTTTATATCTGTGTGTATGCACATAGGTATATATTATAATAATATGGTGAAAGATCATTCAAAATCTTTTGAGATATGTATTATATTTTGATTAAATTATTTTAAGTTTTAAATTGTTTATTTAATAGCTCATGCGGGTCCTTCAGTTGTATCTTGAAGTTCAAGTCACTAGGTCCTTACCAAGGCAATTTAAGGTCATACTTGTCAATTTTGATGACTGGACTAAGCTAGTATCTCATTCCCTTGATCCCATTTAGCAATACAACAGATATAAATAACTGCCTACTTCACATGATTATGAAAGAAAAATTTGTTCAATCTAACGGCTATGAGCAAATTTAAAATTAGGTCAAAAATTGGGATGTAACATGAAACATATCCTCTATTCGCTCCTTCAGACAAATGTGTCAGACTCGCTTTGAACATTAATCTTCTGAGCTTGTTTACCTTTGAAGAAGTGTCAGATTCCCTCTGAATGTGATATCAATCCCCCTTTTCCTTCAAGAACATTCCCAGAGAGAAAAGAAAGGATCAAGGCAAATAGCTCTTATAGTACATATAGGAGTACAAATAAGATTAATTTCAAGAAGAAAAAGTAGTTCTCAAGATATAATAATTTGAAAATACTTATCTCTTGTAGTGAATGGATAATGCCCTTCAGACAATACTTGATCTACTTTAGCATTACATAGATTAGTGCTCCATCCTCCAAGCTCCTAGATATATGATTAATTATATTGCTTATATATATAGTTAAGTTATCAAAATTTCCAATACAAATTATATTATTTGATTCTCTCATATATATTTAGTTTATGTCCCTAAAGTAACATGAGTCCCATGAGTTACATGAGTAACTGTTAGTTTATTTTATGTTGCTAACTAGTGGGTTTCAGGAACCCCTATAAAAAACCTGTTTTACTTAATAAAAAACATGAGTCCCATGTCAAATTATTTTACTATGAATTGGAGGAATGCCAAGAATGTTGATTGATCTTAAACAATTCTCATCCAATACTTTTATCATTCGTGAAATATGAGAGTCAAGTAGGGAATCTGGCTTTGATACTAGATCCCTGATCTAGTGTCCCAATCGTAACATTGCTATGATATCATGTTATTTTTGGAGGATCTCTTGCAGATGTAATAAGATTGCCTTCTATGTGTTAGAGCTTTAGGTGACTCTACAACACCCCCAAGATCACATGAAAGACCAAGATAACTTCCACAAGAGATTGACGAGACAATTGCATGAAGATGCAAGAATGCTATTAATGATAATGGACATGATTGACATCCAATGGATTGATTTAAAATGTACATAATAGGCCTCCTTATATAGGAGAGGAGTTAAGAGACAATGATAAGGAGAAGATAAGCTATCACCTACACAAGGTGGAATCACGTGTCCACAAAAAGTAGAGAATCTTCCATTATGCAATGACGTCTATGTGATGATGAGGATGATAATGTAATAAGTGCACTAAAGGTGGATTGAGATAACAACTATGACCACCTAAAGTGGAATTCTTCTACACAATGTGTTTAATTGAGGTGCAAACTCGTGTCTCAATCACAAACTACTATGCAATGCATTATCCTAAGTAAGCTTAAGCAAGTGTGATTAGTGAATATTTAATTACACCAACACCCCCCCTTAAGTGCAACTTAGGGGAATGCACTTAAACTCACAATGCAAGATAGCTCTCAGCTACTAGGCCATTTTAGGCACCCATGTAGAATATGCAATGGAATACATGAAATGCAATCTCTCATCAAGCGGAGAAAGATAGAAAACTTGATGGGAAAAACCATCCTTCAAAAAAAGAGATGAAAACAAGATGCATAGATGGATGGAGTACTCAAGACCCCCCAAAAATTGCATACATCATGCATATATAAAGAATGACCCCCCCATATGAAGGAAATAAGGACACATGATATTCCTTCCAGAATGAAGACGCTCCAATGTAGATGAAGAGTACTTGCAAATAGAAGATATTCCAATGCCTGAAAGACACGTCTCCCCTTAGGAAGAGATAAATACATCATATGATGAAGAAGCCACTCCATGTAAAAAGCGAGGAAGGAGGAAGGTCTCCATGTATGCATCTCTGAAGACTGAATAGGTGTCTCCAACCTCAAAGATTTTGTCACACCATCAAGCTGACCTATGAGATGTGAAAAAACAAGAGAACATGAAGAGTTGGGAAATCCAATCTCCAAAGAAGGTGAAGAAGTATCTCGAAGAGAAACCCCCTCAGATGTATTAACCAAGTTTGCATTATGAGACTCATCTAAAGGAGCATCCAAGAATTTATCCCACTGTAAGATCTGAAGCAAAAAGATCATCCTACTGAATAGTAGAACTCATGTTTGAAGAAGCAGGGGGTTGAGTAGGAAGTTCAATATTTGTCTCAAGAACAAAATGATTCAAGTGTCAAATGTTGTCCTCACATGAATAATTCACCCTTGATAAAGGGTTAGGTACATCATGAATATCATCATCATTATCAAAAAAAAGTGCAAGAGAGTACAAGCGTGATGTATGATCAACAACTTCCATAGATATGACATCTCTAGTCTTCATGTTCCTAATATAGACATAATCAGGAGTGAACTCAATAATTTTACATTGGGCCCCATGAGTAATTTGGTAAATGGAAAGGAGATTAGTGGTCAAGGATGGTATACAAAGGACCTCATTAAATGTACTCTCTGTCGTCAGTAGAAACTGTAGCCGACAAGGTGTTGTCGTTGGTAAAGATTTTGTAGCCGACGGGTAGATTAGGATTATTTTGTAGCCGATAGACCCTTTCGGGAAGGTTTGGCGCAAAGTATTTATACTGGATATTGTTATTTTGAAGACTGTGAGTCATCAATCTTCTTATGGAAATCATCATGTCCTAACTTTTTGCAATAAGCACATTTATCTCTCTTTCTTCTAGATGTCTCCTCTCTTGAAGAGGACTTAGATTCAATATTATGTTGTGAAGGAGATTCATCACCTTTGTCATGTTGCTTAGGATCCTTGTGTTGTTTGTTTTCTTTACTTTGGGAGCCTTTGGAGAGGAGTCATTTGCAACCAACGCTTGATACTTGGAATGCTTCAATTGACCCATGTGTGCTAACTTTGCTTGTTCCCTTGTGAGCTGAGCTACAAATTCATCAAGAGAAAGCATTTGTATGCACTACCAAGAGCATCCATAGTAGCATAGAATGTGGAAACAAAGATTGAATATTCAGGATCTAGCTTGGAAAGAATAGATAATATCAATTGCTCATCATATTTAGTAATGCCACAATTAGAAAGATCCAATCTAATGGAATTAAACTTAGAGAAAAAGTCTTGAATATTGTCAAAATCACATGGACTTAGACCTATAAGCTCATTCTCCAATTTGAATTTTCTTATTCTATCAGGTTTACCAAAGATCCCTTCCAATGTTGTCCAGGCATCATGAGGATGTGTGTAAGATGCAATATGATATAGAAAATCATGAGAGATGGTAGATCTAAGAGAGCCAAGTGCTTTATTACTTCTATGAAACCATTTCTCCCTTTCTGCAACACTTGTAGCTAGTTCTAGATCTTGTCCAAGAATCATTCTAAGCAATCCAATACTCATCAACTGATTAGAAACTACTTGTTTCCATTCATGATAGTTATATAGAGTGAGCAGTGGAACTTTTGAAAAATCCATATGAACCCAAAGAATGACCGGAATCAACTAATAACTCTTTCAAATTATTGATTTAATTAAGAAAATTGAAACCCAAGTATTCACCAAGTGCAAATATAACAAAAAGAAACCTATTTCTGAAAGTGACATGTCCACTGCAAATCACTCAAATCTGATTACAGATCTGGAAAGTAGAGGAAAAATTATAGACTTACAAAAGAAATTGCACCTAAAAATGTTACCGGATGTGCCCAAACAAAGCCTTGAAAGTTGCAAAAACCAGGATTTGCAATTTTCAGAAAAATTCATAAACAGAGATCCAAAATCACTTGCTCCACTGTGTAGATCATGAAATTCTACCCCAAAATGAAAAAAAATTGCTCGGAAAAAGGAGTCAGTATGAGAGAGATATGGCTGTTTGAAAATTGCCTCTGAAATTATTTTTTCTGAATCGCCATTGCCGCAACTTCAAAAATCAAATGGCTGTAGATTTGGGCTCAGATGTCCAACTTGGATGAAACAAAATTCAATTTAGGGGTTTTTGAACATCCTCTATATGATGCCAACATTTGATTTGCACCAGGAAGCTCCAATTTTCACTTGTAAATTTGTAATAGAAGGTCAAAAAATATGAATCCCGAAATCTCCTCCAAATTGTGATGTCTAAATTGTCAAATGCTATAGCAATAAGTTAAGACAAGATTGCAGTTCTTGATAAGAGGTCTTTACACCATGAGAGGTTTGATACCATGTTAGAGTTTTAAGTCACTCTACAACACCCCCATGATCAAATGAAAGACCAAGATAATTTCCTCGAGAGATGCACAAGACAATTGCATGAAGATGCAACAATGCTATTATTGATAATGGACTTGATTGACATCCAATGGATTGATTTAAAATGTACATAATAGGCTTGCTTATGTAGGAGAGGAGATAAGTGACAATGATAAGGAGAAAATAAGTTATCACCTACACAAGGTGGAATCACATGTCCACCAAAGGTGGATCATCCTCCATTATACATTGAAGTATGTGCAATGATGAGGATGATAATGTGATAAGTGCACTAAAGGTGGGTTGAGATAACAACTATGACCACCTAGAGTGGAATTCTCCTACACCATTTGTTTAATTGAGGTGCAAACTGCTGAGTGTCTCAATTACAAACTGCTATGCAATGCATTATCCTAAGTAAGCTTAAGTAAGTGTAAGTAGTGAATATTTGGTTACACCAACGCTATTTGTGTTCCAAATGCAGCGATCTCTCTTTATATTGTGGATAAGATATGGATAGATGGGACATGTCTATTCATTAATATTAATTAATAAAATAGTTTCTTATTTAACTACACACACACACACACACACATATTACATAGATATATTTATATATAACTTCAGTTTAGTCCCATGAATTTATCGAATTGAAACAATAACATATTTCTCAAATATCAATGGTTTTAATTTAAGTTACCATATTTGTTCATGTTCACCCAGGCCAAAATTGGTAGTTGGCTCAATCTAAAGTCTGGTTCAATTCAAAATCGAATCAAATTCACCTATCTTACGAAAAATTCACTGCAAAGTCGATTCACAAGACTTTTGTCGATTTGGCAACGAATTTGTGATGTCATTCATTTTTTCGTGTGAATTTGGAATAACCTATTAGCTAATTTGGTGCGAATGACAAATATGTTGACTTTTCAAAATTTGTTTTTAATGTTTTCCTGGTAAATGAAATGACAAACCTAAAAAGCGAAAGTATTGTTGAACTCTTTCCTTCATTCTATGATGACAAACATATTTCCTTCCTCTTACAATGATTCACACCATTCCTTCCCCAATGGCAAACACATTCCCTCCCACAAGGGCAAAGACATTTCCTCCTGTGATGACAGAAGTAGAGTTTTGCTGCAGACGTTTAGAGCTTGGTTTAAAGCTAAGCTGCAAAGTTTTGTTCGCTGCAACAGAAGAGTATTGTTGGCTACTTTGTCGTTTTTTTTTGTTCCGATTGCGATGACATTTGCATAGTTGACACTTGGTAAGTATTAACCCTATTTTGATTGATGTTTTTTTAGTTTTTTATCATATTTTTATAAATTGTTTTTAGTTGCAGATGTTTATTGTTTTAGGCTTTTTCCCAGCCCCAGTTGTTCAGAGTAGTGTCTTACTGTGTATAGACAAATATTTGTCTGATTATTATTAATTTATTTAATATTACGTTGTATAGACAAATATTTATTTTTAAATTTATTTCTAGACAGTAATAAATAAATAATCATTGTCTTTTTTTATTATTAATTTATTATTGTGTTTGTTTGATTCCTAATCTATCACCATGTCTTAGTGCCTATAGTTTTAAAATTTAGAAATCTTTAGACTTCCCTAAAATGTCCCTAAACAATGTCTTATTGTTACTCTAAATCTTTCAATATTCATATTCCTTTCAATCTTCATATTGATCATAGTCCCTCCAGATTTTTCATTTTGTATTGCTTTTCCTTAAAATATTGCCTACCATAATTCTAATCTCTAAATAATGTTGAACTTTGTGGCTTCTTATTTTACGCTTCAAGACTTTGAGTTTGAATGGCTGCAAGTGGTTCTGGCACTGGAAACTCCCACTTCAAAATCAATAGATGCTCCTCGTTATGGAATGGAAATGGTTCAACTAATGCCGGGTGGAGGAGGTTATGTATGGATTTGCAGCCATTGCAAAGAAGAAACAAGTAGCTCCTATAGTAGAGTGAAAGCACATTTGTGCTTTATTCCTCAGAAAGACATTAAATTTTGTACAGGGAAGCCGAGAGTAAATAGAGTACTACCTAAAACCCTCCTTCCAAACCACATTGTGAACCGATACATTCAAGAACAAAAGCAAGTAGATGAAGCAGTTGGGAGGGCAGATGCTTCTCATCCATTGCTAAGTGGTAGGCCTTCAAAGAAATAGAGAATGTCATCTATGTCTTCAGCTATTGTTACCAATGAATCACTGATATAGGGTCATACATTCTTACGTTCTCCTCAACAACAGATTGTAAGTAAGAAAGCAATGGGACCATTGGAAGCATCATTTCAAAATGAAGCTAGAGACATTGTCGGTCAAGCCATAGCGAGATGTGTCTATGCAAATGGATTATTGTGCAATATTGTGATGAGGCCAATTAATGAGGCTCCAAAGGGGTTCAAGGGCCCTGGTTATGAGAAGATACACACCAATATACTGGATGATGAGGTGGCCCATGTAGAGACTGCCATGCTTTCCATGAAGGATTCATAGACTGAATTAGGTGTCACAATAGTATCGGATGGATGGAAAGATCCGAGAAACTGTCCTTGGTGAATATTATTACAGTGTCTACAAGAGGTGCAATGTTCGTGAGAGTTATAGATTGTGAAGGAGAGGTAAAGGACGGTCCTTTCATTGCAAACATTAGCATCCAAGCCATTGAGCAAGTTAGCCCTCAGAATGTTGTTCAAGTAGTAATTGACAATACCAAGAATTGTAGGGCTATTGGATTATTGGTTGAGGAGGGGTACAAGCACATTTTTTGGACACCTTGTGCTATATACCCACGCAACCTAATGCTGCAAAAAATTGGCGCTAAGATTGATCGGATAAAACAAATGTATGAAAAGGTACGAGATAGTCAAATTTTTGTCACAAATCACCATATGACGCAGACCATATGTAGACAATTATCAAAATTGGAGCTCTTGAAGGTAAGTTTAATTGTTTAAAATTTAAATATGTATAGAAATCTAGTCACATTAGTTTAGTAAACTTTTTATGTTTATAAATTTAAATAGATTACTTGATTTTAAATTCTCAATTTGTTATTGTTTTGATTTTCAAATAGGTTGCTGAGACCAACTTTGCCTCCAATACTATTGTTTTGAGATGCCTTGTCGATGTTAAAGAGGCATTGCCTAGAATGGTAACTAGTGCTAATTGGAGAGTATGGAGACAATCTAATTGTGCCAAGGTAGCTGCAATTAAGGGATTAATATTAGAAGACTCTTGGTGGGATCGTGCCAAGTACTTGTTCACTGAGCCTATATTGAGCATGATCTGATACATTGACATAGATAGGCATTGCTTAGGTGAGGTATATGATGGGATTGATTCCATGATTGAGGATATTAGAACCATCATAAATGAGAGAGCAAGATCATGATGAAAATTTCTTCAAGGAGCTACAAGTAATTATGGTAGAGAGATTTAACAAAATGACTACCCCTTTGCATTTGCTTTCCTTCTCATTGAGCCCTAGGTTCTATAGCTAATCTATCCTTAGGGAGAGTACCACTACAGTTGCTCCATACAGAGATGTTGAGGTTGTTCAAGGGTACAAGGCAACTTTCCAAAGACTCTTTCCCAAGCACCTATGACCTATAGTGGTGTCTAAATTTATGAGTTTGGTGAGAACCAATGATTGTGGTCTTGATGCTCTTGAAGACAAGAACAATGCTGATGCTCATAAATGGTGGTACTTCCATGGACAAATGTACCAGCACTTGCGGCCCATTGTCATCAAAATTTTATCATAGGTAAGTTCTCTAATCTTAAGGTTCTAATTTGTAACTTCTTGTTCATAACTATTCAAAACTCTTCACAATTATTTCAAATTTTTAAATCTTCATAGGATGTTAGTTTATCATCATCATCTGGGAGCACATACTCCTTCATCCACTCAATAAAATGCAACTGACTAAACTCCAGGAAGGTAGATAACTTGGTCTTTGTGCGTTCAAAATTGAAGCTCACAATGCACAAAGAGAATATCTACAAAAAAGGGGAGGCAGAACAATGGGATGTTGAATCAAAGTCTACAGAGTTGGAAGCCCACTTTGATGCACTTGTAGTTGATGATGATGAGATACATAGTGATGTTAAAGCTGATCTTGAGGCTCCCATTGAGACTATTGATGCTAGTGACACTAATTGTGGTTCTAATATGCAATTATGTAATGATGATGAATTAATTGATATTTTTGATGATATTTGATCACATGACTGATTACTGATTAGTAATTTTGACAGTATTGTTTTCGAACTGAAACATTGATATAGTGGTGTATTTTGACATTTTGTTATGCTGTTAGAACTAAATCGTGAATATATATGGTGATGTATGTTGCTAAATCGCTTTAGCAGTTGACGATGATGAGATACATAGTGATATTAAAGCTGATCTTGAGGCTCCCACTGAGACTACTGATGCTAGTGGCACTAATTGTGCTTCTAATCTGCAACTACGTAATGATGATGAATTAATTGATATTTTTGATGATATTTGATCACATGACTGATTACTGATTAGTAATTTTGACAGTATTGTTTTCGAACTGGAACATTGAAATAGTGGTGTATTTTGACATTTTGTTATGCTATTCGAACTAAATCGTGAATATATATGGTGGTGTATGTTGCTAAATTGCTTTAATATTAGTATAGTAGTGTATAAATTTATTTGCTGCAGCACATGTTTTCATATATATATTTTTAAATTTTTTTTTTTTTTATGAAAAACCCAAAATCAACCCGAACCCAGCCCAATTTTTTTTGAGTGAATGTTGAACCTGCATACGAACCAAAAACTTAGCTTTTAATCCTCACAGTAGCTTTTCTTGGTCATCATCTTTGCCTTGGATTCTGAGTGATACCTACCTCTGAATTAATTCTGTTGGTCGAGAACAACACCTAATTATAAGCGTTGTATCTAAACCACTTGGTGGATATTGAAGCCCATTTCCAACAAATCCCAAGTGTATTTGCAAATATCATGGCGTTTTTTGAACCTTCCAATGAAGGGTTTCTTTCATTTCAATGTGATCCATGAATTGAGGAATATTTTGCGTGCTAAGCCAACTTCATTAATTCTCTGCCTTGGTCTTGGATTCACCTTCAATGCTTAGGAGAAATTTTCATTCTTTGAAATAATTCTTTGCCACTTGTGTTTAGTGCTGTTGGGCACAGTTTAGGCATATTATTTTCAAAACCATATGTGAATGCACCATCTTTGGCACCAATCAATTTCTCTCTTTCCTACGAGTTACATTTTTTCATGAAGACATGGCAATATAAGATTTGGGTATGACGTGTGAAGAAGAATAGATCCTGGAGACTAGAAAATTAATAGATAAATAGATTATATCATATGTAGACCAGCATCCTTGTAGGAAGAGGAGAGTACACACACACACACACTTTTTAAATAAGACCTATGAGAGCTGTACTGACATTTATGGAAGAATTGTATAAAATGTATATGCAGATATAAAGAGGAATATATGCAGATGTAAACGATATTGATATGGAGGTAGGGAAGAATGAAGTGAATTGAATATTTGGTTAAGAATAGTCAAGATAGATGTTAAGTGTTATGAACATTGAAGAATTGATAAAAATAAAATATGAGATGTGAGCAGAGAATGAGTTATATCAGTCTTATATCAACAGATCTGCAAATGAGGATATATTTGAAGAACATCAAGGCAGTATGTAATGTCCCGATTTTAATGCCTTGGGATTTCAGAACAATTACCTTGTCTTCTTGATTCTTATATGAATTATGATATCTAATACCACTTGTATAATTTTGCTAGTGAATGTTTTGTTAATTTAACTTCAAATGTGCAGTTGACTCCATGACCCAAAAATGAGATGAAACAGAATGCCCACAACAAACAGATTGGGCAAATTTAAGAGGTGCAACTCCCTCATGTAAGATATACAATGAATGAAAAATCTATGTACTTTTGACCAGAAAGTGAAGGTATATGATTATGCGTGTAAAAGAAACAAACTAACTACCAACGAAGTGGAAGATTAATATAATTGAAACACAGTTCATTTATGGAAAACAAAACATGAACAGGGGAGAGTAGGCTTGCAGTGCATATAGTTGTTATTCGAAGATAACACATTGCAAAAAATTGAATAGTATCTTAAAGTAATCTGTAGAACACATAGAAACAGGGACCTAGAGAGTGGCAGCACAAAATTTCTATTATATTCATATGTAAAACGAAAATCATAGATATAAAACCCAAAAGGTGCCTTTCTTTATAAAAATATCTTTCCTTTCTATCCTCCCTGGACTTTCTTATATTTACAAAATTTTTTTGTATAACCCTAACTTCTGGTTCTACAGCAATGGTTACAAAGTGGGACTACAAACGGTTCAGCTTCCGCTATCAAGAATAGTAATGACTTCAAACTCTAGTTGGCTGTACTTCCACATTGCTTTGTCTGCATCGACATGCAACAGGTTGAGGAGGTCCTCCATAAAGTTCAAAGCTCTTTTTTCTTCTATTTAAGTCAGCATAAGATGAAATTCTGTGCAATCTCTCTCTTCCTCCAACTCAAGGACATAACTTTCGTATGGGGTATGACTGGTTCTCTGATACCTTGGCGGTGGTAAACATGTTGGAAAAAACATCAAATTTCTCTATCTCGACTTTTGTAGGGTCAGGATGAAGCACTAGTTGAGATTCTTCATTATTATATCCTTCTGGAAGGGGAATACCCCATCTTGGCACAGGACAAATTGTAGTTGGCGTGGCTGGCAAAAGTTGATGAAAGTATTGTCATTGATGTCAAAAGTATCACAAGTATGAACAAGAAAGTTAGTATATCCATCGTCAAAGGTATGAATACAATATTAGAAGGGATGAATATGAAATTACATGAAGTCAAAGCTACAATGTGTGAACGCGTTCTATATCTACAGGGCAGCCAATAAGTAAAGTGATAGACTACTCACAAATGTGAAATGAGGATGTCACAAGTCAGTTGAACATAATATTGAGTAAAAAGATCAGAATTATTAGTATAAGACAAATACAAGGAAATCTTACCAGAGAACCTACAGACTTGTAGAAGTATGCATGCAATAGAGACAATTATCAGTATGAGACTCCCAAGAACATAGCAAAAGAACATACAATACAGTGCAGACACAGTATGAAAAACATTCAAGGAAAGTGTCATGTCATTAAAGAACTGTCTAGGAGTGCGGATGAGAGACACATATGAGAAAGAACTGAAAACAGATACCAATAATGAAGTCAGGTGCCATCAGTTCAGTCAAGAAAATTTTACATACCTGTTACCCAGACATTTTTCAGAGAGTTTTTAATTAAATTAATTAATCGGGGAGAGAGAGAGAGAGAGAGAGAGAGAGATTAGTCATAAAGAAAAATTAAACTTTCTCACTCCCCGTACTTTTCTCTCTCCACGTACTCCAACTTTTAGAGAGTATGGGGTTTGAGTTAGAGTCTCTCCTTTTCACAATCCTCTCTCTCCACGTACTAGCCATACTCTCTCTCCCCGTACTAGCCATACTCTCTCTCCCCGTACTCCAACTTTTTAACCTAATTCTAACCCAAACCTGCCGACCCAAACTTCAACTTCAAGGCAACTGCTGGCTGCAAAGAAAGTTCACAAGATTGTTGTTAACAGAGATCAAACTCAAGTCTGCAACACATGGATGCAAAAGAGGTAATGAAATTATTGGAGCAGATTATATTCGCTCAGGCCATTCCCTCGATTCTAAAGAAGTCCGATGAGGAAAACAAGGATGATGCTGCAAAGAAAAACAACTGGAAAGACATTGAAGTTGCAGACAAGAAATGGAAATGTATCGAAGATGATGTGCTGAAAGCATGGATTGTTGCCTGTGCTTACCATCCTGAATACATAATTGCCAAGTCTCCGTTGAACACTTCTGCTGCAGCAATACTATCGGTTCTAATTCTGACTTCAATAATAGATTTGTCTCTCCATAGTGACACTGTCAAGAGTGATCGAACTTCTGATAAATTAAAGCCAATGGTAGCTAGTTTGCAGATTATATTCATCCTCATAGGTTGGGCAATAGTAGCATGGAGATGTACTATAGCTGTAGGGTGTTACACAAGATGGAACCATGAGATCAGTTGGGGCAAAATTTTCAGGATCAAAGATTATTGGACAAGAGAACTTGAGGACATGATTGACGATCAGAGGCCCAAGGTTCGTCAAGCAAAAAGCCTTGGTAGAAAGGTGAGGAAGCTCGTTGCCAAGAATCGCAAAGAGAACCCGATACCTTCGATACTCTTGAAGATGCTGAAGCTGCTACAATGGATGACTGTGTTATTTAGCAAAATATGTTGGGTGATCCCCCTAATTGTTTTCCGTAATAGGTTGACTTCTCGAGTGACGGGACTCATTCTAGCCAAGTATAACGATAAATTATTTAAAAAGTTTCCAAATGTTTGAGAAAATGTCCTCATTCATCCTGCATGCAGTAAGGAGGGAATACTGACGCTTAGTGTGGGTGATCTCACATATATACTCATAGATGGTGCCGAGATATAACATACACAATAATGGTTTGAAGAATACATTAACAAGCCGCAGGTGGAGAGTGGAGTTTTTAAGTATTGCTAGCATGAAATCATTTGGGGGTGCTCCTGTAGAGTGCACAAGCAGGTTTCGTAATCAGAAATACACAAATAATATGCGGAGGGCCACTAGGAGAATCTTATTATCATTGTAAGTGCAACATGGCTGCCAAAATAATGAAATGGAGGGAGTGTGCGATTTGCTTGATACTGCACCTGCAAAAACTCACAGGTCATAATCATTAGATGTTGTTTGAACAGGCATCTGTATCAAGTGTTTGAAGAAATTTCCATGTAAAGTGTGTCACGTTTGATCAACAAGATATCGAAATTCACAAAGGGCCAAATTAAGGTTATATCATCAATGGGGAAAAAGACCAACAACAAATCTTATCTATTGAATCATTTGTCAGGATCTTTGTTTGATGTTGCAGGGGGTAGGTGCATAGATGGTGTCTGGATGAACTCGTATCACCAGTGATGCAAAAAATGTTCCCAGACACAACATGTGCCTGTACGTGCTTTTAGACTTTGAAGGTCTTGGATGTAATGAGTGAAGTAAGCAAGGGGATATGCTTATATGTCTATTCTCAACGCGGTAGTGAGAAACATCACCATTTTCCACAAAGAGGATTTCTCATTTTGATAAGGACATAGATTATTCTTTTAGCCACTTTCAGAGCAGGACTAGTCTACTCAAGAAGGATAATAAGCTATTCAAAGATTGATGCTATGGCTCCTTACAATAGATCTGAGTACTATTAGCGGAGCTTAACCAAAGATTGGTCTCGCACTGATAGTAAGCGTGTGGGCTTTGTAGTAGAGATTATAAGGAGAAATATTTAGTCTGCTATCTCAACGGGATGCCTCTCTATAATAGATACAAATAAAGTACTGAAGCTTATACATTTTAATACAGAAGAAGAGGTTCCTAATTTACCTCTTGTGGTGGAGGCTTTTTCACTCAAACCTTCTAGATTCAAACCTATTTTTCCTTCTAAGAATGATGACTTGTGGTTTTCAATGTTTGAGAAGTTTCTGGAGGCAATAACGGAGAGAAGCCATGATAGAGTTTTGTAAAAATGATTGGTTCTATGGAAGAATGATCAAGACATATGGTTTGTTGATTAGGGAGATTTTTGATCCAAGATCTCATAAAGTGATGAAGCTCATCTAATCTACATAAACTTTAATCAAGAATTTGGGGTGATACATCTATGGCCATGTAAATGAGAAGGTTAAAATTTAGAATAAAGCACATACTAGATTCAAATCTTCTTCAAAGCTCATGGATAGAGAAAAGAAGCCAAGCTCATTTTCATGGCATGACTACCTCGTAGTGCATTCAACTATTCAGGTGATGAATTGAAGATAAACATAGGAAGAAGATAAGGTCGAAGGAGAAGAAAGCTTAGTTGCTGGCAGCACCTATAGATCAAGGAAAGAGTTCAGGGAATTAAAAGTTAGAAACATTTTTGTCTAAAGTTGTCTTAGGATTTTATTGATGTATTTTGTGAAAAGATCAACTTTAGAATTAACTCTAGTTTTGATTTTTCTAACTGTAGTTAAGCTTCAAGGGTTAGAGTTGGTTACGAACCATCTTCAAGTAGTCCAAACTCTAACTTTTTGGGTAGTTACGAACCCGAAAAATTGGTTGTTTTAGATGGGTTATAAATTCCTGAAAATCATTGTAATGGGGGACTTTTTGGGACTTGGATACAGGGAACAGTGATGCTCTGATAACAAAGCAATTTTTGGAAAGTGTGTACAATTGTTGTTCTCGTGTAATCAGTTATTTCTTTCTTTCTTGGTGCAAGAAATAAAAGGAAGTACATTTGGCGTTCTCTCTCCAAGAGTCTGAATTGTTGAGTTGTTGATTCATTTATGAGTATTTTCATGGTATGGTGTGAGTATTCATGAATGGTTAAATTAGCATCGTGTTGGTGAAAGTTCTCAAGCGTAGTCCTTGATTGCTCTCATTAATAGTTTACATCATTTTTATGAAAATGTTGAAGGTGTGTGGTGCATTTGCTGTCAATGGTTTTCCTTTCTATTTTCTAAGTTCTACTCATCTTTATTGAAAAAGCTCAAATTTTATCTTACGAGGAAGCTGCCCCTCTAAACGCAGAGGAAGGCCAGATACCAAGGGCCTATCCAACTGTTGTGAATGGTTTGTCGCACACTCCGTTGGGCAAATTCTACTATGACAATTCTATTTACCAACAATACCATATTGAGAAATAGTATAATATGGAAGGCCCGATAAAATGACGTTAGAGAAACTATGAGATTTGTCACCAGCATATTGTCACAATAAGAATCATATCAAAGACTATAAAAGATTATATTGGTGTTAAAATTAGAAACTGCAGACCCTATCATAACCATGAACGCCCAAAAAACCAAAAGGTTATAAACATATTAGGGCTCAAAAGTCTATGCCATATACAAACCATGCTTAACGACAGCAACCAATATTATTAAAAGGAACTCACGATTATATGAAGTATGGCATCACGGTAAATACTTGCAGATAAGCCAGCGGATATCATATGAAACCTTACAGCAACACAGATATATAGGAGCTTTGATCTCAGAGCAAGCCTTCAAGTATGTGTTTGCGGGAGACAAGAATAACTGCTTAGGAGATAATGATTTTGAGTGACGTATGGAAGAATGATATGAATCAGGAGCATTCAAAGTAAAATGCTATCGTCATGAAGATGTGAAGAATTAATGGGATATTGCTACAAACGGGAACAGGAATCTTCATCTCTGCAATCATTTATAAGATAATCATATACATAGCTGTTGGCAGAATAGTGAAAGCCCTTGTATGTGTTCAAACATATTAAAAAGAGAGGAAGATATTCGTCAAGGATATTATGTCCATGCCATGCAAACAGAATGTAAATATGCAGCTCAATATATTATTGAAAAGGCCTAATAAAATAAGGAGATGAGCATTTAAATATTGCCTTCATACCAAGTTATACCAAGGCCACGGTAAATGAAAAGGAGATTAATAAAAAGTTATACTAAAGCGAAATGTCTGACTCGGGCTATTTAAAAAAATAAAAATCAGTGAGAGTAAGAAGATTGAGTAGTAAGAGTGCTATAAGTGTACAATCAATAAGAAGTAAAAGGGAGCTTGTATATGGAACATAGAAAACAGAGATGTGAATAAATATATATAAATGCAGATTTATTCTCTGATATATATATCAATAAAAGAAAGTGTTTGTTGTTGAAAAGTCTGTAGTGTGGAAGTGAAGAGTAATAAGAGTAAGGAAAAGAAGAAATTTAAATAATCAGATTTTCAGTCTGATTTTTATATTCATGTCAGAATTATAAGAAGCATAAAAGGTTTGAAAAGATGAATATACTTAGTTAAGAATGATTTCAGATTGGGAAAATAATATATAAGATTTGTTGAAATAAGAAGGGTGCATGTGCTGAAGTTAAAAGATCTATACAAATATAAGTAGAAAATTTGTGTGCTTAAAATCTCCATCATCAACTGAGTAAGCAACATTGTTAAGGTGGAAAAGCAGATTGTGTGCAGTGGGTTGGCGCTCACGAAGATAATAGAGGGAGTTGGAGCTTCCTGTAGGTTGGAGCCTGTGAAGTATGGGAGTCAGAGCTTCCAGTGAGTCAGTAATCATAAATATCTGGTTTGTAGCCTCTAGGAGGTCGTAGCCTACAAAACATTGTAAAAGAAAAGTTTATATAAGAAAGCAATTATTTGTCATGGTTTTCTCCCGCATTGGGTTTCCATATAAATCTTGTGTTGTAGTGTTCATGTGCATAATTGTTCATTTCAGCATTTGAAGTTAGTTGTTTGGATAAAAGTTTAAATTGGCAATTTTGTTAATATACTGATTCACCCCTCCCCCGCCCCCCTCTTAGTATATTCATGTGCTCTTCAAGATGATGGTAAGAGAACAAGGTGACCAAATAAGAATACAATCTATACTTATAATAACTCTAATTAACATGTTAATTAGGGTGACACATGAGAAAATTAAATATTGTACTTCACCACCTCATGACAAGGCTTATTTTCATCAGATTCAAGAAGAATCCCATTTGCGAGTATTGAATTTTATGATTACTGCAAATGTAATAGCACTGCCTGTATTTTTGTGTTTTTCAAATGCAACAACCTTTCTCTTATTTATATTGTGGATGACAGATGAAGAGACTTAACACTCTTTTAATATATATATATACTTTAGTCTTATCATATTAATTTCTCTAACATAATAATACTTATATGTGTGTGTGTGTGTGTGTGTGTGTGTGTGTATCTGCAATAGTATTTTCTCATAGGTTTATCTAACTGCAGCTACCAAACATCAACACCCCCTTCTAGCTAGGGAGAATAAATACAGGATATAATATTAATGTAAAATCAAGAATGACAAGTTTTAAGGATATATTTGATCAGAAGATATCCACCATTTAGATATCATCTCATGATATCAAGAATAATGGTCTCCAGAATGTCAAGTGACATGACATTCACCAAGTACTTTGAGAAATGATATTAAGAGTACTGGCCTCCTGAATTTCAAGTCACATGACATTCACCAAGTAATTTGAGCAATAGCTTCCTAAATGTTAAGTTGTGCAATATTCACCAAGTACTTTGATAATGGCCTCCAAAACATCAAGTCACATGATATTCACCAAGTACTCTGAGTATTGGCCTCTTGAACATCAAGTTGCATGAGATTCACCAAATACATGTTCATAAGGTATTTGCATGCCTATCCTTAATAATACTTACCATATGAATATTCATGGTTTGTTTAAAGAGCTTAATCGACACTAAAAGATATAATCCATTGTGATTTGTTTAGATATCATAAGATATCCATTATAATAAAAGATTAAGTTATTGTAAGATCGTCACCTTCCAAAAACTTCAACAAATACAAGTGATAATCATTTGGAAGTCGTCACTTCCTCATGATATACACAAGTCCCAAATAGTCATGAAATAACACTCATGAATCATAGTCCTCTAACTCCTACAATTTCTTGATCATTAGAGAATCCATCTCAATATGGTCAGCTCCCTCTGAATCAATACAACCAAGATCATCAAAAGCTGACTGAAGTATATCGGCTATCTACTCTCTCTCTTTCCAAGGTTGCCTCTAACAAATGTATCAAACTCCTTCTGAATCTGATATCAATCTTCTTTTTCGTGCAAGAACATCTCCAAAGAGAAGGAAAAGATCAAGGCAAATAGCTCTTATAGTACATATAGAAATACAAATGAGAGATTAACTACAAACATAAATAAAGGTAGTTTTCAAGATATAATAATTAGAAAATACTTATCTATCTCTTTATCTCTAGTTCCACTTAATATATTCACTTTACTTTACTTTAATTAATATATTCTTCGTAATATATTTACTCCACTTTATTTTAAATTTGTTTTTCAAAATCCTTTGTTTGCTTTTATAAAGTAATTTTAAAAATCCTTCTTTGCTTCTCATAGCTGGCATGTTTTATTATTTTTTTTCAACTCTGATGTAATCTTTCTTACTCCATGTCATCTTTTAAATCTCTTTTGGGCCCAATGCCTACCCATTTTCTATCTTCACAATTATCACATTTTTGTGAATTTGATAGTCATAGTTGTGGATTACGACAATGATTCAATCTGTTGGATACAATTGTCTAATTGTGTGTTGTCTTTGATGTTACACAAATGTCATATCAATTATTAGTTAGTGTCTACCAAGCTCAGCTAGTCAACAAAGCAATTTTCTGTGTCTACCGAACATTCTTGGAAATTACTCTGCATAGAGAGTGTCTACCGAGCTCACTCGGGCGTCGAAGGAAAATGTGGCTAAAAGTAGTGTTAACCAAGCTCACATGGTTAACAAAGGAAAGTCAGTGTTTAACGAGTTCACTCGGTCTCCAAAGGATCTTTGCAGGTTCGCTATGTTAACTGAGCTTCTGTTGGTTAACACAGGAAATCTTTTCAGGAACAGTGTTTACCGAGCAAGGTTGGCTAATGAAGGATTTTATTAATTTGAGAATTAAAGTGTAATTGTTTTAAGTATTGATTCCAGCCCACTGAGGTAATGATTATTGGTAATTGTAAGTTGTAATTGGGCCAACTTGACAATTTGTAAGGTATATATGAAAGGTCAAGTTGAGAATTCTAAATGCAATGAGCGAGTATGCAAGTGTATTGATTGTTTGAAGAGGAAAGTGTGAGCGAACTTTGAAGGGATGGTCAGATATACTTAAGGAGCAGTAAAGTTATATTTGATTAGGAAGGATCTAGTGAAGCAAAACAAAGATCTGTAATCAACAATTCAGTTGCATCTCATTTAGGTCATTTCATTGTTACTTTCTTACCATTGTAGCAGTGATTCCAAAATCTCTTAGCAGAGTTGCTTTAATAGCCATTTGTAAATCCTCTAACAAGTGACAGTTCTATTGAATTGTTCTAAAGACCTTTTGCAATGCCACTCCTAATAGGGTGATTAAATCCTCTAACAAGGTCACACCTAACAGTGTGTTTTGTAACTTTTAACCAGGTTGGCTCCTAATAGGGCTTACTTCAGAAGAGTGAAAATCAGTAGCTAGTTAGTTGGTGGTTTTTCCCATATTAGGTTTCCACGTTAAATCTGGTGTCTCATGTGTTCATGTTATTTCTTTTATGCTTGCATGTTAATCACTGTGAATGTTTACAGATCAGTAATAAGTTAACATACACTGCATTTACCGAGTTACAACAAATTTCTGTATGTTTATCGAGTGACAGTTGTATCTAGTTTTATTAGACATCTAAGGGATCTATGGATTTGTTTTTGTGGTAACTGATTCACCCCCCCTCTCAATTACTCCATCTATATTTCCAACACAATCGACAATGGTCACGTATGGTATTGTTCAGAAGGAATCCAACCAACTAATTCCTCTCTAATTCTTACGTGCTCTTGGATGGATGAGTTTGTTTATTTCCCTTGTGTGTGTGACCATTATCGGGTATACCATGATCTTTTATGTGGCTTCGATCCTCATGTGCCTATCCTTCCAATATTTGTGCCCTCACACATATAGACCATTGCCCAATTGTATTCATCCTATCCAATGTTGCCTCCACGTAGGCCGAACTGCGTATAAAAGCAAAAATAATTCACTTTCTATGTTATTATCCTACTACTACATAGTTTACAATTTACCTTTGTTGGTAGACGTTTTTGTCGAATCCCTTATAATAGCTTCCCCTACTATGTGCACTGAATGGGGTGGTGACATATTAAGATTTGTTGATTCTAATGGGTCCAAACTTCGATTCTCCTAGAATTGTATTTGCGTTTCCCTTTCTGTTTCATGCATTACTCATTGTATCCTCCTACTTGACCTTTGGTTGTTGGTGTGTGCAACATTGAGTAAGCTACACATCACGTTACTCCTTTCTTATGTTGACTTAGTTGGTGCATTTGGTTGCAAGTCCTTCATCATCTTTTCTCGAGATTTCAACTACTTGATCCTTTGTTTAGAGTATGTTCTATGTGTACCAATTGGTATTAGGGTTTTTGCCAATCATACGCCATGTAAGACACCATAGCCAATTATCCTCGTGTTTGTAGAATAAACAACATTGTAGATTGGTGTTGCTTTTTATTATTATTTAATATCATTATAGTATTTAGGTCTTTAGGATCTTCGTTTAAGTGGTAAAGCTTTCTTCAAAGGAATAGGCTATAATACCATGTTGAATTTTGTGATTGCTGCAAATGTAATAACACTAACTATATTTTTATGTGTGTTTCGAAGGCAACAATCTCTCTTATTTATATTGTGGATGAGGCATGGAGAGACATGTCCCATTATTGGACATGTCTATTCATTAACACACACTGTTTTAATTAAAATAATAACATATATATATATATATATATATAGTATTTCTTTAGTCTTATTCTATTAACTTCTTTAACATGATAATGCTTAGATATATGTAAATTTATATCTCATATATAAGTGGCAATAGATCCACCAACAGATGAAAACAAGGGGGAACTTTTAGGGAATATCCATCTCCCCCACAAAGAAGGGTGGGGGGGAAGGCAAGAGGGGATAGCTGGCGTTTAGTTTAGTCTAGTTTAGAGTAGGGGAGCGTTTCTTCCTCCACCTCCTAAAGCAGGCCCATTAGATCTAAATCTACCATGCCGCCCTTGCAATTCTAGTTGGAGCGGTGGGTCTTGGTAACTTTTGGAAGTGTTATCGCGTCCATGGCCAAGGATACACACACACAATAGTATTGTCACCTCGGTTTATCTGATTGAAGCTACTAAACATCAATAGAGAGATTATGCAAAGCTTGCTTCATTCAATGTGAAGGTGACGTAATGATGATTGTGCCTTTAGAAACTCACAATTGGTCTAGTGCCTGCCTTTCAAAGCCTCAAAGTTTAGTTAGAGGTCATCAACTGGCAAGATCAGGCGACTGGGTGACAATGTTGCTAGGTAGCGGACACACCAAAGTATGCAAGTGTAGTCATGGCTTTTGAGCTTTGTGAATTTTGTGATATGACGACATTGGGGGTTTGGCCTTTGGGGAAGACAACGACCAATTGATATTAAGCCCACATAAAAAAAGTTGCATAAAAGAGGGATACACACACACCAAGGCTAACAAATTTGTAAGATCTACATATGTAATAGCATGATTTGTTTTTGGATTCGATTGTGTGTGTAATTTTTAGCATCAACATTTTAGATCACACTTTGCGATCCATCATCAGGATGAGAGACACGCAAGAATAGATTGGTAAAATATGCAATGTTAAGGAATCTGTTATGCCTGCAATGGTTGATTGACTCTAGTTGTGGGGAGTTGTTTCTATTTTTCTAGTCATGTCTATGCATCTAGTGAAGAAGAAATAAAAGGCTCTAACTTCTAAAAACTGTAATGAATAACAACCAAAACCAAAGATGTAATGAGAATTGTATATATTTTTTTCTAGAATAATTCAACGTATTTACAAAGTTTGACATAGCAATAGGAAATACATAAATATACAAATAAAGAATTATTGATAGTTCTGATAGTTTTATTGTTACTAATGTCAATGAGAAAGTCATCATCAATGTTAAAAGCATTAGGCTCATTGATAAGATTTTTAATATTGTGGACAACATAAGCTATACTATATCCATTACAATCAAACATCACATAAGAAAAGCCAAATGAACAACATGAGCTATACTATATGCATTACAGGAAAACATAATATAAGAAAAGCCAAATGAACAACAAAGATATGAATAGAAGATATTAAAGTTTAAATTAAAGATTTAAACTTTAATCATAATATGAAAGAACGAAGGGAAAGAATAAATGGAGCAAGAGAAGTAATAAGAAGACTAATATAAGAGCATTTACCATTCACCGTTCCTAAGAGATAGTGTAATATGGGCAAGAAAAAATGAATAGTGATATGGTCATTGTATTAACCATCGACTTGAGATTATTAAATGCAAAGAGGCAATAGATACTCCACTATAAAGATGGCAAAATAATTTAAAAGAATCTTCAGCGATCAAAGGGCTGATAGAAGGAGAAAAAGATTGAAGAAGATATGATGTACATCGCAGCAGATAAAAGTGATACAAAGACTAAAGAAGTGGCATATATTTATAACAATCTCAGCCAATATGAGTGCCTCAAATTAATGAGGATTATATGATACTTTCCAATACAAAGCTGAGTTAGCATATATCCTCTATGTGGAAGCATGAGGATTGCATGAGGCTATAAAGATCAGCAAATAAGTGCAAAGGCAGCATTAAAATACATGTAGATGACCGAGTATTTAAGCATATCATACAACAATGGTCACGTTAAATATTGATTATGATGGACAACGTTTATATGATGGAGTGCACAATAAAAGAAGCAGTGATGAAATAACTCATCATAAACAGAAAAGATTGATAAACAAGCATTTGGAATATAACATCATAACAACTAAAGGACAAAACCATGTACAGCAGCAACCATCTTAGAATGCAGTGATAAACATACAGCAATATTGATTATATGCGTCAAGTTAATTTGTTGCGGTGTAACGATAGCAAGGAACACCATATGATGAAGTGACATCTTCATCGAATTTAGAGCAGCTGTCAGGAGAAGTTAAATAACCTGCAAACAAATTTAAAGGATCATCGTCAAAGATAAATTGGAGTGTTTCCACAACATCACCGTCGATCTTATTTGATTCAGAACATTTGTAGTATGTTCTGAATTGCAGCAATTTTTAAAGTGATTCAAGTGATTTGAGGCTCTGTGATTATGTTAGAGGAAAGTAATTTAAATAAAGAGGTGCGATTATTTAAGGAAAAAGAGTTATTTGTTTTTAAAAGACATGATCTTTTCATTTTGAAAAGTCACTCCCACTAATGAGTGGGATATAAATATAGAATGAATTATTGACAAATAAATAAGGCAGAGAGAAGAAGAGAATAAAAAGAGTTAAAAGAAAGAATTAATAATTTGATTGAAAATCTGAATTACTATCACACACACATACATATATACATTGTTGTCGGTAAATTCTATATTGTAGCCGACGGGTAGAATTGTATTCGAAAGGGCGCATGAGGATTGAGTCATCCCTTCGGGAAAGTATATGTACACTGTCCGGAAGGAACTTTGGAAGATTGTAATCATCATAATCATATTGTAAGCATTGGAGTGCATATTGCATATATGAATAAAGTATCTGTTTTGTGTTATATCTTATTGTACTACATGCGATAAGTATCCTTTTACCCTATACAGTAAACATTTGGCGTTGTTGCTAGTTGAACCTGGAACAAAGGAAGTGTAATGAAGATTAATGCTGAATTTGCTTAACAAGGATAGGGATAAGATAAAAGATAAGGATGAAATATACACAAGACAAGAAGTTTTAATTTTAGCATAACAGGCAGAGCACAGACAAAAGCTTTAGCAGATTACTGTCGGACACTGAGGGGGTAAAAGAGCACAGACAGAGAGAGTGCATTCACCTAGTAGACTAAGGAGTATCGAGAAATTGCTACAAGAGACTCGACAACGATTGAGTTTGGTGGAAGAGACAAGAGAGGAGTTCCTTAATTTGTATATGCCTAGGGTAGAGAATCCGAACGGAAGGGAAGTAACTCGCACGGCTCAAAGTGCCGAAGGACCATGAGCGTAGAGTGAACTCTTCATTCTTGATACACCCGATGAATGGATACATGTAGAGAATTGAACAATTTCTCTTGAAGATCTTTTCTCACTAGGCAACACGGTTGTTGGAAGTAGGGCAGTTGTTTGAAGCAGTGTGGTTGTGCAAAACAATGCGGGTACTCAGAATAACGCAAATACTTAGAACAACACAGGTACTCAGAACAACGCGGGTGTGCAACAAGCACCACCACTTCAGAAGAAAGTAGTAATGGTAGGACCAAAGGAGAAATTGCCAAAGTTCAATGGTGATGAGACGACAAATCCAATCAGACACTACAAGACATGTGAAACAATATGGATAGGAAATGGTGTAACAAACTAGGATGACTAGGTCCGACAGTTTCCAGCAACCCTACAGGATGTAGCAATTGATTGGTTTGTGGATGTTGATCCTTAGAAATTAACTACATGGGCAGATGTTAGGAAGGAATTCATAACAGAGTTCTAATTGCTAAGGAATGGTAACGAAATTGTAGCAGAAATATACAGTACAAAGCAGGGAAAGAATGAAATGATCCGTGTATATGCAAGAAGGCTAAAAGAGTTGGTGGGGAAGATGGAGAGCCCACCGGTTGATGGATTAAAAAAATGATGGTTTGTTGAAGGGCTACGAATGACACTAAAGAAGAAAATGAAGATTGTACCTCTTGCATCAGACGCAGATGCGTATAATTAGGCGATGGATCTGGAGAGTGAGCACAAGACGAGTAAAAAGAAGAAGCACATATTGTTAGACTCTGACGATTCATCTTCCAAAAGTAACAACAGTGACGAAGAATCAAGTAAGAAAGTTCGAGTGTTGTAGAAAGATATGTTATAGATGATGAAGGAATTTAAAAAAATCTAAAAAAGAATCCTGACTTAGTGAAGGGGGAATTGTGGTGTTCGGACTGTAAGGAGGGCCACACAAAGGGTTCCTACCTGAAAAAACAATTTTGTGATATTTGTTAGATTGCAGGGCATTCCACAAAGGAATATTCGTTCAATATGAAGACAAAGGGACATCAACAAGTGCTATTGACACAGGAAGTACCCACCGAAGTAGGAACAAGCACAGACAATAACGACGCAACCTCAGGAGGATATCACAACAATAATTGGCGCGGAAGGGTGGTAATAATAATAGCAATAATATCAATGGAGGTCGAAGTCGGATATAATACGACTCAAGTGGATGGCCGATGATACAATGCTGTGCGTGCAACCGATGATACAATGTATAATATTCTCTTACAATGAGTTTGTAAGCTTTAACACATATGAGTAATCTATCCCCTACATTCTTTGGAGGAACCAACCTATTGGAAACACCAACTCCCACAACTGAGTACCAAATCAGTAAGAGATACTACTCACTTTGATAAGTAGCACCAACCTTCAAAGTTTTACATTCAGTATTGCTCAGCATATGATGAACATTATGATTTTCTTTTTGGTAGATCTATCTTCCTTGGATGATCACTAAATGTATTTTATTCATTATTTTCCTCTTTTGGTATTAGTGATTTTGCTTCATGGTTATATTATTTATCTCAATCATCAAATCTGCATTGTCGTCTTCTTCTTCTCAAGCTTTCATTTATTCTTATTTATCAATCTTTGTTTGGTTAGGGGGAGTCTAAGTGGTTGTCATTTTCAATCCAACTATGATGACTCTTCAAATTTGGATGATCTATAAGCTCAATTAGGATAGTACTGATGATATTTTTAGCTAGCATGTGATTCTATTATTGTATTTGGATATTTTTGGATGATGAAATGATACTTAAATATAAACATTTTGGAATATTTTGCAGTATGTTTGGCTCTATATCACTTCTACAGTAATGGAACTCTCCTATCATATCTCAGGAAATTGTGTTAGATATATATGTGTATGTGTCTTCTTCTGAATGCCACATCTTGCTGTATCTTGCTATATCCATATTAGGGGTCTTGTAAAATGGCTCATACCATATCTATATCCATGTGCATGGAACATTGGTAAATTTTGTTTTGAATACAAGATTGGGTTATGATATAGGACTAATACATTGCTGATATAGGTTTGGTTTTATCCTGAAAAGTGGATGCTTAACGAGTTGAATATTTTCCTTTGCTGTGCTTCTGATCTCAGTCATTTATCAATTGTTTCCATCTCTCTCCCTCTCTCTCTCAAATGACATGTTAAAATATGTGCACACTATAACTCTTTATAAACATGATCTTCTTACTGAGATAATGACTTAGGTTTGATGATGCACTAGCTTTGTAATTAATTTTCGTTGTCTTTGTAACATTTCTGCCCTGATCTCAACCTTCGTTGCATTCCGTTCACATTTTTTTGACTTATTTCAAGATTTGATTCCCCTTTTATATATAAATAAATGCAATTTTTTGTGCAAGAGGGTGTTACTTCAAAAAATTACTCTAATCTTGATGTCCTTGGGTTTTCATGTTCAATTTCTTTAATTGGTTCCTGTTTAGTCTTTGTAAAATACTTACTAATACATTTGATTTACATCTATGATTATTTTTCTCTAAGGTAAGGAGCATGAAGAGAGCACGTGACATACGAGATCAGTTAGAGGGTCTCTTAGAAAGGGTTGAAATAGAGCTTTCAAGCAATTTGAATGAGTTAGAGTTGATAAAGAAGTCTATAACATCAGGTATTTATGTGTTAGAATCTGAGGTTCATTTATTGGTTTTTCTGGCCGGATTTTAATTTGTCATGATTTCCGTGACAAACAAGAAATTCTTACCACAGGATATTTTTACCATACTGCTAAGCTCCAGAAAAATGGCTCATATCGCACAATTAAAAATCCACAAACTGTTCATGTACATCCAAGTTCTGGCCTTTCTCAGGTATGATCCATGTGAGCATTGATATTTTGATTTTGATTTTGCATTATGTGCTATTTAACAGTCTTTTATATCACTTGCACTTACCAAAGGATCAGTTGCACGCTATTCCTCGCCTTTAAATTTATCCTGGGTGAATCTCTAATGAATAGTGGCTTGGATCACCGTGTAGTTCATGCTATTGTTTTTATTTGTTTATTGTCATGATTTTTTAAAGCTTTTTAGTCATTCTTGCATCTGAGTTTAGGATTCATTTTTTTATCAGGGTTCTACAAATTGATATGGCAAACACATGAACAATTTGAATAACCAATATTATGCAGTGCAAAAATCTGTCCATGATCTGAGATTCTGAGATTAGTTAATTGATTGGTTGAGTTCACAGAAATGTGTTGATGGACTTTAGCATATTACAGTTTACTTACATACTTCCTTGAATTGGTCTGTTTCCTGCTTATCATACCATGAATCAATCCCCTAATTTAATTAGCCTACTATGTCACAGAATAGATGTTTCTCTCCTATAATAAAATTATGTCTGTATCTATAATTTTATGGATTGAATTTTTTTCTTTCAACGATTTCCAATACAGAGAACAGTGATTTGAAGTATACAGATAAGATAAGATAAGATAGATAAGATAATTAACTAATGTCCAACCAGAGATGACCAAAAGGGTCTAAGGGACTGAATGTTATAAAAAAGAGACAGTTGAATAGGAACACCAAGTGGTACAACCAAGACAATAGAAAGAACAACGAAAACACCACCAGGGAGTTGGAGGCAGAGCAGAACTAGGACAACCAATTAAGAGTCCTCAGCCGTAGGGAAGTACCCTTGAACAAAAGGGTAACCACTAGGGTGAGAGGGGGTCTGGGGTCGTCTTTGAGAAGCACTGGGAGTGGTGGGATGGCATTGAGATTTGTGGTCTCTGCGAGTTCTTACAGACCTGGCATGAACAAAATTAGAAGGGCCCTATGAACCTTGGTTCCTCTAGTGGAGGTGACTGATGTGAAGGAGGAGATGATGAGTTGAACCGACCCCAATCTTGAGGGAGATTGAAGCTATAAGATGCAATCACTAAGACACGTAGCCTCGCAGAGGTAGTGTGCTAGGTACCACTGGTCGGTGTATTTCAAAATGGAAGCCAAGGATCGACAATCTTTGAACAAACAATGAAATATCCCACTAATCTCATAATGGATTGGGGCAGTGGAATAGAAAGCGTAACTCCGTCTCAGCCACACCCATGTCTCAAAGCTGACAAATCCGATCGTCTTTGTTAACCTCGTGGTTGGTTTGGAATCTTTGGATACAAAGCCGATGGGATCCCACTCTAAAGGAGCCTAGAGGAATACACAAGGCCTAAGTCTAGCACT
This sequence comes from Cupressus sempervirens, assembly GCA_028749045.1. Classification (NCBI taxonomy): domain Eukaryota; kingdom Viridiplantae; phylum Streptophyta; class Pinopsida; order Cupressales; family Cupressaceae; genus Cupressus; species Cupressus sempervirens. The sequence goes on from CM053787.1 coordinate 28,077,686, forward strand.
ACTCAACATATGAGGCATGTACAATGATACCATCTTGAATGTCAATGTAGTGCTCAACATAAAAGGCCATCCTTGGGAAGAGTCCCCCCGAGGGATTGATTTAGGTCATATGAGTATACCTCTTGTAAATGTACATCCTGATGTGCCTGTTCAACTCCAATTGGGTAGGGAGTAGATGGGAGCATCCAACAAGTATTGAAAGGGAGGTAGATGGTCAATATCAATGCCCATCACCAACCCTATGGGATGTTCCCCCCTAAAGTATAATTTAAATAAGTAATAGAATATAAGAATAAATGATAAATAATGATAACTACACTACATACAAATATAAAACATTAATAAACCAAATATCATTATTAACTTATAATGTTATAAATCAATATATTCATATAATAATAATATCAATTATACACACACACACACACACACATATATGAAACTTGTAAGGAAACATTATGAAATCCAACATATGTTCAATAATTGATATAAAAAGATATGTATACAATATAAATTTAATATATAATTTTGTTATTTAAAAGTCATAATATAACTCTCAAAAATATTATATATCAAATGTAAGATTAACACTACACAAAATATATTAAAGTGGTGTGACTATAGAGAACAGTCACAACCATTGAGAAACCGATTTATATGCAGGTATTTATGGAGTGGGGTTTGGAACGGAAAGGGACATAGAAAAGAAAGTCTGAAATATAAAAACAATCACAGGCGTAGTTAACATGAAACAACTCAATGACCAATGAATACCTTGGAGCTACAAACAGGCAACAAGTTATACATGCCTGCTGAAGAAAATAGAGCAATAACTCGGATATGAGTTCAGAGGAATTCATTTAGAGGCAGATTGTAAGGGAATGAACAACACCGTAGGATACTGGAAACAAACATGCACAGCTATAAGATTTCACCCAGACTGAAGTTATTGCCAATGACAAAGAGGAAAACATCTAGTCAAGACTTGGCAACGTGGGCATCCTATTCATCTCAGGAAACTAATACCATTAAGATGTAGCCAAATAATATTAATTACTGGTCGCAGATTAAGGCAGATATACTGCCAGCCACCCTGTTGATGTGATTATAGGAGAATTACTAGAAGTGCAGAGATAGCGGTTCTCATCAGACTATATTAAAGAGTCCTAAACGATAGTGCCACCATCAACTTATAACTCTAAGACTAAGAACAGAGAAAATGAAATTGCAGAACTAACACATATCAGAGAAAGTAGAGAATCCAATAGTAAGAAGATAAAGCTACTCATTGATAAGGAAGCACTTGCGTAGTGAGCAAGCTCAATTGCAGGAATCTAAGATGATTAATTGACTAAGAAATCTGCAGTCACATAGATGCATAGGGGAACATCCAATCGCCTTTCCCATACACCCGCGTTATGCACAGTGGCATCATTGGCATTTCATCAGTAGTTTCATGTTGGAAATTCTAATGTACACTTTGAACAAGGTAATCATAATCTCAGACACTTCACTATTCACAGCTAGCCATTCCAAGTCAGCAATAATCATATTCTCAATCCGTCATCAGCAGTTGGAGGTATATCAGAAAGTTGGATAAATTCCTCATCAAAAGGATGGGTATATTACGGTCACTGCATTCTCAGATTTGTACATCTATTTGGACTTATTTTATAAACTTCCTGAACATATTTAAGAATATCAAAGACAAGACCATTTATTGGGAGGAAAATTATACCCATTAGAAATGATATCTGAAATAAGCCCGGATCAGCAAAATAGAGTGGAGAATCCTGTGATGAGTAAGCTTTAGGAAGAATAAAGGTGGTTTAAGAAAATACTTTGTTTCTAAGTGCATTGTTTGAGGAAATGTCTTGGAACTAAAGAGATTGTGTGTGCAAAGAAGAGATATTACAATATAAGATCAATAGAATTGGACAGGGGATAATACAGTGTATTAGAGCATGATCCTGCCATCCTGCAGGGTGAATCTTAAACAATGATCAGCATATAAGAACAAAAATCATCATTGAAGATGAAGCATGTAACATACTCTTGAGAAAAGATCATGGATACTCTGACAGCTTTATGATCAAATTATGCAAAACACTATAACAGAATTGTGGATAACCTTGCAACAAACTTGTGGAAGAAAAGAAAACATGCTCAGCATTTGTCAGCATAAGAGAATAACAGTAATATATGTGCCCAAGAGAAAATGAATTTGAACTCCGAATAACAAGATAAAATTAGCATAGGGAAAGATCTCAGTGATGTAGCTTGAGAAAAGATAATGGATACTCTGACAGCTTTATGATCGAATTATACAAAACATTATAACAGAATTGTGGATAACCTTAGTAACAAACTTGTGTAAGAAAAGAAAACACACAGCATTTGTCAGCATAAGAGAACAACAGTAATATATGTGCCCAAGAGAAAATGAATTTGAACTCTGAATAACAAGATAAAATTAGGAGAGGGAAAGATCTCGGTGATGTAGCTCTTGAAGAACAGATAAAGCATGGACAGATTGAAGACTCCTATCATACATGTCATCATGGTGGATGATAATCTGACCCATTATGGAATGCATAATACAGAACCATGAGAATCAGTGAAAATGTTTTGAACAAAAGAGACTATGAGTAGCGCATGCCGTTATAGTCTGGAATGACACAGAGGAAGAGCAAATGTTCGCAGAAAGTAGAAGCGAATACAATAGGAGACTATATCATCATGACCCTCTTAGTATTGGGTGTTGTTTGATCATTCAGCAATTGGCATGTGTAAAGGAAGGTGTATATAGTGCCCTAGAAGATGCGTTTGTGCCACAGTTCATTCATGTGTATTGTATGAAATAGAGATGTGGTTTAGGGAGAGTAACGATGGACAAATAAAAAGAACTTTACACCGAATGAGAAAGAGATATCGGGGAATAGATATGAACATAGATGTAGTCGGAAAATAATAATCTCAATCAACATTTGCAGGAAGCAAAGACGTTACAACATTCTCAGAAAATATCAGAGATATCCGCTCATGCCGAAAGGGAAATATATTTAAGGCAAACAATGACCACAGTATTATCTGTCACAAATATTGATAGACAAAAGAAGAATCAATGTAAGGCACATTACAATTGACCAATTGATAGGAAGTATCAATGAATGGGAATTAAATCATAATATTTTGAGACTGTGCATTATCCATGATAACCATGAAGGTTAATCTTGTATTAAGGGAAGAGAAATGAACAATTTTTATGATCAATATACTAAGGGCGATCAAGGAATAGAAAGACTGGCACACCAGCCAGCCATTAATATAAGGGGTGTAACATTGGTGTAATATGGTGATTTTTTCTTTTGAATGAGATGAGGGTAGATATGAGAGAATGAGATATTAGTATTGTTAATGCTATAATTCTGTCGGATAAATTAAATTATATCTATGAGATATATAAATAATATATGCCAAATATTACACATGGAATAATCAACTTATGTTAAGAGTGTGTGTATATATATATATTTATAACCATTATAATATATTGAGAAAATATTATTTTTAATATAACAATATAACAATAACTATTGTGAGGATATATTAACAAGAGACATAGAGACATGTCTCTACAAGAGACCTGCCTCTTTATATCACATTTATAGACATTCAAATAGTAACTTGAAAAACAAAAATTATGTAAGTGCTATTACAAGTTACAGCATATTAAGAAAACCTAGAAAAATTAGCATGGTATCATAGCAGGTTTGAGCCACTAGAAATCTAAATACTTGTTTTTATTCTTGGATGAATATTATATCAAAGCAGTGAGATTTCACAAATAATAAAAGCATCGATCAGAATTATGCAAGTAAGATCATGATAATATTGCAGAGCTAACATGTGTCCCTACTCCACTGTGGTTTCCTGTGAAATTAATATTGGCTTAGCTCTTGTAGCTGTATATGGGGACCACAGGTAGAAATGTGTCAGCGGACAAAGGATTAATATGGAGTGATAAGTTTATATACTTCTGAAGGGAAATTAAATAAGCTCTGTAATGTAATTCTCTTGTACCATCACATCTCTTCTTGATTTGGTGAATATCTCATAGGACAAGGATTCAATAATTTCCATTGACCTAAATAGTTTATAGGTTTTGTGATTTAAGCATTCATGCTACTGAAGTATCTGAAGTTTATTGGAGTCAAAAATATATAAATTCATTTGCTGTGGCTATCTTCTATGAATTCAGAATTAATTCTTCAAACTATAGCAACCGGCTTAAACTGTGAGATTGTTAGTATAAATGATGACAGAGGACTGCATGTTAGGCACCAAGATGTTGAAGGAAAGATTGGATTGGCTTTTTGACAGTGAAAATGGTAGCGAGTGTTTGTTTCCAGAGCAAAATATGAGATGTGTCAGGGCTTTCATGGATTCTTCTTCCATCTCAGTGAAGGTGTTGATGTGAAAGCCCAATGCATCCTTGGAGTAGGTGGCGTGGTTTGCAAATCAATGAAGTTGACCTAATCCGACCTGTTGTAAAGAGGGCTGAGCAGATCTCCAACGGGGACTGGCCGAAGTCCTACAAATTTCCTCTTCAAAATTAGTGTCATAGGGCTTCCAAGCTTTGGAAGATGTGGCATAAAACAATCAAATACAACAGAGGTAGGATGATATATATAACTTGGGGTACTAATGTATCTGATGAAAGCAGCAAGGAGTTTACCAAGACCGGAAAGATAGTATGAACCAGTGACGGAGGATGCTGAAGATAGGTGTTGTTCTGAACAGTAAAATATTACAAAATCATTGTGCATAGGATTCTTGAGTAAACTATTGGAGATTTCAAAGCAGTTTTGTTCAACAGATTTGTTGATCAAATGATTCATAGTCAAGGGAATGTCAGAAGTTATTTAAGAAAAAAGAAGAAGAAAACTTCAATGAAGGCACAAGTCTTTGATGCAAGTGATGATAGCAATATATTCAGCCTGTTCATTGTCATTATGTGAGGCCTTCGAACCCTCAACGCGTTCTACACGGTCTTATCAAAGTATGTGAACTTAATCCCAATGGTGTAGTTGTGCACTACTATTATAGCTTGATCAAGTACGATGCCGGAGTTCCCAAGTCAATAAATAGTCATAGCCATAATACATTTATCACAAATCCAACAATGTTAATCACAATTGTTTAAATTGGGATGACTGTTGGTTATTGCTTTGTCTGAATTGAAGATGCCACCTATGTCAGACATATATTTCAAAAGGAATTGTTCAAAGATCTGAATCCATTGATGAAAGCAAGAAGATAAATATTCATCAGCAAAATTGTTAGAATGTATTTTACTGACCGGAGCTAGTGTTTCACTACGCATCTTGATAGACATTAGTGACCATTCTTGTGGTATAAATATTATTGGGTTGAGCTTTCAATTGTGCTAGAACAATATTTCAGATGCATTATGTTATCACAATGATATATGCAATGAGAGCATTGACTTACATTAACATGCAATATAGTCTACAGACTATACAATATTGTAAATCATAGAAGAGAAAATTAATTATATGGATATTTGTTTATTATTCTGCAGACATTTCTAGTAGAGTTAAGAGACACCATAGAGTTCATGAGCATGTATTCAATGAGCATGAGGGATATTTAACTGCTCATAGGGTTGATATTCTCAAAATTGGGATAACCAGAAACAAGAGTATCTAGGAAATTGCTACAAATCCAAAATGCATAGCATTGAATATAATATTAAACTCAGTCATCTATACCAAACAAAGGCATATTAATAGGAAGATGGAACACCGAAGAAGTTTTGGGGAATAAAACAAATTGGCCCCTTACTATATGGATATTGCAAATTGATGGAAGACCCTTCTAATTGAGTCATCATTATCAAAGTGGATTATTAGCATACAGCAGAGAACAAGGATCAATTGTGTAGGAATAATACACACCGGCAAACACGTATATGCCAATGTTAGACAGATCGATCCTCATTCAAGGGCTGCAGCATTGTGGATGGGAATTAATTTGGTTAGAGGCCAATATGGTGGATTACCAAAGAAAAAAATGTAAAAGGCATGAACTAAACCCACCACAATTGAACAAGAATATGTATGCAGTCGGATCCCATACAATTATGACCAACAAAAGGAAAAGACCAAGGGTAATATATTCTAATGCGGTCCCTTTGAGTTGACCTTCGATTATGTGGTGAAGTGTATAATATAAGTGGTGATAAATATATTGTTGTGGCACATAGTCAAGGAATTCCCCATTCTATCATAGTGTTGGCTAGAATCTCTTCATCATATGAGTGTGATTGGAGGCAAGAGCTAATCTATAAGAAAACTACTTTTTTTGTTAATTGTTTACCTATAGTCAATATTTTGTGCGAGAGAAATGTATGCGACATTCCCTCAAGAGAAAGTGTTGGCAATTTCATACATCAAAAGATTAGTTGGTAGAGGGCGAGTGAAGTTATGTCGACTTCACCTCTCTTCTTGCAATCATAACATATCAAGGAAGAAAAAGGAGAACATAAAGAAATTTGCCACATTGGTGTAATGCAAAATTGTTTGAAGTTTGGGAAATTTTACATTGTGACGATGAATAATAACCAATATTCCATTCCCATTGTTTGACAAATACTTGTATCAAGATGTTTTCTAATTTGTTGCATATGGACCCTCACTGGAGCAACTCAAAATAAGGATGCACAGATAAGTATTCATTATCTTTAAGTATTACATTTATTTGCTTCTTGTAGTCTCTCTTATTTGTATTTCTATATGAACTATAAGAGCTATTTTCCTTGATCTTTTCCTTTGTCTTCAAGAGTGTTCTTGCATGAAAAGAAGATTGATACATTAGGCGTGCTAGCAAATATTGTGTAGGACTAAATCTTATGACAATACTTCCAAAGTGGTTTCAAATCTAGAACTCATTAGTCATTTGATGAGCATGCAGGATAATGTGAGGCTCTTGAAGAAAATATTCTTGATGATTAAGACTATGAAGTATCCTTCTATATTAATAGGGAGTTAGATAGTTCATTAAAGGAAACCTTGCACAAAGAGAGGGAGTAGATAGAAAATATTCTTCAGTCAAACTTTTTGTGATCTTGGTTCAAAGGGAGTAGACCATGTTGAGAAGGATTCTGCAATGATAAGAAACTATACCAGTTAAAGGACTATGAATCATGGGATAAAGTTTCATGTATGTAGGCTAGAAGGCCTTATGCTATCAGGATACCTATTGAACTAGGGAAGCATGACATGACTTGTTGCCAGGAGGTTAGAGAGATGATAACAAATTCAGAGGGAGTTTGATAGTTCACCGAGGAGAACCTTGTCGTAAGAGGTTAGAAAAGTTGAAATCAAACTCAAAGAGAGTTTTGACACTTTATTAATAACCTTGACTGTAATTTTCCTTTCTAGAAATGACCAAGGGTGTCTTTCCCTTGTGCCAAAATGCACCATCGAAATCAACTTCTGTAAGTTCCAGTGTTTGTACGGTGAGGGAAGAGTAGAGGCCATACAATAGCAACAAGGCAAACCTTACGGTCAATGGGTGCAGCTATACAGTGTAGCAAGGCAAGGGTCGTATGGTCAATGATGCAAGCCATACAGTGTTAATGATTCAGTCCGCAAGGTAATCCGTACGATAGCTACTGTAAGTCTGTGCAACGACAAGGAAATGTGTATGGAATGATGATTGGTAAAGGGTGATAGGGGTATGCATACATAAGAATGTAGTTGTCGATCAATCTTAGAGGAATCAATAAAAACACAGAGTGCACACTGCCACACGAAAAACAAATAAAAGATGTATTCTAGAAACAATAACATCTACACATAAGAATGATGCTCTGATTTGCTAGATCTGAGCCAAGTAATAAACGAATTAGGGTGAGGGATGAATCCCACCAAAACTGCACTAGCCAAGTAGGGAAGATCTTTCACTTTTGAAATGGTGAATAATACTGAACTCCAACAGGAATTCGTAGTACAAAGAAATAATCCAAAATCGCATACCAACTACTACCTACATGCCATGCTTAAATACCTTTTAGAGGAACTTTCCAAGGGTATGCAAAGATAGCCGACGACCACACCTATGGAAATAATTAAATAAAAAATGGGTTTGAGATATATTAAATCAATTGGCCCATAAACAAAGGTTTGATTAACTATTTATTTTATGATGAGAACATTACAGTCCTCTCGTCCCAAAATTTGCTTCTCAAGTAAATGCAATGTCAAATGTTGCAAAATGTGTTCACATTCCCAAGTCATGTCATCCAACGGCAAGTGTTTCCAGCGTACCAAATAGTCCTTCAGGGTACGGTTTCGCAGAGTCTTCTCACATAGATCAATGATCTCGGTTGGTTCCAATACGAGCTTCTCTTCTTTATTGAGTGGCAGAAGATCTGTGGTAACTGTGATGTTCTGTCCCATGGCTTTCTTCAAGCAAGAGACATGAAAGACGTTATGAATATAGCTTCCTTTTGGAAGTTCCACTTCGTAGGCAACTTCACTAATGTGGTGAGCTACACGATAAGGACCATAAAAATGTGGTTTAAATTTTTCTTTCCCTTTTGTCTTCAATGAGGATTGCCTGTACGGTTAGAGTCTAAGATAGACCAAGTCTCCCACTTCGAAACTTCTCTTGGTCTAGTGTCTATTGGCGTACATCTTTTGTTGATTCTGCGCCCTTTGTAAGTTCTCTTTCAAGAATCTCATGATGTCTTGCCCTTCCTGAAGCCAATCCCTTGCCCTTGGTGCGCGACTGTTACCTAGTACCATGTCAATAAATGAAAGGGGTTCATACTCGTATAGTGCTTTGAAGGGTGCCATCCCAATGGACACGTGTTAAGTGGTCTTGTAACAATATTCCCCTAGATACATCCATTTCCCCATGTCTTTTGTGCTGAAATGTAGTTCTGGAGTTAGCGTTCTGACCACTTGTTCACAATCTCCATCCGTCTGTCTGTCTGAGGGTGGTAGCTAGTACTTGGCGACAATTTTGTTCCTGCTAACCGAAACAATTCTGTCCCTAAAATACTGATAAACCAACTGTCTTTGTCAGTGTGTCCACCACCAAAAAGATACAATCCTTCCTGTTTACTTTAGGAAGTCTGGTGATGAAGTCCATAGAGATACTTTCTATTACATCCCAATTTTTGATCTAATTTAAAATATAGCTGTTGAAGTTCATGTGAAGTCAGTTGGCAGTTTAATTAGTTATAATCTTGCAAAATGGTAAGATTGTTAATTGTTATAATTTCAAGTGAGGATAACTAGTTGATCATTTATCACAAATTCATGGAATTGGGAAGATGGTTAACTATTATGATTATTTATGATTAAGTAATTTATTATGACGATATAATCACGGAGAATTTCCTTGCAGGAAACATGTTGAAGGGGTGGAAGCATTGTTAGAAAAGAATTAGGGATAGGAGCATCACCATCATTGGGCAGATAGGTTGAGAACTTAGCAACTTGAAATAGGATACATCTATGAGATCCACATGAGCTATTTAAATAAATAAATTGAGTTAAAATATAAAACGTACCTCTAAGGATTTAATATGATCCTTCACCTTATTATTATAGTAGATATATCTATATACATACATATAGATATAAAAATGAGATGGCACCATTATATTATAATAATTTAATAAAGTGATGTCAGCCTATTAATATTTACATGTACATATATAAATATAAGATTATAATAATAATATTCAAATTATAATCTTCCAACTCTATTCTTTCCATTTTAATATTCTTGCTTTTAACCGATTAACACTTGGCATGATAAATCATTTTTAATACTTGGAAATTTGAATTGACAACAATCTTTCCAACTTTATTTTCCAACCTTGTATTTATTTTTCCCTCTTTTTGTTTTAATTGAATTAAACACTTGGGAATTTGAGTGGCTTATAATCTTTGAAAAACGAAGGGAGCCAAGAAGTCACAACCATTCTTCTTTTTTTATGCCGTGTGTAGTAGGCAAATAATTTATATATTCTCACCCGACTTCTTGTCTATGCGTCATATATATCTTCCAATATCTTTTCTTTCGGTCTTACATACACCCATTTTCTTATCTATTCTTGTGACGATTTCCTGCAATATCTTTTGCTTTAAGCTTTGACCAAGCAACCCTTTTCATATACTCTGTCATACAAGTAATTTTGCTGTGGAGACATCATCAAGCAATTGGAGAGAAACTGATTTTAAATCAATTTGCAAAGTTCTCAAATAAGCTCTGAATTCTTATTAGATGAGTTATCGTTGCAGATTTTGTTTTTCAATGTTTTATTTTCAATTTCTCCTGTAGCCGGCTAGGCATATAAATCCAATATTAGGACTGAGATTATCACATGTAGCTTTGCTGATGGCCTCCTGTGAGTTTCTTAGAGCTTTTTTTTTTTCCTTTATATAATATCATTGTATCTTGAACCACCATTAAGAAGTTTGGTGGTAACTGTAGGAGTCTTATAATGTTGTATGAACCATCACAAAAATTATGGATATTAATAGCAATAATTATGCAGTCTTAATCCATGATAAAAATATAAAGAGTAGAATGATCAGAAATTTTCTAACACCTGGGATTCACTGGCAATGTAGCCATGAAATGGTGAAGAAGTGCAAATAAAAGGGTAGAAAGCTCATGGGAAGTCACTAGCTATGAAGCCACATAAAGTGAAGAGGTGGAATGGACCTGCAAGGATATAGAAAAGAAATCAGACATGAATAACTTAAATAAAGAAATACTTATTAGCTTATGCATGATCCTATTATTGTAACTCCTGCTGTTAAGTCTAGTGGTGTGGTTAGATACCAGGAAGCTCAGTAGATGACAGATGTTCTAAGTCCAATTTCGAGTAGGGAGGGTCTTTCTCGTTAGAGATTGTGTGGCCAATAAGTTAAGGTCCGAGGTTGGGTGGCAAAGCCCTTAACAATTTTTCACCTCTTCCAAAGTTGTCGGAGGTACAACAAACAAAGATAAGCAATACATTCAAAGCAGGGATTATCACTTTTATGATGTATATGCAAGAAGGTAAGATTAATTGAGTTATTTCATCGTTACAATTATTTTACACTTAGTAGCGAGAGATAGATTTATGGATTGTCTCTCATTTATATGAATAATAAATACGTGCATATCATCTAATCTTATGTTATTGTCACAGTTAAGCAATTGGAAGGAAAGGAATGATATAATGGTATTTGAAGCCCTAATTGAATCAGTGGTATCTGAAGCCCTAATTGATACAGTAGTAATTGATGCCCTAGATGATCCAGTGGTAATTGAAGCCCTAAGTAATACAGTGGTATTTGAAGCCCTGAATGATCCAATGGTAATCGATGCCCTAATTGATACAATGGTTTGTGATACCCTAATTTTATATAGTGGTAATTAATAGTATTCGTCATTTGATTTTGATATAACAGTATTGAATGATAGTCGTTCTATGATTTTTTTATAGTGTTATTTGTGGTCTAATCTAGGTGGTTGCAGAAGCAGATTTCTCGATTCCAATTCCTTGGTATGTGGATTTAAATTTCTATAGTAAATTTCTTGATGGTGTTTTAAGTTCTTAGTTAAGAAATTTTTGTTTAACTGATTTTAACCATCAATCTCTTTCATATGAACGAAACCAATTTAGCTCTCTTCCTATGAAAATGAAGTAATATCTATATTTCTTTGAGTATATTAGTTGTTAATTAAAACTCGGGAAAATGGGTTGTTACACTTTCCCACCTCCTTTTGGGTATAGGCAAGGGTTGCAGTAACCCGATAGGTAAAGTGTGTTCAAATTTGTTTTGCTGATAGACCGCACATTCCTGTACATACTACAATACATCTCTTTTAAGTCCCTTCCATGAAAACCTCTCCTCGAGTTGTCTATAGGTTTTGATAAACTTGGGTGTCCGGCCAAGGGTGCGTCATGTATTTCCTTCAGAATGTTCTGCTTTAGTTTGGATTCAGGCACCAAATATATCTGATCCTTATAGTAAATGATGTCACGTCCACCACCTTGTATAGCTCATCTTGAGTGTTGTCGTCCATTAGCTTACATGCAAGTGTGTTTTTGGAATATTTCACCAATAAGTGTGCTTTTTAGTTAGCTGAGTTCTGAGATAGTAAATAGATTGCAGGTTTTCTTGACAGGGCACTTCCAACCACATTGTCCTTCCCCTTTACATATATTCAATGTCAAAGTCAAAAGCCTGAATCTTACTTACCCATTTTTGTTGCCTCTCGTTTAGATCCTATTGCTCCAAAGAATATCTCAAACTATTCTTGTCCGTACGAATGACAAACTTGGCACCTACTAGATACTGCTAGAATTTGGTTAGTGCATGCATGATGGCCGACATTAATGGAATATAGATGCTCTGCTTGTGTAAGCTTTCAAGTCTCATAAGCTATAGGGTGTCTATCTTGCTTTAACACCGCGCCAATTACCTCGTCGAATGCATCACACTCTAGAATGAATGGTTGTGTGAAATAGGGTAAGACGAGAACTGAACAAGTGCTTATTGCTTCTTTTAACTTATCAAAAGTGTGTTGCGCTCTTTCATTCCACTGGAAGGAGCCTTTCTTAGTCAGATCTGTTAATGGTGTAGCGAGTTGAGAGAAACCGCTTACAAATGGTAGTAACTGCATAGTCCTAAGAACCTTCACAACTCAGAGAGCAATTTTGGTGGGGGCTGATCTAGGATAGCTTGATTCTTCTCTTGGTGAACCTGCACTCCATATTTACTGACAACGTGCCCTAGGTATAATATATCTTTCATTCTGAATTCACACTTGGATTGGTGGGTGAACAAGGACTGGGCCTTTATGATTCCTAGCACTTCATTCAAGTGTTTCAGGTGTTCTTCCCAAGTTTTTCTGTAATAAGGATATCATCAAAGAAAACAAGTACTTACGCAGTAGTTTGTTGAAGATACGATTCATGCAAGACTGAAAAGTAGCTAGTGCATTTGTTAATCCGAACGACATGACCAAGAACTCATAATGCCCGTAGTGACAACAGAAAGCTGTCTTCTCTACGTCTTTTTCTCGCATTTGGATCTGATGGTATCCGAAACAAAGATCTATTTTAGAAAAACAAACCACACCATGCAACTCATCCAAGTCATTGGTCCTAGGAATAGGGCATTATTTTTTTATTGTCTTCTTATTCAACGCATAGTAGTCCACACTCCACACACATGCGCATCGTCCCATCCTTTCTTTTTACCAATACCATTGATGATACAAAAGGGTTAGAGCTAGGACGGATCCATTCTTTCTCAAGCAACTCCTGAATCGTCTTCTCGATCTCATCTTTCAATTTTTTGGGATGGCGGTATTGCATGGTAATAATTGGTTTCGCGCTAGCTTCCAACTTGATGGTACACTGAAATCCACAATGGCGGGTATGCCTGGAGGAATGTCTATAAAAACTTTATCATAGGTACTTAAAATATTTTGAAAATCATCTTCCTGGTGGGGTGTCTGTTGTCCTTTTATAGGTTCCTTTGAAACGAAACAATGTGCAGCCCATGCATTGTCATCATGTCGAAAGATGGGTTCCATCCGCTGTGCTAAGACTTCTTTTGGTCCCTCATTTGCTATCCCACGGAGAACAACCTTTTTCCCATTGACAACATTAGTAAAGTCCATTTGTTTGAAAACCTTAGTGTATTCATCAAGTGTCTTCATCCACTATATGCCTAGAATAATCTCTATATCATCTAGGTCCACTATAAAGAAATCCTCCGTCACAACGTGGTTAGCCATGGTGATACTCAATTGGGGAACAAGGTGCATACAAGGTAAAAGTGTCCCTCTGGCAACCTTTACCTAGAATCCTATGCGTGTCTCAGTAGGTAGACTTCTTCTTTTCACTAAAGATGGTTTATGAAGTTTAGAGTGGCTCCGCTATCAAGCATCACAATGACCCTCTGTCTATGAAGGGTTCCTTGTACACGAAACAATGTACATCTTGGGATTCTGGCAAAGGCGATGTTTTTTCCACACTGTATCAATGCGGCGATTCTCTCTGTACTGTTCAGATTAACCATTATGGAGTCCTCGTGGGGTGGGTCGTCTGTTATGGATAGGTCCTCCTGATCGTCCTCATCATTGGATATGACTTCAATGTAATGTATTTTCCCTTTACCGAGGCATCTGTGCCCAAGTTTCCACAATCCCTCGCAATTGAAACATAACTTCTTCCTTCGGGGCTCCTGTTTGGTAGCTTTGTCCAACGAAGGCTTCTTCAGCAAACGTTTAGTATCTTTGCCCCTTGGAAATGCTAGCAGTTTGGAGTGTGAGTAACATCGAGAGGATGATGTCGATGATGATGCCATGCTTCACGCCTTTTTTATAGCTTGTGAAAGGGTGGCAAGATTGAAACCTTTTACCCAACCCCTTAGTGGTTCCGTTAGTTTGTCCATGAAGAGCAGTATCTGTCTCCTTTCAGAAATGTCTGTGACCAAATCATAGAGTTTCTGAAGTTTTGTGATGTATTGGTCGACCAATCCAGTTTGCCTCAGTTGTGCCAACTCTTTGAAATTAAGTTTCAAATCTTTACCTTTAAATCGATCTATCAATCTTTTAGTGAATTTTGCATAAGTGTTTACTTGGTCATGCCCCAATGTGATAGTGCCATGATGCCACCATTCATGCGCCACTCCCTCCAAGTGGAGTGCTGCAAATTAGATTGCTTCTTCTTTTGGCATTGGATTAAGTTGAAAGTAAGTATCGACTTGCATCACCCATGCTTGGGCAAATATGGATCCGGATCCGTCAAATGGTGACAAATTTACCTTACTCAACTTTGTTCTGAGATCATCGTTAAAATATCTTCAGTATTTGCCTTCGGAATATCTCATTCTCAATTCTGCGTAATCGTTGTAGGATATATCCTTCTCCAAATTTGCATTCTTCTAGTCTTCTTTCAACTATTCTTGAACGTCCTCAAAGGTTGTCTACTTTCCTCTATGTCGTACCTATGTCCGTGGAGGGAAAAACAACATTGAAGGTAGAGAGCCTACTAGATGAGGATTTGCCTTACTTGACACCGAGTCCGTGCTATGACCATTTTGTTCACCAAATATCTTATTGTCTGCCAATTTTTTTGAGAGTTTCTTCACTAAGTCGCTAAGTATAATTGATCTAAGCCTGATTCCTCAAAAGATCCCTTAGTAGCACCATGTGTTCAGAAGGAGTGGGTTCTTGATCTGCCATCTATCAACTGAATGGGCTTTTCTTCTCTTCCAGCTATAAACTTTCATTCATTGTCCACAGGCTGGTAGGATCATTGGCTTTGATACCTCTGTAATGTTCCTTTCCAGAAATGAAAGGGTGTCTTTCCCTTGTGCCAAAATGCACCGTTGATATTAACTTCTGTAAGTTCCAATGTCAATATGGTGAGGGAAGAGTAGAGGTCGTACGGTAGCAACAAGGCAGGCTGTACGGTTAAGAGTGTAGTTGTGCGGTGTTGCAAGGCAGGGACCATACGGTCAATGGGTGCAACCATACGATATAGCAAGGTAGAGGCCATATAGTCAATGATGCAAGACATACGGTGTTAATGATGCAATCTGCAAGGTGATCCAAACGGTAGCTATTGCAAGTTTGTACAATGACAGGGAAATGTGTACAAAATGATGGTTGCTAAAGGGTGATAGGGGAATGTGTACGGAAGAATGCAGTTGCCAATCGATCTTGGAGGAATCAATAGAAACACAAAGCGCACACTGCCACACACGAAACACAAATAAAGATAGATGTATTCCAGAAACAATAATATTTGCACATAAGAAAGATGCTTTGGTTTGCTAGATTTAAGCCAAGTAATAGACGGACTAGGGTGAGGGATGAATCCATTGAAACAGCACTAGCCAAGTAGGGAAGATCTTTCACTTTTGAAATGGCGAACAATACTGAACTCCAATAGGAATTTGTGGTACAAAGAAATAATCCAAAATGGTATACCAACTACTACCTACATGTCGTGCTTCAATACCTTTCGAAGGAAGTTTTTGAGGGTATGCAAAGATAGCTAACGACCACACCTATGGAAACAATTAAATAAAAAATGGGTCCGAGATATGCTAAATCAATCAGCCCATAAACAAATGTTTGATTAATTATTTATTTTATGACGGGAACATTACATCAACAAGGATGTCAAAAAAATTTCTTCGTGAAGAAGAATTTCCAAACCTTATTCTCCAAGATATGTTTGAGGTGATAACATAAGTTTAAGGTGAAAACCTTATTCTCTAGGATATGTTTCATGATGGATGTTATGACAATAGCTCATTATAGTATGCATGGTGACTTCATGTGAAATTTTGATGCCATGTGTGTATGGGCCTGCCCCCTGAGTACATCATGAGAAAGTGACAACTTTCGAATGATCATCACTTGTATTTGCAGAAGTTATTGGAAGGTGACGATCTCACAATAACTTAAATCATAATATACATTTTTTCAAAATGTTGAGATAGAATAATGAAAGGCTTTATCTTGTAAATCAACAACTAATCGTTAGATGTCATTAAGTAGATTGTCTATAAGTTGTTTGTATAGAGATATGATAGGCACTTGGTGAATATCTTGCATTGATATTTGATAGGCAATTACCACATTGAGTACTTGGTGAATATCATTTAGTTGATGTTTTGATAGGCCATTTCTCAAAATATTTGGTGAATATCATCTCATTGATGTTCGGATAGGCCAAAGCTCATGTTACCTAATATGATATCAAATAGAAATTTGTGAATATCATGTGTTGATATTCTGATAGGCCATACTTATATGATATCATAGACTAGAAATCTTTTCATCAAAGATTTCCTGAAGGTGTTATTTCTAAATATTACCAATGGTGTAATATCTTTGTGATTTATCCTTTTTCATTAAGAGGGAGTTTTAATGCTATAATTTTGTTGGATAAATTAAATTTTATATATGAGATATATAAATAATAAATAGCAAATAATATATACAGAATAATTAACTTATGTTAAGAGTGTGTATATATATATATATATATATATATATATATATATATATATAACCATTATAATATATCGAGAAAATATTATTTTTGATATAATAATAACTAATGTGAGTTAATATATTAACAAGAGACGTGCCTCTTTATATCACATTTATAGACGTTCATATAGTAATTTGAAAAACACATAAATTCTATAAGTGCTATTACAAGTTACAACATATTAAGAAAACCTAGAAAAATTAACAAGTATATATATTGAAATGTATGAAAATACTTTACAAGGAAGGATCATAAATTACTGATTATATTTGGCAAAAATCTTACAAAGATCAATGATTATAAAAGTTACTATCAATCGCAGTGGACAAAAGATGAGATTAATCTCAATTAGGAGCACTAGTGAAATGGGTTAGAGGATAGTAAATATTACAGCCATATTTGTGGTTGCAAAGAACAAATTTCTCATATGGCAGGAATGTAAGGTCCCCGTTTTTGGCTAGTCTGTGCAGTTGATGGAGTGGTACCAAAATAGATGGTTGTCTATCCAAGATCTTGCTTCCAAAAGCTGATTTTCGACTAGTTTGAAAACTCAACTTTTGGGAGGTCTCCCAAGTCAACTATGAGTTGCCTTAGGGCTAAAAATGACCCTTACCCAAAGGTATATTAAGTGGGCTTGCTAAGAATGACCGAAACTCAACCCTAGGTGCTCATTTAACCCTTCAAAAACCCAACTAATGTGTGCCTACGGGTTCCAAGTGATTTGACCCAACCTAAAACTCTCTAATCAAGTGGGTCACCTGGAGATTCCGAAGTGGTACTATGGTAACATTAGATAACATGTATTCCTAAGTGGCCATGTCATTATTGTTAATGTTTTAGCATTAGAAGAAGCAAAACATGGATTATTTGATATACTAATAATTATTGCTGATTCTATAAACTACATGAATGTAAGCATCCTTTTAGCATTATGATATGGATTATTGGCAGCCTTTTATTGTGATTGGGCTCCTTTATGATATTGGGAGATACTCACTTTATCGTGCCACATTATATTCTTGTTATCAGGCACATACTAATCAAAGGTTGTTTGTTATTGTTATTATGAAACATGCCTCCGAAGAGGCATGCCTCTATGTGGCCCTTGGGCCACATAGAGACACGGCTCTTCGGAGTCATGTATTCTGATCATATATATATGTGCATTCTGGTCGCAGGGAAAGGTATCAATCTATGGCATTGCAGTACCTGCAGTTAATAAATAATCATTGCATGAACATTGCACTTTGTTGATATTGTTATATCAGTTATGTATCACTTCAGTCATAATAGTATACAGTTCAAAGAGGGAAGATAAACTGTGATCGCTGCCAAAGAAGAAGTAAATACAGTCAGCACTATTCAAGTAAGATATTCTCTACAAGTATTTATTTTGTAATTGTTTTATCTATTAGAGATCCACAAATCTTAACATGTTATCAGAGCTATACCATAGGAAAACTATTACACAGTATTCACTCAAATCTAAATTTCAAAAAGTTAAAGAAAGAGGTTATTAAAATCAAAGTATTAAAATGGTGAATCACGTAAGAATAGATAGGCTAGATGGAGCATCAAATTTCTCATCTTAGAAAATCAGATAATCAATAGTACTAAGAGAAATAGAATTAGAAAAATACATTGAATCAAATTTACCCATGCCTAAAAGTGAATTAGAAAAAGCAACTTGGAAAAGGCATAATAATAAAGCAATGAAGATCATTATAGGCTCAGTAAAAGATCATATATTTCCATCTATAGCTAATCTTCAAATTGCATTTGAAATGTTCTCCTCCATTCAAAATACATTTGAAATCAACAATACAAGTAGATTATTAACTTTAAAACAAGATCTACTTTATATAAAGATGAAAAATGGAGAATCTATAACCTCATATTTCTTAAGAATTACTGAATTAAAAGATCAACTTGCAACTATGAAAAATCAAGTGAATGATAACGAACTAAGCATGATTGCTCTTACAGGTCCTCCTCTATCATGGGAAACTTTCATTCGAGGTTTAAGTTCACGACCTGAACTTCCAAAATTTGATCAGTTAAAGAATGAATGTACTCAAGAAAAATCCAGATTAGCTTCAAGAGGACTTATTACAAATCAAGAGGGAGACATCCAAGCACTGTATACTAAATCAAACTAGAAAAGAAAGTTTAAACATAACAAGAAGGAATTTAACAAAAATCACAAATATCACAAACAATGTGATTGGTCCAAAGTTAGATGTTTTAAATGTGACATAATTGGTCGCTCCTATTTTGTATGTCCAGAGAAGCAGAAAATTCAAGCAGCATTAGCGGAAGTTAAGGATGAAAATATTGATAAAGTAGAAAAAGAAAATTATGCATTCTATTTAGCTCTCTCAAGTGAATTAAACATTAACCTCAATACTTGGATCATAGATAGTGGAGCTTCTCGTCACATTACTAGATTTAGGGATAAGTTTAAAACTTTCTCTAATTATGCATCAGAAGAAGTAACCATTGGAGATAACTCCTCTTATCCTATTAAAGGAATTGGTTCCTGTTCTATACAACTCAATTTTGGAATTATACTTCAACTCAAGAATGTCTTATATGCTAAGTCACAAGATTCGAGTTCGAGTTCGGGTTCGACAACTATAAAATTCGCTTAAAATTCGACATGACAATTTTTTTTGAAAAATTTCGACATTAAATTCACTTATATAAATAAGTTTTTTAAAAAAAAAATACATACATACATATATATATATATATATATATATATATATATATATATATATATATATATATATATATATATATAATCAAACAATATTGTAATTTAAATATGTTAAAAATCTTATTTTATATATTAATATATAATTATTTTTTATTGGTATTATTAGTATTAATTGATAAATGCATTATAATTTTATATTTAGCATTTTAAAATTAAAAAAATACCATTATTTCTAAACCACAATTTAAGATGTTTAATATCATTTAAATAAAAACTTTAAGACGAGGTTAATCCAAAACATTTTTTATGTTTTACATTGAAATATTGACTATAACTTCGCGCGAAATGCAATCGCAAGAGGGAACTCTTGGCATGCAGCCAAAGTTGAGACTGCAGAGCAAAATATGACTCAAAACAACAGACATTCGTAAGCCGTTTAAATCCAACGTTTAAGAAGCTGCAGTTCGTAATCATGGCAGAACTATTACGGTTGAGCATTGTGAGCACAGGATTGGAATATGTCTACATGTTGTGTTTCAAACAACATGACAACTGCACCAGTGTCGTGTCTGAAACGACATCACAGGGATAACCAAACTTGCGTGAATCACATCTTGTCTGCTGCGATATACACATTGGCATAATTTCTTATTTTCAACCTAAAATCGAAATCTTCCGAATTTATTGGCGAATAACAACAATTTTTAAGATTTTTTTAAAGTTCGCCGATTTTCGAATCTCATGGCCGAAATTCGGTGAACCCTGTGACACAGCTTATATGTACCAGGAATCAAGAGAAACCTTGTCCCCATCTCCGGACTTGCTGATCAAGGATACAGAATTGCATTTCAAGAAAATAGAGTTCTATCTTGGCCGAAGAACTCAATTATTAAGAAAGACATCTCCATTGGAGTTAGAGATGGGAGTCTTTATAAGCTTTGTAATAATCAAAACCCTAATCTAAACTTAACCATTAGTAATGGTCAGTCAAATTCCTCTGAAATCTGGCATAGGAGACCAGGTCATCTTAATTATCGGGCTTTATCATCTATAGGGAAAATTGTAAAAAGCCTACCTAATCTGAAAGTTGATCATTTAAGTATTTGTAAGGGATGTGCATTAGGTAAAAATACTAAACATTCCTTCCCTAAAATTGATCATAAATCCAAATCCATTCTTGAACTTATTCACACAAATCTTTGTGGCCCTATGTCAGTCCCCTCTCTTAATGGGTGTCTTTTCTATATAATCTTTATTGATGATTACTCTAGGATAACCTGGATCTATTTTCTAAAGCAAAAGAAGTCATTTGAAGTCTTCTCCAAATTCAAAGAATTCAAAGCCTTAGTTGAAAGCCAATTAGGTCAAAAGATCAAAGCCCTAAGGTCAGACAATGGGGGTGAGTACATATCTGATATCTTTAAAAACTTTTGCATTTATGTTGGGATTAAGAGAGTTTTCTGTACCTTATAATCCTCAGCCGAATGGAATAGTTGAAAGGAAAAATAGATCTATAGTTGAATCAGCCAAAGCTATGTTACATGATCAAAATCTTCATTATTCATTTTGGGCTGAAGCATCTAATGCAACTGTCTACATTCAAAATCGATGCCCCCACTCCATATTAGAGAATACTACCCTAGAGGAAGTATTCACAAGCGTTAAACCAGATATAAGTCACCTGAGAATATTTGGATGTCTAGTTTATATTCACATATCAAAAGAGAAAAGAATGAAATTAGAGCCTTCTGGGAAGAAGGGAATATTCGTTGGATATAGTGAAACCGTAAAAGGATACAGGATCTACATTCCTGGGCAAAGAACAATTGAAATTAGCAGAGATGTAATATTTGAAGAAGACACAACCTTTAAAATTTCTAGTAATAGTGATGAATCCATTTCGGAAGAAGATAAACCTACAGAAATTGAGAGGGAGGATGATTCTGATCTCTCTTCCGTGTCCAATAATAGAGAATCTAAAACCATCAGCAATAATAAAAAGAGACCTTTTTGGGCTAAGAAAATGTTAGAAGAAAATCAAGTTGAACCAGATGAAGTAATTCAGGAAAGCAAAAGGACCAGAAACCAATCATGTTATGTTGCATTACTGTTTGAACTCATAAAATCTAAACCTGCTAATGTCGAAGAAGCTCTCTCACATCAATCATGGAAGGAAGCAATGATTGAGGAATATAACTCTATATTAAAGAATGACGTATGAGATGTTGTACCAAGACCTAAGAACAAATCAGTTGTCTCTTCTAAATGGTTATTCAAGATCAAACATGTTTTAGATGGCAATATTGAAAAATACAAAGCAAGATTTGTAGCTTGACGGTTCTCTCAGAAAGAAGGCATTGACTATAAAGAAACATTTGCCCCTATTGCCAGGTACACTTCAGTTAGAACAATCCTAGCAATTGCAACATCCAAAGGATGGAAGGTACATCAAATGGATGTTAAAACAACATTTTTCAATGGCAAGATTGAAGAAGAAGTCTATATTGACCAACCAGAAGGGTTCAATACTTATGACAGCAAAACTCAATGTTTGTAAATTAAAGAAAGCACTTTATGGACTCAAACAAGCTCCTAGAGCTTGGTATGAAAGAATAGATAACCATCTATTGAAGTTAGGATGTTCCAAAAATGAAGCTGACCCAAATCTATATTTCAAAACTGATGGCGATGATATGATTATCCTTGTATTATATGTTGATGATTTGCTAATAACAGGTGAGGAACATCTCATAAAGAAATGTAAGCAAGAACTCACATCAGAATTTGAAATGAAAGACTTAGGGTTACTTCATTACTTTCTAGGATTAGAACTCTGGCAACAAGACAGTATTATATTAAATCAGGGAAAGTATACAATCGATATTTTAACCAAATTTGGGATGATGGAATGCAAACCAGCCGCTACTCCTATGGAAATAAATCTACACAAATTGAAAGATGATATGAACAAATTAGAACCTGCAGATCCTACTTACTATAGATAGATTATTGGATCTCTAATGTATTTGGTAAATACTCGTCTTGACATATGCTATGCTACTCATGCCTTGAGTCAGTTTATGTGCACCTAAGAAGATACATTTACATGCAGCTAAATACATATTAAGATATCTAGAGGGCGCTATTGGAATGGGAATCAAATATGACAAAGTCAACATTGAACTTCTTGGATATTCAGATTCTAATTGGCCTAGAAACTCTATTGAGAGGAAGAGTACTTCAAGATATTGTTTCAGTCTTGGATCTGGTATGATTTCTTGGTCTAGTCAGAAACAAACTTCAGTAACATTGAGTTCCATCGAAGTTGAGTACATTGCATCTTCCTTGGGTGCTAGAGAAGTAGTATGGCTATGAAAGTTGCTGTTAGATCTCTTTAAAAGACATTGGAAGCCCACTATGATTTATTGTGATAATCAAAGTTGCATTAAACTTTCATCTAATCTAGTGTTTCACTACTACTACAAACATATTGAAATTCCATTTCATTACATCAAAGACATGGTGAATCGAGGAGTTATTCAATTAGAATACATATGTACAACTGAGCAAACAATTGATATCCTTACCAAGCTTCTTGCTAAAGTGAAGCTGAAATACTTCAGAGAAAAACTTGGTATGATTACTTGTAATGATAAATTTTTTAAATAAAATGTTTATCTTATTTGAGTTTATGCTTCTTGGTTATTTAGTAGCATTTGATATGTAATGAAAGGTGACGATCTTTCATGGACATATTCATTTGAAGGAAATTATTTACAAAGTGACGATCTTGTAAATAATAAACCTGTGTGTGTATATTATATGAGCATCTCTAGACATTGCTTAAGTGCAAGTAGAGATTATATGAACATTTCTAGACATTGCTTAAATGCAAGTAGAGATTATATAAGCATCTTTAGACATTGCTTAAGTGCAAGTAGAGATTATATGGGCATCTCTAGACATTGCTTAAGTGCAAGTAGAGATCATGACGATTCTGACTTATTGATGTTTTACTTCTCCCTTGCTAAAGAGGGAGTGTTAATGTTTTAGCATCAGAAGAAGCAAAACATGGATTATTTGATATACTAATAATTACTGCTGATTCTATAAACTACATGAATGTAAGCATATATATATATATATATATATATATATATATATATATATATATATATATATGTTTATGTCCTTGTAGTATTATGATATGGATTATTGGCAGCCTTTTATTGTGATCGGGCTCCTTTATGATATCGGGAGATACTCACTTTATTGTGCCACATTATATTCTTGTTATCAGGTACATACTAATCAAAGGTTGTTTGTTATTGTTATTATGAAACATGCCTCCGAAGAGGCATGCCTCTACATGGCTCTTGGGCCACGTAGAGACATGACTCTTCGGAGTCATGTATTCTGATCATATATATATGTGCATTCTGGCCGCAGGTAAAGGTATCAATTTACGGCATTTCAGTACCTGCAGTTAATAAATACTCATTGTATGAACATTGCACTTTGTTGATATTGTTACATCAATTATATATCACTTAAGTCATAACAGTATACAGTTCAAAGAGGGAAGATAAACTGTGATCGCTGCCAAAGAAGAAGTAAATACATTCAGCACTATTAAAGTAAGATATTCTCTGCAAGAATTTATTTTGTAATTGTTTTATCTATCAGAGATCCACAAATCTTAACAATTACGACATATACACAAGACATGTCAAGTGACACCACAAAGACACATGTCATGTCCACTAAGAAATACACAATTACAATTTATGAATTACAAATAAACATTCATGCAAGCTTTTACATTTGCAGATAGAAAATACAATTACACACGATTTTTTGTCTCTTCATTAACTGCAACCTTGGCTTAGTTTTAACATTAGTTTGGTCCTAGTTCTCCAAATTATTTCCATGGAATTTCCTGCACACCTCAATTCAAATATCAGTAGTACAAGAATCATATACCTGTACAATATAAAGAAATAACACCATCCACATATTCAATTCATAATTCAACTCATTCAATCAATTTACCATATTCCAATATGCAAAAATATCAACATATGCAATTAACATTAGAACCCTGCATCCCTTGTAACCATAATCACATTTCAATATAACATGAATTACATTGCCATTTTCAGTCATTCCATACAGAACCTATTCACTACATAGCAACTATTCAAATCAATTAATCACTAGATCATCACGAGGTGAATCACAGTAAGATTATGTTCATAACTATAAAAATTCCTTAAGTTAGCTAATGAAAATGTATGTATAACTATGTTGACATAAATCCAGTAATCAGCCATAACATGTAACGCATCACATCTTATGCTATTAATCCCTATCAATGCAGTCTAAATCCATAAATCCTTAATATATTAATTTAACATCTCACAACATAATTTCCTCATAACACTACTAGCACAATGATTCACTTCTAGCATCAAACATTAATCTATCATTTAAGCACTTCTCATCGCAATACAATTTCTAACAATCTCAAGAAGGTAAATATCAACTAGTACTACCATAATAACCACCCAAATTGATTATCCCTAGTTAAGCATGAAATAACATGAAGCCATCAACATAGGTTGTAAACTAATACAACAACATATCAAGCCTTTGATCATTAAAGTCTAAACATATCAACCTAATATAATTAAATAGGTCTAACATGAAAATAAGTGAAAATCTATATCAACCTCGAATAGTTTCCCACAATTCATCAATTGATGTAGGGAATGTCGGACATGACATACAAGAATCCTAGAAACCCTCTTAATAACATCCCTGCACAAAATGCATTATCATCAAATTTTCACATGGAGAAACAATAGATGATTCACAACAATATTCTCAAGGAAGGCCATCCCTTATCTCTGGATTGAAACATCTCATCTTACATATTTAATCTTTCTAAGCCTCTCTTAAGGCCTGCATTCGCAGCTAAGGTTTTATTAAGTGCACAAGTGGAGTGGTCTTACATCAACTTAAATTTAATTATTGCTTACACATTGATATGCATCCATGGATGTTGTTGGTGGTATAGTAGTAATTTGAACACCTATTGCTGACCTTAGAAGATTGCACTATCTCGTTGGAAGTTAATGACAAAACTAAGCCTAGTAGAGTTCACAAAATCATTCATGGTCTCTTGCATTCTAGGATTGAGTTAGATTCCTAAACCCTCAATTCATTTGCTATATATTTCAAGCCTTGTTAGTTCAGGATCAAGGGCCTCATTGTCATGTCATTCACAAAGTTGACATATCAAGAGTGAACTAGCATAAGTCTCCTTGCATAACCAGCGTACATCAAAGCCGAATGAGCTCATCCACATTAAAATTGCAAGTTCGCAGTGAACGTTCAAGTTGCCTCCATGATCTCCACAATCTAACATATGTGGTGATTTTGATCAAGAGAGGATTGAGTGTCTTCGGCCCTTTATTTTGTGTTGGTGTGGTCATAAAACACCCACCAATAGTATTATATATTAATATTGTAATTGTTTTAATTATTATTTTTGTCAACAATATCATGATTTATTGTTTTCTAGATGATGGGATAACAGTCTTTTAAATAAATCTGATCCATCATTTACATTTAAGTTGTTAATGTATTCAATTTCTAATGAAAGTGGTAGCTTGTAAAATTCTGCATGCATTTACTGAGTACTGCTATTATGGACATATATGTTGCAATGTTGTATATATTTGTGTGTGTGTGTGTGTAGAAAGAACACAAATAGTTAAAAAAAAAGAGCACTGTAAGGTTCTGCTTGCAGCAGTCATCTAAATCACTTGCAACCAAAGAGCTAAAAATTACTGTCATATCCAATCCAAGCAAGATGGAAACCAATTAAATCCTCTCCTTCCATAGGGTGCACCAAAATATTCAAATCATCAGAGTGCTGGAGGTACTAATATAAGAGTTTATAGGGTATGACAGAATTCATCTGAACTCATTAAATTCAAATAGGATCCATTTCTCTTTGGGAAATCGAAGTTAGCAGCTGATGCAACTCTAATTTAATACAATAAAACTTCATTAGATGTCATTAGACATAGACGGAAGAACAAATGAATCAACCATGGTTGATCAGAATTTCTTGTGTGAAGTGCAACTGACTGCAAAGTTTTGAGTAATAACTTTGTTAGCTGGTGCTATAACTTGGGAGTTATTCTGTCACCTGTTCAATTCATGAACTGTAACCTCTTTATAGGTCTGTGAGTCTTTTCTTTATAGAAGCACTGAGATAGATATTCTGTAGATGAGAGTCTAATGTCTCATTTACCAAGCAAGCTATTAGGGGAGTCGCTTTCTTTGCACTATCAGTTGACTCTTTGTTTTTCAATTCAATGAAACCTTTTTGTCCAAGATTCCTTCAACTCCATGATTGCCTCTCTCTTTTAAGCTGCATGAATGGCCTGAAGTGGCAGCACTGTTTCTTTTTGGTTGGCCTCTTTATTAAGGGGTAAAGGTCTGGCTGTGGCAATATGCACTCTTCTTTTAGATAGTACTTTACATGTCACTGTTTGAGGAATCTTCTATGTACCATTAAAAATCATCTTTTTTTGTCTAGATGCAGCTTTTTATCATCAAGAATATGGACAAGGAAAGTCATGCAGTTATCAGCACAGCCTCTGCCTGCTTTGAATCAAAGCGTGCTATTAAAATTAGACAAATAATCCAATAAAGAGAAGATGAGAGTTTGTAATGTCCCCGTTTTTGGCCAGTCTGTGTAGTTGATAGAGTTAGCTCATCATAGCGACCCTCTTGAGCTGATAGGGTGTTTTGGGGATCTCAATTGATTACTTACTATTTTCAGCAGCGCAGTGGATGGCTTGGTAGTTGGTCGTCACCTATGGTTGATCAGGTTAATAATTGCATGAGCTCTTATTTATTCATTGAGTTGCATTATTATAATAATGTTTATATTATAATAATAATGACTTTAAGAGATATTTCTAAAAAGCAAGTTGGAAAGTTTCTAGTGTTGAGTTCTTTTGGGAAACTTCCATGTTTTTTGAAGTGAAGTTTTTGGAAAACTTTTGCCAACAAAAGCTTATAAATGAGAGCTCAATTCATTGGGAAAAAAACATACTTGATTATATATTTGCTTTTGTGCTTTTGTGGCTTTTTCTTGGGTTCTTAACTGTATGCCCTTGCTAATGTACAAGGGTTGGAAATTCTAAGAATCACACTTGCAATTTAATTGCTGAGGTATAGCTAAGTTTGCCTAACTTCTCTACTGTCCATCATTGTAACTGAGAAGTGTTTTCATTCCACTACTGAAGTACAGTGGATTTGTCATATTTCTCCAACTGTGATCACTGTGGCTACAGAGATTGATATTCAAAAGGAAATCTATTGTATTGTGTGGCGAATTGGCAATTGATTTGATAACCAATTGGAGGTATTGGTGATTGTTGTATTTACTACTAGTTCCGTTTGAGATTGCCACTAGCTCTACGTCAAAGCTGTGAGTTGAATAATTTGCTGGACTTCGTAATTGGGTCATACATAATTGAATGCAGACATGGCTCCCTAAATTGTTTCATGTCCTACCTGTGCAATCTGCGTTTGTTTTTGTGACTGGATGTCACTTCCTTCTTGGCCGCAACTTGTAATGGGAGCAATCTTAATTAATTTCAGATCAATTTGTTTGTGCCTTTGGCTAGTGTTGGGAATATGCAATGGTGACGTTGTGTTAGGAGCCATCTATAACATATATTCGGATTCTCCTCTCAATCGGCAAAGGCAAGGGATTGTGCTACGGAGGACAATCAGGTTTCATCGTTGTTTAATACTGGGAATTTGATTCGTGATATTTCATCAAATTATGTCTTTTATTAATAAAATTATAAGTAATTCTGGAGTTGAATTGTTATTTTCTGTATTTGCTATATACTCTTGATATCTATTGAAAATTAAATTAAAGAAAGAGATACAAAACATTGTTCACTGTTATTGATAATTCTGTCAGAACATACTTAGAGTTTTTACAGAGTTTACTAATTCTTTCTAATGTGTGAGGGAAAAAGTAGGTTCTTCTTAGAGGCAAACACAACCAAAGGATGCTTATGAATATAATGATAGGTTGGAAATTATTTGAAACATGTATAATACAAGATCCACAAAGATTCAGATGCACAACAAACGGCCCTTATTGTTTCTTCTTTCAAGGATCATCATTGGTGAATTCTTGTTGATCATATCTAGAAAGTTTTATTAAGGAGGACACAAATTTTCTACCTGTTGTTTACCGTATAGGGTAAACGGATATTTATTGCATTAAGAGACTAGAATGTCCATAGAACAAGATACTTTATTCATATAAGAAGATATGCAATTCTAATTGCAATGATGATTCATAAATCTATTCCAACAATGTACATATACTTCTCGAAGGGGTGACTTAACTATCACACAACCTTTTGGATACTAACTCAACTTGTCGGCTATAATATAGGTTTTACCAACATCATCCCCCCCCCAAAAGCAAAGTCGTCTCCGAATGACAAACTAGAGACAACGTAAATTACGAAGTACATCAAGACTCAAAATAAACTAAGTAGAGGGTTGCATCCCTTGTATAGTTGGTGTCGTAGACATCCTATGTGCTCGGAGCTCGTTTAGTTGTGTCTGCAACTCATGTACCTATTGCATCTGAGCGTCCAAATTCAGTTTGGTCTGCATCTGGAGTTCTAGTGCCCTCTTCATCATGTCAGCTATCTTTTGGAGCTCCACTTCCTTTACATCTGACTCTTTCTTCGCATCCCCCAATTGAGATACAACTGTTGCCTTCTTAGCAATGATGTTGCCCGCTACTCCCAAGCTTCCTACTGGGTGGCCAAACTCGCTTTTGTTGTGGCTAGTCTGGTAGTTGTCTCCTCTCGAGCCCTTACTGCTATTACTTGATTTGCCTCACTCTTGCGCAAAGCATAGTACGCCTCCTGATACACCTATACTATATGTTGCGTGATTTTCTCAATTCTGCTCTCCTCAAAACATACAAAAAAGGTTGTTGGACAACGAACCACATGAATGCCAAGACCTACTCTAACTCTCGTACCACCGACTCCAAAGCACGTCTCTATGCTAAGACTACTACTTGGCAACCTCGAGACAACACATTTGCTAAGTATGTCTCGATATCCTCCTCGTCTATAGATGCCGAAGGGCTCGATGGTGTGTTGTGCTTCGTGGCAATTGCTGCCTCTACTGCTTCCAACATCTTCTCTGCAGTACTCCCTATCGAAAGTGGTGCGGTGGTGGCTCTCCTGCGATGTTTGGATGATTCTCTGCTAGGGTTGGAGGATCTATCACCTCAGGTACTTCTCTCATGGGTGAGATAGTTATCTAGCACCAATGTTTACCGTATAGGGTAAACAAATGTTTATCACATTAAGGGACTAGAACGTATGCAGAACAAGATACTTTATTCATATAAGAAGGTATGCAATTCCAATCACAATTATGATTCATAAATCCATTCCGACGATGTACATATACTTCCTGAAGGAGTGACTGAACCGTCACGCAACTTTTCAGATACTAACTCAACCCATTAGCTATAATATAATTTTATCGATAACACTTGTTATTTGTCATTTCCTGGACAACCATTTCCAGTAGCACACATTAATTAAGCCTCTGTGAAATAGTACACACACAAGATTGGATTAATTTTACACATTAAGGTTTGTTGTCTTGGTGAATGAGGCATATAGTTGCCAATCGCTACATGACTTTTTTAGTTGTTTCAAATGAAGTTGCCCTCCAATTGTGAGAAATCATATCAATGCTTTATTCTTAGTCAGTTGTTTGTGGTCTTGTCACATGTATTTCTGATAAGTTGTTTGCAAAATCTTTTTTGATCATTCATCAACCTATAACCTGTCATGGCTTCCTTGTGGAGGCTTCATCAAAATAAATATTGGTTGCATCCCTCTTGTAAATGATACAGTGTGTAGATCTCTCATTGTCTGGTTGTTGCTCATACTGGTGCATGAAATCTCTTGACAGATGACAAATGGCCTTTGGAAGGATATTTTTTAATATATATTTTGTTTTCCGTTTTCTCTACTATGCATATCTGTGCATACATTTTTAAATTATATTATGTGTAATGTTCCCACTAGTGAAGACAATAATTCTTGCAAAACCAATGTTAGAATTTATATAATAATTAAAAAAATTTCACCATTCTAACCTCTATCCTAACCCAACCTTTGTCATATCCCCATTTTAAGATAGAATTTTAATAATAATGATAATAAAGTTATATTTATAAAACTATGAAATAATAATTATTCAATCTATATTATTAATGAAATAATATTTAGTATGATTTTTTAAATAATGAATAAATTAATAAATTTTCAAAAAGTAAATAAAGAAATAAAATTAAATACAAGAGAATATTGTAGAAACTATGTTAACTTTCTAAATAGAATTTCATAATAAATAATAATAAACACAAATAAGCAAGTAAATAAATAATATAGCATAGAATAATATAAATTAACTGAATCTAATGAAAAGCCAAGAGAGATTTAATAAATAGACATGACTCCTTAAAATTGAGATATAAAAGGGAGGAGATTTTATTTTAGAGAGGAAAAAAAAAGGAAGAGGAGAAGAGAGGAGTTCAAAAAAGAAAAATAGAAGAGGAAAGTAATATCATGAAGAAAATAAGGAAGTGACTTTTTGAAAACGTATGAATGATATTGAAAGGATGTGAACCTTTGAAAGGGTCATAAGTATAAATAGTTGTGACTCTTCAAAAATATTGTGATTATAAAATATGGAGATTTTTTCAAAGGATTTTAGTTATGAAGTGTTGTGACTTTTTAAAAGGATTATAACTATGAAGTGTTGTGACTTTTTAAAAGATTTATATTATGAAAGGTTGTGACTCTTGGAAAAGAAACATTAGAGAAAGGTATGTTTATGGATTGTATTTGTTTAATTATTTTTATGTATTTATTTATATTTATGAATCATATTTGTGGATAATATTGTGTTAACTCATGGAGTTAACACCATGGATATTAATGAGACTTGAAGCATGGAGCATATAGATATTAAGGTCTACATTGTCCGTCATGGCCAAGAATCAATGTGAACTCGAAGCATGGAGCATGTGAAATATTATGATCTACATTGTCTGCCATGGTTGAGAATCAATATCAAAGCATGGAGCATGGAGATATTAAGATCTCCATTGTCTGCAATGGCCGATAATGGATGTGCTTGAATATTCTGATGTTGTCAAACATATGCATATGTCATTGGCCTTGGATAGAGGATGTTCGTCCAAGAAGAATCTTAATAGGTGCACTCTTGGGATGGCGGCGAGGTAGCTATGAGCTAAGAAGCCCGATCTAGAGACGTCCTTAAGATTGGGGTTAACTTAGAGGGTAGGATAATATAGTTAGTTTTATTATTATTGTGATTCTAATATTTATTTTGCAAGTATTACTTGTCCCTAACTAACCCTATTAATGGGGACATTACAACCTTAAAGACGTCTCCGCGTCATAATTAATAACCCTCTTAAGAATCCTTAGATCCCTAGTTACTTCTCTAGTCTTCTATGAAGTGCTCCCTTTAAGGTCCTTCCTAGAAGAGACATTGTCTATCTAGGGCCCTTGACACATATGCATATGTTAACATCTACAGAATATTCTGGCCTTATAACCATATGAAGATCACTCTCTTCTCAAAGTGGCTCTCTTGATCTTAAGCTATTAACCACATTAAGATCACTGTCTTCCCAAAGGGACTCTCTTGATCTTAAACTACTAACCATACTAAGATTACTCTCTTCCCTTAAAAGGGATTCTCTTGATCTTTAACTATTAACCAGTAAGTCATGCATGTTATCCATTTTGAATTACATTTTTACATATACGTATGTATATGCATAAATTATCCACAAGTGTGATTCATTAATAAAAAAGAACTTATAATCATAATTAAATAAATATAATCTATAAGCATACCTTTCTTACCTTCCTCTTTGCTTGGTCTATGTGGCTCTATCATTAGTCAACCCGTTTTGTTTCATCTTTTCCAAGAGACACAACCTTTGATAATACAAATCCTTTGAAAAGTCACAACACTTCATGGTTATAATTCTTTCAAAAAGTCACAACACTTAATAACTAAAATCATTTGGAGAAGTCTCTATACTTTATAGTCATAATATTTTTGAAGAGTCACAACTATTCATAATTATGACCTTTCTGAAGATTCACATCCTTTCAATATCATTGGTACCTTTTTAGAAAGTCACTTCCTTATTTTCTTCATATTACTTTCCTCTTCCATTTTTCTTTTTTGAATTACTATCTTCTCCACTTCTTTTTCCCTCTCTCTAAAATAAACTCTCCTCGCTTTTATATCTAAATTTTAAGGAGACATGTCTATTTGTTAAACATCTATTGACTCTTCATTAGATTTAGTTAATTTATAACATTCCATGTTATATTATTTATTTACTTATTTATGTTTATAATTATTTGTTATTAAATTCTATTTAGAAAGTTAACATACTTTCTACAACATTGTGTCTTGTATTTAGTTTTATTTCTTTAGTTACTCATTAAAATTTAAAATTAATTAAATTTATCTAAAATATCATACTAAATATTATTTCATTGATAATATGAATTAAATAATTATTATATCTTATTTTTATATTTTAGTATTGTTTTTAATATAATTTTATTATCATTATTTATTTAATAACATTGTATTATCGAATTATTATTAAAATTCTATCTTAAAATTGGGATGTGACAGTCCACCCTTCCTCAAATTGCTTGTCCTCAAACAATTAGATATTTTATTCTTTTGAGTTGAAATATATATTTCTCTTAGTCCAAATTCTTAGGTTGCTACCATGGATATATTTGAATCCTTTATAAGTGATTAACTTTTCTACATTAGTCTTTTATACAAATTATTCTTCTAGATCCTCTTTAACCCTATAGGATGACAAGATCATGCTCTGATACCACTATAATGTCCCCACCAGTGTGGACAATAATTCTTGCAAAACCAATCTTAGAATTTATACAATAATAAAATATATTTTACTATTCTGCCCTCTATCCTAACCCAAACTTAAAGACATCTCCACATCGGAATTAATAACCATCTTGAGGATCCTTAGGTCCTTGGTTACTTCTCCGTCTTCTATGAAGTGCTCCCTTTAAGGTCCTTCCCAGAAGAGACATTCTCTATCTAGGGCCTTTGACACATATGCATATGTTAACATCTACAGAATATTCTGGCCTTATAACCATATTAAAATCACTCTCTTCCCAAAGGGGCTCTCTTGATCTTAAGCTATTAACCACATTAAGATCACTCTCTTCCCAAAGGGACTCTCTTGATCTTAAACCACTAACCATACTAAGATTACTCTCTTCCCTAAAAAGGGACGCTCTTAATCTTATACTATTAACCATTAAGTCATGTGTGTTATCCATTTTAAATTACATCTTTACATATACGTATCTATATGCATAAATTATCCACAAGTGTGATTCATTAATAAAAAAGAACTTTCATAATTAAATAAATATAATCTATAAGCATACCTTTCTTACCTTCCTCTTTGCTTGGTCTATGCGGCTCTATCATTAATCGGCCCTTTTTGTTTCTTCTTTTCCAGGATTCACAACCTTTCATAATACAAATCCTTTGAAAAGTCATGACACTTCATAGCTAAAATCATTTGGAGAAGTCTCTATACTTTATAATCATAATAATATTTTTGAAGAGTCACAACTATTCATAATTATGACCTCTTTGAAGGTTCACATCCTTTCAATTGATACCTTTTTAGAAAGTCATTGACTTATTTTCTTCATATTATTTTCCTCTTCCATTTTTCCTTTTTGAGCTTCTATCTTCTCTTCTTTTGACCCCTCTAAACTAAATTCTTCTTGCTTTTATAACTAAATTTTAAGGAGACATATCTTTTTGTTAAACATCTCTTGACTTCTCATTAGATTTAGTGAATTTATAGTATTTCATGTTATACTATTCATTTACTTATTTATTTATGTTTATAATTATTTGTTATTAAATTCTATTTAGAAAGTTAACATACTTTCTACAACATTGTGTCTTGTATTTAATTTTATTTCTTTAATTACTCATTAAAATTTAATTATTTAAAATATCATATTAAATATTATTTCATTGATAATATAGATTAAATAATTATTGTATCCAATTTTTTAATTTTAGTATTGTTTTTAATATAACTTTATTATCATTATTTATTTAATAACATTGTATTATCAAATTATTATTAAAATTCTATCTTAAAATGGGGATATGACATTATGACACATTGAAGCCCTTTCTGATTAAACCAGTCCCATCATTGAAAAATATATGCTTATGTACAGAAAATTGTTACATATTTTAAAGCTGAATAAACTGGAAAGCAGATACTAGAAAGCCAGCTAAAATGTTTTCATTTAGTAGTCAAAACAAGATTAAAAAAAGTATTTTTTGATACAACTGTAAAACTTTGAATGGATTTATCATGGCCAGCCCTTCAAATTTTCAGTCATCATCAAGGTACTAGAATAAAGGTGGCCTTTTTTTTACTCTTGATGCTTGTGTGGCAGGTGTTACCACGCTGGGTTGTTTACTATG
The DNA here is from genome assembly GCA_028749045.1 of Cupressus sempervirens. NCBI lineage: Eukaryota > Viridiplantae > Streptophyta > Pinopsida > Cupressales > Cupressaceae > Cupressus > Cupressus sempervirens. The sequence continues at coordinate 28,113,244 of CM053787.1, forward strand.
AACTAGTTTATACAACAAAGGAATACATGCGACAAGTATGTACTCATTTTAGGTTTTAGTTTGACTTTTACTATTCTTTTTTCTGGATGGATTACCAAATTCTGCTAGTTATGTATGCTATTGGACAGTAGGTTAACTTCCCCACCTTTTCATGGCCCTGCAGGTAGTTGAGATCAAACCTGATTGGTTAGTGGAGATTGCTCCTCACTACTATAAGTTAAAAGATGTTGAAGATGGTAATTTCTGATTTTATTGTATTCTGATTCTGTTTATTGTTCTTTGTAATGCTTCATTTTTGACTGAATGAGCTTTCATTTATTCAGCCACATCCCAGAAACTACCGAAGGGTAAAGGCAAAGCAGTGATGGATAGGTTTTGAATTTGAGGCGCCTTACAATATGATCATGTAACTGATTTCACAGTTTTGTTGATGAAGCTATAAGCAAAGAGTAGATCCTTTCCTCCATGCTTTGATGGTCTTCCTCCATGCTTTGGTTGACCTTTAGAATAGGACAAAGTGATCTTTATTGAAATAATTCAATTGTTTCTTTAATGTAAATAATTTACAATTTTGACATTCTTCTTCAGTTATTTTTTCAAATATTTGGTTTCCAATGATTCGAATGGTGGTCGAAGTGGCAATGTTCATGTAGTTTAATAATGGGATTTCACCCTTTACGAGTTTCAAATTCTTTTAATGAAACACAATGGAGTTCTCTTTCTGTAAGACTACATCAACTCTGATCTGGATCATCTCATTCATTGGAGATTGATACTGTAAGACCTTTTTTGTATCAAAAAGAAATTAATTTCAGCAACGTCAACATGAAGTCTAGGTTGATTGGATAGTGTGCCGTTAAGTGGTGGTGGTGGTGTTGTGACTGCCAAGGTTAAAAATCCTGCTGAGACATTGTGATCACAGACTTGTGCTTTTGCTGATCCAGTGCACTTGTGTGCATGAGGTTCCCCGTTAGTGACTTCTCTGGTTTGTACCTCTGGTTAAAAGCATTTTACGGGGTACCAGATTTTATGCTGTACAATCCCTCAAAAGGTGTTGTATTTGATAAAAGAAGGTTCAGTTTGTAATTTGCCACCGTAAAATATAAGAATTTATACATTTTATGCTCCTTGTATTTACATTGATTGTAGTTCCCGTTGTAGTGCTTAGTACTCAGCAATATCAGCTGTGAGTTTTCCAGGAACATCCAAATTGTTGATTTGACCTCCTACAAGATTTTTTTAGTTTCATCATTTTTATTGAATTTCATAAATAATCTTTGATACTTTGGTGTTCATTTTATCTGAAGGAGAGTAAAACCTATTATACAATGTTTTTGTATTTGATAATAGAAGGTTCAATTTATAATTTTGCCAATGTAAAGTAAAAGAATTTATACATTTCTGCACCTTGTAGTTACATATTCCAGAGTTCCCTTTTATAAATGGAATCTGTACTTTTTATAGTGCTTAGTACTCAGCAGTATCAGCATGATTTTTCCAAAAAGATCTGAATCATTGATTTGATCTACAAGATATTTTAGTTTCATCATTTTATTAAATTTTTCATCATTTTATTAAATTTCATAAACACTGTCTTTGATACTTTGGTGTTCACTTTTTAATCTGAAGGAGAGTATAACCTTTTATATAATGTTCTTGTATTTGATGAAGGGAGGTTCAATTTATAATTTTGTCACTGTGAATTATAAGAATTTATAAGTTTTGTACTCTTCTAATTTGCATTGATTGGAGTTCCCTTTATAGATGGAATCTCTACTTTTTATAGTGCTTACTACTCGTAGCCACAAGTTTTCCAAAAAGATATCCTACAAGATTTTTTTATTTTCATCATTTTATTGAATTTTATAAATACTGTCTTTGATACTTCAGTGTTAACTTTTTTATCTGGAGAGAAACTTATTAAATAATGTTTTTGTATTTGATAAAAGAAGGTTCAATTTATAATTTTGTCACTGTAAATTGTAAGAATTTATACATTGAATGCTCCTTGTATTTACATTGATTGGAGTTCCCTTTATAAATGAAATGTCTACATTTTATAGTGCTTAATACTCAGCAATATCAGCCGCGAGCTTTCCAAAAAGATCTGAATCATTGATTCGATTTCCTACAAGATTGTTTTAGATTCATCATTTTTATTGAATTTCATAAACACTTTTTTGATACTTTGGTGTTCATTTTTTTTTATCTGAAGGAGAATAAAACCTATTATACAATGTTTTTGTATTTGGTAAAAGAAGGTTCAATTTATAATTTTGTCACCCGAAATTATAAAAATTTATACATTTTCTGCTCTTTGTGTTTACATTGATTGGAGTCCCCTTTATAAATGGAATCTCTACTTTGTATAGTGCTTAGTACTCAATTCGTGAGTTTTTCAAAAAGATCCAAATCATTTGTTCAATCTTTACAAGATTTTTTTTAGTTTCATCATTTTATTGAATTTCATGAACAATGTCTTTGATACTTTGGTGTTCATGTTTTTATCGAAAGGAGAGTAAAACCTATTATATAATGTTTCTGAGTTTTGTACAAGAAGATTTTTTTGTGAAAATTTAAATTCGAACAATCTTGTTCTTTTATTGGGATGGGTATGGTAGGACACCTTGTTTTTTGCTTTGTTTTTGATAGTAGTCTTGGAAAAATGTGTTAGTTTTCTATATTAATATTTTTGTAGTTTACTTTTAATTTATTTTATATATTGTAGAGAACTATAAGGATTTTCAGTTTTTAGAAATTTTATATTTTACTTTAAAAAATAAATAAATAATATTAATAATAATAAATAAATAAATAAATTTTAAAAAAATAAAAAATAAAATTATTATATATAAGATATTAATAGTACATAGCACAGTATATAGATATTAATAATCAATCATATAAATATTAATTAATTAATTATATTTGTTATTCCTTACGCAAAATAAAATTACGATTTCACAGAGAAATAAATAAGATAATTTTAAATATAATTTCAAATGAAAAAAATGTAAATGCTAGATAAATTTAATAACTTTTTTGTTTAATAATATTTTCTTGGACAAATGAAATAATGTTGAGGCAAAATTATCGATTTTCATGTTATATTACTATTAATATTTATATCATTATTAAAAAGTAAAAGCAAGATAACTAAAATACATTTAATGGGTATGTGTACAAAGATGGAGGATCAAAAAGTCATCAATCACTTTTTTGGTCCCTAAAAAAAGGTATAGCTCATGCAACATACAACTTATGGTTTGGTGTGTTAGGCATTAGGCTTTAACACATTAAGCTTATATAGGGTCCCTTATATGATATGACACCCCAAATGTTAGATTGAAAACATGCTTCTCTCTTTCTCTTCAACTTTGATCAAGATCTTCAGAGTCAAGTCAAATTCAATTTCAAAGTTTTACTTTCTTACACTAAGTTGTGTTTCATGTATATATTATAGATTTTTGAAGATCGTATAGAATTCTAGATAGTCAAATTTGAGCAACATTCATTATCATACTAATATTTATTTTTTATTTTTGCATCTCGTGCTCTCTCTCTCTCTCTCTCTCTCTCTCTCTCTCTCTCTCTCTCTCTCTCTCCACCCTCTTTTCTCTCCAAGTCTATCCCACCCTCTCTCTCCCTTTCCTTCCCTCTTTATCCCCATCTCTATGCTTTTCTCTCTCCTCATCCATTCATCTATTGCCATCTTTTATTGTTTCTCTACACTAGCCAGGGAACTCGAGAGAACAACATAAAAATAACTGTAAATGTGACTTTTTTTCTAAAACTTTACATCTAACATGAATTTTACATCATAGTGAATCTTGACATTACTTAGCAACGTATAAACATAAAATGTAAACATTAGATTAATAATGTAACATTCATTTAATAACTCCTAAATCCATAAGGGACTAATCATTTACATAATGGTAATAATCAAGTACACATTTAAACAATTCAACATCACATCTCAATGATCATCATTATATGTGTATGGCAAGTTTCCAATCATTTACAAGAGCATATGCTACAATTTCAAATTCCTTTACAACATATACAAATACAATAATGATCATTTATGAAGAAGCTAATTTGATGATACAATGTAGATGCTAAATAGTTGCACAAATCGTTCAAGATCCATGAATTAAAATCAAAAACTAAAAAGTAGCCTTGATGGAAACTATCTACAACATGTGAAACTTTTGAGGCCCACTTCCCCAACTAGGGGATAACACAAGGCCCCACAGCACACCAACAAACACAACAAATTACATCACATAGAAGCTAAGAAGGCCAAACATGACATGCTTAAAGAACGAATATGACAAATCATACAAATATACATGAGAAATCACATGACACTAAACCATCCGAGAGGAGAATCTCAATAATGACATGAGTGAATCCCAAGACACATGTTGAATGTTATGCGTCGAATATGGAATTGATGTTATTACATGTCAGATATGGAAGCAATGTTAATATTGTGACTTTGGACTAATGCAACAATTATAGGATTGATAGAGGAACAACCCTTGTACATAGTAGTCAAGTTGGTTAAGATACAAACATTGTGACTCTTCCATACATCTTATTTACTAATTACTTATTATTAGCCTACATTATCTTCCTCCCCCTAGAAAAATTTGTCTTCTAGATGATCAAAAGAAAAATAAGCTAGCTTATCAAGAAACCTTCCTAGTGGGATGGGTGAGAAAACATCCCTCAAGTAGTGGATGTACTAACTCGCACAAGTCGTTGTCAAGGGAGTTTCAATTATCTCTATGTTGTTAGTTGCTTGCCTCTTGCCACTTGCAAAAGCCTCAATGCATCCAACCTAACCTTCTCTGTGATGGCCAATTTATCTACTTCTATGATTCTGTCCTAGTCTATTTTGAATTCCAACTTTTGTACTCTCATCACTAGAATAACTTGTTCTCTTTCTGTCTTAGCTATTTCTCGTGTCGCCCTCTAGAGCTCAAGAAAGGTAGTCTTGGATATATTTTTCATTTGTTAGAGTATGGACATCATGGTTGGCTGCTCGAGATACACTTGTATAGCCTAGATTACTCAGTATCCCTTGATCTTGTCTTCCATCTCTTTGTTCGACACTCAGGTCCCGTAAAGAGATTTTTTTAATTCCTTACAACATCCCTCCTTGAATTGTAGTAGTGATTTAGCTAAAGAGGCTACAGATCTTATGTATGCTTCTTCTACCTATTTAATCATTTCCTATGGCACGAATCATGATTCTTGATTTAGCTAAGAACCTTTGTGCTAATTATCCAAATGGTAGTATATTTTTTGTACTTGCGACAAGTCCACCCTTTAGATCTCATGTGTGTTGGCTTTCTACCTCCATTCCTCTTGTTTGTGGTTGGTGATCCATGTGCTTAGGGTGTCCTATTATCAAAGCCAATGAGGGTGGGGGTATCTCGTTCACTACCATCTGAAACTTGGCCAACAAAGTGTAAGCTTCATTTTGTACTTCCATTGCCATAGCATGTTGCTTCTTAAGTTTTTGGGGGCATAATTTTTAAAGGGGCTAGTGGTACTAGAGTAGGATTAGATATGTTAGCTTGGGTCAACTATACTCTTGTTTGCATGACTACAACCACAATCAATTTTGTTGTCTCTAGCCCTTGTGAAGTAGTGATCCATATAGTGTGGGGCGGCTTTCTTGTGTGATCTAATGTTTACCACCTTCTCATGGGGAATTTGTTTTATTGGAACTTGATGCAAGGGCATTCGAGGGTCAAAGCTATTGACTTAGATGTGGGTTTTGGTTGAAATTTTACAAGTAGTTGCGTGAAGAATTATGTGGATTGTTGATCGAGCTCAACTCAATAGGTAGCTGTTTTGACATTTTTTCGGGAGCCTGAAATATCATCTTGGCCTTTGAAATTGGCTTTTTCTATTTTGTCTGATTTTTTTAGAAAGTTGTTTCTATAATAATTTCGAAATCATATTTTTGATTTCGTTGATTAGTTGGCAATTTATCTTGCCTTAGTTGGGGGCTTTTGTTGGGAAAAATCAAGATTCATAGGATGTGTTTTAAAATTACCAAAAATGGAAAAATCTATTTTTCCCAAAAAATTGCCAAATATGGTAATTTTTGGAATTGTAATAAGTAGTTGTTTTCTTTCATTGTAGAGGTAGAGTAGAGTTGCAAAAGTTTAATGAAGAATTATGGCATTTTGAAACTTCTGTGGTTTGTTATTTTTTGATTTATTCTTTGAAGTGTTTGGGTTACATCAGAACTAAATGTACAACATATGAATGATGGGATGACGTAAATGATATCCTCTTCGCCCTACAATATGGGAATGAGGACATGATGCCAACATATTATTCTACCATCTTGGTTGATCCAATCGTTTTGCCAATCGTACCAGTCATTCCAACTACGCCAACAATGTCCACCATATTTCCTTCCCTACAATTCTTTGTATGGTTAGCATCTGTATAAATGGGGTGTGTGGTTATGGTCTGTACGACTACCCTCTATGTGTGGGAGGACTTCTTTTGGTTGTGTCCCTATATTAGGCATCTCTAATGAATTTGTTGGTATGGATTTAGGTAACGCCCTTCAACCACTAGCACAAACTCAATATCCTCTTACACTTCATAACCTCTTCTTTAGTGTGGGTGGATGCTGATCCATATTGTGGGGTGAAGAGAATATCATTTACGTCATCCCATTGTTCATATGTTGTACATTTAGTTCTGATGTAACCCAAACCCTTCAAAGAATAAATCATAAAATAACAAACCGCAAAAGTTTTAGAATGCCATAATTCTTTATTAAACTTTCGCAACTCTACTCTACAGTGAAAGAAAACAACTACTTATTACAATTCAAAAAATTACCATATTTGGCAGAGTTTCAGGAAAAATAGATTTTTCTATTTTTGGTAATTTCAAAACCCATCCTATGAATCCCAATTTTTCCCAAGAAAAGCCCCCAACTAAGGCAAGATAAATTGCCAACTAATCAATGAAATCAAAAATATGATTTCAAAATTATTATAGAAACAACTTTCTAAAAAAATTGGAAAAAATAGAAAAAGCCAATTTCAGAGGCCAAGATGACATTTCAAGCTCCTGAAAAAATGTCAAAATGACCACCTATCGAGCCAAGCTCGATCAACAATCCACAAAACTCCTCATGCAACTGCTTGTAAATTTTTTGCCAATTGTACTAGTCATTCCAACTGTGCCAACAATGTCCACCATATTTCCTTCCCTACAATCATTTGTTTGGTTGGCATCTGTACGAATGGGGTGTGTGCAGTTGTGGTCTATACGACTACCCTCTATGTGTGGGATGACTTCTTTTGGTTGTGTCCCTATATTAGGCACCTCTAATGAATTTGTTGGTATGGATTTAGGGAACACCCTTCAACCACTAGCACAAACTCAATATCTTCTTACACTTCCTCCATAACCTCTTCTTTAGTGTGGGTGGATGTTGATCCAAACTGCTCCCTTCCTCCTGAATTGAAATCTAAATTGGAGGATGTTATTGCTGTCTCCATTTCCTCTTCTTCCTCTTCTTTAGTGTTGAGTGCTATATGAAATACATTGTCTTATCTTTTTCTTGTGTGGCTTTTGCTTCCTTGATGAAATTGTGTCTAAGTGTAGATAGTAAGAGATGGTAGGTTCATAAGGTTCCATCCTACTAGCTGGACTGAATTCTCCCCAACACTCGGGTGCTACTTGTGTCCTATGTGCATCTAGAAACAATACTAAGGAATGGTGTAACATATAGAATGTCTTATTCTTCAACTCTAGGAATTCTTTTATTCTATTGAGTGGGAGTTGTACCCAATTGTAAACCCTACCACAATTCAATTCATTTACCTATAGTAGCATGGAGATGCCAATGTTTGAAGTTCTATTGTCCCCAATGAATTTACTTTTTACTAGGTTCACTATGCACCTCCATTTTGCATTGGCAATTAAAGTTTTCTTCATATCTCTTTTTATTCTTACTTTATATGTTTTCCCATTTCTTTTTCATTAAGTCATGTTTGCACATAAGCTTTAGCAACTATTTCTTGTCACTTGTGCTCATCTTAGAAAAAGGTTTATGTGCCTAGTACGCTTTGTTTAGTACCACAAACACCATGGAAAATTATTTTAGAGAATAAGACACCATTTTACTACAAATACTATATGGAAAATTTATTTATTTCTATTGCACCCATGGACCATGGTTCTTAAAACTGGTTCAAACTCTTTTAGGTAAAAAATGGGCATGAAGATTATCTTATCTATCTCAACCTTCCGTAATGCAACCTTCAATGAATGATTTTCAATTGTAGGGCCTTCCTACTAGTTCTTGCATTCTGTATAAGAGACCCCTTTGAATGTGATACTAGTCATTGTGACTGCTTTCATCTTGCCTTTGTTACTCTTCTTCTTGCTTGAAGTTTCCATTGTCTCTTCTATTGATTTCTTGTTTATTCCACTCTTCTTATACCCAACTACAAAGTTGTGTTTGCTAGGGTTTTAGACTCTTCCTTTAACCATTTTGTAGATCCCTTCTATGAATGCCTTTGTCCAACTTTTTGTTTTTGTATAAAGGGTTGACAGAGTTTTTTCCTTTGAGTTCTTGCTACACATACAAGCAACATGAGGCTTTTGTTATTTATGGTACATGATTTACTTCTTCTCCATGTATGACAAATTCCTCCCTTCCTTTTTCACAACCCACTACTTGATCCATATGGGTCTTCACACACCTCACAAGGCTTGATATTCCTTTCATTTGACTTCAAGCTTGTGTATGCCTACTAGATTTTGTACCTCGCATATGACCTTTGTATGATTGTTAGCTTTTTGTCTAGCCTACATATAGACATCATATGGGGTATCAATAACCTTTCTCATACATAATGGAAGTAGACTACTTTCGTATACTATCAACATCTTCCTTATGGTACCTCTACGTACACCTTTTTCTTCGCATAGAAGTTGCGTGTATGTTTCTTCCTTCACAAGGTTATGATTTTTTCACCTTTTAAGGTTCATTTTTTATAGTTCCCCACTTTATTGTTAGGTTCCCCTCACCTATTTCACTTTTTCATTTCTTTATAAATTTTTTTACGCCCAATATTTCAATTTCCTTTCTTTCATTTCTTGGAACTCTAATCTTATTGCTTTCACTCTCTTTTTTTGCATGAAGAGTACCTTGTATTTCCTTGTTCTTTTTTAATTCTTCATGTTTCTTGTTATTCCTCAAACAATTCCCTTTATATAATTTGGAGTGCTTTTTCTGTCCTTCCATGTTTTCCTTTTGCCCTGTGAATTTCTTTGTAGGCCCCTCCCTCAACTCTTCTTGTTTTTGTTTTGTTCCTTTCTCTTCATGGCTTTAGATCTTTACCTCTAACACATTGCCACATACAAATTCCTAGGTATGATTGTTAACACTTATTCTTGCAATAATTTCCTAAATATTGCAGATCAAGCAAAATTTCCACCAAAGGGGTAGGTCATATTCCTTTAAAGATATCATCTATATACTTCCCTCTGTATTTTTGGTAGCTCACTGCCTCTTCCCCATTAACTATTGAAGGTTATACGTGATTGAGAATCAGCCTCCACAAAACATTCAATTTATTCTTATAGGGTGATATTTCCCCTTCATTCTTGCACTTCTCAATTATCTGATTTACATAGCCATCCCCTTCACAAATGAATAAATTGTCTATCGGGTGGTCACAAGATTGCCCCATATTCCTGCAATTATTTTTTCCCTATGTGTCTTCCTTGGGTCTATCCTTGGATGCCTGCTTCTTTGTGTGTTCTTTCTCTACTTCTCTACCTATATCATATGCAATGAACCCTTCTCATATTGCCTCATAGGGTGCTCTAAATTTTTAATAGTAATTAATACTTACCTAAAGTGAAGGAGGGCCAAATAGAGCATTGGTAAGATATTTGTGAACTCTTACAATCATTATTCCTTCGAGATGTTTTCTTACTAACCATTCTTTGAGGTCCATTAATATATTCTTCCAATTATTATTTGGCCTATAGGGTTCTTGAATGATTGCTTGATCTTCTTCTATCACTCATTGGTGGCTAATCCTCCAGCCACCCTTGGTGGCACACCCCAACATATTGATCCCCATATTATGGATCTTCCTTTCTGGGTAGGATTTTAATTTAGATACATTCACAAGTTCCTTGATAATTTTATTTTCAAGTGTTGTTAATCTCACAACCTTGTCGCCTCCCACTTCTCTTATCTTGTAGGGTGCTAACCAACAAAATAAAAACTTATCGGGTTTGATTTTTTTATAGTTGTTATAGTTATGAACTAATTGACTAGGCCAAAAGTTCATTATATGGAGGTTCTTATCATCCCAACATATTCTCCACTATTGGACTACCTAATTATCCCATTGCATCATCATTCATATTTTCTTCCAATTTTACTAAGTTGATGAACCATTCCTTCAAGCTATCAGTATTTCCCCATCTATTCTCCACTACCACTTTGAGACTTTGTGTCATGTATTCTATTGGTATAACCGCCTCTTGGATGTTCAAAAATTAGAAGTGTGTGTGCCTCGTTGTTATTTTATAGGTTGTCAAGTACACCTTGAGTATTATGTTAGGATTAGAGGGACATAAATAACAATTACATGCAAATACAACCAATATTAGAAAATGATAAACCACATATGAGAGAACACAAGACACATATATTTAATGTGGTTCACCTAATCCTTGAGTTACATCCACCAAAAAATGAGACCAATACTCTTATTATCCATTGATTACAACCTGATCATAATCTACAATCCCTTGCAACTCAATACTGCCACAAGAAGCTACTATCTCATCATACATAGTAAAATCCCTAACCTTGAGGCTTTTTATACAATACTTTTCCTGCTTACAAAATTAGGACTAGAATATTCTAACCAATAGAAAATTAGCTCCTGACTCCTTTTGTGTCTAGGGCTCTACCCCAGGATCCCTCAAGGAACCCTTGACCCCTTTTAGGGGTATTGCCCCAAAAGCCCCATATAATAAATAATCTAGGGGGAAATTGTGTCGAATAAAGTGGGGAAAAAATAATCTCCAAGTCTGATTAGGCTCTACATAAAAACATATTGCAAGTAGTCTTTCCTCCCAGTCACCTTCTTTTACTACACATCTTATATAAAATTGATACTAGTATTTTATTGATGGATTTAGCTTGCCCATTGGTTCGTGGGTAGTATGGGCTTGATAGGTTCTCGAATATGCACAACTTTGTGGTCATATTCTAGATTACATGATTAACAAAGTGTACCTCCTATGACTTGTAATTGAAATAGGGATCCAAAATGGTGACAATATATATGTACAAAAAATAGACAATACTTATTGTGGTGTTGTCTAGAAGTTCCCTAGCCTCTCCTCATTTCGTTAGATATTCCATTGCCACCACAATATACCTACGACATCTTATTATACTCATTCTCAATGGTCCCACAAGATCTATCCCCCATCTTTCAAACAATTCCTTGGGTTTTGAAGGAAATTGGGGCATTTAGTCTCTTTTGAGAGGTTTCCTTGTCCTTTGGCGAGTGTCAGAACCCAACATCCATTCCTTTGAATTTGTATTTATTTTTGGCCACTGCAATCCAACTGGTAACACCTTTTGGGATATCGTATTAGACCCATGTGTCCTCATATGAGGCCTTCATGTGACTCTCATAGTATGCTAGGAATTTATTTTTCCATGACACATCTGCAAAGTATGTAATCTAGTCTTATTTTGTAGAGAAGCCCTTAGATGATTTGAAATGTCTCACTTTTAATGTCAAATTCTTTCACTCATTTGGTGGCATCTTATATGAAAAAGATTCCATAGAGAGGTAGTTACCAATATGTTCATGTCACGAGGGTAGGATGACTATCTAGTGTCAGGGAATATTCATTTATCCCTTTTGCTAACTAGGTTGATTTTATCCTTGATAGTTGACCTACCATGACATGGCTCTTGCTAGGTCACACAATAATAGTGAAAGTGAATGCTTAGAGTAGGAGAAGCCATATGTTATTGCTGCCTTGTATTATTGGCATGTTCATGAGGTACATCAAGGGTTAATGATCTACACAGAATGTAAAGGGTGTGGATAAAAGATAAGTCATAAACTTTCAAATTGCTACACCATATCTACCACTTTATTTTTCATAGTGTTGTAGTTTCTTTTCACTTTTGATAGTAGCCAAATGGAAAAATACATTGGATGGCCTAGTCCTCTTGCACATGCATGAGCAAAAGTAGTCCCAGTAGTGTAGTTATGGGTATCCACTTCTACGTGGAATTCCTTGTTCCAATTTGGTTAGACAAGGATCCGTGCACCTACCAACCTTGACTCTAGTTCCTTGAATTAAATGGCTTGTTCCATCCTCCATGTGAATGGTCTCCCCTTCCTTTTGATTTTCTCTAGTGGTAAGGAATTTTATGAAAATCCTTTGATAAATTTCTTATAGTATCCTACATAATCCAAAAAGTACTTGATCACTATTACATATTGTGGGCCCTCTGTATCAATAATTACTTTTGATTTTTTTTGGTTTGGTCTTTAACCCCTCCTTATACATGATGTGGCCAAGCAATTTTCCCTATGGTACCATGAAATAGCATTTATTTGGGTTAAGTGTGAGGTGTACCCTTTGGCACCACTCCATGCGCTTTGATAATATTGTGAGGTATTTTTCCTTTCCTCTAAATATTGACCAATCATCCAAAAATGCATTAAAATTTCCAAGAGATGTTTTTTTTGAAAATGTGGAGTATAATTCTACTAAAGCTGGCAGAAGCATTGTGTACGCCAAATGAGATTCGATTACATGTGTGGACTATATCTTCCTCCTCAATAGTGACATGGTTGTAGCCAAAGATTCCATCCATGAATGACTATATTTATGCCCTTCCACCTCCTCCAGAATGCTATCCAAAAACAAGATTGGGAATGATTCTTTAATTATGACTGCATTAGGCATCAAAAGTCTACACAAATTCTAATCGGATTCAAGCCCTTCTTTAGTGAGATGACAATTGGTCACACTCCCTCAATTGTGTATACTTTTAAATAATTCTAGCCTCCAAAATCTTAATGATTTCCTCTTGTACCTTTAACGTATTATTTTTATTTGTATAGTTTGACCTTTTTCCATACTAGCCTTGCTCTTGGTACTAGTGGTATTCTATGTACACATAATTTTGGTGGCATAACTTTAAAATATTTGTATGTCTAGGCAAATAGATATTCATATTTATGAAAGATTTTGAATGTGATTTCTTTTAGTATAAGGTTTAAATCATTCCCTAATAGGATCACCTTTGAGTCTTCATCTTTGTCTAGGTCTATTTTTTCTAATATATTTGGTTCTTTATATTTTATTTCCTCATCTTTCTTGAATTAATGTGAAAGAATGTCACCTATACTCCTTGTATTATGCCATGTGTGTATCCCCCTCCTTCCCATCTCTATTATTTCCAATATGAGGCAAATCGGGTAAAATATCTCTTAATCCTCCATCTTCTAGTGGAATAATCCTTTAAGGGATCCTATTTTATCCTCGAAGCAACTACCTAGTCTTAGTATGCCTTCTTAATTGGATTCTATGCTTCTTTCTTTATCATACTCTCCTTCATCTGACTTTGAGTTTGATGCCAATTCTTGGCTTATTGTCTAGCTCTGAAGGTCAATGATACACTTTTCCCTTTACTTTCAATAGATATTGTGCTCTTCTTCCTATTATAGTTGGTCTTTGTTGTGACCAACCATTCTCTTCCATTGAGAGCATTGTATCCCTTTTTTTCTAGGGTGATGACTACAATGTCTAAGAAAAATTGTTGTGTTCTAACAATTACTTTTTGGGCCATTAGTATGCCAAGTGGCTTTATGCCATGTTGGTCTACTCCTACCAAATGGAAGATTGGTGGCCATAATATTGGTTTTGTCTAGTGCCTTCCATGTCTCTTCCAATTGTTCTTTAACACTGCAACCTCCATCCTCAATGATATTAGTGATTTTATGACCCATGATCTCCATTTCCACTATGGAAGGAGTCATTCCTATTAGATTGTGGTGACTGATCAGGAAAGTACTATACATCATAAATTCTTTGGGGCTTAGAGCATTGCCTCAAAAAAATAAAATTGGGCCCTATTTTATCAAGATTTTGGGCCTACATGTAATTATTAATTATAACCCTAAAGTGGTAAAAATACTTGTATAAAAGAGCTTAGGGTTAGGGATTGTTTCATAGTCGTGATGTGAAATTGGTTCTTATGGCGGTATTGAGTTGTAAGGGATTACAAATTGTAATCAAGTTGTAATTACTGGATCGTAATAATATCGGGCTTGCTGTTTGGTGGACATAGCCCAAGGATTGGGTGAACCACGTTAAATCTTGGTGTCTAGTGTTCTTTTCTGTGTGATCTATTATTTTTTGATATTGGTTATATTTGCATGTAATTGTTATTTCTATCTGTGGTTTAATCCTAAAAAGTGGTATTAGCGTGATGTTGTTTTTAGTTATCCTTTGTAGGAAAGTCTCACAGTTGAGAGAGATTCTCATGGTTGAGTGGGAGCGATGGAAGATGAGGGTAAGCTAAGGGTTGACAGGTTTGATAGGTAGAACTTCCAGTTATGGAAGATGCAAATGTAAGACTATCTTTATCAGAAGGATTTATGGAAGTCGTTGGAAGGCAAAGCCAAGAATTAGGGATCTATGTCAAATGATGAATGGGATCTTTTAGACAGAAAGGAACTTGGAAGCATTTGATTATGCTTGACACCATTAGTGGCATTTAATATTACAAAAGTAAAGACGACAAAAGAATTGATGCAAACCCTAGTGAAACTGTATGAAAAGCCCTTAGCTTCAAACAAGGTATTTCTCATAGAGCATTTATTTGATATGAAAATCATAGAAGGTAGATCAGTTGTAGATAATTTAAATGAGTTTAATACTATTACTAGTCAGTTATCTTCTGTGGGTATCAATTTTGATGAAGAAATTAGGGCTCTCTTGATTTTGTGTTCTTTGCCTGAAAGCTGGAATGGCTTGGTAATGGCTGTGAGTAATTTTGTTCCTAGATCTAGTACTCTAAAATATGATGATGTGATTGGTGTTGTTTTGAGTGAGGAAACTCGTAGGAAAACCTTAGGTGGATTTACATTAGGAAGCGCTTTGAATGCACAAAGCAAGGGCAGAATGACTGAGAAAGGAAGTAATTTTGGAAATCATGGGAAATCAAGAGGAAAGTCAAAGGGGAGGAGGTCTCAATTGAGAGGACCAAATGACTACTGGTATTGTGGAAAACCAAGGCATAAAAAGAAAGATTGTTGGAATCAAAAGAAAAATGAAGGAGATAAACCAGATAGAGACAAGGAGGCAAATATGGTAAGTAACAAATCCGAAGAGGATGCTTTGCTTCTATCTTTAGAAAATGTTGATGATTCATGGGTTTTAGATTCTAGTGCTTCATTTCATGCTACACCTCATAGAGGTTATTTTATTGATTATGTCCAAGGGGATTTTGGACTTGTTTATTTGGGGGATAATGAACCTTGTCGAAGTTTTGGAAAGGGAAAAGTTAAGATTAAGTTGCAGAATGGGAATCATTGGCTACTACATGAGGTAAGACATGTTCCAAGGCTGAGTAGGAATTTAATTTTAGCAAGGCAACTTGGTGATGAGGGTTGTGTAGTTACTTTTAATGATAAAAATTGGAAGGTTTCAAAAGGTTCCCTTGTAGTAGCAAAAGGTGTGAAAGTAGGCACCTTATATCTTTGTACAGGTCATATTGTTCCTTCTACTTTAATTGTTTTAGAGAAAAATGAATGTTTAAGAATAATTGTCGTAGTTGAGTAGGGAGAACAAATATCTACTGTAAATTCTGATACAACATTGTGGCACAACAAACTTGGGCACATGAGTGAGAAAGGTATGAAAGTAATTCATTCAAAGAAAGTTCTACCATGTCTGAAATGTGTTACTATGGATTTCTATGAAAGTTATGTGTATGGAAAATAAAAGAGAGTGAGTTTTGTGAAGACTGGGAAGGAAAACAAAAAGGAGAAATTAGAGCTTGTAAATACCAATGTATGGGGATCGGCTCAGGTATCTTCCCTTGGTGGCTCTCATTACTATGTTACATTCATTGATGATGCAACTATAAAAGTATGGGTTTATTTTCTTAGACAGAAATATGATGTATTTCAAACTTTTAAGAAATGAAAATGCTTGGTTGAAAATGAAACTGGTAAGAAATTAAAATGTCTCAAATCTGATAATGGTGGTGAGTATTGCAGTCATGAAGTTGAAGATTATTTCTCCACTAATGGTATTCATAGATAGAAAACTATTCCAAGGACTCCACAGGAAAATGGAGTGGCTAAACACAAGAACATGACTATAATGGAACATGCAAGGAGCATGAGGTTGCATGCTGGTTTGCCCTTACACATGTGGACGGAAGCTATCTATACTGTTGTATATTTTATTAATAGAGGTCCCTCTACTCCTTTGGGGAAGAATGGACTGGTAAGAAGGTGAGTTATTCTTTTCTCAAAACCTTCGATTGTGAAGCATTTGTTCACATAGATTCTGAAAATAGAACCAAGTTGGAAGCTAAGTCAAAGAAATGTGTATTTTTTGGATATGGCATTAATAAATTTGGTTATAGGCTTTGGAATTTTGCAAATCAAAAAATTGTAAGAAGCAGGGATGTCATATTCAATGAGAATGTGTTGTACAAGGATCTGTTGCAGCAACATGAGAAGAAAGAAGATGATTATGTAGTGCTAGATGATACTCCCAATGATGATGTTCTAGCCATTCCTCATGATGTGCAACAACTGCAACAACAAATACCGCACACACTAGTGAATATTAGACGGTCAACAAGGAAAATTAGACCTCTAGAAAGATTTTCTCCCTCTTTGTATTCTATTTTATTAACAGATGTTGGTGAACCTAAATGTTATGATGAAGCTATGCAGGTGGATACTAAGATTTAGTGAGATTCTGCAATGAAAGACGAAATGGACTCTTTGATAAAGAATAAGACATGGGATTTATGCAAGTTGCCTACAGGTAAAAAGGCTTTACAAAATAAGTGGATTTATAGATTGAAAGAAGAGGAAGAAGGTAAGAAAAGATTTAATGCTAGCTTAGTTGTAAAAGGATTTGCACAGAAAAGGGGAATCGATTTTGATGAAATATTTTTTCTTGTTGTTAAAATGACTTCTATCTATACTATTTTAAGTATTGTGACTACTGAAGATTTGCATTTAGAGCAGCTTGATTTTAAAGCAACCTTCCTTCATGGTGATTTGGATGAAGAGATATATATGGCTCAGCCATGGGGATTTGAGGTCAAAGGTAAAAAGAACTTAGTGTGCAAATTGAAGAAAAGTTTATATGACTTAAAGCAAGCACCTCAGCAATGGTATCTGAAATTTTATAGTTTTATGCATGAGAATGGATACAATAGGTTTCATTCATATCATTGTGTTTATTTTAAGAGGTTGGATGATGACAACTACATTATTTTATGTTTCTATGTTGATGATATGCTTGTAGTTGGGTCTAACATGGATCACATTAAGGGGTTGAAATGCCAGTTAGCACATGCATTTTCTATGAAGGATTTGGGGGCAGAAAAACAAATCCTTGGTATGAAGATATGTAGACATAGGAAGAACAAAACATTGATTCTATCTCAGGCTAATTATGTGGAGAAGGTTTTGCAACGTTTCTCTATGGAGAATGCTAAAGCTGTCAACACACCTTTACCTAGTCATTTGAAGCTGAGTAAGGAGATGTGTCCCAAGACACAAGAAGAGGAGGATAAGATGTCCAAGGTACCCTATGCTTCAATTGTAGGAAGCTTGATATATGTTATGGTATGCACTAGGCCAGATATTGCACATGCAGTGGGAGTTGTTAGCACATATATGAGTCATCTAGGAATTGAGCATTGGAATGTAGTCAAATGGATTCTCAAATATTTGAGAGGAACATCCAATAAGTGTTTACACTTTGGGGGCTTTACTACTAATTTATTGGGCTATGTTGACTTAGATTTGGCAGGGGATATTGATACTAGGCAGAGTACTACAGGTTATGTCTTTACTGTTGGTGGGGCAGTTGTGAGTTGGGTTTCTAGGTTACAGAAGGTTAATGCATTATCCACTACAGAGGTAGAGTATGTTATTGTTATAGAGGTAGTCAAGGAGATGATCTGGCTTCAATTCTTCTTAGAAGAATTGAGACATCCTCAGAAGGATAATTTTTTTTTTATAGATAGTTAGAGTGCCATTCATCTTGCGAAGAATTCAACTCTGCATCCCAAGACCAAACACATACAATTGCAGTACCATTTCATTCGGTTAGTTTTGGAAGATGGATAGTTAAAGTTGGACAAGATACATACAGATGAAAATATAGTAGATATGTTTACCAAGGTATTGACAAGGGAGAAGCTAAACTCCTCTTCAGCTTCGATTGGTCTTCTAGACTAATCATGAATAAAAGAACAACAGAGCCTAAGGTGGTTTGATCCTATGGGAGCCTCATAGAGTAATGGAATAGTTATAGGATTAGTCTCCAAGTGGGAGATTGTTGTTTAGTGTGGATCCTGATCAGTCCCCAAGTGGGAGATTGTTAGATTGTGGTGATTGATCAGTAAGGTACTATGCATACTTCATAAATTTTTTAGGGCTTGAAAAAATAAATTTGGGCTGACATGTAATAATTAATTATAACCATAAAGTGATAAAAATACTTGTATAAAAGATCTTAGGGTTAGGGATTGTTTCATAGTTGTGATGCAAAATTGGTTCTTGTGGCAGTATTGAGCTGTAAGGGATTACGAATTGTGATTAGGTTGTAATTTTGAATTGTAATAATATCGAACCTGCTATTTGGTGGATGTAGCCCAAGGATTGGGTGAACCATGTTAAATCTTGGTGTCTTGTGTTCTTTTCTATGTGATCTATTATTTTTTGATATTGATTATATTTACATGTAATTGTTATTTATGTTTGTCGTTTAATCCTAACAGTTCCTGTTCAAAACATGAAAAAAATTGGATCTAGAGATGGGGGGTCCCTTCATGGAGTAAGTCCTCTTTTGGCTTCTCCTTCCATTCCCTTGTCTTTCTTTTTTCTTTATTTATTCTCATCCATGCTAGAGATTCCTACCCATAATTAGGGTGATGTTTCCACTAGGCCTACTACCCTTACTAGTATAATGGCCTTCAACATCTATTTGATGATGTTGGCATATGATATTTCTCATACCAAGATTTGTGTTTCCTCATGAGTTTATCTTTTCTTTTCTTCCATTGCCAACTATGCCTTGTTTCTTACTTTCTTCAATCTCTTACTTTTATTCTAGGGATCTAGGTAGGTGGTTTTCTTTTCTTGGATTATGGTAACTACTACCACTTCCTCCAATTTTTTGATGCCCAACATGTTCATGACCTTCCCTTTTAGGAAATCAATGTCTTCATGGTCCATTGACCTATACTACCTGCACACCATACTTCCTTCACTTTTCTCTCTTTGACATTTTCATGCAAAGTGACCAAATTCATTGTGTCTCCTACATTGTATCATTGGGAATCCTTTCACATCATACTAAATGTAGCTCCATGGTAGGGTATTTTTTAAATTATTTCTTCCATGTCTATTGTTCCAATAACCTACTAGGAAGGCATTGGTAGTTGTGATTCCTTGTGGTGTGGTTGGTGGAGTTTCCCATTCAATGGTTAGGAGTACGTGTGTACTCCTTTCCTTAAGATTATAGGGACACTCTTTCAAAGAGTTTTCCATTACATGAAATATGTCACATAATGATTTAATAGGACAAGTGGCTATTGTGTGTCCTTCATTTTTGAATATTGTGTGCCATACTTCTTTGTTTTATTTTAAGTCCCCTCGCTCCCCTCCCCCACCCAATTTACTTCATCATTTTCATCATGCCTTTGTGCAGTTCCTAGACTGTTAGGGATTCTCCATTTTTTTCCCTTATTGCTACTATCATCACTTACTTACTATTTCCTGACATTTATTTTTCTCACTTTCAATATCCATTGCCTAATTAGATGCCTCCTTATAGATGGAGGGAGGCACCACCATCATTTTTTTTCATATAAAATGGTTGAGGCCTTCTATGAACCACCTCTTTTTAGCAATTGGTTGGTTTATTCTTGAGCTTTCCTATGAGCTCCTTTATCTTGTGATGGTAGGTTTGACTAGTCTCACTCTTCCCTTGGAGTGTGTTGTATATTTAGGCTACTACCTCATTGTCATTTCACAAAAACCTAAACTTCACTTTTAGATATTTCTTTATATTGTTCTAGGTAATCTTTTGGGTGGTTGGAAGGTTTATCTACCAGTTAATGGCTATACATTGCAGGGTGGACAAAATACCTTCACCCAATAATATTCATCCTCATGTTTGGTATCCTCCTAAATGGTCACACAACTTGCAATGTCTTGTTGGGTCTTTCAACCCATCACCATTAAACTTGGGAAGTTTCTATTTTTCTTGAGTGTTTGACATTTTTCTTTTAATGATTGGTTTTTCCTGTGTTCTAGAAATTAGGTGGGTCAATTTTTCCTTTGTGCCCCTTGGTACTTCTTGTTAGAGTAATATTTTTTTTCCCTACTACTTAAATATTTTTTATTTAATTAATTAAGTTATTACTCTTTAGTGTTTAAGATTTCTCTTAGGCGCATTAATAATTAATTATTTTATTAATTATTAATGTGCAACCTAGCTTTCTTAGGCTTTAGGGTTTCGTTCACCTTTAAGGTTGAATTCTTGTAATTTTTTTTTATCTCTTCCATTTATGAGAATACATTAGCATATTTTTTCATAGCAAAACCCTTGCTTCCTCTTTTTTTTTCTTCTATGACAGGTTGTTTGCATGCAAGTATTCAAAGGTTTTTTGGATTTTTTTTGATCAAATCTTTCATGGTATCATAGCCAAATTTATTGTAACTTGTTCATTATTTGGATAAAAAGGAGAACGAGGATTTAACAAAATAGATCTAGAGTTTTTTGGGTATTTTTTTGTGAAAAGAGGGGGGTCACTAATTTTTAGAGTAGGTTGAGACCAAACAAGAATCACAGATGGATCCAGAAGTGTCAAAACCCCTATTTCTATATAAAGTTTGTCCATTTTGGATGTTGATCTGGGAGGCAAAAAATTTTTTTTGCCTAGAAGGTCATATGGCCTCCTACATGCATTATGAGACGATTTAAAAAAACAAAAACAAAAGAATGTGCAAATTCATTTTTTTTGGCCCGTAGGCTCTTACTGATGCTGAGAACAACCTTTTCTAGCACCATCCCAGCCTGGCCCGGCTTCGACATCGCCTTTTTAAAATTCGATGTTATTTTCACCGGCCCTCGCTTGCCTACGGTTGCTACACCACCAAATCTTCGCTCCACTAGTAATGCCCCACTCTGTTCCACCTTGGTGCCTCCTTGGTTGAGCTTTGCCACTCTGCTCCTGCTCCAATGATATTTTGTAAAAGGCCCCATCAATTTTTTTGCAATAACTCGAGCATATGGGGGTATTTTTTAGATCTGAAAGAAGCATTGGGAAGCTGGTTCTAAGATGGAGATGATGGAGAAGAAATTTTTGGGATTTTTTTTCAAATTGATACTTGTTTTGGCATCTAAAGTCTATTGATGGCTTCTATCTTCTGGGGGACATAACTTCTTTGTTATAGCTTCATTTTTCGTTCCAAAAAAAGTACCAAAAATATCTTCTCAAGCACTTTCCAGATTATTAGTCTTTTCACCAGTATTTGGTATCAGGTATTTTTGATTCATATCTGAAGTTTTTTTTCTCTTCTCTTGTTTATGCAATCTATTTGTAAGCTGGGGTTCAATTTATTGCATTGTGGGGGAATTTTTATATTATTTTATGTTATTATATCAGTATATCAGAAAACATAACAAAGCCTTTCTAAAACAATGGCCAAGACCACTTCTCTAAAAATTTTGACCCTTCATAATTATCACACTTGGAAGACCTCAATGACTTGGCTTCTCCAGTCAAAAGGGTTGTGGTCATGTTTAGATATAGTTCAACTTATTTTTCAAAGGCCTTTTGAGATCATGCAACATCAAAACAAAATAGATGAGGTAATTGGGTTGATTGCATTACATGTATCAAATAGTTTACAGTTTCATTTGGATGGGTGTAATACTCCTCTAGATATATTGACCAAGCTTCATGGCTTGTTTGGTACTATGAATGAGTTCAGGGCACTTCAAATAGAGACAGAGCTTACATTACTTGTGCTAGATTCCTTTTTGACTATTGATGACTTCTTGATGAAGTTTTCTCAATAGAGATCCTTGTTGCAAGGTTGTGGAAAGATGGAGACTAATATTGAGTGCATCTATTTGATTCTCTCAAAGCTTCGAGGGATTTTTTAGATATTTTCTTGCACATTCTATTCCACCAAAGATGCTTTGGGGAATCGATTTGTTATGCCCTTTTTTTGGATATTTTGTGACAAGTTAACTCGTGAGTAGTCAAATCTCACTCAGATGGATTTACTTATAGGTTGATAGTCACAGGCATTGCTTGCCAAGTCACCTTAGGATACACAGAAGCAAAAGCCAAAGCAGATATTAGATTCCTCTTCTCAGCACTTTATTGGTTTATCATCTTCTTCTAAGAAGGAGAAAAAGAAGACTGAGACTCCTACCTATTCCTATTGTTGGAAGGGACCTCATGATGAGTCACATTGTTTTAAAAGATATTTTATGGCTATGAGAAATAGATTACGAATTTGCAAGCTCTTCTTTAGAAGAGCATTGTTTCATCTCCATCCTCTTCTACCTCACAGGGGTCTGCCTTTCAATCTTCTTCTGTTTCTTCAACATTTACACCAAATTTTGGAGAAGGTCATGCATTACAAGCATCCATTGCATCCCCTTCCTAGGTCCCTTGGATATTAGATTTAGGTGCTTCTCACCATATGGCATCTTCTCAAGGGGTCTTCTACACTATTGAGGCTTCTCCCAGTCATCATATTCTCATGGGGAATAACACTGCCCTAATAGTCTATGGGAAAGGTTCAGTTGTCATTCAAGCTGGCATATTCAATGATGTATTGTATGTTCCATCTCTGTCTGTAAACCTTCTCTTGATTTATCAGCTTACATGCAGTGGATTAGGGAAGATAGTTGAGTTCATTGCAGATTCAGTCTTCATTCAAGATAGTGCAACAATAGGTCTTATTGCTACAAGGATAGTTGATCATACCACCCATCTCTACATCTTCTCACACTTTGGTCCACCATCTCCATTGTTGAAGCACAACTCTTCTCTTTTGTTAGAGCATCATGTGGTGCAGTTAGGACACTTGAAGCTTTGTATTGTTCCTAAGCTCCCTGTTTTGACTACTACACCTCATCCAATTGAGATATTTTCTCTTCAATAGGGTTCTTCTTCAGCTCTACCTGAACCTCCAGCTCCTTTCATCAAGCCTCTAGGTGCACTTGTTGAGGATTCTATAGAGGACATCCATCTCTGCCTTCATTATAGTGTCAACACACTTACATTGGGGATTCCCTTTCATGATACTCATGTTTTATCCTTTGAGCATTAGTTAGGCCTTCCAGTCATTTAGTGGTTTCCTTGTTTTCTGTCCTTGTTTCTTCTGCATTGGAGTTCTATTGGTTCATTAATTTCTATAGGGGCTCCATCATTCTGGGGGGGCTTTAGTGTCTCATCTCTCTCTCATGTGGGGGGGGGGGGGGGGGGTTTGATTATACTTATGGTTTTGAGAGAGTCTCTTGAGCCATTTTCTTTTTGTTGTTTTTGCATCTCTTTTTGGAGAAAGTTTTTCCTACTGAGTTTTCTCTTTTGTCTCTAGTTTATAGAGATTTCATTGGATTGGATACCTAATTAAGCCTTGTTGATGGGACCCATTTCTTGATCTCACAGTTGTGCTAGGTTAACTTTTCCCCTTCGCTTAGCTTAAGGGGGGGGGGTGTGGTTAGAGTAATATTTTGTTTCCCTACTACTTAAATCATTTTGATTTAATTAGTTAAGTTATTTCTCTTTAGTGCTTAAGCTTTCCCTTAGGTGCATTAATAATTAATTCTTTTATTAATTATTAATGTGCAACCTAGCTTTCTTAGGCTTTAGGGTTTCATTCACCCTTAAGGTTGAACTCTTGTAATTTTTTTTTTATCTCTTCCATTTCTAAGAATACATTAGCATATTTTTCAGATCAAAAAACTTGCCTCCTCTCATCTTTTTCTTCAGTGACGAGTTTTTTGCATGCAAGTATTTAAAGGCTTTATGGATTTGTTTTGATCAAATCCTTCACTTCTCCTATACAATTATGATGTTAGCCTCACATTCTTCCACTATCACCATATATACCTTCATGGTACTAGTACTACCTCCTTCATGATCAAGGTCTCTTGCTATATTTTGCTTGTTATTACTTTGTTGAATATGATAAACCCTTTTTTCCAATGTACAATATCCATGAATAAGTCATCTACCTTGTTTGGGGTAGTACTGATGTAGAAGCATCTTGGGTTCATTCACAATCTTTTATCATCCAAAAGTATTTTTCTTATTTTTTATTTCCAATCTATTGATCATGTGAATAATCTTGTTGTTCTTGTTTACTTCATCTATGAGAATAATTTCATAAAGTGGACCTATTGTGGATCTTATGTCTTTGATCACGGATCTTAATGGTTCATTGTTGGTGAGTTCTATTTCATTATCTCTTTAGGAAAGTTCTTCATTGGCACCTCGTGTATTGTATAGAATTTTGTTTAAGTAAATTTTGGGATTTCTTTTGAGCTTATGTGGCTTTGTATGTGGTTTCTTGGATCACTTGTGGACCTATTACTAAGCTTGTGACTCTTCATGTACATATTTGTGTAGTCACTGATTTCCCTTTGAGATAGGAACTATTCTTTGTAATATGTTTTTTTTTTGTAATCTCTCAACTGTCCTATATTTTTTCTAATGTAGTTAATTTTTAGAGGTATAACAATTTGAAGATAAGATCCAGAGGTTAAGTTCTTGAGCATTTAAGATCTCATGTTGAATTTCTATTATAACTTGAAGGTTGCAACTAGGTGGGCCTTATGCCCAAAAAAATATAATCAAACTCCATTGGATCTACATGTAATCAATTGAACTCTATCATTTCCTACTTTTATTATGTTGTGCTTCTATGTGTTTTACTCTAGTATTTTGGATTGTAGCATCTCCTTGTGATTTCTCCCTGCCTAGCCTACATCATATCAGAGAAAGGTTTCATCCTTGTGGAGTCTTGGAATTTTTTGGAGCCATGATTTGGATCGATTATAGGGTGGAAGGCTTGGTTTCTAACCTATAACTTGCAAAGGGTTATGATTCCTATTGGAACTATTTTGAAGATGGTTTGTGGAAAATGAAATTCAGATATTTCTATGATGGAAATTTTGAGATAGATTGTAGGTAAACTTGAAGCTATTGAGACAACCTAGAGAAAAAATAAACATAATTAAGATGTTAGTGAAAATGAAGTTGAAGAAGTAGCAAAACAAGTCCTTGATTTGGAACAAGGTGATGAAATATTCTTGGGAGATTTGACAAGTGTGAATGCTAGACCACTTTTCAATCCTCCTAATTATCATTGTATGTTTGATACTAATGAATTGTTGGACTGAATCTATGAATCAAAAAAATATTTTGAATATGAGAGTACATTCATTGATAAGATGGTAAAGATAGAAGATACTAAGTTGAGAGGACATCAGTGGTACTTTTAGTGGCAAATTTTCACCAATTTGTGCATCATGGATGTCGACCACATCAGTAAACTGGAAAATAGTTATATCAAGTGGTATCATTCGTTCATCATATCAAAAAAATGTTTCAACTTCTTTCATTGTTTGTTCACCCCCTTTGTATTGGAAATGGTCACCTCACCTTAGATTTTAGCCACCATCTCTGCAATGGTTTTTATTTCTATAAGGAGTATTTTTTTCTAGATATTCGAGACAAATGCGAGAAATCACCACTGACATGAATTAATTTTTCCAATATCAATACACTATTTTTTTTTACACATTCACTAAGAACATTAAATTTCTTTATTTTTTAAGTCATGACAACATGACAAAAATCGCCTACCACCACTATTGACTATTATTTCTATTTTGTAATCACCTTCAAAATGACACAACACCACCCTAATCCCACCCTATTCAAAAAATTGCAATCTCCTAACTAAGGAATGACACCCAATTTGCCAAAAAAATTGATATTATAATTACATGAGAAGGTGATGTATTATAGTTTGCCAATTTTGCAGTTACAACTTGTTGGAATCCATTGAGGGATATTGTTACTATATAAACTTAGAAGCAAGTGAGACTGAGAAATAATATAAGATTGATGTTAGTGTCTCTTTTGGATTTATATTTATTTTTAATTTTCCAGTGTTTCTTTGCACTTACAAAGGTTATGGACACAAATTGTTGAAGTTTTGTAGATAGTATCCTAGCTAACAAATCCACCATTGTGAAAACCTAATGGTAAGTGAAAAAGAATATTATTACATAGTCATTGCTTTTTGGTTTTATTTGTTATATATTTTATAATTCTATTCCATGTTTACTTTACTTTAGAGTCTTTGGATAGAATATGTTGAGGAAATATTTAGACGTTGAGTCACGAACAGACCTTTTCACTATGAAAAATTTATAGTAGGTGACCATTATTGTCCATAATAGATTATAAATGATGTTTATCATTTTTCATTTTTGAAATGGTGTCAAAAGGAATTTTTGATTAAATCCAAGGTGTATATTTAATGTTTGTTTCTCAATTTTGCAAGTTAGCAAGCATTATTTTATGTCTAGGCAAAAGATCACAAGTCTAATAAATGTTGACATTTGTTTAGCGATCTTGCGAGTTCTTTTGAAAAGTATTGTAACCTTTTAACTATGAAATTAATTCAAGTTTTTATTCTTTATAGTTAGTGATAGGTCATAATTTTGTTTTTTGTTAATATACATAAGCTAACAAGTAGACAGTTAGCAGTCAAAGCATTACCTTGTGACTAGCTTACAAGATTAAGATGGTTTTGGTATATTATGATGCGAGGTAGTGAATTCTTTCCACCTATTCTATGATGCCTTGTGGCCATTTTAAAAATTATTTCTAAGTATGCCTAATTAAATCCAAGCTCACTAAGTATATTTAATGTTTCCTTCTCAAGCTTGGAATTAGTGAGCCGATTTTATAATTATTTTACAATGAGTAGAAAATTGTAAGGGTAATTGGGCTTGTTGAGATAGAGATTATGAAGGTATGCTAGGAACATTTAACAATCGTTAGGACCTTATAGTAGTTATGTGTCATAAAGAAGAAAAGGCCATGAAGTTGCAAAAGTTATTTTGTGTGACTTTGCTAATGTTAAGCTATCAATCGAGGTGTTTAAAGGTTAAAAAGATATCACAATAAATATTGTGTGACTTCTCAGTGGTTTATGAATTAGGTTAATAAAAGGTCTCAAAGATACATTTAGTTATGACCATAACTTATGAGGGTAACATTTGAAGTTTTTGGCTATAGTTATAAGATTGTAAGATCACAGATCTAAAAATTGTTGAGTCATTTATTTTTTAATGTTTTGATTCATGTGGTCATTGGATTTGGAAAATTGGTTTGTCCTTTAAACTATGTAAGTCATCCATGTTGTTAGTCTTTATAGATAGTACAACTTGCGGCAAGTCATGAGTTTTTTTTTTTGTTTGATATGCATAAGTTGCCAACAAGTGAGTAGACGGTTAGTTGTCAAAACCTTTGCCTTATCGTCTATCCGACAGATACTATTGGCAATGCATTGAGGAGTGGAAATAAACAAAAATAAAAGGTGGGGCATGAATGGGGCATGGCAAGGTCATTTTAGTTAAACAGGGCCTCAAATCACACATTCATAGTTCCAGTGCCAAATTTAGAAGTAGATAAAGCTCTATTAAATGCAAGTGAACAATTTATTCATGAAAATTTGGAAATGATGTAAAAGTGTAGTTGAAATTAAATACAATTGAAAAAAAATCAAGAAGGTATATAAGAAATAATTAGTTGATGGAAATGAACAATTAGTAGTTACATGGAAACCAAAAGACGAATGTAAGCATGTTGAGCATGCAAAGGAATATAATGCAATTTAGGCATAGAAGAAAAAACCAAAACTTCTTGTAGGTTCACTTCAATATCAAGTCAAAAAAGTAATAGATGAAACACATAAGGCCAAAATTGTTTAGTTGTAACTCTTTCATCTTTTGAGTAGGGGTCATCCCATGATAGACTATCCTAACCTTGCTGGATTATTAAAATATCTAAGTGCTCCAAGATATCATGTGAATCATTGGTCACCAAACAATGGATGAGATTTGGTGAGTTGTCTTGCTAAAGTGGAAATAACTAATCCACATAAAATAGTAATAGATTCAAATTTAATTTCATTGTCTTTAGATAAAGTTACAGCGGTGGGAAATACTTGTTGGATGTCTATGCATGTGTATATTGTAAAGAATCATGTCTTTCATCCTTATCTTCTCTATGTTGTTAAGATGGATGATGACACAACAAAAAAATGTATGATGCAAAAAAGAAATTATTAAATGAAATAGCTCATATGGATGACTTTACAGTTTCCCAAAAGTTGATGTGTGTTGGAGCAGATGGAGCAATAGTAGTGCATGGTTATAAGAATGGTCTATGTGCAAAGCTAAAAATGACAATTGCAACTTTTGTGGTTCCCACTCACTATATGTCCCATAGAAATAATCTAGCATTTACAACCATGCACCATTTTAAAGTAGTAGCCAAACTTGAACAATTGATTCATGAACTATATACATACTTCTATTGAAGTCCTAAACATTTTTTCAGAATTTCAAAAATT
This sequence comes from Cupressus sempervirens, assembly GCA_028749045.1. NCBI lineage: Eukaryota > Viridiplantae > Streptophyta > Pinopsida > Cupressales > Cupressaceae > Cupressus > Cupressus sempervirens. The sequence continues at coordinate 28,142,253 of CM053787.1, forward strand.
TGTTGAGGAAATAACTAATGAAACAAGCCTCTTAAGGATGCTGAGACCAAATGGATCTACATTCATGGACCTACTCAAAAAAATTTCTCAAAATATAAATCCTTGGTTGGACTAATGGACATAAATGTAGAGGCTTGTAGTAAGAAACCAAATAGTGACCAAGGTGATAATGACCAAAGTCACAAGAATCAAAATACAACTAACGAACTAGCCCAATGTCATCAACTTATGTATAGGTTATCTGATGTTGAGATTATGTTAACCTTGGCTAGTATCCTCCCACTATTGGACAAGATGAACTCACTTGTTAAACAAGTCCAAGAGAGATATATGTATATTTAATAATATGATATACTTCATAGAAAAAATATTATGGCTTTCGATGATCAATATCTAAGAGACTCTCCATTCAATGATGCAAAATTTAGTCAATGGAAAAAAAAATGGATTCGAGTGGCATTGATGATATTTTAAGGTTTAATGATCATGGGGAGTTATGTTTCCTTATTCATGACAAGAACATACCGATGTACTACTATGAAATGTCTTCTACTGCGTGAACTACTATAATGTGAGATGAACCTATGACATTGAAAAATTTCAATGATATTGTGATGTTTGTGAGGACCAATTTACACAAAATTACACACGATGTTTCATTGGAGATTATAATGTCATTTCCTCAGGACCAACTACTAGAAGGAATGTCTTTTGTGTATCCTAATTTATGGAGATCTATTGGTGCAAAATATTTTCCTAGGAAGATAATATAATTGGTGAAGCATTTTGGTAACAAGGCCAAGTTAAAAGTTTTTGGAAAGGAATAGAAGGAATGATCAATAGAGCTAAGCTTGTGAAACAATCAACCCATTTTGCAACAACAATGTATGATCGGGTTAAGGTTATAGATAAACCCTATGAATCAGGCTCAATAAAATTGTGTTGGGAAAGAATAATTCAAAGCCTAATATTATAGGAATAACTCTTAGAATACTTCAAACTTGCTAACTTGTGTCATGATATTGGGTTCTATTGAAGATGAAAAAGTTTTTGGAGCAATGCAGTTCTTGAAATCAAAGACAAGAAAAAAACTTGGCAAGAACCTAGAAGTTTGTTTGAGGCTTTATATCATTTGGTATAATGGAAGAAAATTTCCTTATGATAGGGAACTAGCACACTAGACTTCCATATTGAAAAGAGAGGATTAGGCAAAATTTTGAAGAATAATGACAACAAAGAGAAATCTAGATCAAGTTCTAGTGGTCGGTCTACATCGAACCCAAATGAACGAGTTGAATTTGAAGGCTAGGATTAAGAAGAAATTGTAGCTTTGTTCAAAAAGATGGATTAACAATTGGATTTATATTATTAGTGAAAGTAAAATGTTGAGTTTCATCATCAAGGTATTTAATATTTAAAGTGCTTTCTGTAGTAAAGTAATTTATGAACCATGAATCATTATGTCATGTTCAAATAATTGTCTAGTGTGCTCCATATTTTGTTGTATACTTTGTTAACATTATCATATTTCCATAATTCATTCATAATTTTTTTTTAAATCTATGTTTCATTAGGTATATTTTGTTGTGAATTTTTAGAATCAATTTTATTTTGTTTTAGACTTAAATTAATAATTGCAACTTGGCACAAACCTTCATGGGTTTGTGTTCTTAAAAAATTTAAAAAATTGAAATCATTTTAATAATTTTTCACATATTGTGAAAGATAGTCCTAACACCAAATTACGATGAAGCCATATGTTAAACTACTTGGTACAAACACCTGTGTGACTATGTTGTAAAAATTAAACAAATAAATTTTGTCTTTTTTTTAATATTTTTCATTTCATGAGAGATGAGACTACAGCCAAATTGAAATGATGAAATTAAATACTACTTGTTTGTTTTTGTGGGTCCTAACTTTAATATGTCATTACGTGCAACAATGCCCAGTGTTTCATTTTTTATTTAGCAATAATCAATTTAATACTACTAACAATCTTCTTGACTTGTGAACATCAACATGTCAAGTTCAAAATTACTGTGTAGTGTTTGTTTTATTATTATCTTGTAAACATGTTCCACATGTTTCCACTTACTCTCTTATTACAAGCACTTCATTATCGCTTCAATATCTATGAAAACTCAAGAGTCTGAGTTGATGAATTCTTATATTTCAGAGGTTGTAGCATCTATATCTAACAAAATGGGAAGGTTTTTTAATTTAAGGAGATATTTTTTAGGTGACCACTTTGATTACTGATACCAAGTAAAGTAAGTTCTTAATTTTTCCCTATTATTTTGTTGAATTTCCCCAATCTTTGAAAGGGTTTTATAAGTATTAAATTAGGCTAGTGATATATAACAAGTCCTTTAGTTACTAACATTTAAGAACATGCAATTGGATCTTCAAATTTATTTTGGAATAATTGTTTTGACATGAGTACTACTAGAAATCTAGCAAGAGGTGCAACTCATGGTAAGAGGTGCGTAGATAAAGATATTATTTATCAATTTCCTAATTATTTAAAAAGGGCCAAAAATTTGAAGGGTAAATATATTATATTTGATATAGTTGAGGGCAAGGCAACATATTGTGGAGATCTTAACACCTAGTTTACCTAAATGGATTTTCTCACATACTTTTGCAAAAATAGTAATGCTTGCATTACAATGATCAATGCATGGAGATTAGATTTGGGAAGGCTTGTCATCCCAATTTTATTTTTCAATGTAGACCTAACTAGAGTTATGAAAAAAATCTATAATCCAAAGAGTAGGTTTGTCTCCACAGAGAATGATATTTCATTTGCCAAGTTCGATAGGGAATAAATTTGTGAAGCATTTCATCTAAATTGTAATGTGTATGTGCCTATTGATGTTTTTAAATCTCTATAGAGGCAATACGATATGGAAAATATGGCTTCAAGGTTAAATGGATTCCACTTTATAGAAATTTGAAGCAGGACAAGAAGCCTATTGCATTATGGAAAGAAAATTTTGAGCCCTTTTATTGTGATTTTTTTTAGGGTTTCTTCTTATACACATACTTTGCACTTTGTCAAGTGTTGGGGATTGATGTACAATCCAAGATTCATGTATATATTATGATGTTGGTCCCCAAAATCAGCATACATACAAAAACATGCTCTTTGACTTTTTCTCCATTTCTAATACTATTCATGAAGCCCTAGTTGATATTCAAAAGGGCAACTCCATTGTTTGACTTAGGTGGTATTCACTATTGTGCCAAATTCTTTTGTATGGTGCAAGAAGGGTTTCTCCTTGTCCTTGGGGCTAAGAGATGAATTTAAGAATTGTGGATGAATAAGACTAGAGGTTGTCAATTCAAGAATGGATGTATTTATGGGGCATGCATTGTATCAACTCTAGTTATGTCATGTTTGAGGAACACTTTGTCAAAGGTGTTCAAAAAAATTTGGGACACACAATCAATTTATGGTTATCATATAGGATCAAGATATTTTTTAGGCTTTTTGAGATAAATCCCATCCTAGAAATCAACCACAATTAGGAAGATTGTTTTCTCTACCCATATACTATCATCAGAGTTTGTGACACAACAATTAAATTCCATAGATTTCTTAGATGTGTTCCAGATATAATTTATTTCTTAGAAATCATTTGGCAATTGAATGAATCTAACAAGCTCAATTTAAGAAACAAAAATCTAAAGAAGGGCTCATTCTTCCCAAAAGCAATATTTTTCTATGAATTTGAGATAACTAGAAAAAAGAGGACTGGACTTGTTATATTCCAAGTTACTTCCATACAAGATGAATTTTTCAAAATTCAAACATTCTAATCCAAAAAAATTATTCATGGAACTGTGACTAGGCTTATATTGGTGGCCTTATATCACAATTCTGATAATTTTGAGGGATGAATTAGAAATACTTCTGATTTTGAAATGGCAAAAGAAAACACAAAAAGGACTGGCCCAACATACAAAGTGGAACAAACTAAAAGTGAAGAACAAATTATCATATCTTTTAGAGGACTAGATGTAGGAGATGATGTTAGATCATTGACATGCTCTACATTTTTCATAGACGATACTTTTGTGTAGTCTTTAGAGTTCAAGCACTTTATCCTATATCAAAAAAGGGAGCAATTTTTCAATGTGTGCAAAAAAAGGTTAGAATCAGGGATTCTGGCACACAATAATATTGATAGATGTATAGATGAAGTTTTAGAGGAGGTTAATTATTTCATATTGGAGATGATCCTTGAGTATGAAAACCAATTTGTAAGTAATAGTGTTCATTTGTTACTTGAAGGATGGGACAATTGTATTGGATACCTTAAGAAGGGAATATATAGAATTTTTGGCTATACCAACTGAAGAGAAGAATCATGAGCTATATTTTGGGTCCTACAATATCCCTTAGTATCAGATGTTTGTAGTGTTGTAAATATTTCATGATGGAAACAATCAGAAGGCCTATATTAAGAATATGGTAGGAGATCTTATTGGTAAGCTAACTGGTATGCAAGTGAGGTTTTTTGGTAGATGTGTAACAACCTTAACAAAACAGAATAGGTAGATATTGAGATTCTAGAAGAGATAAGTAATTTAAGACTTTAAAATGAAAAATTGGAACAAGAGTAATAAGTTGGTATCACTCCTACCTTTTCCATATCCTAATTCAACTTCCACTAGTGCGACTTCTTCCCATCGACCAACATTAGATTATTAAAGTTCACTTCAAGAGATTAAGGAAATCAAGGATGAAGTAGAAAGGTTGCAAGATGAGGTTGAGAGGGGAAAAGTGGTTGAGAATATTTCTAGTAATTTTGTAGACAAGAAAGTTGGGGATTTGGTAGTAGAGAATAATAACTTGACACATGAGACAAAGGAGCTCAAGGATAAAGCAACAAGGTTGGAAGATGAGTTGGAAAAGAACAAAGTGGCTCATAAGAGTTCAAATAATGGTAAAGATAAGAGACTCAATGACTTGGTAGAAGAGAAAATAAATGATTTAGTGATGAAGAACCAATGTTGGAAGATAAGTTATTCTAAGACATCACTAAACTTGTTTAGGACAATTAAAAATAATTTCATAGTACAAGGAATGAATGAGGGAGATCATTTATTTGGCATAGGACTACATTTCTTGTTGTTTTTCCATCAATGCGAAAAGTGGAGATTGTTGGCATAACTAGTTCAAAATTTGTTGATGAAAGAAGGAAAGATATAAATAATATTATTCATCAGTTATACTATTCACTATTGTTGTCAAACAATTGACATATTATTTCATGCTATTAATATATCTTTAGAAAGGTTATTAGTTGAAGGAATCAATAAGCAATAAGGAAGCACCTTATCAGGTAACAATTGGAATGGTGAATGGAAACAATCTTAAGTGGTGGATTATCTTATTAGGTTATCAAAGAAAATGATCTTATCGACAAAGTTATTTTTTATTGGTAAAGCTGGAAAGTAAAGTAAAGTATTAGGCTAAGTATTATGGGATTGTATGAGTAGTTTCTACATGGAGGGAGAGATGTCTTTGTGATCGTAAGATCTAGGTTTAGGGTATGTAGATCAGAAAAAAGATGAGAGAGAGAGAGAGAGAGAGAGAGAGAGAGAGAGAGAGAGAGAGAGAGAGAGAGAGAGAGAGAGAGAGAGAGAGAGAGATCTAGAAAAAGGAGTAGAGAAAGAAGGAAGAAGAAAAATAAATGGTAAGTTGTTATGTTGAAGAGCTTCATTGGATTTGATATAGAAAGGTAGTGCAAATCACATATCATTATTATTTATGTTACTTTCTTACCATTGTAGCAATCTAAATCCCTTGGAAGTGTGACCTTAATTTGTCTATTGTAAAACATCTAACAAGGTGACATTCTTAGATTAGAGTGTTAAAATCCTTTAACAAGTTTACTCCTAGTAGAGTAAAGATCCTAATAGATCTAGATTGAAATCATGTAACTAGGTACAATTAATAATTTTTTCTGACCCTTAAATAGGTAAGCTCCTAACAAAGCATATTCTAGAAGAGTACTACACTTTTGGGAATCATTCTGACATCGTGGTTTTCACCCTAATCAAATTTACATGAGATAAATCCCAGTGTTATAATTATTTGGATGGTTATACTATTTGTTTTGATTTTATTATTTATTTAACCAATAACAACACTATATGTATAATTGGATCTTATCAATAAACTATGTGAAAGAAAGAAGTAGGAGACAAAGTTAAATTTGGTGATTACTGATTCCTGCCCCCCATAGTAATCAATCCTAACCCTACACATCCAATTCACCCTTGATAGATCACTAAATGATTTTTGGGTTTTTTGTTGTTGCACAATTTCAAGCCTAGATGTGATGATTTCCATTCATTTTGATCAATAGAGCAAGATTAAACACTGATTCTAAAGGTGTGTTCTCTTCCTTCTTTTTCCTTTCAGCACATATCCTTATATCTAGATCTATTTTCTTACATCATATATAGGTTTCAAGAACTTAGAAATCTTTTCCCCTATTCTTTCTAGATCTAGTTTGCATTAGTGCTCCTTGCTTGGTTATCACTAATCTCTCTAGACCTACTTCTTTAGAATTGGAATTTTAAAGGACTCGTCTCCTTGATTTCTCTCCCTCTATTATGCATATGTATTTGGTTATGCGATGAACTTAGGTTCCTATCCTTGATTCATAGTTCACCCCTTACACACATGTTGGTGTATGTCACTCATTTACTTACAACCCCTTTGTTCTTTGTCATAACTTAGGTTTGTCAATGTTAAAAGGCTAGCTTATATATACCTATATATATTACGTTGAGATAAATCATTCTTGAGGCGCATATATATATATATATATATATATATATATATATATATATATATATATATATATATATATATATATATATATATATATATATATATATATATATATATATATATATATATATATATAGTCACACACACACACACATATGTATAAATTTATATGTAGAAATGGGTCCCGGCAAGTCAAGCCTGATGAGGTACCCATGTACATAAAATTCCCCCAAAAGAGAGAGAAAAGAGACTCCCCAAAGAAAATTAGGACTCCAAGTGAGAGGAAGAGGCCCCCCCAAAAGATGAAGCATCCCGCACCTCCAGCAAAGCTTGCAAATTTTATCCGGTAGATCCACTTGCATCGAACAAGTTTTCTTCCCTTAGGAAAAAGGACAAGATCCCAAGTGTGGTTCCTCATCAAGGAACTATACTTTTCCTGCATAGTTGTATCCCACTCAAAAATACCAGAAGCCTCATGAAAGGACTATGGATTTGAGGCAGTAGAAATGAAGATATGTAGAGCATCCTGGAATTGTGAACGAGTCTGCTTGGTGTCTGATGGATCCCCAACCCAATCACCTGTAAACTGTAAGGTCTATCTAGCCCAAAGTGGATCGAAATATGGAGAATCTAGAGGAGAATCATCAACCTGTAAATGATGACTAGGAGAGGAAGGAGGTGAGTCCTCTGAATCACTCTCTGCATCAAAAGTGGAGGTAGAAGACTGCTCAAGTGAATCTGACCCATTAGAAGATCTATCATGTATTCCAAGTGACTCTAATGTCAAAGTAGAAGGAAACCCTATGACCATGCTCTGCTGGTTAAGCTGATGCAAGTAGTGGAAGTTAAGATGGCCAAACTGCTCATGCCATAATCTGCTCACATCATTAGAGTGAGTGAGTGAAACAGTCAAAGGAGGATCAGGAACAAAGTGAGAAAACATATAGAGTCATGACTGATGATCTGCTCTCCCAACTGCAACTGTAGAATCATTGTGCAACTCACTTATCTCCACTGAACTAGGAGTGAACTCAACCCGCTTGCCTAAACCTATGTGAGTGATCTGGTGTACCGATTGGAGATTAGTTGATAATGAGGGTACATAAGGAACATCATGGAATGTACCATCCCCCACATCAACAGACCCTCTCCCACACACCTCAACGAGAGTGTTATCACCCATCAAAATAGAAGGCATAGTACATGGCTCCAAGGATGCAAGTTCTTCCTTAGATGAAGCCATTTGGTGTGAAGCACCTGAATCAAGACCCCAAGTGGATGGTGAGGAAGCAACTACAAAAAGGGCCTTGCCCTTTCCTTTCCCCTTGCTATTTTCTTTTTCCTTGTTAGACCCTTCATTAGAACTTTGTTTGATAGACTCAGGAACACTGATATTATTCTTCTCAAGAATGTATGTCAAGTGATCAAGTTGTTTCTGCAAACATTTATGTTCATCATGACTAGGTCTTTTACAATAAGCACATTTGACCTTTTCTTTCTTAGGCGTATCGCCCTTGGAAGATGGTGTATCAATAGTTTCTTTTGAAGAAACTGGCATCTGATCCTTCTTCTCCTCGCTATTCTTTTTTTTCTTGTCCTTACTATTGTTGTTACTACTTTGTCCTTGTTGTTCTTTTGTGCCTTGGTTGGCAGCCAAGGCATGTGACTTAGAGGACTTAAGAATGCCCATCTGGATTAGCTTGTCCTGTTCTCGAGTGAGATTGATAGCAAAATCATCTAAAGATGGCATGGTGAATTGAGTACCAAGTGCACCCTTAGTAGCATAGAAGGTAGAGACAAACATAGAATATTCTGAACATAGCTTAGAGAGAATACTAAGAATCAGTTGTTCATCTTTCTTTTCAATTCCACATTGTTTTAACTGCAACCTTAGTGATTTCAATTTGGTGAAGAAATCTTGGATTGTGTTGAAATTGCCTGGACTCAAACTAATTAATTCATTTTCCAACATATGTCCCCTCATTGAATCTTGTGTGCTAAATAGTGTTTCTAGCTTTGTCCATACTTCATTTGGTGTATCCAAAGACTCAATGTGAAATAGCAAGTCAGGAGAAACAGACAAACACAATGTTCCAAATGCCTCATCACATTTGTTAAACCACTTAGGCTTATCTTCATCTTTAGCAGGTTCAGTTTCAAGTCCCATAGTTATCCTATTTAATCTAGCTTTCCTTAAGTGAATTGTCATGCATGATTTCCACTCAAAGTAATTGTATGGAGTTAGGATGGGCATATTTGTTTGATCCATGATGAAGAAATGCAGAGAAGAAATGCTAAAAAGAAGAGAACCCAACCACGACAATGCCCCCCCCCCTTTTTACTCAATCAAAGAACCCCCTCCCAAAGAAATATGATTTGGCACTTTATTTTAGTGCATTTACAACTATCACTAGAAAGAAATACTTAGTGGTCTTGATTTCAATGCATTACAAACCCTCATGAAGAGCATATGCTAAAAGTGAAACTTGGGCACAATAATCAAGGAAACAAATAGCACCACTGCGATCTACTCAAAAAATCATGCACTTTCAAAAAAAGAATCACCTCGATATGAGGTCGTATGAGAAAGTTATGATCCTTCGAAGTTTCCAAAACGAGAACTGTGCATAGTCACGGCTGAGAATCTACAATTTCTGAAGAATTCATGCATGAAAATTTAAAAAAAACTCCACTAGTGGATAGAGCACAAAAAAATAGCTAAGTTCATAACAAGAATCGTCAAAATCGGAGTCCGTATGAGCAAGAACGAGACATTTGAAAACTACATTCAAATCTGTGACTGCCAACGAAGAGGGGTATGGCTGTAGCTTTGCATGCTCAATTCTGAAAAATATACAGCTTGCATGCAAAATCTAAAAGATACCTAGATGGTTTTTTGGGGCTGCGAACAAAACCCAGAAAGCGTTTTCCTTGCTGATGTACAGAAGATGTTGATGTAGTGTAAATCAAATGCCTTGAACAGTAAAAAATGGCTCCAAAAATAAAAAAATGACCCCAGCAACCAAAATATGACATGCAACTGCTGAATCAGCTTCCTAATTCCATCAATGGCATGCTGGAACCTGCAAAACTGATTGAAAACTCCAAATATGCAAGTTGGTTGTCAGATTTCAGATTGAAACCCCAGAGAAAAAACATTTTTGTCAAAACTTTTCTGATTCTCAGGATCATCCAAAGATGCAAGAGAAAAGCATACTTCATTTTTCAAAAAACTACAATAAAGTTTATTTGCCCCCCCCCGCCCTGAATCTCTCAAATAAGGAAACTAAAATCTACTCTTGCACATAGAAAAGCTTTGATACCATGTTAGAATCTGAAAAGATTAATAACCCAGAAAACTAGTGCAAAGAGTAAATATCTAAACTATGAATGCAAATGATACAAAATCAAAATAGCATCATAGAGTTAGTCTCCAAGAGAGTAATGCAAATGTTGAAAGAAAAATAGCATTAAGAGGATGCAAAAACAAGAGATGCAAATACAAGTCAGGTAGTATGCTTATATAGGCTAGGAAGAGAGAGGAGGTGGCAACACCAACCAATGAGGAGCAACCATCTATCGGACTAAAGATAGCAAAGTATCTTCCCAAGATAGCTAATGGATGCTCACATGTAGGAAGGTGACACCTCACAACCATTCACCTAATAAGACATGCTTTATTAACCTAAGCGAGATTATTAAAAGTGTAGGAAAAACCTAGCAAAATAGGAAAAATAAAAAATTACAATAACATTAAATATTTGTAAAAGAATTATTTTTGTTTGGTAATTTTTAATTTCTCTAGTTTTTAATCATATATTTCTTTCTTTTAGGATAAACAATTGGTTTCTAATTTCTTACATTGCAAACATGCTAGACTCTAAGACATAAAGAATAAGCAATTTAAATTGTGGATATCTTTTCTATATGTAGAATTTAGTTATAACATGCTTATGCTTTTGCTAGGGTTTTGGTTGGTATTGTTTAACCTTGCACAAGATCTCAATGATTCATTTGTTCACAAAACATTACAAGACATTTATGACAAATTTATAATTGCATCCAAACTAATATTGTAGAAATTTTATTTGTTATCTCAAGACTTATCATGGAAAAACCAATAATGCAAAAAATGTGTTGCCTTGTAATGTCTGCATGATTTTTTTAGTGAAATTGAACAACATTTCTTGAGGGCTTATGAAGATGCTTTCCAATCTCAAAACTTTTGAAGTTAAAGAATTCCATTTTTTTCTAAAATTCTTATACACTTTTGAGTTCTCTACAACAGAGTTTAGATTTACTTATTTTTTAATTAAATTGTGTCATTAAACATTTATAATGCTCTAAATTTCTTCTCTTTGTATATGTATAAAGTATAGTAGCTTATTTTAAGAAACCACAATTGATTGTGATGAATTTCAAATAGACCGAAAATATGACCCATTTTTCTTGTTTTATAATTAAAAAAATCAATATTTTTGTTGTTTAGGTATTCTACAAAACCATTCCTAACACCAAATTCATTACAATATGAAAAGTAAACCTTGTATTATGTTGAGCATGCTATAAAATATCATTTATTATCAAGTCCTCTTAACCAATTTAGAGCTTGTTTTAACTTTTTTGTAAAGGCGTTGATGTTAAAATTCTAATGACACAAAGAAGTAATTTTGCACTTGGTAAGAGCTATAACTTATCTACTCACATTCAACTACAAACATTAATGCAAAATGTAATCATCCATGTTTCTCCATTGTCTTTAGTTCTTAAGGTCTATGTACAGTTACAATTAATTTTAATATGGTTTAAAGATAGTTCAAACTCTAAAAGATCAAAGGATATAAAAAAAAATTTGTAATGCATTTTGCATTCCTTCAAATTAAAAAGTTTATTCCTCCATCTCAATCCTTTATTGCCACAATCTAAAATACTACAATCATGACACATATGGTAGGAACTACGATGCTTTGCATCTCTTGTTAAAAACTAGAAATGTTGCATAAATTTGGATGAGTTAGTGACCAAAAATTTGCAGAAGATTTAAAGTCTTGGGATAATAATTGAAAGCCAACAATGATATGTCACCAATGACATTCTACACTTATGATGATCTATGCAGACTAATAAGCCACAAGTCATAAAATAAAAGGCTACTCATCATGTGTCAATCTATACTAGCACAAATTTCAAGGCTCCTATATGACTAATTAACTTGCATAGACAACAGATTGTGAAAACCAAGGCAAATAAAATATGGTTAGAAAAATTAGAAATTTTAACAATACCCCTATAAAATTGTTAGTTTGATGTAAACCCAAGAATAAAAATACTAAAATATTGCAAAAAAAAATTAAATCATAAAAAACTAGGTTACATATGACACTACAAAAGATACATATGACTCTATGTGACTGAACTTGCAAGTTACAAAATCCTAAGAAAGATTAATTTTTTGAAGGATGTGGGTCCCAGAAGGCAAAAATATATGCGATAAAAATCTGCTTGTGTGGAACAAGTGTAGTATGAAATTATTAGATGGAATAAACATTCAAATCATGTAAATATGTCTAAGACTCATTGCCTACACAAACTTCTTAATACAACATTTGATGAGCAATAATAAGGGGACCCCAACCTTGTTTAATGTGCTTTTAGAGATTTGTGTGGGTGTTCAAGATAGGTGATTGGTAAATGATGACTAAATGCAAGATAGGTAGAGAACATTGAAGGAATAAAGGAGTAGTCATTATAAGGCTATCATCAAGGATTCAATGCAAATGATGCAAGTAAATATAGACTAAATACAAGATTTAAGCTAACATTGAAAGAAAATTAACAAAGAGATGTCAATATAACTACCATATTTTAATGTTATTCAACTACCAAATAAAGTAGTGTTAAATTCTCTAAGGGCCCATTTGGCAACGGGAATACAAGCGGAATAGGCATATGTAAGTTCTTAAAATTTTGAATTCTTTTTTTTGATGCACCAAATCAAAATTGGAATACGAAGTAAAATAGGAATATGTATTCCAATTTTGGCCCAAAAATGAGGTTTTGCAATTCCACCCAAATAGGTGTTATTGGAATACATATTCCTATTCCACTTTTATTTATTTTAGAAAACATAAATTTTGGGGTCTGTGAATTCCCCATCAAATATTGGCTGAACCAAACAAAGAACAGGAACAGTAGCCCCATTTTCTATTCCAAAATACGTATTCCAAAATAGCTATTCCTATTCCTCTATTCTATTCCCATAGCCAAACGGGCCCTAAGATAGATCCAACAATACTCTAGAATCAAGCTAGAATTATAACATACATGCAAGAATGAGAGATGAATTGCTTGAGCAAGGGCCCTATTTTATAGATTTTTGGAAGGAATTGGTGAGGTGGTAGATATATTGCATCTACAAAGGAGACACATTAGTCATAAAAAATCCAAGTTTTTTCACAGATATGTAAGCAACTTATGATGTGATGGGTCAATGTGTACTTGGGAGTACACATGAAAGATTTGACATAGATCATGTAAGAGATCTTAACCAATGAGATAATTTGGAATGTGTAAGAAGTGTTATAAGAAATGTAAGAGAACCTTGCTTGGCCTTTTTTAGCATTTTTTGAAAAGAGTTTTTTTGGAAATTTGCTCACACATATGTGAGAAAATAATTAGCCTAATTAACTTCAGTAAATTAGTGGAATGGGTTTATTAAATTTGAGAGTGATATGGATAGGATATGGCCAAGGTCTAGAGTAAATTAAGATTTAATTTAATCAAGTTGAGAAGAATTAAGTCATGTGTGGGAATAAATATATAAAATTCATTTATAAAGGAGATATAGAGAAAATGTATTAAATTAAATTTAATAAATTAGGAATAGGTATTAAAATTAAATTTAAATACTCATAGGTAATAAATTTATTTAATTAAATTTAATAAATAGAGGAAAATAATAATAATTAATTATTAAATTAAGTTTAATTTTATTAAAGAATTTTAATTAGATAAAATTTAAATAATGTTGAAGGATGTCTAAAGAATGTGCAATCGATTTATTTCACTGATGGCATTTTCCTTATTGCACATTTTAGACATCTACAATGCCATAAACTAAAATATGACAACCTTGTCTAGTATATTAATAATAATAAAATGATATCAAATTATTAACACACATTGAGCACTTCACAAAAATATATTATGTCTATTATTCTCTTTATTTCATTCAAAGAATGAAGGTTGTAATTATTATTATTTATTTGTCTATATAAATAATTATAATTTACATAAACCCATACCTTAGAAGATCTTACTCAATAAGGTCATTGAGACATTCTAATAATGACTAGAAATTGATGTCTTATAGAAAAATCATAGTAATAGATTTTTTTGTTCTGATCAAAATGTCATGTAAATTGTATTTGTTGGGTTTTCTATCTAGTTCATAATATTAGTTATCTCTTTGTCAGCTAATTATGACTATGCATAAAAATAAATTTCCCTTTTACCTTTCAAAGTTATTTAGGTTAATAGTTGAAACCTCAATACTAATCCAAACTAGTAGTTGAAAGCTTTTGTACATGCAACAATGAACATATATGTTCTATTTTTAAATTTAAAATAGAATAAAATAAAGAACATACATGATCTATTCTCATATTCATATAAGAAATTTGGAATTCCAAAAATATAGACAAAATAATATAATATGTGTACACTTTAAAATACTTTCTTAACATTGATTAAGTATGATACTTAAATCTGTGACCTCAATTTAGTTACACTCTAATTATGAAAAATAAATAGATTGTATTTATAGAAATTTAGAAATTTCAATACCTAGATAACGTCTTACATGGGGACAAATGTAGCATGCAGTTCATACCGACTTGTTAGATATAATTGTTAATTTTCTTGTCATTAATGGTATTCCTAGTAAGATTGATGTTCTCCTAGTTCTATGTAGGTTGTACATTTTGTACCATAAATATGTTGCAACTTGTAGGGTTTAATTACATGTGGTTGTTGGGTGTGAATATTAAGTTAGAGTTGAGGTTGTTTTGCGTGTACATAATATTTCAAGGTTGTTAGCACATTATTATTACACAACATAGAAGATTTAAAAAACATAATATACATATGGATTTTAAATCAATTGAAAAGAATGATTGAATGTTGTATTTTTAGTTTAATTTGCAATCAAACTAAAGGTGAAATCAAAATCACTTATAATATAAGAAAGCTTTTAAAACCCTCAATAATCCCTTACCCACATTGAGTTGTACAATCATAAAGTAATAAACTAGGCCTAGGTTTTAATTGACATTAATCTCATAATCAATGTCAATTAATTCCATATAAGCACTATAGAATGCAAGCTCAGAAGAAGTAATTGCAAATGCGCTAGAATAACCCCAGTGTAATTTAAAACAAAATATATATAATGATATAAATTTCACAACTCATTTGAAAACAACTTTATAAAAAAAGTGAATGCTTAAGAACCTAGTTATAAGTAACCCAAAGGAATTAATAAAGATGTTACATTCTGAGCACAAAATCTCAAATTAAAATAAAACGGGATCACTATAGTCAAAATACTAACTACAATATTTAAATTTGAGGCCTTAATTCAATCGTGCTCTAATTATAGAATTTAAATAATAAAACAGATAATATTTAAACAATTTTAGAAATTTCAATGCCTAGAAAAAGCCTTAGATGGGGACAAATTTGGCATATAGTTCATATTGACTTGTTGGATATAATTATCAATGTTCTTGTCATTAATGGTGTTCCTAGTAAGACTAGTGTTTTCCTAGTTTGGTGTAGGTTACAAAATTTGTATCACAAATGTGTTGCAACTTGTAGTGTTTAGTTACATGTGATTGTTGGGTGTAAATATTAAGTTGGAGATGAGGTTGTTTTGCTTGTACATTATATTCCAAAGTTGATAGTGCATCCTCACATTAGACAACATAGAATATCAAAAAAATCATAATCTAAATTTTTGGATTTTAAATTAGTAGAAAGAATTTCCATTTAATTTTTGGTCCAAGGAGGGATGAACAACTAGGGCCCACTACAACATTTGGGGTCAAATTGCAATGGCAATTTGTGATGGCAATGTAATTTGTGTTGATTTTCATGTTTTCTTTTTTGCAATTGTCCTTGATGTCATCTCAATACCGATGTTTGCATTGTAATTGGGATGCCCATATGAGTATAAACAAAAAAGAAAAGAAAAGAAGACATAAAGCATTCCCCATTTGTTTTGATTGTGGAGAGTTGCACATAAAAGAGGGTGGAGATCTCTGAACAAGGGTGGAGAGCTCTAAACATTGTCATGACCTTGTCCTTAGTGCATTTTATTGTTGTGATCTCTATATTTCATTGTCATTCTCTTGCTCTTAGATTTTATTGTTGTGTATCTCTGCATTTCGTTGCCCTGCCCTTTCTCTACAATTTGGTTGGTGTACCCTTGTGATCTTTGCATTTCGTTGTCATGCCCTTGCTCTATGATTTTGTTTTTGTGCCCTTGCTCTATGATTTCTTTGTCATGTCGCACCCTTGTGATCACCATGCCCTTTCTCTACAATTTTGTTGTCATGTCATGATCTTGCTCTATGATTTCATTGTCATGCTCTAGCTCTCTGATTTTCTTCAAGGGAGTTATGTAAGTGTTGGTTTCTTTTCCTTCTAAATAGGCATCTCTTTGTATTTCCTTCTAAACATGTATATTTAGAGATCTTTTTCAAGATTCTTATTACATCTTAGCACAACAGAAAAATTCAATCCACCTACATATATATTCCAAAATCCAAATAATAAAATAATAAAACTCACTCAACCCATGCTAGCTGACTTACCTCAAGATCCTCCACAAAAATATTGTAGACCAGGAAAAATTTGTAGAGTTCACAAATAATTTTACAAAAACATATCAGAGAAGATATTTTTTGGAAAGAAACTAGCCATAACCCAATTAAATGGGTCTAGTTGATGATTAGTTGGGTTGATTACAAATTCATGTAGAACTGTCATTAGATTAGGTCAACACCCTCACTTGTGGACCTCTCATGTCAAACACTTTCTATAATGTTTCAACACCATGTTCTTGCTTTTGAGCTAACAGTTCTTTAGGTGCATTTTCTTGGAAAACATTAATTTTTTTGAACAATTGTAAACTCTTAGAAAGTGCATTGTTGTTTTCATGTATGTATGTAGATATGAGAATGAATAATAATAATATTTTCATGTATGTCAAAATAATAACTAATATTACCATTGGATCATATAGTAATGAAGTAATCAACCCACCTAATCAACAACTAGACCAATTAAACTAGTATTTCCAATGTCATAGTACCTACCACAACACTTTACTGGATTATATCCAGTGCCCTCCATAATATTTTCTATGTTATCTAGTTGTTGTTTCTGTCATGCAATCTCTATCTAAAGCCACTTCTTCTCCTTCTCTTTCTAAAGCCACTCCTTCTCCTTCACTCTCCTGCCTTAAATTTTGATCATAAAACTTTCGAATATCTACCTCTCGTTAAGTCAATAATTTTTTGTACTATTTCAACACCATGTTCTTGCTTTTGAGCTAACATTTCTTTAGGTAGATTATCTTGTAAAACGTTAATTTTGTTGAACAATTGTAAACTCTTAGAAAGTGCATTGTTGTTTTCATGTATGTATGTATATATGTATGTATGTATATATATGTATATGTGTGTATGTATGTATGTGTATATATATGTATGTATGTGTATGTATGTATACAGAGAGATCTTGTGGATTGTGGATTATGGATCATAAACAAAAAAGAAAAGAAAACACGATGTTAATCATTTCCCATTTGTTTTGATTGATTGTGGAGAGCTATTTGTGAAATAGGATGGAGAGCTTTGAACATTAGTGGAGATTAGTGGAGATATAGGATTTTGTTGTCATTCCCTTGTGATCACTTCATTTTGTTGTTGTGATGTTCCCATGTGATCTTTGTGCCCTTTCTCCAAGAGAAGAAGAATTACCTATGTAAATGTTCATTTTTTCCCCTTCTAAACATTTATCTCTTGTTCATATACAATATCTTTAGTTAGATTCAAGGATAACTGATTATGATAATTGTATGCATATGTGCATGTATGTATGTATATCAGTTCATATGTGAACTACTTTACATGCATACATACATACTTGCATAGTACTTGTGCTAAATTAAATTAATCATTCATGTCTTGAATTCACACAAGAAATTATCCTTACTTTCAATCAAAATTATTCATACCAAACTAAGTATGCATAAATCTATACTCATAGATTATATTATCACTTGATGATTAAGTAAAGATCTCGTGCATAATATCACCTAGGTAATGATCAGATGCATTCACATTAAGTCATAATAGGATTGAGCAGATGATCCATTTATGTTACTTCATACTTGTTTTATTGAACATTTTGTTTAGCATAATTAGTAATACTAGAATTATATAGCTATAGCTAGTACTCTTGTGTTTTTATTTTAATCATATACATTTAAGATTGTTATTTGTCTTAAATTAGATTGTACATTTGTTATCACTAAAACACAAATATAGATCTCTGATAGTTATCTTTTTTAATTTTATCTTCATATTTAACGTGAAGAGTTTCCACTACTGGATATTGGAATAGCCACAATGTGGAGCCACATAGCTCATGGCTTTTTCCACCAAATCATATGTTTATTAATTTTTTGTTCTTAAAAAATATTATAGGTGAATGTTCTTTTGATTTTCCATACGTTTAATAATTTTTCGCTTGTCATTTGAGGTAATTTTCTATTCTAAGATAAAGACATCTATCATAAGGATGGACATGTCAATTTTGATCATCCAACTTTCAAAGTTGATTCCCTTATCAAATTAATGAAACTACTTGCAACTAACACCCTGATTTTTTCCAACTTGCCATATCAGCCATTCACATAACCATCTTCCTCCTACCCCACCATAGCACACATCCTTTGTTTGATTTTTATATCTTAGTCCCTCTTGGGTTTTAAACCTCATTGAACCTATTTCAAAATGGTTCTATTGGTTCAAGGAGGTTCAAATGGTCAATAAGCTTAGTGTCCTAGGAAGTTTAGTGGTTTCAATGTTTGGAAGGTTCTTGGCTTGGATCAAAGTACCAAGATTCAGAAGCTCTATAATTTAGATTGAATGGTTCATATCAATTTGTGTAGATGCTTTCAAATGTCTCCAAGAACATTTAGGTGTATTTTGGTTCATAATAGCCCATGGAACACAAATCAAAATCAAAGTTCACATTTCAAAGGCCAAAGGTTTTGAAAATGAAACTAGTGATTCAAAGTGTTGGTTCATCAATCTAAATGTACAGCTCAATGATTCAAGTTTGACAATTCCTAGTCCATACCATTTTAGAAGACCAAGTCTAATGATTTGTATCTAGCAATTTGATGATATAGAAATTCTGTTAGCATGAATATTGATGCTATGGGGGAGCATTGTAGAACATTGATGTGATGTATTCATGACTATGTTTGTCATTGATGACAACATAGTAATAAGTTTGTAAAGACTAACAAAGCAGTAGACTGTGATTTTTTTATTAGGAACAATATATTACTTATATGTTGATGCACAGTTTCCAGCACATACTATATTATGTCTTTGTTACAAGGGCAAGTGCACAAAACCTAATTTGACAGTGTACAAAAGATATGATTGATCTATAGAGAACCATGTGGAAATAGAGTATTAGGAAAGTAGTTCCTATTGTGTGATTGTTGCAGCTCATCATCTTTGTAGTTGAAGGTTGCACAATTAACTAGATATAGTATATTGGTCATTTATGACATCAAAGAGTGTGCATGTACATATGTCACACGTGTGAAAGTTTGTTTATAATTATGATCTAACGACATTAATTAAATGTGGATTCATTTAATTAATGTATTAAAATTAAGTGGGAAGCTAACTCAAGGATTTATTATTGAGCATGGTATAAATGAAAGATGTTTTCGATGTTTAACATAGATAGAGCAAATAAGACTTGAAAATTATTGAGCAATAGAGCACTATAGAAGTAGAGTGACTTACCAATGCGTGTAAGTGACCTTAAGGGTTATTGTTACTGAGTATAGAGTTCTAAATCTGATTGCATGGTTAGAATGAGAAGAGGTTCAATGTACTAGATAGAGGAAGAAGTAAAATATTGTTTTACATCTATTATTCTAAAAGGAATAATACCAAGGTCAATTGGACAATGAGTTCATTGATCTAATCCTGAAGTTGTTTGGATAGTTGATTCAGCTGTCCTCCACAACTCCTAATAGGGTTGGAATTTCCTAACAGGGATTCAAAGTCTCCTAATAGGGACTCTTTTTACTAAATGTTGCAATAGACTCCTAATAGGGTTCATCATCTAACAAAGAACATTTATATTAGTACATCATCTTGTGGGCATCATTCTCGTCGAGTTATTCCCTCTAATCAAGGGTTTCCCTAGTCAACATATCTAGTTTATGATTGTTGTTTACATTGGTTGAATGGTTAAGTTTGTTTAAAGAGGATAAATGGTTTAATTTTTGAATAATTGATTAACCCCCACAGCCCCCCCCCCCCCCCCCCCCCCCCCCCCCCCCCCCTTCTTAGTTATCTTGGTGGACTATTGTTTCTAACAATTGGTATCAAAGCCTCAGGTCCTTCAAGAAAAAGTTTAACAACTTTGGGAGATCCATGGAAAACATGTTCAGAAAGGAAAGTCTAAGATTTGATGGCACCAATTATGACAGCTAGAAGGATAAGCTAAAGAATCATCATTTGTGCATAAGGCCAAGATATTGGCTTGTAACCAAGGCATCTAAGAATATAGTGAAAGAAGACAACCTTGAAAGTTCTACTGAGGAGTAAAGAGAAGTATTTATGTGCAACATAAGGACAAGAGAAGCAATATTGTCAACTATACCTGAAAGTGAGTATAGTTAGGTAAGACTACTCAAAACATCTCATGAAATTTGGCAAACTTTAGAAGCTAATTATGAGGGTGATACACATGCAAAAAGAGTTAGATTACAGAATTTGCATTGTGCATTTCAAGATGCTAGAATGATGGAAGATGAATCTGTAAGAAGCTATATTGGAAGAATATTTGAGATTGTTGTAGGAATCACATCTCATGGTGGAAATAAATTGGATGATGAAGTAATATGGAAGATCTTAAAAAGTCTAACACCACCTTGCAAGACAGTAACATAGATGATTCAGGTGATGATACCCTGTATTGAAAATTTCACCAAAGAAACATTGCTTGGTAGGTTGGAAGCTACATAATTTGATCTAAAACAATCTAGACAATTAGAAAAAGTTGAGACATCATTCAGTGCATTAAGTATTAAACTTGGTCTAACAAAGAATACAAGAACATAGGGAGACATTGCTAGTAGCAACAAGTCTAATGAGGAAAAGATCAAAGGAGTAGCTCTTCTTATGGAAAGAGAAAAAGATGATAAGAACATTTTTAAGTGTTGGACATGTAATGAATATGGTCACTATGCATCTAATTTTCCTAAAAGAGAAAGGAAGTATGAGGGAAGATTCAAACCTAGAAGACCTAGGAATTGCTTATATGCAAATGAAGAAGAAGAAGAAGAAGAAGAATATGATCAAAGAAAAAGTGAAGATGAATTGGGACTCGTAGCTATAAAGGAGGATGATCTTGACAAAAAAATTAGAGAATAAAGTGCACTAATTTCACAATTTGAAAGGAAATATTGGATCATTGACAGTGGTTGTTCACATCACATGACTGGTGATATGAGCAAATTTATCAAATTCAAAAGCCATGATGGAGGGATTGTCAGAGTAGGGAAAAATGCAGCCTATCACATTACAAGAATTGGATCTATCACACTTGATGGTAAAAAAAATACTAATGATGTTTACTTTATTGATGGATTGAAACATAACTTGTTAAGTGTTGGATAGCTTATGGACAAGGGTTACCAATTACAGTTTAGTAATGACACATTTTACATCAAGGACAAGGAAGGAAAATTGCTTGGTACTAGCACAAGAACTAGAGGTAATGTATTTCAGTTGAACATATTCAAGGAAGAAAATCTTACATCTAACAAAATGAAATTCAATACATGAGTTATGGAAATTCTTGGTGAGTTATTAAATTTGTGTAAAGAATGAAATATTGAGTTTACAGATCTAGAATCCTTCTGTTGTATATAAAGAAATAGTGGCACAAACAAAGATAGATCTAGAACAGAAGATGATATAAAGATAAAAGAAGGTATTGATCTACTTACAAGGAGAGAACCTGAAGGTATGAAGTTTCTTGCTTGTTGGACATGTAAAGAGTTGGTTATTTTTCAAGTAAATGTCCCAAGAGGCTGATATAAATTAGAAAGAGTTTTCTTTCTGATAAAAATGAAGAATTCTTGAGTGATTGTGATAAGATTAAGAAAAAGGAAGTAGTAGAAGAGATAGCCTTGGTAACTATTTTTGATCTAGAGGCTAACCATGAAAATATGGAAGTCATCACTAACAATGACCTGCAAAACAATATGTTGAGAGAAAAAGTTGTAGGGAAAGAAATTAGACTAGAGTATGTTAATACTAAGGAACATATTGCAGACATTTTCACAAAGGCCTTACCAAAGGATACATTTGAGTACCTAAGACGTATGCTTGGGGTTATGCCCTTGCCTACTTCAGAATAGAAGATGCAAAAGTGCATCAGTCTAGGGAATAGAGCACCATTATTAGACTAGATTGAATGTTGATGCTTCCTCAATGGGGGAGTATTTGTGATTAACAGAGTCAACAAAGGACTCTTGGTAATTGGTATGCAACATTGTCTCTAGATACTTGAGTTTTTTATAGATTTATGGATTTATATACAAAAGTTGTAAAGCAAAAAACCAACTTGAGGTTGTGCTAGAAAATTATTGTATCTTCAAGAAATTGAACCATTTGTGTATTACCTTTGACATTGATGTCACTGGGGGAGAGAGTAACATGAAAAATATTCTATGCAATTCAATTGGGAAGAAAGCATAACATGATGATGAAGAAGATGTATATTTGGCACTCTTGGAACTTAGATGTTTTTAATCTATGTTGCCATCAATGCCAAAGGGAGAGATTGTTAGCATGAATGTTGATGCTATGGGGGAGAATTGCAGAACATTGATATGATGTATTCATGACTATGTTTGTTATTGATGAAAACATAGTAATAAGTTTGTATTTAGACTGACAAAGTAGCAAGCTGTGATTTTTATATTAAAAAAAATATTCTACTTATCTGTTGATGCACAGTTTCCAGTGCATACTACAGTATGTTTTTGTTACAAGGGTAAGTGCATAGAACCTAATTTGACAGTGTACAAAAGATATGATTGATCTATATAGAACTGTATGGAAATAGAGTGTTAGGAAAGCAATTCCTATTGTGTGATTGTTGTAGTTCATCATAAATATAGTGGAAGGTTGTGCAGTTAACTAGAGACAGTATACTAGTCATTGATGATGTCAGAAAGTGTGCATGTACAGAAGTTGCACCTGTGAGAGTTTATTTATAACTATGAGCTAACAACATTAATTAAATGTGTGTTCATTTAATTAACATATTATAATTAAGTGGGAAGCTGACTCAAGGATTTATTATTGAGCATGGTATAAAGGAAAGATGTTTTCCACGTTTAACACAGATAGAGCAAATAAGACTTGTGAATAATTGAGCAATAGAGCGCTACAAAAGTAGAGTGACTTACCAATGTGTGTAAGTGACCTTAAGGGTTATTATTATTGAGTACAAAGTTTTAGATCTAATTACATGGTTTGAAGGAGACGAAGTCCGACGTACTAGACAGAGGAAGAAGTAAAAGCTTGTTTTACATCTATTATTCTGAAAGGAATAGTACCAAGGTCAATTGGATAGTGGGTTCATTGATCTGATCCTGAAGTTGTTTGGATAGTGGGTTTAGCTATCTTCCACAACTCCTAACAAGGTTAGCACAACTCCTAACAGGGTTGGAATCTCCTAACAATGATTCAAAGTCTCCTAATAGAGACTCTTTGTACTAAATGTTGTAATAGACTCCTAACAGGGTCCATCCTCTAACAAGGAGTATTTAAATTAGTAAATCATCTTGTGGGCATCATTCACACCCCTCTGATCAAGGGTTTCCCTAGTCAACATATCTGGTGTAATTGTTTATTGCATCTTTATGGTTGTTGTTTACTTTGGTTGAATGGTTAAGTTTGTTTAAAGAGGATAAATGTTTTAATTGTTGAATAACTGATTCACCCCCTCCCTAGTTATCTTGGTGGACTACTATTTCTAACAATGTACTTACAAATTATATTATCTCTTGGTGATCATATTATCTCTTGGTGATTGAGTAAAGATCAAATATAGTTTTCCAAGGTGATAAAATTGCATATGCAAATGTATGTGCATATGTATGTGTATATGTATGTATGTATATATGTATCTCTGCATCTTGTTGTCATGCCCTTGTGATCTTTGTATATATACATATGTACATACATAGACACACACACATGTGTGTGTATTTATGTATATATACATACACATACATAAAGAGAAGCTTCTCTATACATACATACATAGACACACACGTGTGTACATGTATATACATGTACATATACATAAATAGAAGTTTTTTGAATCACCTATTGTGGGAAATATAAAGAGATACACATTTAGAAGGAAAATAAAAGAATGTTTACATAGGTACCTCTTCTCCCCTTGAAGAAAATCACAGAGCACTACTACATTTGGGCTTGAATACACCACAAATTACACTGTCATTGCAAATTGCCATTGCAATTTGACCCCAAATGTTGTAGTGCAAAGGGCATAGAGATCACAAGGGCATGGTATGGAAATGAAATCATAGAGAAAGAGCATGAAGATCACAAGGGAATGAAAATAAAATGTAGAGATCACACAAACACGACAATGAAATGCAGTAATCACAAGGGCATGACAACAAAATTGTAGATCTCCACTGATCTCCACCAAGGGCATAGAAACAAAATGCAGAGATCATAGAAATGAAATACACCAATGATAAGGGAATGAAAATTTTTAGAGCTCTCCACCCTGATTCGAAGCTCTCCACTCTCTTTCATGTGTAGCTCTCCACAATAAAAACAAATGGGAAATAATTTATGTTTTTTTTTTAATTTTTTAAATCCAAAATCAACTTCACATTGTGTTGTAACTCTAGCATAGGTGTTTAATCCTTGATAGCTTTCATTTCAACATTTCAACATTCAACTTTTCAAGTTTCCTCTTCATTATACAATCCTTCCCACCCTGAAACCACTTTCTTACTTCATTAAAATCAAAACTTAAACAAAGCCAATGATACAAAGCCTATTGCCACTTTGAAAAAATGTTGCCTCCAACATTGCAACCATGTGATAAATGGGAATAGCACATGCCTGAGCCATAACTTAGTTAAATTGGTCTAGTTGTTGATTAGTTGGGTTGGTTACAAAATCCTATAGAATTGTCATCATATTAGGTATGATAAAACAAACAATCAGTTGTTCCTAGCTAGAAGGATCAAATACAATTTTCCAAGGTGATAAAATTGCATATGTAGATGCATCACTTGAATTTAATGCATAAAGCACATTCCCAACCTTGAAACACTCTTATAAGTAATGGAAAAGTAAATGCAGATGCAATACATGAAAAATTGCACAACTTGTAGTCTTTATATATAGAGAGAGATCTTTTCTAAGGTGCTTATTACATATTAGCCACAATAGAAAAATTGATCTAGCTACATACATATTCTAGAATCCAAATAACTAAATAATAAAACTCACTCAACTTGTGCTAAGTGACTAAGCTCAAGATCCTACACAAAAATAATGCAGACCAAGAAAATGGGCAGAGCTTGCAAGAAATTTTAGAAAAACATATCATAGCAAATATTTTTAGAAATAAACAAGCCATAACCTTGTTAAATTGGTCTAGTTTTTGATTGGTTGGGTTGACTACAAATTCTTGTAGAACTGTCATCAGATTAGGTACAATAAAATGAACAATTAGTTGTTCCCAGCTAGTAGAATTAAATAAAATTTTCCAAGGTGATAAAACTGCATATGTAGGTGTATGTATGTATGTATGTATGTGTATATATGTGTATGTGTGTATATATATATATATATATATATATATATATATATATATATATATATATATATATATATATATATATATATATATATATATATATATATATATATATATATATATATATATATGTATGTATATATGTATATCTATACATATGTATATATATAGATATATATATGTATGTATATATGAATATATATATATATATATATACACACACACACACACACACACACACACACATACACACACACATATGAGTGTGTCTATGTATGTATGTATTTATATATAGAGAGAGAACTTGTGGATTGTGGAGATTAGTGGAGATCTAGGATTTCGTTACCACGCCCATGTGATCACTACATTTCGTTGTCTTATCCTTGTGATCTTTGCATCTCGTTGTCATGCCCTTTTGATCTTTATATATGTATGTATGTATGTATGTATACATAAGTGTGTGTGTGTGTGTGTGTGTGTGTGTGTGTGTGTGTGTGTGTGTGTGTGTGTGTGTGTGTGTGTGTGTGAATAGAGAGATCTTAGCAATCAATAGGTAGCATGGCCACAGATGCAATGGCAACACCTACTGGTAAGTAGATTCCCTTAAGAGTAGCAGGAGGTGATGAGGCCATTCTAGGTACTTTAAATATTGATCTCATCACATTCCACATAACTTACCATGCTTGTACATGTATGGATGTTCAAGTAATCAACTTTACATTTAATAAAAGGAATATGTTCTTCAAAACCAGCTTTTAAACATAATGATATAAGGAGTAAGTTAGGATGTATATAGGTTAACCTTTCATTAATTGTAAACTACAACAAAAAGGTCATACCAGGGTATTACAGTATTATAATTATAGAAAACTAACTGATTCACCCAAGTGGGTGTATGATGGTGAAGAACTGTATTAGGTGAGTAAAGCTCGCCAATGGTTATAGGAACACAACTACACCAAAATAATTAGAAACTAAAAACTACATATTCATTATAGTGAGTAGCTCAAGGGTCTTGGTCCCATGGATACGGGTATGAAGGCAACCTAGTAGGCAGAGTATGCCTCTAGTGTGCATATCCCTTGGACATAATTAGGTAGCACTTAACTATTTTAAGACATTATATGTTAACTCACAAGGCTCATTCCCTTGTAGAAGCCTCTTCCATAATGACATTACATCTAAACCACACAAAGGATATTGAAGTGGTTCCCAACCTTGAAATACTCTTATAAGAAATGGCAAAGCAAGTACAGATGCAATATAAATTACTATTATTTATGTATGTATGTATGTATGTACACAGAGAGATCTTGGCACAACAAAAAAATTGATCCAGATGCATACATATTCCAGAATCCAAATAATAAAATATTCTTAAGTAGATATTTGTGAGCACTAGGTGTGTAAAGGCTCCATGAAAAAACATGTAGAAGCAAAAAGAAGCAAAAAAGGCTGTGAACATTTTCGATGAAATGTTTTCCAAGAGTATACGAAAGTTCCTCAAGGTGACTTCCATTATTAAATTTTCATATACAATTTTGCTTGTTATCATTCATTTATTTATTTATTTTATTATAAGAATCCATTACATTTTGTATTAGGTGATGAAACCTATGGGTATGGTTATATGTTTAGAAAATGGGAGTATGCTTACACTAAAATACATCCCACATTTAACTCAAATAGGCTTTTCTATAAGTTTCTTGTGGACTCAAAAGGATTATCATTTGGTGTTGTGGGTTATAAATGGAAATCTCTTTATTGTCTAACCATGGAACTAATTTTGAATTGGTGGGTACATTGTATTTCATTTGTAGATTCAATTGAGCTTTTGATAGTGTGGGTTACAAAGGGATTTCATGATCTACTAATGGAGATGAGTTTCTTAATTGCAACTTTAATTGGTACATATGTGTACAAGTTATGAAAGGATTAGAAGTTCCTGATGATCTAACAATGGAGATGAGTTTCATACAAGTTGAAATGGTTCATATGTAAATAATAAATCTTTTGGTACAATGAAGTAGATAAATATTTCATTTTATGGTTTGATATGTATGTTGTAAATTATCTTGTAGATTTTTTTTGTGGTTTCATGATGGGTCTAACTTTCATATATGTTGGATTGCTACTAGAAATCATCTGTAGACTTAAATATAGATCTTTTGGTATTGTTTCTGTGGACTATATCTATGAGAGGATTATATTTGTCCACTAATGGCAGATGATTAAACTTTATTATTTCAAGCACACTTTGTGTCCAACAATGAGACAAAGATGAGAAAAAAAAATTTATTCCTCTAAATGCAAATGCAATACATGACAAATTGTGCAACTTGTAGTCCTCCTGATATTTGGACTATAAATTCTCAAAGACAATTGCAAGTGACTCCAATGTTAGAGTACCTACCACAACACTTTCCTAGATATATTTCTACAGACTCTCTCTTGTGCCTTAAAAATTTTGATCAAACTTATGAATACCTACCTCTACCATATCTAAAATCATCTTCACATTGTGTTGTAACTTTGGCATAGGTGTTTGATCCTCAATAGCTTTCATTTCAGCATTTCAACATTCAAGTTTTCAAGTTTTCTCTTTATTATATGTTTGGTTTATCATTTATTTTCTCTAGTTTGATTATGGTGCATCTCAACTAGTTGCTTCAATGATGCAATCACTCATCTATCTCTAGATTGTGTAAGCACTTGTTGTTTTATAGAATCTGTTGCCACTTTGGAAAAAAATATGTCTCCAACATTGAAACCATATGATAAATGGGAATAACAAATTCCCAAGCCATAACCCAGTTAAACTGATCTATTTGTTGATTAGTTGGGTTGATTACAAATTATTGTAGAACTATCATCAGATTAGGTACAATAAAATGAACAATTAGTTGTTCCCAGCTAGTAGGATCAAACACAATTTCCCAAGGTGATAAAATTGCATATGTATATGCATCACTTGAATGCCATCCATGAAGCACATTCCCCAACTTATAATGAATGGTTGTATATAAAGGCTCCATACACCGGCCCAACAATGGAAGCCAAGGGTGTAACCATGCATGTATTGCAATGCTCTCCCTCCAAGGATCCCAAGTATCTACTACTACTATTAATTTGGGCATCACTATATGATCCAAAATATTATGAAGTACTAAAGTTGGTAGTAACTTCTCCCATTTCTCTAGAAAATTTAGCATAGGTTCAGGATCCCTTGGCTCCCAGGAAGTTTTAGCAGTTATTCTCACTATTGGAAGAATAACTTTAATGAAGAGTTGAGTGTAAGGAGTTGAAGAAGCAAGTTTTTCTTCTATGTAAATTCCATAATCACAAGGCTCATTCCCTTGCAGAAATAACCTAGTTAAATATACTTATATATACAAGTCATAACCCAATTAAATGGGTATAATTTCTGATTAGCTGGGTTGATTACAAATTCTTGTAGAATTTTCATCATATTAGGTACAATAAAATGAACAATCAGTCGTTCCTAGCTAGCAGGATCAAATATAGTTTTCAAAGGTGATAAAATTGCATATGCAGATGCATCATTTGAATGTTAGGCATGAATCACATTCCCTAATTTATAATGAATGGTTTGATATAAAGGCTCCATATGTTGGCCCAACAATGGAAGCCAAGGATGTAGCATGCATGTATTGACACACTCTCCCTACAAGGATCCCAAGTATCTACTACTGTTGCTACAATGATAAATCAAATGAAGATGCAATACATATATTAATATAGTAACAATAGAAGCAATTGATATATTCTCTTTCTTTTTACTAATATAATAGAGCTTTTCTTATGTGGCTTTTGCTATTTACTTGGTTGTTTGACATTTAAATATAGAAACAATGTTTATGTGTGATCCACTGAATATATACACAATATTAAAGAGAACAATGATTAATATTATTCTCATAAATTACTATAATTGAGAACAAAAATCTCATAATATGCTAGAAATCATGATCATGTCTTTCATGACCTTCCTCTGCCAAAGATTGATTAGTGCTAGAAACATATAAATATATACCATATCATTATTTAAATTTTTGTGTCTTTTGTAAAGGCCATAACCTAAAGCTTGCATGCAACCTATTCTCTTGTGCAAAATATGATCACTTTGAAATCTCTGCCATTAAAATTCTTGCAACTATAGCAAATTTTATCAAACTGCAAAACCTAAAGTATTTGCCACCAAACCATAAAAAATATGCATGACTTCGTTAATTTGATGCATTAGGAAATCATCCAAGATCCTTTAAGAAAATCCTATCAATTCCTAGCCAGAAAAATATAATCTTTAAATAGTTGGAATCCTTGTAAAATTCAATAATAACACACCGCTTTATTCTATGCAAAGGTTTAATTCATACTTCCTTAACCAGTTCCTTGATCCATGCAAGATCTGGTTGATCAACAACAACACAACAATTGTAGTCTTTCTTTAATTGATCTTTTCAAAAAATTTTGAAGATCTTATCCTTGAGGACCTTTGTCATGTCTAACCCCATGAATCTACAACTAACCCCAATTTACAATGACCTCTCTAAGCTACACTAATCTCCACCAACATGGTTTTGCAAATAGGACTTATCAACACTACAATTGAATTCATCGCCATGACTCAAATCAACATTTCTCAAAGCAACAATAACATCTCCAAGGTCACAAGAACAATCCATCTAAAGACCCTACAGAGACCCTAATGAAATAGATGTAGTACTTGGAGAGGGATAAGAAATGTGAGAGGAATAATTAGAATCATCCTTGGCACAATATTTTTTGTGGATAAGAAGTCCAACATCATGATTATTTCTCCATGCAGGAAGCCATGTATTCAACATACATTTTGTGTGCATTATTAGTTTATGGAGGACTTGACATGAAATCCATGGGCACAATAATTTATTTCTCTCATAGTACAATACATGACTCTCCCTCCATGCCCATCCACTTTCCCAATCTCATTTTTTTAAAAAAAAATTTAGTAGGTCGTTGTAATTGCAACGGCTTGATCCAATGGAACATTATTGCACCAACACCACTATCGTCGCATACCCATCTCCATTGCAATGGAGAAATTTGATGAATTATTTTTGCACCCATGACATTACTATCACATGTGAGATGACCATCCAAAAATGTAAGATGTCATACTTGCAATAGTTTCCTATCATAATTATGACATCATGATGATGAACTCTTGCATTTGTGCTCTTCTAAATCGCAACAACTTTTGGCATCATAATTAGGATGGAAAAGTTTGTCATCATAATGACAACTCCAAAAATTTGACACCCATCTAACAAGAGCCAATTCTTGATATTGTTGCTTGGGAGATGGGTGACCATTGCAATTTGGCTCCAAATGTAGTAGTGGCCAAAGGCACACCTAGTTGTCCAACCACCTTGCTGAGTAAACACAATAGAAAAAAAACATAGGAAACAACACCAAGGAGAGAGAGAGAACAAGTAGTTATCCTCTAAGCTACCTCTAAAGCTAAACCAAATATCTCTACTTATACTTGCCAAAATGACTTATAGAAGATTCTAGAACATTACATCAAAGAAAGGTCAACCTCAAAATGATCAACACTCATCTCTAGACAAGATCTTATCAATAAATTCACAAACTAAATGAAATACAAGAGTTAGCTCCAACTAAGAATTGAACATAGAAAAACTCAATCAAAGAAGGATGTGAGCATCAATAGCAAAAAGTCCACTCGGTACATGAAAGATCACTCAGTTAGCACAAGAACAACTTGGTTCACTCTGATGGAACTCGATCACCAAAGGAACATCTTGGTTCACATTGAAGACCTTGGTAAGGTCTAAAAAGAACTCAGTTTGAACTTATCAAAATGAAAAAAATGTAGCATAAAAGGAAACCCAGGATGCTCCTGCATCATACAATTAGGGTTAAAAGAAATGATTCTCCTAAATCGTGCAAGTGTCACAACCTAAGCTAAATCCAACTCAGATTAGAAATCCATGTAGCATCTTCAATTGGTCTATTGTTCCATTTCACCAAATACTCATAACAATCTTTTGCTTTAGTGCTCTTGCTAGTTCTCTAATCCAATACATGTTCAACCTCTTCAATCTACTTCTTAGGATAATAATTGAATACAACAACTTCATCATCTGACTCATGATACTTATGTAGATCAAGAATGTTGAATATAGGAGATATATCCATGTGTTTAGGTAGCTCAACTTCATAAGCATTTCCACCATCAAACTTCCTCAAGATCTTACAAGGTCCAAACTTCCTCATCTTTAGCTTACAGTATGTTCCAATAGGAAATCTACCTTTCTTCAAATGAACTATTATCTCATCACCAACTTCAATAACATGATGTCTTCTAGACTTATCAGCATTCTCCTTATACTTATGATGACTATGTTCCAGCCTCAACTTTACTTCCTTATGTAAAGACTCCATAAAATCAACAAAGTCTTCCCCTGCAACACTTCTCTTTTCTTCAACAGAAACATCCCTAAAATTTGATATTCCTCTAGGTTGCATTCTAATAACAATCTCAAAAGGTGTTTTCCCTATACTCCTACTCACAAAATTGTTATATGAAAATTTAGCTTGTGCCAATACCAACTCCCAATTATTTGCTTTATCTCCAACTAAAGATCTTAGCAAATTCCCCAAACTTCTATTCACAACCGTTGTCTATCCATCTATCTATGGATGGAATGTAGAACTAAATTTCAACTTAGTACCCATCTTCTTCCACAAATCCCTCCAAAAGTAAGCAACAAACTTATTGTTTCTGTCAGAAATAATACTTCTTGGTAATCCATGCAATCTAACAATCTATTTGAATAAAATTTCAGCAACATGCTCAGCATTGGATGTCCTCTTACATGGTATAAAATGAGTCATCTTAAAAAATATGTCCACAACAACAAATATGGAATCATACCCTTTTACTGTCTTAGGTAATCCAAGAACAAAATCCATACTAATGTTACTCTAAGGTCTTCTTTGAACAAAAATAGATGTATACAAACCAGTATTTTGACTTACTCATTTTACAACTTGACAAACTCCATAAATTCTTACAAACTTTTGAACATCCTTTTACATTTATGGCCAATAATACTTATCCTTCAACAAACTCAATGTCTTATCAATTTCAAAATATCTAGCCAATCCACCACAATATTTTTCTTTAATCAAATTAAATCTCATAGAACTTCTTGGTATACACAACTAAATTCCTTTAAACAATATACCTTCTTGAATGAAATACTCATCATACTTAGTCATGTGGTATGATAGATTTTGTGCTCTACACTCTCTCCACACCTTAGAAGAATCAAGTTGGTATCATACAATACTTTCATCTCATCAAAACTAAGAACTTCAATCTTCATCTTGATCAACAAAGAATGTCTTCTACTCAATACATCAACAACTCAGTTAGTAACTCCACTTTTATGCTTAATCACAAATGTGAAACTCTGTAAGTACTCAACCCACCTCATATGTCTTTGATTCAAACTGGAAAATGACAAAAAGGACCTTTAACAAGAAAGTGAGACATGATACTTGGGAAATGGAAAGAAGATCACTTAAAGTGGCATTCATGATATGGTAAGCTATTTAGGACTCATAAAATGTGACAGGAGGTTAGGCATTAGAGAACTACTAAATGGAAAATAAAATTAAGAAGACCACCATTATTCTTCAACATATGCTATGGAATGCCTCAATGGTCCTCTCAGTGAGGACACAAGAAGAAACTAACGAGCTAGGTCAAATGCACTTGTTGGTTCATCTTACCTAGATGAACACAATCCCAGTAATAAACCCTCAATTTACAATAAAATAGAATGATCAATCTCTCCTTCCATAAGGTTCCAAGGATTTTCCATCATTAGATTGTGAAGTTATTAGTAGATTTGAAACCTCCACAAGTTGAAATTGGTTATTAAGCTCATTCTCTAGGCCAGGGTATCCAGTTTACTAAAGAGCTTGTCTCCACTTTTTTATTGAAAGATCTTCTATTAGCCTAAATATCTTATTTTAGCAAGAAGGATTTGATCTATAAGTTTAATAACTCTTCTTTGCAGCTTTCAAAAATATATGACTGAGCTTATAACCATTGACAGGGTGTGAAAGATATCTTATAGATAGAATCTAATTCTTTATGATGATTCTCCCCAAGATCAAATCATCCATTCTTCTATGGTTGATCATCCCTTGGACCAGCTAGATGGTGGAGTAGGCTATTTAGTGTCAGGATTTTTGGTAGTTGAAGCATCTCAAAGGGTAGTTCATCGATTAAAGTCTTAAGAGGGTGACAATGATTAATTTTTGAAACAACATTCTCTTGGTAAATCACATGGGCCTGACATATATGTAATTGCAAATATGTTGAAGAAAATTTTGTCTATTGTAGGATAGATTCTTGATAAATCATCACAACTTAAATTTTCTTGGTCATAACCACATTCCACTAGTGAAGGGAGTAGGGCTTGTTTAATCATAAATTCTACAAATGTCTTTAGTAGAAAGATCACGAGTAGCCCTTAGGATACAAATTACAAAGATTTGATAGTTTCTTATTATCAAAATGCCACCACAAGAATAAGTGTTTTTCCTCATGAAATTAATAACATCACATAGGTGTTAATGTTTCAAAATAAGCCAATTGTAATCCCCCTAAAGTTCTTATATCTTAAGGTTCATAGGTTGTCAAAGGTACAGATGAAGAAACTATCCAAGAATATCTTGGAGCCCCTTGCTTCCACCATGATTAAGGAAATGGACATTGAGGAAGGAGTATGTGTAGCATCTGAAGATTATCTGTGCCAAGATTCTCTAATCAATATTCTTAGGAGGGAAATCATGGAGTTAGGTTGCAATGTATGGATGAGTTACACTTGAAACCTCAAGAATTTTCTCAAGATCCACGCAGGTGTATTGAGTATGGGATCAAAAAAGCACTGAATGGTATCTAGGTCTCTAGGTTTAATTTAGAGGTACCTAAAAATGTAGTCATAGTTCAAGATATACAACTTAATCATAATGTTGTTTTTGATGAGCAGAGAGGTGAGATGAGCATCAAGTGGGATGAGTAAGTAATTGAAGTTGATAATTTGAACAATTTAAATGTGGAGTTTATTGTTTTGCAGCAACTAGATGTTTCTAAGGATGATAACAACCTATGATGCTTGCAAAAGTTGACTGAAGCCTCTAAAAATAGGTTAGAAAATAATGATTAGATGATCAAAATATATTTTAAGACTAGAAAGATTATATTTGATCCAACTCAAACTTTTTCAATTATGTGATCTCCTTCTAGTAAAAATTGCAGGGTGAAAACTCCAAAGACTAGAGGGAGGAAGCCAAAAACTGTCAAAACAAAAGAGAGGTGGCAATAGGACTTCATAGTACACTGGATGAAAAGTTCTCACCCTTAAAAAGATTGGCCACAAGAACTA
The DNA here is from genome assembly GCA_028749045.1 of Cupressus sempervirens. Lineage (NCBI taxonomy): Eukaryota > Viridiplantae > Streptophyta > Pinopsida > Cupressales > Cupressaceae > Cupressus > Cupressus sempervirens. The sequence continues at coordinate 28,177,770 of CM053787.1, forward strand.
AGTGTTCTACTTGCCAAATATGAAGATTCTATCATGGAATGTTAGAGGCATTAACACCTCTAACAAGAGATATAGAGTCAAGCAAGTGTTTGATTCTTCACAAGAAGACATGGTACTATTACAGGAGACAAACTTGTCCAAGGTCCCTTTTCCAAAACTATGGATAAATGGCTATACTAGAAGGTTGTACATAGTCCAAGTGTGGGCACTTATGGTGGTTTGGCAGTGTTATGGAACCATAATTGGTTATTCAAGGACAATGCTTTTAGCAAGACTCTAACTTTCAAATGATTAAGTGTTTGTGGTTTGATACATATTTCTTTCTTACCAACACATATGGGCCTACTTAGACACAAGATAAGAAATTTTTTTGGGATGCTCTTACCAAAATTATCCGATATCAATTTGGTCAGTATTTCATTCTAGTGGGAGACTTTAATGTGATTCTCAAGTCATCTAAGAAATATGGTGGTATAGCACCACCTCTTAAGAAGATGCAAGACTTTGTTGCCTTTGTCTTGGATAATAGCTTACGTGATTTTTTGGAAAAATATGGTTCTTTCACTTGGACTAACAAGAGAGTGGGTTTTACATAGATTGTGGAAAGATTAGATCCCTTTCTTATCTCTAACAAGTGGAGTTTAGGGGGTTCTTCATTTGAACAAGAAATTCTTATTATTTTGGAATCAAACCATTTTCCTATCATGTTGAATTTCAAAAAAGGTTCAATTATGTCTAATTGTATCCATAATCCATCATTTAAATTTGAGCAAATGTGGTTTAGGCATCCACAATTCTACTCACTTCTTAGGCAATGGTGGGTGAGTGCTCCCAAAGTCAAAGGTATGAAAGTGTTTCAGTTTGCTACTAAACTTTAATATATTAAGGTCCAAATTAGAGTGTGAAATTCAAAATTTCTTAAAAATATTTTTCATGAGAAGGAAAGAGTTAAACAACAATTATCAGATGTAAACAAACATATTATTCATCATGGGTTGTCCACTGATTTATACTAGGAACAAAAATGGTACCAAGAGGAATGAGTTGAGTTGTGTTGTAGAGAGGAAGAGTATTGGAGGAAAAATTCTAGGGAATTATGGCTTAGAGAAGGAGATAAAAATACCTCCTACTTTCATGCTTCTACTAAGCAAAAATGAGTTGTGTGCATACTATTTTCTGAATTATAGAGTGCAAAGATGGTAATGTCATATAAGAAGAAAAGGGCATTCAAGAGGAAGGGGTCATGTTTTTTAAAGATCTATTGACTTATTCTTCATTGGAATTGGAGGGTAGTGTGGAATAAATTTCGAAATCAATCTCATGTCTTATCAAACTGGGATAACAAAGTATTAATGGCTCCTTTCACTATCTCTGAATTGCATAAAGTAGTTTTTTCTTTTCTTGTAAATAAAGCTCCAAGACTAGATGGATTTATTGCTTTGTTTTACCAAAGATTTTAGGATTATTGAGATTAAGGTCAAGTTTGTTTATTAGGGACTCACACTTAGTCAGTTGGTTAAACAGCTACAACTCTTACCTTGTAGTTTTCTATGTTAATCTAGTAATCCAAGTTCTACTGAGTTCTACAATTGCTAATGAGTTCCAGAATCAATATTGATTTCACACCAAGTATTTACTACCAATTTCATTAGTGACAATGCAAATTGAGCTTCACAGTACTAACCGAGTTGCACAGTCTCAATTGTGGTCTCCAGTGTCTACTAAGCTCACAGTGTTAATGATGTGAATCTAGTGTTGACTAAGCCAAGGAGGGTCAACAAAGTGATTCATTTTATACCAAGCTTGTAGTGTTAGTGTTGATCGAGCCATGCAGTGTCAACCAAGTGATTTAATTTATTTGTTGAGTTTCATAGTGTTAACCGAGTCACCAGTGCTGACTGAGTCCAAACTACTTTGAAGTGATTAGTATGAATCGAGCTTCTACATCTACCAAGAGAATGATGATTTCAAGTGTTGACAATGGTTTCCAAGTATCAAAACCTCACCAAGTCTGTCTTCAAAACCCAAGTGTCAACAGTTGGGTCGACTTTGTGATTCTTATTGGAAACTTATGTTGCAGCCAACTTTGATGAATTATAATTTGGATTGGTATTTATGTAATGTATTGCATCACATCCTATATATATGTATATAGTAATGATGAGAATATAGAGAGCCAGAGTGTGAAGTGAAAAGGCTACAAGCAATATAAGGAGTAGAAAATATTTATCTATCACAAAAAGGTGATCATTACATTTCAAAGGAATCTCAACCAAAAAATCAAAGATTAGCCACTAGTTTATCCTAACAGGTGTATCAGTTAAATCCTTTTACAACGTAGACTTAATAGTCTTGTGAAAATCTCTTTACCAAGTGCATACTTCATTGTATGTTTTGTAATCCTTTCACAAGGTGAACCTAGCACTCCTTATTGCTCCCAACTAGGTAGATCATTAGAAGTGCCTAATTGTAAGCCTTAATCGGCCAACTTTATACTTCAATACTAAAGCTTGTGGGTATCATCCACACCCTAGTTTTACTTTCTATTTGGAAGGTTTCTAGGTCACCATATCTTGTGTCAATATGTTATAATTGTTTTATTATTTCCAGTCTTTCATGCATGCAATTAGATCATAATATATATGAAGGATTAATTAGTGAAACAAGATTAAGTTTTATTGGTTCTTGATTCACCCCTCCCCTCTCAATAACCTAGTCTATCCTATATTTCCAACAATTTGTATCATAGCAGTTGTGGTTCTCAAAGAAGAAGTTTGACAACTTGAGAAAAGATCAAAGGCAATGGAGGCATACAGGCTAGATAAGGCTATTGACAATGAAAAACTAGATTTGGAATTGGCTACTGGGCAAGTAAAGAAAGCAGAGGAGCAACTTTCACAATCATTGGAAAGAAGAAAAGATCTTGCAGTACAAGTAAATGAAAATCTCTACACTAAATAAAGAATTGAAGATATCTATCCAGAAAGAAATTTAGATGAAGTTGATGAAGTAATCAAAGATCTATTAGAAAAGAATTCCAATCTTCAAGAAGAAATTAGAAAGTTGAAAAGACAACAAGAAATCTAGTCAGTAAGATTATGTGAATTCATGGAAGAAAAAGACAAAGCCAAAGAAGAGATAGAAGGGAAGAACAATGAAATTCAACATCTATCCCTTCAATAGGTAGACTTCATTGATCAGCTCATTAATGTACATGAAGAAATCATGAATCTAAGATTAGAGAATGAAAGATTGCAAAATGATCTCAACGTTGAAAAGCAAACCAATGAGAGCATGATAAAATCTCAAGCAGACATGAATCAATTGAATGAGCAAATTTAATACAGACAGAAAGACAAATTAGGAATATGATATATAGAAGAAGGTGAATCATCCAAGCAAGGAGCTAAAAAGAATCAAAGGCCTACTTGCAATCATTATGGTAAGTTGTGTCATACATCAAACAAATGTTGGAGTAATAGTAAAGCAAAATTCAATGGAAAGTGTTACAATTGCAATAAGCATGGCCATAGAGCAAGTAAATGCAAGGAGAAACTTAAGTTTGAAGGTAAATGTTAAAAATGCAATCAACAAGGGCACAAATCTTCTCACTGAAAAACTAAGATATTAAACCTAGTAGAACAAATTGTGAAAGCTATATTTGGATGGGACTACAACACTTGGTGTAGATGCCACTACTGTAAAGAATTTGGGCACATTGGAGAAAATTGTGTGAAACATCACATGAGGACAAGAGACGCCACTAGAATATGTTTTATTTGTATAGAACTTGGAAATCTTGCCAAGAGCTATACGAACACTAGAAGGATTGAAGATGAAAAGAAATCCAAAGCTGACAATATCAGAAAGAAGATGAGGAAGCAATGGATTCAAAAATCTTTTGAGAATGCAAGTCTAAGTCATGAAGCAAATGTCACTCAAGAATCAAGTGACTCAAGCATTTCAACTTGATCTCCTATAGGAATGACTAGAATTGAGACTTTGAAGTTGACATCTTACATCAGTTCCAACTAGCTAGAAGCAAAGATCCATATCAGCATTTAAGATGCAAATGGATCACTGAGTTATTAAAGAAAACTTAAGACCTTACCAAGCTAGGTTGGGTTGCAAGACCCTACTGAGAAAGGTCGGGATACACTAAAACATTGTGTGGGCACTGAGCTATGAATGACTCTACTAAGCATTAAGGTTGAATTGAGTTAAAGACTATGTGTCATCGAATGAGTGATCATACCAAGCATTTATGGCAATTGAAAAGTGAAAATGTGTTAAAAGGAAGGAAATCGAATTCATTTTTCACTGTGAATTTTTGAAGAGCTATTTGCAAGGGAAATTTCTATTCTTCCAAGTGATTTGTGTGTTTTTTTTTGAAGATTTCTGTTTTTTCTTAAACCCTACTAAGCATGGCATCTTCTAGTAGCAAAACGAGGAAAGGATCTAAAATGTTGGTTCATGGAATTGAATAGAAGGCACCAGACTTTAAGTTGATTTTGGTAACTGCAGAAGCGCTTGACCCAACTAGAGCTCAATCATAGATTCCACCCATGGTATTACTTGTTGATAACATTCGTTAACATTTTCATTGTTTGATCCAAGAACTTGGAACCCTAGAGATGGATGAAAATTTGAACAAGTTATGTGTTAATGGTGTGTTGAAACCTAATTATCAACATTTGGAGACCAAGGGTTTGACACACATTCCACATATGCCCTAAGATTTTTAAATTAAATGGATAAGTTTCATTCTCAGCCATGTATACAATGGGAAATTATGGTTGGAGCAACCTATTCAATCACAAAGAAAATAATTCACATGATAACATGGCTCTTGATGTTGAACAAAGGAAAGACTACCAAAACCCTAAGTCGGGTAAAACTAGAAAACAAGACTCTTATTGAGTGTGATGGAAGAGGAATGAAAATCAGAAATGTGACTAATATGGAGCTGAAATTTGGAATTCATATGATAGCCCATAAGATCTATAGCTGCAGTTACCTCAACAGCGTGTCAATTTGGCTCTCAAGGTAGCGAAGAACAACTTATCCTTTGACCTTGCCAAGCTAATGCTAAATCAATTCAACAAGGACATGGAGAGAATTAGAACTTCAATGAAAAATCAATGTAAGTTTGGTTCACTCTTGACTTTTTTATTCTTCTATACGCAAAAGTTTTTCCCTTCTAAAGGCTCAACTATATGAAGAAAAGATGTACCAGTATTATATTAGATTAATGAATATATAGCAAAAATGGGTGAGAAATTTTTTAGTATCATGGACAATTATTTTGATTCATTTAAGGAAAAAGATGAATAGTAGATATAGAATTCCTAAGAAAATTGTAGAAGATTACAAGGATGATTTTTGTTTCATGGTGGACTACGACAAAGTGTACATTCAAGCAGTAAAACCTAGAGTGGTTTGGGTTAAGCCTCTAAGCTATGAGGTTAACATTGATGATGCCAAAGATATCATTGAGGATTTGTTGAATGAACCCATGGATTCCAAGGCCACATATTTTGGTACTTATGATGAAACCAAAGCTAGAGTATAACTTGAAATCAAACTTCCTCAAGCAGTCAGCAAAGGAAAGAAGAGGATATCTAAGTTGAGGCAAGAAAGTTCTACTCTCCTATTGACTAAAGGAAAAGGAGATGATGTAGAAGAAGATGAAACTAAGGATGAAGTAGAAGAAACAAAATTTGAAGAAGAAGAAGAGCCAATTAGGAAGAAAGGTAATGTTATCATAACCATACCTAGCAAGTCCTCTATTGTAGTATTCATTAGAAGAGCATCAAGGTCTAGAAAGAAATTGAAATTAGGTGAGGAGGATGCAAAGCATGTCATTTTCAAAAGGCCTCCACCTACATTTCAAGAAAAATTAAAGGAAATTGAAGGATAAGCTAGAATGGCAAACTTCAAATCCCTCAGATATGAAACCAGGAATGCAAATGAGAAGAAGAAAATTGAGGACATGATGATGTCAAAATTAGGTAAATAGAAATACTTTCCTAATCAACTTATACATCAAATTCCCAATGAGCTTATGCAAGTAATCAAGCCAAGATGGGAAAATGCTAAGAAAACTGCAAAAGATATCTATCAATAGACTCTGAGGCAACTCATGCTGAGTCCTAGTAACAAAGAGATGAAAGATTCCATAAATAAAAATGAGGAGAAGCTCACTCTAATGTTCAATACATGTCTTGTGCTGATGAAAGACATAGAATCCACAATGAAGACAACTACTACCACATGGAAGAACATTTACAAACTTCATGAACTGGATGATTTTGTTGTTCATGTTAGTGATAAGGAAGATGAGGAAGACATCAAGGAATATGATGAAAAAGACAATGAAGATGATGTGGAAATTCAAGATGATGTAAATCTAGATAATGAGGAGCAAGAATAGGTAGATATAGAGGAGAGTCTCCTTGAGATTCATAGTATTGAGGAAACTAACCCAGAGAAGATTGTAGCAGCAGTAATGGCCTCATTTTCTCACTCTCTGAGTAAAGATTTAATGCCATCAAGCTGAGAGAAATCTTCTACCAAGTTGGTTGAAAGCTTCTACAATTGCAATACCATGCACCCAACCAATCTTTACACCTATTCAGCTGAGTACCATATTGTCTGAAGTGATTAGCACTTCATCTACCAAGGAGCAAGTTCCAACATCATTAGATTTGGTCACACAACAACTAGGTATTTCTACTATTAGTGCAATATCTACTTTTGTTGCTAGCCCTTCTATTTCTACTATTTTTACAATTCCAAGTGTACAAATAGCAAATACAAGGATAGGTGAGAACAAGTCTCAACCAAGTACTAAAGTTTCAACTAAGGATAAAGGTAAAGAAGAAGACATTGATCTAGATGAGGATATAGTTATCCTGAATTGGGATATCTTTACTCTCAATCCTAGTCAAATGAACATAATAGGTGAACTATTGAAAAAGAGAGCTAAGAAATAAAAGCTTAGAGAAGAGAGAAAAAAGAGAAAACTAAGTGCTTGAAGATGTGAAAAACATACTTGTAGATACACTAAGCACTAAGGTTGATAGTGCACAACTTATTTTGGTTCAATTAGTAGAAGTTGTCCAAAAATTTAATGAAGATTTGAATGGACAAGAAAAGTTGTTATAAAGAGCAGAGAGGAAATTTGAGAACAAAGTATTAGACCAAGTTGCACTCAAAATTGCAATAAATCAAGTAGATTTGTCTACTATTCTCAGCTCATTAAAAACCTCTACAAATAATGTTACTTTATTATTTAGAAAGTTGTGTGATACATCTATCTTCACCTAGGGGATCAAAGATAAACTATCTAAGATAGATGAAGACTTGAAGGCAAGTGCACACTAGTTTTCACTTGACCCGAGCTATAGTTTTGCTCACTACTCAAAGATCAAATTTTTGACTAGTTTGTAAGAAAAATTATTAAGGGAAGAAGCTAGGATCAGGGCCACACTTGTATACATCCAAGGCATGATTCTCCCAAACATGGATGCATTGTAGAAACTCATTGCACATGCCAAACTCTCATCGATGATAATAACTTCTCCATAGTTGATCACATGATGGAATTATTAGCAGAAGTATAGATTGCATGTCATAAGAAAGGTGTTACAAAAAAATGGGGACAAGACAATGGCATTGATTTTGAAGGTACATTCTGACTTTTTGTCACATTTTTTTATTAACATGTAGTATACACCTTTGGCATTTATGTCAAAAATGGGGAGAATATGAAATATATAAAAAGGGGAAAAGATAAGATAGAAGATAATATATATTGAGAAAAGTGTATATATGTATGGGGGAGTAGCATAATATTATACAAATACATGTACAAATAATCAGAAAACATCTCCTACAAAAGCAATTTTGAAAAATCTCAAAATAGAGTATGTTACTAAGTTGAACACACAAGATAGAGACATAAGAATCATTTGGACTTCAAATTTTGAGAATTTAGTTTTGGATTGATAAGTGTTTTTGTCACTAATGACAAAGGGGGAGATTGTTGACATTAAGGTCAAGTTTCTTTATTAGTGACTCACACTTAGTCAATTTGTTAAACATCTACGAAGATTATCTTACAATTTGCTATGTTAACCAAGTACTCTAGGTTCTACCTAGTTCTATAGTTGCTACAAAGTTCTAGAATCAGTATTCAGTTCACACCAAGTAGTTACTACCAAGTTCATCAGTGACAATGCAAACCAAGCTTCACAGTACTAACCGAGTTGCACAGTGTCAACCATGGTCTCTAGTGTCTACTAAGCTCACAGTATTAGTGATGTGAATCTAGTGTTGACCAAGCCAAGGAGGGGTCAACAAAGTGATTCTATTTATACCGATCTTGCAGTGTTAAACAAGTGATTCAATTCATATGCCAATTTTTGCAGTGTTCACCAAGGTGTTGACTGAGTTTAGACTACTTTGAAGTGGTTAGTATGAACTAAGCTTATACATCTACCGAGAGCATGATAATGTTGAATATTGACAATGGTTGTTGAGTATCAGAACCCTCAATGAGTTTTTCTTCAGAACTCGAGTGCCAACAATTGGGTTGACTTTGTGATTCTTATTGGAAACTTATGTTGTAGCCAACTTTGATGAATTATAATTTGGATTGTTATATATTTAATTTATTGTATTACATCCAAAATATATAGATGTAGTAAGTAATGATGTGAATATAGAGAGCAGAAGTGTGAAGTGAAAAGGCTACAAGTAGTATAAGGAGCAGAAAAGATTTATCTATAACAACAAGGTGATCATTACATTTGAAAGGATTCTCAACCAACAAATCAGAGTTGCAGATCAGAGATCAGCCACTAGTTCATCCTAACAAGTGTATCAGTTAAATCCTTTAACAAGGTAGACTTAACAGTCTTTTGTAAATCTCTTTACTAAGTGCATACTTCATTGTATGTTTTGTAAATCCTTTCACAATGTGGAACTAGCAATCCTTATTGCTCCTAACAGGGTAGATCATTAGAAGTGATCAATTGTAAGCCTTAACTGACGAACTTTATACTATAGTACTAAAGCTTGTGGGTATTATCCCCACCACAATTTTACTTTCTATTTGGAAGGTTTTTGGGTCACCATATCTTGTGTCAATATGTTATGAATTTTTTATTGCTTTCAATCTTTCATGCATGCAATTAGATTAGAATATATATGAAGGATTAATTGGTAAAATAAGATTAAGTTTTATTGGTTCTTGATTCACCCCTCCCCTCTCAGTAACCTAGTCTATCCTATATTTCCAACATGGATGTTATTTGTGGTGACTTCCTCGTAGCTATTGAAGAGTCAAGGAGAAGCAAGGCTATGCTAAGATATTTGAATACAACTAATATTGCTATCATCCCGAAAGTCCAATATCCAACTACATTTGCTAACTTTCATCATATCTATCTTTTCAATATAGCTTACAAATGTTTTACTAAGGCCATCTACATGAGACTACAATAGTTCATCTCATGCATCATCTCTTCAGAACAAGGTGGATTCATTCTAGGTAGAGAAATAATGGAAGGTATGTTAGTTTCCCATGAGACCCTAAATTCTATCTAAGAGAATTATTTACCTAGTTTTGTTATCAAGTTAGATATGTTGCAAGCCTATGATAAATTTATTTTGCAGTTCCTTTTCACAATCCTACATAAATTTGGATTTTCAGAAGCTTGGTGTAAATGGATAAGGACTTGCATATCTAAAGCTTGGTTTTCAGTAATTATTAATAGTGGGATTTTTTCAATCCTCACAAGGGGTAAGGCAAGGTGACCCTCTTTCCTTGTTTCTTTTTATTATAATGATGGAGACTTTGAGTAGAATTATTCAGTCCAAACATATTTCTAGTCTTTGGAAGGGGGTTCAAGTCATAGGCACATCCATTGCGACCACACATTCTCTATTTGCAAATGATACACTTTTTTTTGGGGAAGCATCTGTTCAAGAAGCATGATAGATTAAAAACACTTAGATTTATACACATCCTTTTCAGGGAAAAAACTTAATCCATAGAAATCCAAGATCTTCTTGTTTAATGTTGATGATAAGGTTTCTAGTAAGATTTTCAAGATTCTAGGCTTCTCGATTGAGCAATTACCATCATCATAGCTAGGCGTTCCTCTCTTTATGGGAAATAATAAAGTATTTTATTGGTCTTCTATTATTGAAAGAATAAAGAGAAGCATATTAGCATGGAAAGCTTGATGGTTGTCACTTGCAAGTAGGATTCTATTAGTTAAGGTGGTACTATCTTCTATTCCAAATTATTACGTTGCAATTCTCAAGGCCCCAGCTTCTATTGTTAAACAAATTGAGAATCTAATTAAGGACTTCTTATGGAAAGGAAATGTGTTAGAAGAGAGAAAAAAATTGTTAGTAATATTACAAGATATGTCACAAACTAAAGCATTTGGAGGGGTAGGTATTCATGATTTGCATTTTAGAAATAAGGCTTTTGGTGGGGAATCAATTTGGCATATGTGTACAAAGGCAAACAAATAATGGTGGAGAATTATGCAACAAAAGTATCTTGATAATGAGGACCCAAAAAGAGTTCTTACCACTAGATCCTCCCAAAGGTTCGATTGTTTGAAACTTCATGATGCCTTCCAAAGAGCTATTCCATCAATATGTATCATGGGAAGTACACAAAGGAGAGGATATAAACTTCTGGAAAGACTCATGGCATGGTCTTCCTGCTCTTGCTAGCTTACATCAGGACACTAAATTAATTAATATTTTCTTAATTTGTTGGGGAAACAAACTTTTTGATTATGAAGATTTAGCTGATAGACTTTCAAGAAAAGCTATTTGGAAAGATCCTACTAAATTACTAATAAATGAGAATTAAAAAATAATTCTTCAGACAGTATATAAGGATAGGGAGATTTATTTACCTGATAGAGAGGACTCATTAATTTAGGTTCCCACTAAAGATGGAAACTACACAATCAAATAGGGTTATAAAGTATTGAAGAAAATTCATAATTTGAAACCCCCTCAACGAGATTTTTCATTCTATTGGAATAAGTATGTTCTTCTTAAGTCTGGGTGTTTTGCATGGCTAGTCTTGAAGAATAGAATCCTCACAAGTGATAGGCTTCATAAATTATCTATTGCTTTACATTTTAGTTGTGTGATTTGCAATGAAGTGACAAAAAGAACTAATCATTTTTTATTAAACTACTCTTTTGCAAATCAATGTTGGTCTTTTGTTCTCAATAAATTGAGTTATAGTATGCCCTTACCACATAGATTGTGGGATCTATTCCAATCTTGGCATGTTGTCAGCTTTATTCAACTATCTCTGGAAATGTATTCCAGCTATTGTTGCATGGGTGATTTGGTGGGAGAGAAATAATTGCATCTTTCAAAAAGAAAGTAATAGTATTAGTGAAGTGGTACAAGGCATTGAGAAATCAGTATCGGAAGTGTTTAATACAAATTTATTATCAATCAAATGCAATTCTTTCTTCTCTTCCTGGGATGGACAAATAGTGAAACAATGGAAGGGGATCGTGATTCCTTTTGTGTCAATCCTTCAATAGAATGTTGTTACTGCTATAGACAAGAAAAGTGTAAGATGGTTTCCACCAACTCAAGGATTTGTTAAAATGAATTTTGATGGTGTCACAAGAGGTATTCAGGGCCCTTCAGGCATTGGTATTTTCATCCATGATCAATAGGTAATGTGTGTGCAATTAAATCTTCTTCCATTCTTCAAGGAACTAATAATAATGTAGAAGCATACGCCCTATTACATGGACTTATATTAGCTAAAAGGGGGGATTCAATAAGGTGCACATCGAAGGTGACTCCATGGTAATAGTTAATGTGTGCATCAAAAGATGTATGCACAATTGAAAATTAGCTTATATCTTGAATCAAGTATGGAAATTATTAGATTCTTTTCAAGAGGTTCACATATCCCACATAATGCACAAAGGCAACCAAGTTGCGAACCTATTAGTGAATTGGGGATGTGATGGGTTGCACACGTATACATTAGGCCCCAAAGATTTTATTGATTCCAATGAGCAGAAGGGTATGTTGATAAAAGAAGATGTTTTGACTACATATTAGGAAAGAAGTATCAGATTTTGGTTGACTCCATATTTGGGAAGTAATTAAGCATACATATTTTTTCACCAAGACTGTGAATCACAAAGAAAATGTGATAAAAAAAATGTGGGAACAACCAAATTTTGTATTACATTATCAATGCATATAGGCATGATGCATTCAACAAGTTATTTTGAGGGATTATTGATTGTGATCATATAGATGATGCAAGTCAGTGTGTGGGCCTTGAAGTGGGGCAAGAAGGCTCTGTGCCAAATGATGATATTAACAAAATATAATAAATCTTGAGTTGATGGTTGGTTATTGATAGTACTCAACAACATTGTTGAGTTGTTCCTCTTTCATATCTAGCTAATCTCGTAGCCTTTATTTTTATCTTGTAAAGTAACGAGGAAGCAAGGTTTTCTTACTAGTTCTTTCCCTATGGAGTTATCAAACTAGTTGTTATTAATATTAATTTTCGATGGCCTCGTCCATTTTTTTTGTTTTAAAAAAAAAACTTTAAAGTTTGCATGCACCAATAGATATTACAAATCCTGGTTTGTTTTTTTTATAGTTCAGCCAATTATAGACTTTTAATTCAAAATAGACATTTAGGATCAAAGCAAGTAAACAAACAAAAATCACATAAAACGACCAACCAAGCAAGAGGAAGGCAAAGAAAAAATGAAAAAAGAAGGGCTAAACATCAAATAAAATGCACTTACCAATTCCTTCTAAAAGTTTTAAAGAACAATTAAATATTAGATATATAATTATGCCACAAAATGACATAAGATGTGCATAAAAGGTAATTTATCTATGTCAAAGGAGATGTGATAAGACATAGAGGAATCAATTAACTAATTAATTCTCAAGAAATAAATCAAGGACATAGACTAAATAATTGTCAAAATTATTCAATTAAACAAGCAATAATTATCAACAAGAAAAAACATGTGATGCTATGATTATTATTGAGAAAAGAATAAAAGATTAAAAATAAAAATGTGCGACCTTCTTACAAGAAAAATTGTAGGTCTTTGACATGTTTAGATATTTACAACAACACTTGGTTAGTCCAAAGCATAAAAGTAATAAAATTTGAAAACTAACTCTACGTATCAAATACTAAAATAGAAAGCATGTGCATTGGCATAACTATCACTAGTGAAGCAAAAGAACAAGATGTAGAAGCAAATATGCAATCTATGAACAAAATGATAGAACAAATGACCAACAATAAAGATAAAATGCATACAAACTCAAAAACCTTAAAAATGCAAGATATCTTAAAATAAACTCAATGTCAAAAGTCAAATGTATAGCAAAGCATGTGCAATTAGGTCTATGTTAAATTTGAAATCCTATTTGTCTCTACTAATCCAACCACAAGTATAGATCTACAAACCAATTCAACAAACAATCAATAGTGTTTTTCTTCATGAAGAACAAAAAATAAAATAAACAAAGTTATATCATTACATTCATGACTATATTCTTCTCATTCTTCAAGATCGTGTAAAAAGAATGGAGTGTGGTTTATTGATGTTGATGCAAGGTGATGGAAAATAGCAAGTAATACTCCTCCAAAATCAAGTAAAGGCCCTAGTATTCAAATGAGGAGAAAATATATTTTTAATAGAAGTTAAAATATGGATGGTTAAGATAAGATAATATTGTTGATTCTATGTGACATCTTATTTTGTTTAACATATAGAAATGTAGATTTATGGTTGTGTTCTTTAATCATGATATTCATTTAGGAGGTGAAATGCTAAGGCTTTATTCTAAAATATGACTTCAAATTATTTTCTTATGCTCTCACTTGAAGGAATGTACCAAAGACAAACTAAAGACCAACAAACACTTAGAATCAAGTACCATCTAGTGTAAGCTCTTATTTGATGAGTGTTGAGCTTTGCATCACTATTCAATTAGGGTTTCTTGTCATCTTGTAACAGTAGCTATCTTTCTTTTGATACCCTGTGTTGTCTTACATATTTTTCTCAAAAGCCAGGATTAAAAAGATAACAAATAATGAATTAATTAAATAAATAAAAATATTTAATTAATTAATTGTAAACAAAAGAATATAAAAGAAAATAATAATAAATTAAATAAACAAAAATATGGTATATGATTTCTGGGAAAGATTGTGTAAGAGTTTTTTCTTTCATCAACGTTTCGGATCATACTACATGATCCATCATCAGGATGCCAAAAAGTCATCAGGATGCCAAATATTTTTGTTCTCATTGACTTTTTGGCATCGTGATGATGGATCATGTAGTATGATCCAAAACGTTGATGAAAGAAAAAACTCTTACACAATCTTTCCCAGAAATCATATACCATACTCATGGATTGTGGAAATCTGATAGCCTTAAACAAAAATATGTTATAAAAATATTTATTTAACTAATGAAATTAAATAAATGAAATATTTATTTAATCAAATAAGAACAATTTTAGGTATCTCAAACGGGTAGATTCTCTACAATATAAAGTCCAATTTGTGCTATGACATGAAATCGAAACGTTTGTATGCATCTGAAACAAGGCCTTGAGATTTTCGCTTCCCAACTTTATTTTGGATTGTTCGTTGTTTATATTTCAATGCATATTATATAGTTTCTGGCCAAATATAATACGGCACTTCCAATGTCTACAAGATTTATTTGACTTTGGAACAAATGTTTGCGCTGCCATGCTCGAATGTCCCGCCGTAGTATTTAATATTGCAATGAAGAGATTAATGCACGCCATGATCTCCTGAGTCAAAAATGAAGAAATATTGGGTCTTAAAATCAATTGTCCTTTTTCCTCTTGTTGTTCTCAGTTCTATCAGTGAGTTACTTTTTATGTTTCTTGTAGATTCTGATGGCTTTAACTCTGTATGGAACTTAGTTGATGATTGTTTCTGCAGATGCTTATGATCCTCTCGACCCCTCTGCCAACATTACCATCACATGGGACATACTAAGAGGGACTACCGATGGGTATATTGTGAGTTTGTTCTTCATTTCTCTGGATTGAAATTAATGTATAAGAGATATTAATTTCACTAGTACTTCGTGAGTTAAAAGATAGTTGACTGAATCTTTATATTAGTATTATTTTGATATTTTTACTCATGTAGGGCTCTGTAACAATCGAAAACTATCAACAATACCGGCAAATTGAAAGCCCGGGATGGAGCCTAGAATGGACATGGCCTAAGGAGGAGGTCATATTGAGCATGAAAGGAGCTAAAGCCACAGAGGGAGGAGACTGTTCGGACTTCATAACTGATCCCCTCCCTCACTCTTGTTCAAAGCGTCCAAACATAGTGGACATGTTGCCAGGAGGAGTAATTGATGGAAACCAAGCATACAGGAATTGCTGCAAGGGGGGTGTTCTTGCAGCCTGGGCTCAGGATCCTTTGAATTCCATCTCTTCCTTTGAAATCACGGTGGGTAGAACTGGTAATACTATTAATAAGACCATAGACTTGCCTACGGATTTTGTGTTAAATGGTCCAGGGACAGGGTATTCTTGCAGCCCTGCAGAGAGAGTGAAGCCTACTGTGTTTCCTGATACACTTGATGGACGAAGATCAACAACGGCTGCAGGTAACCTTCTTTCAACTGAATCAGGGAAAAGCATATAAAAGTATCACTTTCATAGCCTTATTGTTCTTTCCTATATCTTGTTCCTTGTAAAAAGCCATATGCAGATAAGATTGTCAGAATTCTGTACAGTTTAGTCCACCTTAAAGTGCTTGGGTTGATTAATGAATCTCTTCTTGCTATTTGAAAAACTCAAAAAGATACGTAAATTCCTCAAGCCTTTTTTAGAATAGCAGTGATGAAGTGGAATGACACTTTCTTATTAATCACCATGGAAACCCAAAATGGATAGAACTATAGACTACACAATTTGAGCCATACTGTTTGCTGAACAACTTTGCAGTCTAAAATCATATTCATGTCTACAAGGTTCATTGAGGAAGAAAAGGTCAGTAGATTCTGTTATTTTGCTCCATTAAGTGTTTGTCTTGTTCAATTATAATTCAACAGGAACACATCCCCTGTTTTCTATTTTCTGATATATAGGATTAAGGTAATAAAAAGTCCTATAGTTTTCATTCTTACTACATATATTTTTCAAATTTTTTTGTATAGATTGACATAATTCTGCTTGAGTGATTGTGTCAGTTTATGTATTCTAACTTAGCACTCGAGATTTAACTTTACCCTTCCCATATCACCACCCTAATGGTGAAAATCAGTTAATCTAATCATCAGTATTGATTATTGAATAATACGTATAAAGTATGTGATAGGACCTGCCAAAATTAACTCAGTATATAGCTGGACTCTCCTACCTGGGTTTTTAAAGATAACCTTTTCCCCAATTTCTCTTCTAATTATATATTGCTGTTTCGTATCAAATCTTGGAGATAATTAGAACATGTTGCAAAAAATTCAGAAAAGGCAAGGCTGACTGGAAGTTTTTTTTGGCTATTTACAGATACATGGAAAGTGACTTGCATGTACTCTCAGTTTTTGGCATCCAGGAATCCAACCTGCTGTGTTTCGTTATCTGCTTTTTATGATGATGAAATAATCCCCTGCAACACCTGTGCTTGCAGTTGCAATGAAGATCAAAATCCTGATGAAAAAAATTGTATCCAGTACGTCATATTGATTACAAAAAAACTGCTAAGTCTTTAACCTTTTCTTCCCTCTTCCTTTTACAGTTTATGTGTGAACAACATTGCAGGGACAAGTTTCAACCTGCTTTGGATCGTTCCATTCATCGAAATGCATCAATCCTACACTGTACAAACCATATGTGCCCTGTTCGGATCCATTGGCATGTGCAAACTAGCTACATGGACTATTGGAGAGTCAGGATCACTGCCACCAACTTTAATTACATGAAGAACTACACCAATTGGAACATTGTCATTCAGCATCCCAATTTCAAGAGCCTCGCTGACGTTTTCAGTTTTAATAACAAGACTCTGCAATTCCCTGACAGTAAGGATCTTGCTTATAAACTTCGTTTCTAAAGTTCTGCATGAACATCATAAAGATAAGCAATGGTGAAATAAGTTCCAGGGGAAATTTGTATACACAAGTCTTAATATTAGTTATTACTAGATGTTTAGAACAAGTGCATCTAGTAACTAGGTTTTGGTTTATTGCTTGCAGATGATATCTTAATGCTTTGGGGGAAGCAGAATTACAACGAGGTGCTAATTCAAGCACAACAGGAAGGATTTGGCACAGTTCAAACAGAGATATTACTCGCTAAGGAGAAACCCAACTTTAGTTTCAGAAATGGCTATGGATTTCCGCACAGGGTCTACTTCAATGGCGATAGCTGCACATTGCCACCACCAGATCGATACCCATGTCTTCCAGATCCACGAATTAGTATAATTTGATTTCGTTCTTCCTCATTTGGTACGGAAACTAATTTGAGGGAGATACAGTGCTTAATGTCCTCCCAAGCTCTTTTTGAACACTGCAGGAAACAGATTCTTATTGCCAATTGATTCTTTAACGTTTCAATTTGGCGATTGTATTTCTCTTTTGGATCCTGTTGAGAAAAATTATTTTGGTTTTGGTATTGCGAGGATACTTATATGTATAGGAATATGGCATTGAAATCTTTATGCAATTTATTTTCACGTTTATCATGGGATTTGTTTCAATCGGTTTTTTCTTTATAATAATTGTCTTTATTGGCTTGTTGTGGAAAGTATCTCACTTATCATGAGCTAAAGGGCCTTCTAATGAATAGTTCATAAGGCACAACACTTGGTGAAGGTTTTACAAATGGGATTGTAAGAAGAGTGGGTTTAACTATAGAGAAAACTATGTACTCAAGCACGTTCGAGCTGGAATATCATTCAGACGGGTGACCTCCCTGGAAGTCTCGGTGCTTTACCTCTGTGAGCATCACTTAGATCCAATGCATGTTTAAGTGTTCCATTCATTGTCATGAGAGATGGGTTTGTGTAAACTACTACTCATGAAACATGGGTCAATAAGTTTGACTCAAAAACTACGCAGTTGAATCATAATAGCAATATCAATATTTAAAAGATGATTTTGCATATTGAAAAAAAGTCACTTTCTAGAGTCTCTTGAGGATAAATTAGAAATAAAATAGGCAAGCATGTTGTTATGCAACAAGAGTAAGAGTCGGAGGAAGGCCTATATTATTAAGTTTATTATACATACATTAAAATGGTTTATATCATCATCAAGGGACTCCTAGCTATGATTATTATCATTGTTTTATATTTATCAAGTGATTGTGTGTCATGAATAAACAATAAGCAAGAGTAAGGTGAGTGATTTTGTCACTAAAACCATAACTAGGATCCTAGGGATATGTAGAGTGGTGGCAAGCAAGTTGAAACCATCCTCACTACAATTGATCCTTGATTCTTCTCATAGGAGGCTATAAAGCATAGAGTAAGAATCATATTCTCCATGAGCATTTGAATTGATTGCATCCCCTAAAACATCCATCAAGCCAAAAAAACCTCAACCAAGGACATAAGTCAAAGGGATTTTGGGCATGGGGAGCTACTCTAATGATTCAAAAACACCTAAAGATTTTTCACCTCTAGTACAAACTTGTTGACTTGTACTTGGATCTACATAATCATGTTTAGATGAATAATTCCTTAGTGTAAAACAAGAAATTAGGAACGATTGAATTTCTAAATAATAAAGAAGAATTATTGTCCTTCTATAAGTTGAAAACAATCAAATTAAAAACATGCTAAATAATATAAAGAGTAGATTCTAGGTCAATCCCCTAATAAAATTATGTGATGTGATTTACTTATATTTGTTTTCACAAAAGTTGCACTCTCTCAAATGGTGTTATTCTATGCAATTCAGATAAAAAAAAGTCTAAAAAAATCATGAACCAAACCCATACAACATAAGCTTTTGCACAAAGCCCAAAAAGTACTCGAGAGAATTTTGATGACTGTAGAATGGGTGTTGAGAATTTCTTATTTAAAATGGTTAATTAAGATCTAGTTGGAAGGCCTTGGAAAAATATACAATAGGAAAAATAAGCAAGACTAGGATCTAAAATAACAAACTTGTTTGAAACTTACACTTCCAAACACATAAAGAGGCCTATAACATATATCTCTAGTAAAAAATGAGCACTATTTGTAGATGAAGATAGAGAATAATTACTACCTCTTGTAAGTTGGATGTGGTTTCCTCATGAATTTTATAAGACTCTTTGGTCTATTAGAATGAACCTATAGAAAATCTATCTTGAGTGTCATTCATACTAAATAATGGAAACATCAAATTCATATATAAGTCAAAAGATGTAGAGGATATGTAAGTTATTGAAGACCAATCACTCTTCTATGTATCTTCTATAGTTTGTTTGGTTGTTGGCATAGGAATTAGGAATTAGAATTGAAAATGGGAATAAGAATGTGGATTGAGAATGAGAATTGGAAATTCTAATTCCAGTCCCCTTTGGTTCACCTAGAATTTGATTGAGAATATGTTAATCATGTGTTTGGTTGTACAAAAATTGGAATAAGAAATAGAAATTTAATTTATTTAAACTTTTTAATAGTATACATGGAGTTAGCTATACAAAATGGCTAGTGCCACCAGAGCAAACATATCAATCTTCTATACTTGATGTAGGCAATGAATGGATCACGTTCTAGTCTAAACCTAGTGATTTATGTGATGCTTTTGACACCTACAACTCCTTCCATGTTGCATGAATTTAATGCCAATATTTGCAAATAAAATTTTAGAATTGATGTTGGACTAAACTTGACACCCATAAGATTATCGAAAATGTCTATCTCAATAAACTAGGTGAGATTATGAAAAATCCCCACTTAATCGGTTGGAGTACAGGAAAAGTCTTTGTAGCTTTGTAAAATTGGAA
Source organism: Cupressus sempervirens (assembly GCA_028749045.1). NCBI lineage: Eukaryota > Viridiplantae > Streptophyta > Pinopsida > Cupressales > Cupressaceae > Cupressus > Cupressus sempervirens. Next base: position 28,197,828 of record CM053787.1, read on the forward strand.
ATGTTGAGAGGGATGACACCTTCTAATTTGTTTTTTCTCAATGGAAGGAGGCATTTTAACAGTCAATGCATTTCTACTTAGATTGAGATCTGTAAAGTAGCAAAGATTAATGGCAGGGGATCATTTTCCCTTCAATGCGGATGTCTAGAGTTATTTTTCAACCCTGGCTATGAAGTTATTGGTAAATTCCTTTCTTAGCAATACTCATGAAGACGTTGAAATGGCTTAAACATCACACACTAAGCTTAATTCCTAAACCAAAAGTGTTAAATAGTCAAAGTTGACTTTTTTTTTCCAAGCTTAATTCTTCCCTTAGTGTCTGATGTTTAAGGGTGGTTGAAGATGTTAGAGTAGAGAGAAAGATGCTCATGACATTTCTAAGGTTGCTAGCTCTACAGAAATTCATGGGGAAAGCGGATTATATCGTAAACAGTCATATCAACAAGTACTGGATTGTAAAAGGAGGAATAAAGGCATTTTCTCTTATTAAGGGCGGGCTTTTTTAATGTGGCTTGTAGTCTATTTATGAGCATGGAGGATGAAGTGGAAGAGAATGGATTGAATGGGCCATTCAGTTATATACTAAAGGGAATAGTGTAAAAGAGGCTCACCATCATTGATGAGACTTCCATTGGTACAGCCCTTGCTTCTATTGTGTGCTTTGATGCAAACATTCTGGTTGTTCTTCCAAAAGTAACATATTCAATATTCTATGAAGTCATGAATGGGAAATCGAAGTATACAAATCCCCTGACCCACAAGCTCAAGCACCACTCGAGACAAATGGAAGATCTACAATCATGGAGTATGTTTTGGATGAGAGCTCATACATGCAACATATTGTCAAAATGAAGCAGGTCAAAAAAAATATCAAATAAGAAAAATATAAAATGGGAATAGGAATAGCCTATTCTAATAACAAGTTTTTAGGGGAATGGAAATATATTCATTTTGGGGCCAAAATGGGAATACTCATTCCTATTCCTGATTTCAATTTGGCTCACTGAATAGAGAATACAAAACAAACTCTAATTTTCAATTCAGATTTTGATTGTATTCTAGCAACTTTGAGTGTTCTCTTGAGTATTCAACAAGTCTAGGGACTCATACTTAGTTCTCACTTCATGGTGGCATTTGTTGACCTCTTGCCTAATTCTTGCAAAAACTTTCATCTTGGAGTGTAACTTTTTTAATGCATCCTTGGTCTTGAAAATGCACCTGACGTCCTTCAAAGGATGGTGTTTCAAATAATGCTCAAAACTATTGTACAACTATTTCGACTGAACACAATTGTGTCCTAGAGTCATCTCCAAAACTCTCCAAGTTGGTAGCACTATAATATTTATCCATAGGCTCCAAATTTTAATCAAGAGCCTTCTTCTTTACATCCTGGATATCTTCATACAGTTCGATCATAACCCTATTACTAGCTGCTATCTTTTCAATCCAATCAGATCTACATTATCTAATTCCTCCTCTAAATATATATCTAATAGCATCTGATACATTTGATCTTTGATGGTCTTCAATACTTCTAAGTCATTAGTCTAGGTGGCCACCTCATCCATCATCCCAAAATCTTGGTCCACCACTATAACCAACCTACCAACATTCTTTTGGATATTGAGCAGTAGGTTCATATTTGCCTCAATTATCTGTACACCCCTATCCTCAAAATTGTGATGCCATCTCTTACATGTGTCCAAAAAATGAATCACTCTATGGCAAGGCTAGAGCTCAATTTTTTAGGGCAGATGTTAAAGTAACCTTTGGATGATTAGGGTCAATGGGATCCATTGTCTCTTTTACATACTCTTGCAACAAATCATTTTGTTTTCTCAATCTCAAAATATCTGCCAGATCCTAGTCCAAGTGTCGGAACACTTTCTTTAGGCCCATGGTAGTTAGAACTTTGGTTGTATCTCTGGTGGCCTTCCCCAATACTAGACTTCATTTGGTAATCCTTAGGAGTGATGTATTATATATCTACATGAGGAGGTAGAATAGCAACATGTGTCATTAATTAATTGTTTTGTTTCTTCATGATGAAAGCCATTTGCTTAGGATCACCTTGTATGGGTTCTAGTGTTCTTACTCCCTCTGTCAAGGCCTTCAAGCCTTCTTCTTTAGTATACTCCACATACCTCCTTTAACGAGCTAATGTTAGAAATCTATTTAGCGCTCCCCTCAAGATTCATGACAAGGGCTTAACCACCTCTTGTGTGCTATAAGTTGAGTGGTTGTATTGGACATTAACAGATTTTTTTTTAGGTGCAACAACAACCTCATTCTAAAAATTGGTACCAAAGCATCAGGTCCTTGAAGGAAAAGCTTAATAGCTTAAGGAGATCAATGGCGGGTCATTTTAGAAAAGAAAGCCCTAAGTTTGATGAGTTGACTATGACAACTGGAAAGAGAAGATGAAGACACATCTACTATCAATCGGTCCAAGATATTGATTGTTGACAAAGAAAGAGAAGACCATTTTGGAAGAAAGAAAACTTGAAGAATGTAGTGAAGCTAAAAGAGATCTATTCATGTGTAACATGCTTGCCAAAGAAGCACTTTTGTCACCTCTTCCTGAAAATGAATACAGTTAGGTGAAATCCTAAGCAACATCTCATGAAATTTGGGCAGCTTTGGAATCTACTTTTGAAGGTGATGAACATGCTAAGACTATCAGATTACAAAATTAAATATGTTTATTTCAAGAGGCTGAAATGATGGAAGATGAATCTGTAAGAAATTATATTGGTAGAATATTAGAAATTTTTGCAAGAATCAAGTCTTGTAATGGAACTAAAGATGACAATGGGATCATATGGAAGATCTTGAAGACTTTGACACCACCATTCAGAAGAAAATACAGATGATTGAGCAAGTGATACCTTGTACTGATAAATTTACTAGAGAGACTCTTCTTGGAAGATTGGAAGCAGCAAAAGTAAGCTTGAAACAGTTTGGAGATTTGTCTAGAGTGGAAACTGCCTTTAATGCATCAAGTGTTTGTCCTTCCCTGTCAAGAAGTGCAAGAACCAATGGAGATTATGTTGGTAGCAACAGATCCAAATTTGAGGAAGATAGAAGGATTGAAGAAGGAATTTCCTTTCTTATAAGAAGAGAACCAGATGGTAAGAAAATCTTTAAATGTTGGACTTGTGATGAATTTGATCATTATACTTCTAAATATCCTAAAAGAGTGAAAAAGTACAAAAAGAATTTCAAGTCTATAAGGCCTAGAGAATGTTTGTATGAAAATGAAGATGATGAGTCTAATGAGAGAGTTCAAAGTGAAAGTGATGATGAGTTAAGATTTGTAGCTATAAAAGAAGAAAATCTTGAAAAATATGTCAAAGAAGAGAAAGCCCTAGTATCACAGGTTGAGAAAAAAGTTGATTGGATCATAGACAGTGGTTGTTCACATCATATGATTGGTGATATGAATAAATTCATTAAGTTCAATAGCCATGATGTAGGAATTGTTAGAGTTGGTAACAATGTGGCTTGTCATATCAAGGGAATAGGATCTATGACTCTTGATGGGAAAACTAATACAGATGATGTTTACTTTGTTGATGGATTAAAGCATAACCTATTGAGTGTTGGGAAATTGGTTGATAAGGGATATCAATTATAGTTCACAGAGAAGACATGTATTATTAAGAACAAAAAATGGTAAGTTGATTAGCATTGGTACAAGATTCAGAGGTAATATTTTTCCGTTGAACCCTATAGAGATGACATATTGTTTGGTTGCTAAAGTATTGATCTTAGATTGGTTTTGACAAATGAGTTTCTACACACTTAATTCATTTACTTAGTTCATGCCGAACAAGTAACACATGGCAAGCACAACATGTATGTGATAATGCATGTCGAGTCCACAGTGAGTGTCAAGTCACTCAAGTGTCGAGCAGCTAGTGTATGCTGAGTGATTCAAGAGCTAAGCAAGCAGTACATGTTGAGTAATATAGATGTCAAGTCACAGTATAGAAATTAGTATATGTCGAGCATCAGAGACTTCAGATGCTGAGTAAGACAGTTTTGTCATAGTTGTTTGTAATGGCACAAACAACTATGGAAACTATTTTTGAGCCGACTTAAAGATTGAATTATGATATTTTGGAGATAAGGACGAATCTTAAGTTGGAATCCCTATAAATTTCATGTAGCCAATCAGGAAAAGGGAAGGATTAAGTGGCAAATGGCTGAATCATGACCATTGATTCATACCTAACCCTAAGTCACTTAAGTCTTCTTAAGGAGGTCAAACCCTAAACTTTCTAAGAAGTGGAAGGAGAGTATAGAGAAGTTTGCATGTGCAAAAAAAGCATTCATGGTGGCTAAGGAGTTATGATTTGAGATTACATTATAAAATTAGTTAAAGGAGAATAGAGGAAAGGGAATAGCATACATCAGAGAGATCTCTGATCAAGAAGGATCAAGAATACATCAATTTAGAGGTGATTTGTCATCAAGCAAGCAAGTGCTAATTGTAGGATCATTGTTGAATCATTCTAACAAGTGAATCTATCAAATCTCTTAATAGAGTAGTCCTAACAGGCTGTATTGAAATCCTCTAACAAGGTGCTTCCTTAATTGTGAGTTAAAGTCCTTTAACAAAGCACACTTCTAACAAGGCGTTGAAATCCTTTAACAAGGTGAGACCTAACAATCTTTGTAAGCCTTTAACAGTGCAAATCTTTTGCAAGGTAGATCATGTCTCATGATCAAAACATTATAACCTTCATTGGATACACTTTGTTATTGCAATAGTGAAGATTTGTGGGTGTCATCCCCACCCCAGTTTACCTTCTCGTTGGAGGGTTTCTAGGTAATCATATCTGGTGTCATATGTGTGTGAATGCTTATATGTTTACATGATTTAGATGTACATGCTTTACATGGTATTTCAGTTTACTTAGTGAATGTATGAGATGGATGTTTGATGAATGTTTTATGGGTCAAAGTTTAAACTACTAATTCACACCAAACCCCCCCCCCCACTATAAGTTTACCTTTTCTATTGTAATTCCAATAGTTGGTATCAGAGCCTTGTTCTCTAAAAGAGAAGCTTTTTAGCTTTGAGAAAAGATCTTGAAAATGGAAGTCTAAAAGTTGGGAAAGATCATTGAGAATTAGGGAATTGAAATACATGTCATTCTACATCAAATGGATGAAGCAAGAGAAGAACTAAAGAAACATTTAAAGAGAAGGAAGGAAATTGCTATTGGAGAGAATGAAACACAATACAGAGAGATGAACACTACTAAGCTATGTGCTAATGGAGATTCTAGTGAAGTTGATGCAGCAATTGCAAATCTAATGGAAAAGAACAAAGCCCAAGTTGAGGAAATTAGAAATCTCAAGTTAGAGCAAGAATCACAAGCCATACTACTATGTGAAGTGATTGAATAGAAGAAGAACACCATGGAAGATAAAGCCATTATTGAAGAAGATAAAAGAGTTTTGACCAACAGGCTGGAAGAGAAGTCAATAGAGCTAACCAAGATTTCCAACATGCAATTAGATACCTTGAGTCAAATGATGAATGCCAACTATGAACTGGATGTCAAGGACATTGAGATAACAACTTTGAAGTTACAAAATGAGCAATTGCAAAGTGACTTATAAAGGGAAAAGGAATTGGTTGAAAGTTTCACCAAATCAAATGAAGCCATCAAATACCTTGAGAAATTATTGAGATCCCCAAGATCCAACAATGATACATCTGGACTAGGATACACAAGTACTAAAGAAGGAGAGTCATCAAAAAGTGTTGAAGAAAGGAACAACAAAGGTAAGAACTCCAAACCTACTTGTCATAATTGTGGTAAGAAAGCACATACTACTAATGTGTGTAGGAGCAAGACTAAAAATTAGAATGTTAAGCATAAGAACATGGTTCACTATCATAAGTGCAACAAACAAGGTCATCAAGCACATGGATTCAAAACTAGGACCATGCATACTCAAATATTTGAAGGATATTACTATAGATGTTAGAAGTATGGACATAGAGCTTTTGAGTGCAGATCCAAACCCACATGGTCATCAAATAGGCAAACAAAGGTAAGGAAAAATAGAAACTCTTATAACTAGGATTATAATACAAGGTATAGTTGTCGTTATTGTCAAGAATATAGACATGTTCTTAAAAATTGTATTAGAACACACTTTAGAAGTGACTACAAGAGGTGGTTGAGTCCAACCACATGTTTCAGTTGTTTGAAGACTAATCACATCAGTTGATATTGTCCAAAAAGGTCAAAGGAACCAAGTTGTGAGTTTGATAAAAGAAAAGGCAAGGAAAATGTTGAAAATGTCAAGAGTGAAATGAACAAGACATGGAAGAAAAAAGATGATTGCAGCACATCAAATGGAGAAAGGATCACTTCACCCAATGGGTTAGGTGATCACACTTCATCAAACTAAGCAATCAAGAGGTATGTGGGACTAATATTCAAAAGTTATATCACACATTAGTTCCAAAAAGGATTTAGTACTAAAAAGATTACATTAGCATGAACAAAGATGCAAGATGTTACTAGGAATTCAAAAAAAAAAAAAAAAAAAATCTTTAAGTTTTTCACGTTACTGTCAAACATGAAATGTTTCCTATGGTTGCTGAGTAAAATGCTAGTTGATGCCAAGCTTGTAATATGTTTTGAGTGAATGGAATGTTAATGGATGTCAAGTGAGCCTAAAATTGGTTGATATCAAGCTTATAGCTATGTAAGCACTTAGCATTAATTGCAAGTTTTCAAAAGGTTATTTGATTGATTTCAACTCATTTTACATCATTTCAAAATTGAGAAAGAGCAAGGAGAGAGGGAAATGATCTCAAAATCCATCCAAAGTAGTTGCAGAAGATTTGAGCAACAATTCAACACCATTTTGTCAGATCTTGCAAGGTATTTATCAAGTGTCAAGCTATGTTGTTTATATTTTTGTAAACCCTAGTTTTGCATAATGGCATCTAGTTTAAAGAATGTATAGGGTAAGGAGGTTTTGAATGTTCAATCGGTTAGTAATGAGGTTAAGCAACTAATATTCAAGGCCATTGCAGATATTTCTTACAAGCAAGACCCCTCCGGTACATTATCCATGATATCACTGAATGTTTTAATGGTTCAAGATGTTAGGAAATGTTATAACTACAAAATTGGAAGTATAGGTGATATGCAGATTAGGAAAGCATATGAAAAACTTCATGAGAATGGTGTACTAAGGGAAGAATAAAAAATTGTAGAGAAGAAAGGGTTAACTTGTGCCCTAGACTTGTCGAATGTATTCAAAATAGAATGGATTAGGATAGTATTGAGCAAGATACATGGTAGTTCACTTTGGTTAGATAATGGACTTATCAAGATAACCAAAAGGATAATCCATAGGGTAATAGGGTATCCAACCCTAGATCGACCTAAGACATTGAGGAGTGATTCAAAAGAGGTTATTGAGAAGAATACAGAAGCTATGTGGAATAAAAGAGGACTGGCTATTGACACCATTACTGATCCATTGATAGACTTTGTAGTAAGGATTATTTCACATAAGTTTTATCAACTAGTAGATTGAACAGTGTGCCTTGTATTGTAGTGGACGTGGCATTAAAAATTGTCAAGAAAGATCACACATATGATCTTGTAGAGTTACAATTACAACAATTGATTGAGAACCTAGGAGCAATAAGAAAGATTAAGAGTGCTCAATATAAAAATTGGTTCTATTCTGATATGCATTTTCTTTTATGTTCAAAACACATTTCCCACATTTGGCATAGTTGCATGGAAAACAAATAGGTTAGTGGCAGTACAGATTGATGAGTTCATTGAATAGCTAGGTGAGAACTTTGAATCAATTATGACTAGCTACTTTGAGGATTTTAAGCAATGAATAAAGAAAAGATTGAGAATTCTAGTATCTTTAGTGGAGAAAAATTATGATGATGTTTGTTTCCAAGTAGATGCTAATTATACTTTTGTTCAGGTAGAAACTTCAAGGGTAAGATGTTTGAGACCCTTAGAATGTGAAATAAATGTAGATGAAGCCTCTACAACTATTACTACTTTACTTGTAGAAGATATTGACAAAGATGCAAAGGCATTTGGAAACTATGAGATGGAAAAATCCAAAATTAGTATGGAACTAAAGACTACCATTGTTATAAAGAAGAAGGAGAAGTTGATGAAGTTGAAAGCAAAATTTGGTGAAGGTGTCAAGCAAGAAGAAGATGATGAAGAAGAAGACATCAAGACACAAGCACCACTTGCACTTACACAAGGTCAAGGTGAAGATTAGCTAGAGGAGGAGATAGAAGTTGTTGAATGTGTCGAGGAAGAAGAAGTCAAGGAAGCACCTACACCTGCTAATCAAAAGAAGAGGAAGCCCAAGGCACAAGCAATGACAGGGGCTAAGAAAATTGCTAAACCAAGCCAAACCAAATCTATAGCACCTACTATGAGGGCTAGTGCACATGTCATTGCACTAAAGGTAAAAGAGAAGATGAAACCTACAGAGCAGGGAGGAGAAGTGTAGAAAAGACCAAGAAGGAAATACATTGCACAAGTTGAATCAGATGAGGAAAGAATAGAATCAGATGAAAATAGCCAATTCAAAGTGGTGAGTCACAACCCATCCTTAGATATAGAGAATCTATGTGAAAATGTCAAGAATAGTGTAGATTTGTCAGGATCTACTCATGTTGATTTTGATAATCTTGGTAAAGTAGAAAAGAATCAAGTGGAGGAAGCTATATATGCCATGATGGAAAATTTTAAGAAAGCCCTACTAGAGATTGTTAACTCAATGCCTAAAAGTTTATATGAGAGAGTTGAGCAGAAATAACACTATTGCTTGAACTTGGAAAGACAAATGAGGGAGACTTCACTTGCACAAGTAATGCCTAAACTGAGTAAGACACAAATTGCTAAGGCTATGAAGAAATATGCAGTCAGGTTTGTACCTAAATATAGAGCTTTTAGCATACTACAAAATAATATTGAAGATGTTGTGAAGAAGTCCACATAGATGTGGAAGATAACATATGGGCTTGCTACAATGAAAGAAAGAGAACATGAACCTATTGAGGTCAAAGATGATGAAGAATGTGATAAAGACACAATTGAGGGAGATACATAAATGAAAGTAGATGATCTAGCAACAGTTGAGGCAGTGCAGCAAGAAGAACAGAGTGTACAAGACACACAATTGCCTAATGTTAGCCCTCAACATGTAACAAGTGAGAATATTGAAATAGTAAAAGTGAAGGATGTTTCTGATTTAACTACTCAGAACATCAATCCCCTTACAAAGGAAGATCCCAAAAAGATACTTGATCAGTCTACACTACAAGCAAAACTATGTGATAATCCTATATTGGTGAGTGTAGATGAGATCCAAAAATCAGTGACTAAAACTACAAGGGAAGAGGTGAATACACAAGAACCACCTACAATACCCCCTCAAGTCACTCATGCACAACCTTTGAATAAAGTACCTGAAGCTACATCAGAAAAGGTTGATACAATTGGAAAGGACACAATGGAAGCACAAGGAACCACTAAAGCACAAAATGAAATAGGTCAGATAGACTTATATGCACCTATAGCACAAGATCAAGGTGCATCACAAGGCATTGTGGAAATTAAGGAAAAGCCCTGAAGAGACCTAGTTGACACCAAAGATGAAGGAGCAAGCAGCTATTCAAGACCGGGTAACCTTATCAGTATATGGCACTCTTTCCCATCACACTCTTTAGAAGCCAAACATAGATGCAACACCATTGTAGATCTTAGTGCCAAGTCCAAGTACATCAAAGGTTGAAGAAGTGATACAATATGGAGATGTAAACCTTGATGAAGAGATTGTATTACCAAAGTATGACTTTGACACAATGACAATTGAGCATATGGACATACTCCAAGAATCCATAGCCAGAAAGAAGCATCAAGAACTGCTTAGAAGGTAGCATAGGTGTTAGGATTAATCACAAACAAAAATAACAATTACATGCAAATATAACCAATAATAGAAAATAATAGATCACACAAAAAAGAACACAAGGCACCAAGATTTAACATGGTTCACCCAATCCCTGGGCTACGTCCACCAAACAGCAAGTCTAATATTTTTATAATCCAATGATTACAACTTGATTACAATCCATAATCCCTTACAACTCAATACTACTGCAAGAACCAACTTTGCATCACTACTATAAAACAATCCCTAACCTTAAGCTCTTTTATACAAGTATTTTTACCGCTTTAGGTTTATAATTAATAATTACATGTCAACCCAAAATCGATAAAATAGGGCCCAAATTTATTTTTTCACCTGAGCCCCAAAGAATTATGAAGTATGTACAGTACTTTCCTGATCAATCACCACAATCTAACAATAGGTAGAAGAAATCATTGTTGGATATCAAAGACATCTTTCTAGATGCATTCAGTCTACCAACTCTAGATGAAACCAACCAATCATTGAATAAATGACAACTATAGTGGAAAAGGCTAGTGATGTAGACCTTGATACAAATGCTAAAATGTTAGAATGGTCTGAAAAGAAATTCCAAAGAAAAGTGAATGATAAAATATCAAGTGATATAACACTCACATAAGTTGCATTAGCAACTAAGGTTGAAAGTGTAAAGAAGGTACTTGAGAACATTGTCTCACTGTACACAAAACTGTGCAATCTAACACTCTTCACACAAGAGACCAGAAGTCACATTTTGAGTCTAGAAAGCCACATTAATGCATCAGGTGCAAAACTACCTATAACACCAACTCAGAGTGAAAAGCACTTAAAAACTTTGCTACAAACCCAGAGTCCGTTAGCAGCATTATCTGTAGATGAGACCAATATAAGGGCCAAACTGATTAGCATCCAAACAACATTGACCCCACATATGAAGATTTTGCACAAGGAATTAGGCTATGCTAAAAATCTTATGAGATGACATAGTCCACCTCGCTACTGAGCCGGCCATCCAAATCAAGTCTTTAGATGTAGCATGTGAAAATTGGGATGTAGCTCTCAAGATTATACTGGAGGTCCATAAATCTTTTTTGGACAAACACAGTATCAATGTATAGCCCATTGGCATAAGTGTCAAAAAGGGGGAGAAATAAAAGAGATATAGAATTTGGAGCAAATAGAGAGGAGAAAGAAAAAGGAGAAATAAAGTAGTAAAGACAAAGGGGGAGACAAGTTAGATGAAAGAATATCAGTTGAGACACATATACTCAGCAGAAGTACAACATTTTTGAGTACAGAATAGAACAATCAACTCAGGGGGAGTTATCAAATTTTGAGGTATATATGTTGTTACAAAATATTGAAATTTTGAAGTTTTTTACATAAGCCGAATAAGAGATATTTTATGCTCATAAGGATAAGGATATCAATGCAAGACCAAGTACTTTTGACACTCATGTCAATGGGGGAGATTGTTGATCTTAGATTGGTTTTGACAAATGAGTGTCTACACACTTAAGTCATTTACTTAGTTCATGTCAAACAAGTAACACATGCCAAGCACAACCTATACATGATAATGCATGTCGAGTCCTTAGTGAGTGTCAAGTCACGCATGTGCCGAATCACTCAAGTGCCGAGCAGATAGTGTATGCTAAGTGATTCAGGAGCTGAGCAAGCAGTGCATGCCAAGTGATACAGATGTCAAGTCACAATATAGAAATTAGTATATGCTGAGCATTAGAGACTTCAGATACCGAGTAAGAGAGTTTTCAAATAATTTTTTGTCATGGCACAAACAACTATGTGAACCATTTTTTAGCTGACTTAAAGATTGAATTATGATATTTTGGAGATAAGGACGAATCTTAAGTTGGAGTCCCTATAAATTGCATGCAACTAATTGGGAAAAGGGAAGGATTAAGCAAAAAAATGGATGAATCATAGTTGTTGATTCATACTTAACCCTAAGTCACCTAAGTCTTCTTAAAGAGGTCAAACCCTAAACTTTTTAGCAAGTGGAAGGAGAGTATAGAGAAGTTTGCATGCACAAATAGAGCATTCATGGTGGTTAAGGAGTTATGATCTGAGATTACATTGCAAAATCAATTAAAGGAGAATAGAGGAAAGGGAATAGAATAAAACAAAGAGACATATAATCAAGAAGGATTAAGAATACATCAGTTTAGAGGTGATTTGTCATCAAACAAGAAAGTGCTAACTGTAGGATCATTATTGAATCATTCTAGTAGGTGAGTCAGTCAAATCTCTTAACAGAGTAGTCCTAACACACTATATTGAAATTCTCTAACAAGGTGCTTACTTAATTATGAGTTAATGTCCTTTAACAAGGTACACTTCTAATAGGGTATTGAAATCTGTTAACAGGGTGAGACCTAACAGTCTTTGCAAGCCTTTAATAGGGTAGACCTTTCATAGGGTAGATCATGTCTCATGATCAAAACATTGTAACCTCCATTAGATACACTTTATTACTATGGTAGTGAAGATTTGTGGGTTTCATCCCCACCCCAGTTTTACCTTCTCATTGTAGGGTTTCTAGGCAGTCATATCTGGTGTCATATGTGTGTGAATGCTTATATGTTTACATGATTTAGATGTACATGCTTTACATGGTATTTTAGTTTACTTAGTGAATGTATGAGATAGATGTGTGATGAATGCTTTATGGGTCAAAGTTTAAATTACTAATTCACCCCTCCCCCCCCCCCCCCTCAGAATTTTACCTTTCCTATTGTAATTCTAACATAAAGTTGATAACAATTGGTTATGGCATAGAAGGTTTTTTCATATAATCTTTGATAATATTGTGAAGACAAGTATAGTACATTTTCTATTAGAGATTTACCAAAAATTGTGAAGCCTACTAATGTTGTGTGCAAGGAATGTGTTATGGATAAGTAGAAGAAAGGTCCCTTTCCTAGCAAGTTCACTACAACAAAAAAATTGGAGATTGTTCATACAGATCTGAGTGGTACCACTAAGACAAGAGGATTCTATGGTGAAAGGTAATTCATAACTATTGTTGATGACTTTACTAGAATGATGTGGCTATCTTTCCTTAAAGAAAGGTTTGAAGCATTTGAGAAGTTTAAGTTGTTTAAAAATAGAGTTGGGAATGAGTCTAGATTGAAGATTAAATGTTTAAGATCAGGTAGAGGTGGAGAATTTACTTTGAATGAGTTTAACACCTTTTGGGAAGTGAATAGAATTAAGAGGCAGTTATCAGCCCCTAAGACTCCTGAGCATAATGTAATTGTAAAGAGAAGAAATAGGTCTATAACAAAAGTAGAAAGAGCTATGATGTTTGAGAATGATGTATCAAAGCCTTTTTGGAGAGAAGCAGAGTATGTAGTAGTATCAAATAATTGTAATCAGATCAAGTGCATGAAATAGATGTTGAAGTATATTGGGATAGAGTTTTTAGAACTTGTTGTCATACATTGTGATAACACAAGTATAGTGAGTATGTCTAAGAATCCTATGTTACATTCTAAGACAAAACATATATCAATTAAGTATCATGCTCTGAGAGATAAAGTTGTAGAGAAAAAGACTAGATTAGAGTATGTTAATACAAAAGAGAAGATTGCGGATATCTTTACAAAGCCTTTTCCTAAGGATAAATTTGATTATTTGTGAGGTATTCTTGGGGTTATGCCCTTGGATACTTTAGAGTAGAAGATGCAAAGATTGCATCAGTCTAGTGGTATAGAGCACTATTGTTTATCTGGACTTAATGTTGATGCTTCCTCTTTTGGGGAGTATTTTTGATTGCACAAAGACATGATGGACTCTTGGTAGATGGTATTGAACAATGTCTTTGGACACTTGAGTTTTTTGAACACACTTAGTAGTTGATTGACATAATGTTACCTTTGACATTGATATAAATGGGGGAGAAGTAGTGCATGAAAACATCTCTTGAGTATTAGGGAGAGAATGCATGGAAAGATAAGTATACATGATGGAGGTGAATTATGAAGAAAATATAGATTTGATGTCAATAGGGAGAAGAGAAGTTTATTAATGGGGGAGAAATAGTTGTTCCTGGGAGTTTCAGATTTGATGATGAATATGGTTTGAAAAGATGAGAGTAGCAGAGTTGGATTCGATATTCTTAGGACTTAGATATTTTTCATCTATGTTCCCATCAATGCCAAAGGGAGAGATTGTTAGCATGAATTCTTATGATATTCCTATGGTGGGGTATTCCAAAATTGTTGGAGTAGTTAGTATAACTGTGTGTTGCATTCATGACTATGTTTGTCATTGATGTCAAAATACTGTGAAGATTGACAGAGTAGCAAATAGAGAATGACGTCGTACAAATAAATTATTGATGATGAGATCAAGCATAGTTGAGGATATTTTCTACAATGTGTCCTAATGATGTGGACAATTATGTGTGTAGAAAGTTGAAGACATGTGAGAGTTATTTATGATTTACAGATGACATTGTGCAAATAGAGTACCTCAGAAGAAATTTCTCGTATTCAAATTGGATCTCCTAATAGGGATAGAATCTTGATAAGTGAAGTTAGATAGTGATAGTAGATAACCTAATGATGATGTCAGCAAGTATGCAAGGTCCAAGGTTGCACGTGTGAGAAGTTGTGAAGACTGTGAGACAATAATATTTTGTAATAATGAAAAGATGTAATAAATTATATCATCTTAATGAGATCCTATTATAATTGTAATTAGGAAAGCCTCAAGAATGACTCAATGAATTATTTTGAGGACATGGTATAAGGGAAAGTTATTTCTATGGTAATGAAAAATGAGTGGTAAGAGAATTGTATTGGATTCATGAAGATTGGTAAATGCAAGTAAGCAATCAAAGGGATCATTATGATGCAAAGTTAGAGATCTAAGAAGTATTTGGTATAGTATTGGCACTATAAGAGGACATAGCAAGAGTTTGAGTTGTTAAGATTAGTTGCATTTATATTATTTTGAAAGGAATAATATAGATACCAGTTGGATAGTGACTTTGGTGGTCTTTCCCCTAAAGTTGTTTTGATCGTGGGTCCTTCTACCTTCTACAACTCCTAACAAGGTTGGCACAACTCCTAATAGGGTTGTAATCTCCTAACATGGATTCAAAGTCTCCTAATAAGGACTGATATGTACTAAATGTATTTCATTGGCTTCTAATAGAGTTCATCCTCTTACAAGGAACTTTTATATTAGTACATCATTTTGCAAGCATCATCCCCACCGGGGTTTTCCCTCCAATCAAGGGTTTCCCTAGTTAACATATCTGGTTTTATTATGTATGTGTATCTTCTTATGGTTGTTTATATTGATCATATAATTAAGGATTAATAAGGTTGGTAGAAGTTATATTGATCTAATTACTGATTCAACCCCACCCCCCCCGCCCCTGCTCTTAGTTATCTTGATGGACTTCACTATCTAACAAGTAGTATCAAAGCTTGGTCATGGGTTTGAATCCTCAGACCCTTGGGTAATGCCAAGGGGAATATTGTTAGAAATTTGTTTAGCACT
Organism: Cupressus sempervirens; assembly: GCA_028749045.1. Taxonomy (NCBI): domain Eukaryota; kingdom Viridiplantae; phylum Streptophyta; class Pinopsida; order Cupressales; family Cupressaceae; genus Cupressus; species Cupressus sempervirens. Next base: position 28,213,347 of record CM053787.1, read on the forward strand.
CCCCTCAAGATTTGTGACAAGGGCTTAACCACCTCCTATTTACTATAAGTTGAGTGGTTGTATTGGGCATTAAAAAATCAATGTTTTAGTGCAATGGAAACCCCATTCTAACAATTTAAAACTTCTCATTTGAGCCATGCTAAACTAGTACCCATAAGAGACATACATTGGCCTAATGGCAAGGTCATTTCTAAAGCTAGACCTTTTCCTTTATCAATTTTCTCTAGGGTATTCTCTGCTCTCAGTAGCTCAACTACTAGGGTATCTATTATGGTTCTTAGAGGAGAGGATCCCAACTCTATCACGAGTGATGTTTATCCTCTTTCTTTGGCAATCAACCCTTTCTCTGAGACTTCATTTGTATGTAGTTTCATGAAGTCATCCCCTCCTACTCTTTCACTTTTAGACTCTATGATTGGAGGAGGCAATGGAGTGGCTTCTTGTTCTAGTGGAGGAGGAGGTGCTGATAGTGGATTCCCTAGAGGTGGAGGAGGTATACACAATGGCCCTTGTAGGAATGGAGGAATTTGATTCCAATCCCTTCCCAATGATTCTCTCTATGGGGTATCCTTTATTACCCCTCCTTCAAAATGAGTCCTTGTGGGAATAAAATAAAATAATGAAAGACCAAACACATATGACCCATCTCCCTCTATTGACTTAGTCCATCCTCCCTACTTCTAATCAATAGACTCTTCAACCTGAATTGGTTGTTCTTGGTTGTTTAAGGGCATTTATGATGCACTCTTTCTTCCCTCTATTGCAGCCCTTGCCAACTAAGTCCACTTATTCAGAGGGAGATATTTTATTTCTTTCTCCTTCTCTTCACCCTTTTCTTTAGGTATAGGTTCAAGAATCTGGGGTGAAAGAGTGTTTTTCTTCTTCAATTATCTCTTCTTCACCCCTACCACCATGGTTTCAATTCTGGCCTTCTTTGGCACTTATAGGGATGCCTCTATTCACACAGGATCTTCTTTGTGTTGAGTCTCTTTTGGTTAGGCCCCTTCTTCTTCCCCTTCACTCTATCACTGTGGAAGTATGTCACTTCTTGCTCATTCTTGTACATAGTCTCTAGCCTGACCAAAGACTTCTCTATTAGAAATAGGAATTATTGAGAGGGGGGGTGAATCAGTGATCTACAAAATTTAGTCCCCAATTGGATATTATTTTTTACTTTAAACCATACATAACAAAGTAATTAAGTAATGTTGAATAGTAACAGTAACCATGCACAAAGATAACTCATAACACCATAATTTGTTAACTAGGGAAACCCTGGCCAAGGGAAAACCCCAATGGGGATGATACCCACTAGATAATGTACTGATATATAAGTTCATTGTTAGAGGATGAAACTTCTTAGGAGTCAATGAGAAAATTTAGTAAAGAGAGTCCCTGTTAGGAGACTTTGAACCCTATTAGGAGATTCCAACCCTAGTAGGAGTTGTGCCAACCCTATTAGGAGTTGTAGTATAGTAGATGCAAGATGAGACCACTATCCAAACATGCACTTCCAATTACAAGAAGAGCTCACTGCCCAAACAAGTAATCAAACTTCTAGAATGTAGGTATTATAACTTCTTCCTTAGCTCGATCTCGAATCACAAAATCAACTTCACATATATAGCTTTCACAAAAGTTCACATATCATAACTTGCACAACTGATGCTTCTTATTGCAAGATGTCCTTTGCATTAATATCATGCCTTTACACAATTTTTTTTTAGGTTGGCTAAAACCACAATACACTTTTCCAACTTAGAGTAAACATCTAGGATGTCGACCCTAATTGGACAAGTAATTATTTTGTAAACAAAATAATTCCTTTCCTTTAATTTTGTTGTCCTGTTCAATTGGTAAAACATGAATATCTCTTTTTCATACATTCTATACTAACTTCTAAGGTTATACACATCATCATCAACATGGATACTATTTCCATCTAACTTCACTAGTCATAATATGACATCAACAACAAGTTATAAAAAAAAAAATACATTGATGTATACCAAATTCATACTTAGACAATTATTGAGTGCCAAAAGCTAAGTATCTTTATTTTTGAGGTTTCCTATAAGCATGTACATCATGTGTTGCCATAAATGACAAAAATTACATATCTTTATTATCCAATTTTCAACAATCTCCCCCTTTGGCATTGATAGCAACAAAATAGGGAAAATTGGCTAAGTATCAAAAAACTTAAAATAAATAACACATTAACATTACATCTATTACAACTTGTCCATCTTACATATTCTTCCCCTTACAATATGATTTCATAATTTACAATTTTATCTTCTCCTTTACCTAATTTACAATTTTCTTATGTACTTCTCCCCCTTTGACATCAATGACAAAGGTTAAAATGTCCAAAAATTGTCCATCTGCTATCAAAATCTCTGTAAACATCTACCTTTAACTGATAGTATCTTCATGCAATCATCAAAACTTACCTTAATATTGCTCATACCTTTTGTCCATGTATCCTTGGTTAATTCAGTAAAGGTGAGAATTGCACATAAGGCATATGATGCAATCTCAACTGCATTAAGGTCAGAGTATAAGTATCCTTGGCCTTGACACATTCCTCCAAATGCTTCTCAACAATAGATATTTTTAGAGCAATAGACTTTCTAAAATCCGATACTCTCTTCAAAGTTTGTTCCTTCTGAAGTTCCATTTCCTAATATCATTATGAATATTGGCCACTTGTCCTTCAAAATCATCAACTTTACTAGTAGGATGTTATAACTGGCTAGATAGAGCCTCTAGCTTACTCATCTTTCCTCTAATCTGATTTTCAATGTCCTTTGTCAAGTTATAAGATAGGGTACACTCAATGTATAGTATCTTTCCATCCTATTGACATTTCTGAAGTTCCTTGGTACAAGTATTAAGACTTATCAAATCATTCTTGATATTTTGACAAATAGTGCTAAAAAAGTTAGTATCATGTGAGATATGTACCTTAGATTCTACAACATTCAATAGATTTGAGAATTCCTCATCAAAATATTTTAGCACTACCTATGCCCTTTATTTAGGATCTACCTCTTTGTGTTGCACTATCAGAGTACTATGTAATCTGTCAGTAACCTCCATCAAGGTTCTCTACAAGATTTTCACTATCTTGTTCTTCTAAATAAGTTTTGACAAAGATGAGATCAAGTTAGCTTGATCATCATCATCAATTTTTAGGCTAGCAAGTGAAAGAAAAGTAGATGAACTAGAAGGTTTAGTGTCATCTTCTCTTTGCTTCTTTTTAGCTGCCTCTTTGACTCTTCTTTCTTCTTCCTCTTTCTCTTCTCTTTCCTTTATTTCTTTTTCTCTCTTTTCTTCCTCTTTTAATCTTTCTTCTTATCTTCCTTTGTTTTACTTTTCATTTCTTCTTCAACTAATCTTGTATTTTCTTCCTCTACTTTTCTTTCCATTTCATCTTCAAGTAATTTTTTCTTGGCCTCTTCTATTTTTCTTTTGTCTTCCTCTAATAACCTCTTTTCCTCTTCAATTTACTTCAATTTATCTTCAATATCTTCAGTGTGAGGTTCATTTTATTCAAAACTTTCAAATGGGTTAGTATCATCAATGTTAATGGTAACATTGGTCTGATCTATCTGCATTCTATCACCACTCACTAACACTTCCAAGGTTCTAGGTGTTGGTGAAGATGTTGCCTTGGACTCTATCATCATCTAACTTATAGTTCTTGTAGTTTCACTTCTTATCTTACCTTTCTTACCCACCATAAATAGAAATGGTCTCACCTTGTTTCTCAAGTAAGGTGCTAGATTGTTCAACAATCTCTTGACTTCTTCTTCATCATCAATCTTGCATATTGTTCGTATCATAGACTTCTAAAGTTCTATGTCCTCTTCTTGAGCTAGTTCCTTCTTTTCAATAAGTCTATCATAGACTTTATGGTTTACCATGCCTTCAATATCCTTGAGTTTCATATTGTTGGCTATGATGTATCTCACAGTAGAGATATCAATCTAATATTTCTCAAAATTATTGTACAAGTCATAAAATTTGTTCATCTAAATAAAGTTGCCTTCATTAGCAATAGCTAAATTTTTCTTCTCTATATTTGGCTTCCAGGGTTGCTGATATTTTCCTATTGATTGATTAGAAGTAATTAGCTTCTATGTTTGTTTGACTTCTTCTTCTTCTTCACTAGACTCAACAATTGTCAACAATGTCTTTCATCTCTTTCTTCGTCCAGCAGCTTGTTGCTTGACCCTTTTAGTCTTTGTGGTCATAGCTTCCACTAATCTCTCTGATTTTCTCTTTGGCTCACTTGTTTGAACATCTGAAACTACTACATTAGGGATGCTCAATTCTGAGGATGTTTCTGCAATAGATACTGATAAAAGTTGCACATTTAATATACCTTGTTTCATAGTTTGTCTAACTGCTTGTGACTCACTCTCAGTCATACCAACCTCTAATAAATATTTCTTCATTATTGTTTCTAACTTCTTGTGAGAAGCTTTCTCCAAGGATGCCTAATGAGCTAATTAGGTAATCTCATCACTAGTTACAAATCTATATTTAGCCTTGTCCTTCTCCAATTTCAACAACAAATCAATGTATCCAACTGTTGTTTCATCACTCAATTCATATCCTAAGGGATCAAGAAATGTTTCCCGAGGTTCTACTGCTTGAATATAAGTAAAATTTGTATCAACCATAACACAAATATCTTCTTTAAATTTGTCTACAATTTTAGTTGCAATTCTAAATCTTTGCCTCATTTCATTCTAAAATGTTTTCATTATCAAGTTTCCACTATCCAATATTTTATATGCTGGATGTCTTCTACATACATCTGTGATTTTCTCCATTGTACACCTCTCACTACTTTTAATATCTGTGACTGACAAATATGGAAATCTCCTAAGTACATGAAAAAATAAATGATTGATTAGGGACTGAAATCTAAACACACCATCTTAGTCCTTTTGATCTTCTCTAGGTTCTCAAGAAGTTTCATTCTTAGAAATTCACTAAGGTTAACTTGTTTCTTCTCACACATATCTTATATGCTACATAGATCAATCCACCTAACAATTCATCAATCTTTGAACTTGCACATATAGAGTAGGCAATGATTCTACTTAGGAATCTTACATCATCTTGTTTAATAGTGTTGATCACCATGGCCTTTCCATTATACATCACCTTTGTGTAGTTCTCAACTTTCTTCTTAACCAATTTTTCACCTATAGGTGCATTGCCTTGTTTGCTAAGACTAGTTACCTCATGAATAAGGTCGGCTGAAATATTAGGTCTACAATATCTTCCATCCATAGTTTTCCATCATGTATTCTACTTGGTATGATCTATTTCCACTCATCTGTATCCAATTCTCAATAGAAATGATATTTGAACATGTCAAGTTCCTTCAAGTGTTCAAATCTGGGTCTCATAGTCTTATCGTGATTAAAGACTAGTTCCATATCCTTGTTCATATACTCACTCCCAATAGATTCAAACTTACTAGTAAGATAAATTCCTATATCTTCCAAATACACTACATTGTTTGGAGTAACAGATAATGTTGAGTTATGGTTTCCTTCTATGGGTTTCATTGAAACAACCTTCAATTTTGGTCTATCCTCATTCACAACATTGTGAACTACTAACATATCTATAATTCTATCAAATATGAACTTTTATTGAATAAATTCTATGGAAAAAAGATAAAGTACCTCTTTCCCAAAATAGGGTTTTCTTCGAAATCACCTTGTCAAGTCACTTCTAAGTGCTCTATGCTTCTAATGTGATCGCAGTGAAATGGTAATCAAGTCTATACTCCATTTATTTCTTCAAATTGAAAATTCATTAATTGCATACTTTGCAAAGATGAAAAATCTATCAATTACATTTTGAAATCAAATAACTACTCAAGATCTTCTATCAGATCTTCAGATGCTACCCAAGGTTTACTATAGCTTCCTCCCATCATGACAATGCTCCACAAAACTTCACTTCACAAAATTCTAGTAAGAACATAGTTTTCATCTTCTACTATAGAATTAACTTTCTCTATAATAACAGTAACTCTTAATTCCTTTGTAACTAGTTTAGGTAAGCTCCAAATTACAAGCAAGCTTAGATAATGCCTAAACTTATCTTGCTACACCTTTTCCCAACTTCTCTACCTCTACTTCGATCTCTAGATGAAGTTTTCAATTTATGATGCAGTGAACAAGCTTAATTCAACTTAATTGAATCAAACTTGATTATTGACTCCGATCTTCCTATCTTACCATCATCTAGCTTTTCTTTTGAGATGCCTCCGATGCTTTTCTTTTGAAAAATGCCTCATTGAGTTCTTCTTGAAGTTCACTGAGTACATTTCTTTGTTCCTCATTGTCTTTGTTAGTTCTGGAGTTCCTTTCATGGTTCCTTCTATCATTTTTGACATTTCTTCCATCATTCCTTCTATATCTAAATTTTCTTCCATTGTTCCTTCCATATCTGAAGTTTATGTCCATTCTACAATACTTTTTTGTATGTCCAAATTTATTGCATAGCTGACATATTGGTGTTTTTCTTTTAGGATTCTTCTAATCATCAAGTGCATGACAATTTCAAGCTATGTGTCCAAAGTTGTTACACTTATAACACATGATCTATCTTCTATCTTCATAAGGTTTTCCTTCTTTCAATGTCCTTTCATTAGATCTTCTTCTATCTATAGGGTTAGTATTTCCAGACATTCTACTATTTCTTTTATCATTATCATAGTTAGGTTTCCTACAATCAATTGCTTTATGATCCATATCATGACAATTATGACAATAAAAGTCCTTAACATGATTAAATGACTTATTTGTACAATCTCTTTTCATATGACCTATTTCATTACATGAAAAACACTTACCTCCAAATTCATACTTTGTTTCCTTAGGAGATTTCACTTGCTTTGGTTTATCCAATATCTCAACTTCCTTGTTGTGTCTGATTTCTTTAGGTTTATCAGAAGATTAACTAGATTCAATCTTATCATCAAATTTTTCTTTTTCTTTCAGATCTGATCTAATCTTAGGTTTCTTTGCAAACATGTTAAATAGATAACCAAGACTAGTCTTATCATAATTAAGTCTCTGTATTGACATTGAATCATCAAGATTTTCTATGCTAGAATAAAGCTTCTCAAGTTGATGCTTGCACTAAGTTAATTCACCTTTCACGATAATGTTGTACTAATGAAGTTCTTCGTGATTTTCTTTCAATATTTCAAGCTCAGATGTCTTCTTTGCTAGACTTTCTCTAAGATGTGTATTCTTAGTCTTCAAATCAATTTCAACTTTGCTGGGATCACTCCTCAAAGTTCACTTCATATTCGTAATCTTCAATTCATGCTTCAAGATCTTATACTCTATTTTCAGCTTTGAATAATCATCATCACTAGTTTCAGATTCAGTAGACTCAGGCTTGGATTTGAGATGTTCAATCTTTTCCTTCAATCGTCCAATGTATACTTTGGAGTCTTCATATATGTCCTTCAGCTTATCTCTTTTTTTAGTAAGGAGATCAATTTGTTCAAGTGCCTCTTCAAAGTTCTTCATCAACTATTCCATATTTATAGGGATCTTACTCAAGTTGTTAAGCCTCTTCAAAGTAACTATACTCTGATACCAATTGTTAGAAATAGGAATTACTGAGAGGGGGGGTGAATTAGCAATCTACAAACTTTATTTTCCAACTGGATATTATTTGTTATTTTAAACCATACATAACAAAGTAATAAGTTAATATTGAATAGTAACAGTAACCATGCACAAAGATAACTCATAACACCATATTTTGTTAACTAGGGAAACCCTGGCCAAGGGAAAACCCCAATGGGGATGATACCCACTAGATAATATATTGATGTATAAGTTCCTTGTTAGAGGATGGACCCTATTAGGAGTCAATGAGAAAATTTAGTATAGATAGTCCCTGTTAGGAGGCTTTGAATCCCTGTTAGGAGATTCCAACCCTATTAGGAGTTGTGCCAACCCTAGTAGGAGTTGTAGTACAGTAGATGCAAGATAAGCCCATAACCCAAACATGCACTTCCAATTACAAGAATATCTCACTTCCTAAACAAGTAATCAGACTTCTGGAATGTAGGTATCGTAACTTCTTCCTTAGTTCAATCTCAGATAACAAAATCAACTTCACATATATAGCTTTTACAAAAGTTCGAATATCATAACTTGCACAACTTCCACTTCTTATCACAAGAGGTCCTTTGCATAAAGACCATGCCTTTACGCAAATTGTTGTTGGGTCAGTGAAGACCACAATACACTTTTCCAACTTAGACTAAACATCTAGGATGTCAGCCCTAATTGGACAAGTAATTATTTTGTTTCCTTTAATTCTGTTGTTCTATTCAATTGGTAAAACACAAATATCTCTTTTCTATTCAGTTTGTATTGACTTTCGAGGTTATATGCGTCATCATCAACATTTGTACTATTTCCATCTAACTTTGCTAGTCATAATATGACATTAGCAACAAGTTATAAACAAAATAATACATTGATGTATACCAAATTCATACTTAGACAATTTCTAAGTACCAAAAGCTAAGTATCTTTATTTCCAAGGCTTCTTGTAAGCACTTACATCATGTGTTTCCATAAATGACAATAATTACATATCTTCATTAGCCAATTGTCAACATTCTCCTAGTATGTTGCAATGGTGACCTTAGTTACTTTCCCTTTCTTGGGCCTTGTAGGTGCCTATAAGGTTGGAGCATTAGGGACTGGCTCCAAGTAGAAAAACTTCTTAATCCATTCCTTTTTCAATTTGATGACATGCCTTGCCTAATGCTAGATGTCTTTGTTCTCCTTTCATCCAATATCTACATTCACTATGGGGTGTTCAAAGATTTTGTTCCTATTGTAGAGGGGGTATAATACATTAGAGTTTTCCTTATTCGATACCTTTAGGTGTATAGTCAAATTAAGATCCTTTTCTACAAGTTGTAGACTCATCCTACAATAGTTCTAGAATTGAACATCATATTCATCTATGCAGTTCATCCAATGATCTTCAATTACCCCATCAAGTATGAACTCCCTTCCCTCAAGATTTTGGTCCATCCGAATGTTGCCAAAGTAGGGGCAAGGAATTGGGTAATCATATAAGGGGTGTTGATCCCATTCTATTTCATAGTTGGAAATTTCTCTTTTTTTCTTCGCCTAAGAATCCCCAATGGTGATTGGCCACACCCATGTCTTCTTGTGTTTCTTATGTATTCTATCATAGGCCAAAGCCAACTACCTAGAAATCTCAAGTAGTATCAACCTATCGGATGAATATCAATGAAGCTTCTTAGGTCATAGGAGGGTCCTAGCTACCCAGTTGTATGTGAATGTATTGAATTGGATGTACTATTCTCCCATCTATGTTATTCTGAAGGCCACCTCCATTGATATCCTCTTTGCATAATCTCCTTCTAGGAATCAGATTATGGAAAAAACAAAACCATCATTTACCATTATGTATTTGGGACTTTGGTATGGGAGCTTCTTCCTTACTAGATAAGGGTATACTATATAAGGTCATGCATTTGGATCATGCATGCTTTCCCTTTTCACCAATTTGGGGTAGTTAGTTGATCAGGCTACCAACAAGTAGACTATATAGGAGGTCATAGAAAACCTTAAATCTAATTTCATTGAGATGAGATACTCATCCAGAGAGTTTCTAATAAGATTTCCCTAATAAATTTGTAAGCCTCTCTTCTTAATGGTTTCTATAAAGTGGACCATCCATGTCTCTAAATGACTGGTCATGGAGAGTCTCATGACTCTACTCAAAAGGACTATGTAGTATTCAATATCATCTAGCATGTACCCATAGGTAATGTCCACTTTTCCAACTCTTCTATTAGGAGGGGGCCTAGTAAGAAGGTATTTCCCTTGTACAACCTCTTTGTCCTCTTATTTTTGTTCCAAGTACTATCTATCTGCTATATCATAATTTATCTTTTGGTATTGATCTGCACATAGTAGGTGGAAAACATTCTTAATGTTATATGGGTGGATGTAAAATATGACTTCCCTAGTAATTATTTCCACTACCTACTCCTCAGGCATGTAACAGTGGTCCAACACCATAATCAACTTGAAGGATTGTATAGACACAAGCTGTGAGGTCACATTCACCAACCTGCTTAGAATCAATGACGAGATCATCTTTGATCTCTCCCATGATTTGTTGCATAGAACCAAGAACATGTTCCATTCTATGTCTCCTAACCCTATGTCACAAACTTTTGAGTGCTTGCCCATGAATCAAGACTTCTTTGGTGCACCCTAAAACTTGAATGTCACTGGCTTGGGTGCAATATTTTCTAGCATGGATGATGATGAAGATGTCATTTTAACCTAAAAAAAAGGAAAATGTTAGTATACCACTATTAGGAGATCAAAAAAACATTTAATAATTGAGTCAAACTAGTAAAAACCTAATGACAACAAGCAGAGAAGGGTGAAACTGGCAAGAAATTACATTTGGTGCACTAGTGCACCTAACGCACCTATGTGGGTGCGCTAGGTGCACTTAGTGCATAGCTTTGGGATAACATAATTATTGGGTGCAACTGTGCACTTGTACATGGTGAGAAACATGCATAGGATTCATTGACAAGGGTGGTGTTTATGTGCAGGTGGTGTAGTTGCACACATGCACAAGTTTTACAACATGCATTGTTAGCCATTTTTTCCCTCCTGCCAAAATTTAAGTTTTACCTATTAAGCATGGCCAATAGTCATATCTTTTCAAATTTTCAAACATTATAATATTATAAAGATACATATAAAACCTTGGGTTATTTGTATATCCTGAGCATTCAAGTTGTTTCACGTCATAAACACCTCAATGGGCTCGCATCCTCTCAGTCATCTAATTGAAAATATATTGACAAACATCACTATGTCGCTATGGAAAATTGTATGTTGAATTTCCATAATGACATAATGAAAATGTGACATGCATCTGAGTGGGGCCTCTTGCTTTGAGTCATGTGCAATAATCAACAAAATCATATCCACCGCAGATTGAAACTAGATCTATGATCATCGCATTGTCACTATGGAAAATTTACGTTAAATTTTCATAGTGATATAATGATAGTGTGCCACATGTCTTAGTGGGCCACTTCCTTTTGTAGCTTGTAAGGATGTTAGAGGAGATGATAGGTGTTCCTATTTAATTAGTCATTGTGCTATTGAACCAAGTTCTTGAAATATTCAACCAACACCGTCAATCAGATATGAGATCAATGGACATTGTTATGTCGCTAATGGAAACTACAAAAAGAATACTCATAGTGACATAATGATAGTGTGACACATGTCCTAGGTGGGCCTTTATTCTTTATGTCTAGTGGAGTTGTCAGACTAGGTAACAACTATAAAAAAATTATTCATTACCTTTTAAGGTGGGCCAGTCTCTTAATGTGCCTTCATCCACCATTGATCTCAAAGTAAATCTATAGTTGTCAATTTGTCACTAAGGAAAATTTTATATTCATTTTTCATAGTGATGTAATGACAACTTGCAATGTGGAGGTGGTGTGAATAGCCCATGCAAGGAGTTGCCGAGGGTTTTCTACCATAAATGAAGCTCTAGTTGTCAAGTTCCTATTCATTACAAATATAAACATAGAAAAAGAGTATTTTGTCATGGTCATCTAATCTTCCAAGATAAATGCATGTCACTATGTCAATATGAAAATTTTTACAATGAATTTTCATAGTGAGATAGTGATGATGCAACACATGTACAAGCAGACCCATCATAGTTTATAAGATGTTATAATTTCTCCACCATTAGATTGAAGACAGATCGAGGGTCGTCACCTTGTCGCTATGGAAAATTGTACATTCAATTTTCATAGCGACATAACAAAAATTTGACATGTGTCCCAGTGGACCCGAGTGGTGAAGTCATGAATGATTAGACACTCAAAAGGTCAACATAAAGTTAGAAAGCCAGACAGGGTAGCAAAATATTCAAATGACATTAGGCCACGCGGCAAGATTAAATGGTCAAATCTAGCTAACTTGCTGATATATCTGATTTAGCATGTCAAGAACAAAGAAAGATAGATCTTTAATGGAAAATATGATCTTCTTGATTGTCCACAACCACTTTCATCTCTATGCCTAATACATGTGAAGGGACACTACATCACTGCCTAGTTATCCATCCACTTGATTAAAACATTAATGGCCACCATTTTTGTCTTCTCATGGCCTTTTTTTTGGGTGAATGATATGATTTTCCAGCATCTAGATGTGTTCCATGATTAGATCTTCCTAGAATTGCAGTGATTGTTCTATGCAACCTTCAATGCAATTGTTGAGCTTTACCTTAGGGTAGAAGTTATCTGAGTTATGCTTGCACTATAAAAGCAAATTTTGAAACCCTTCTTAGGGTTGGCCTTTTTCTAATTCATTGGTATTGCATTTTATGCTCTACTACTATAATTTTCCTTTTTTCTATACATGATGTATTCTCTGTCTTACCTCATTCTCCCATCAATATTAGTGCAAAAATTTCTTGCCTCTATTGGTGTTTTGTTTTTTATTCTTCAATCTAGCATGGCAGTATCTACTTTTACCTCAGATGTTATAGAGTGAAGTTCCTTCCTTGTAGCATTTCATTTGGTTTCTAATTTTTTTGTGGCTATTGGATTGAAACAAAGGTTGAATTAGTGTATCTTGGGAATATGTTGATGAATAGTACATTGTTAGACAAACATAACATTGAACAAACTATTTCGGTGTATAACCCCCTTTAGATTAGATTAGATAGTTTACTTTCATGCATTCCTTCTCCCTTTTCCTCTCAAATAGTAATTTGGTGCACCCTAATAGTAAGGAAGTTGGCCTTCTCTAGAGACTCAATCTCACAGTTCAAATCACACAACTTGGAGATTGTTTCCATGTTTTACAAGGTTTCCTTTAGGTAAAAACTTTAGGCAAGAGTGCAAGCTTTTGTGACAACAATTTTTGGCATGCCCAGTGGTACATTTATATTGAAGCATTCTAAGTTCACTAGTGTCAAAGAATCTAACTTCAAATTGATGTTAAGAAGATAGTGTTGTTCTTAGTATTTTAGGCCTTTAGGAGCTCATTTTCAAGTACTTGGTGACTCAAACTCTATATTCTGGTTTCTAGACCAAAGTTGTTCTAATTTATGCCCAAATCTCATACAAGATCATCTTCTATGAGGTAATTTTCAATACACCAAGCTCTCATTTTCAAACCCTAAGAGAAAGAGAAATAGATTATCTCTATCACCAGTTAGGAGTGCAGCAGTAGCACATACACCTACAAGATCTCTCTCCACTCCTCCTATTGATAGATCATAGCCTAGGTTGCCATATTTTCATTTAAATAGGTCATTATTCCATATGGTACAACCTAGAGCACATGCATTTTCCACCTTTAATGGTGAGAGTTCTCTCCTATTGGCTCAAAGACATGATATCCTAGTATCATCTCTTGAAAGTATACTTGATTTCACTAGTAAAAATTCCATCTCTCCTATAGAACATATTCAAGAGATTTCAAATATCTATAATATACATGGTATTATAGAGGATGATGTTGTTGTTAGACTTCTAGCTTTATCCTTAAAGGGAAAAGCATTACAATGGTATAGAGGTTTGCCTTATAACTTTATTAACTAATTGGGATGGGTTAGGAGTAGGGCTTTGTAAGCATTTTGAGGACAAAAGTGATCACCTATCACTTTTAGATCAGCTAACAACTATCAAAAGAGAACCCCATGAATATATGACTAATTTTAATTATAGATTTTAGAAGACATGGGATAGAGACCTGTTGTAGTAAAGCCCACCCCTGGTATTGCTTTCTTGTATTAGCTCAAAGCTTTTAATAGTGATATTTTCACCACTCTACAATCTATGGGAGGAGACACCCTACCTATTCCCTATGAAATTTCTATAAGGACAGATAATATCTTAATACAAGGAGGGAAGTTAACTTCAAGGCCTCCAATGCTTTTCTTCCCTGATATGCCCAATCATGAACCTAAAGTAGCCCCTATTCCTACCACATCTACATTCCAACCTTTGGCCACACCTCTAATAGATTCTACATCCCCAAATGAGATAGATATAATTGAGGCCATGATGTAGATGTTGATACAAAATATAGATAAGAGGCTTCAGGATCATAGTTCTAACATGGGTAAGAGGTTCCAAGACCAAAGCTTAGAAACACAAACTATCAAGTAGGCTATGAGTCAGTAGCAATCATTACTCCAAATCCTTGGAAGTGAGGTGAAAAACCTTATAGGACAACAATCCCAAATTGGTAGGTCCCCTCAACCCTTGTAGTTGTATAGGCCAACACATCAAGGATAGGTCATGTGGGCTCAAAATAAATCTTTTATTGGTGTACCTTATTTAGCCTTACATCAGTCATGAGAAATTTTTCATAAAAACAACCTTTCTTAAGAACAACATGGACACACATATGATGGTTAATATAATGATCAAAGTACATTTTCTTAGGCTTTGACTACACAAGAGGTGCCAACAATTTTAGGATAGTAGACAGATGCAAATCACTCCAATGTTGGATATCAAGCTCAAATGCAAGGGAATGCTTCTTATGCCATCTTTGGTAAGGAAGATTTTAATGATAGAGGCTAGAATAAAAATAGCATTGCAGCCATGGATGTTATGGATCCAAGGATAGAAAATGGGGTGGCCACACCAGTTCAAAATTAGAATAGAGGACAGAGTTGCAAGAAGAAAGAAGAGCCTAAGGCTACTTCTATATCAACATAGAGTGAATCTTCAAATTCAGCCACCCATACACAACCCTAAAAGGAAGAGAATCAAGGTAAGAAAATGAAGCCACCTCCCTTTTATATTTCTTTAGTCATAGGAGATAAAATAGTTCATAATTGGATGATAGACTCTAGTGCTTGTACCTCAGCCATACCTAAGAGGATTGTTGATTAACTACACATAAAATATGAGCCTATGACTAATGGGATTACTCAGTTGGATGGAAGTTCTTATAGAATGATATGAGTATTCAAATATTTAGAGGTGACTCTACATGCCTGTCCTAGCTACAGTATGTTGTGAGATATATCTGTTATAGATCTCCCTACACACTCTATCATTTTCTTATCTAAAGATTTCACTACTACGATTAGTGGTGGGTGTATTGCTTCTGATTGGTCCTAAATGTTCCTCAAAACTAGGAAATGCACAAAGACCTTCATCATGGTAGAAGCATTCAATATGCATCATGTTGAGCCTTACATGATTGACCTTGCAGACATGAATTGTACTCTCTTTGATAGGGAGGAAGGCCACCTGAATCCATTTAGGTACACGAGTGAAGCTAAACCAAGGATCTATATTATACATGAACAGGACATTGTCATTCCAAATTTGATCCAAGCTAAAAATAAGGAGGTCACACACAAGTCAACACCAGCTAAGTTCTTTGAGCAACATGAATAGGAAAAGCAATTGGAGGAAATAGGTTTCTCTCAAGAGAGTGATGATGATGTTTTTGTCTTCCAAGATATAGAGGATGATTTTTTTTATCAAAGTGAAAGCTATGAATACAAGGGTGGGCCACCTTGTGTGTCAGATTCTAGGGGAGTGTGGTATTATAGTTAGCCACATGATGATAAAGGGATGATGCTTGAACTTATCAAGCATTCTAAAGTAAGAAAGAAAGGAAGTTACTTCAAAAAACTAGTCAATGGGTTTATTTAGCTTTCATCTATGTAAATTCTTGTATATAGTAGGTTAGTTTTTCTATTTTTTTTCCAAGAAGTGCACGAGCACAGGTTATCTCTCTATAAGATAGCAAGGTTTTGAAGTTTTGTAGTTGCAGAGAAGACAGAGGCAGAGTTATGGTTTCATGAAGCATAGGTTTCATTTTATGACTCCATAGCCCAATAGATGCTTAGGGTCACTGATCATATTCTTAGCAGGCTAGTATGCCCTCTGAGTCACCAAAATTGTTAACCATTTTTGCCCTCCCTCCAAAATTTGATTTTTTCCTGTTAAGCATGGCCAACAGTCATATCTTTTCAAATATCAAATTTTCAAACATTCTAATGTTTTAAAGATACATATTAAACCTTGGGTTATTTTTATATCCTAAGTCTTCAAGTTGTTTCACATCATAAACACCTTGGCAGACCTATATCCTCTCAATCATATGATTGAAAATAGATCGATGAGTGTTGCTATGTCACTATGGAAAATTGTACGTTGAATTCCCATAATGAAATAACGACAATGTGACATGCATCTGGGTGGGGCCTCTTGCTTCGAGTCATGCACAAAAATCAACAAAAACACCTCCACCACAAATTGAAAATAGATTTACGGTTGTCATGTTGTCGCTATGGAAAATTGTACATTGAATTTTCATAGCCACATAATGAAAATGTGTCACGCATCCCCTTTTGTGATTTTTAAGGATGTCAAAGGAAATGATAGGTGTTCCTATTTAATTAGTCATTTTTCTATTGAACCAAGTTCTTGAAATATTCAACTAGCACCATCAATCAGATCTAAGATCAAAGGACTTTGTTATGTCATTAATGGAGATTGCATGAAGAATACTCATAGTGACATAATGATAGCATGCCACATGTCCCAGGTGGGCCTTTCTTCTTTGCAGTTGGTGGAGTTGTCAGACGAGGTAATAGTTATCAAAATTTTATACATTACCTTTTAAGGCGAGCTAGTCTCTTAATGTTCCTTTGTCCACCATTGATCTCAAAGTAAATATGCGATTGTCACTTTATCACTATGGAAAATTCTATGTTCAATTTTCATAGTGACATAACGATACCTCACTACATGGAGGTGGCAGGACTAGCCCATGCGAGGAGTTTCCAAGTGTTTTTTGCCATAAATGAAGCTCTAGTTGTCAAGTTCTTATTCACTATAGATATAAACACAGAGAAAGAGTATTTTATTATGGTCGTCTGATCTTCCAAGATCAATGCATTTCGCTATGTCGCTATGAAAAGTTGTATGATGAATTTTTATAGTGAGATAGTGATGATGCAACATGTGTCCAAGTAGGCCCATCATAGTTCATAAGATGTTATAATTTCTCCATTGTTAGATCGAAGAAAAATCAAGGGTTGTCACCTTGTTGCTATGGAAAATTGTACATTCAATTTTCATAGTGACATAATGACAAGTTGACATGTGTCCTAGTGGGCCCAGGTGGCAAAGTTGTGAACAATTAGACAGTCAACAAGTCAATGTAAAGTTAAAAAGCCAGACAGGGTGATGGAATATTCAAATGACATTGGGCCATGTGGCAAGATTAGACAGTCAAATCTAGTTGACTTGCTGATATATCTGATTTGGCACATTGAGAACAAATCTTTAATGGAAAATCTAATCCTATTGATCATTTGCAACCACTTTCATCATTCTCTATGCCTGATAAATGTAAAGTGACACCCCATTGCCACTTGGTTATCCATCCACTTAGGTAAAACATTAATAGTCATCATTTATGTCTTCTCATGGCTATTTTTTGGGTGAATCATATGATTTTCCTACATCTAGATGTGTACCATGATTAGATCTTGCCAAATTTGTAGTGATTGTTCTGTACAACCTTCAATGTAGTTGTTGAGCTTTACCTTAGGGTAGAAGTTATTTGAGTTATGCTTGCACTATAAAAGAAAATTTTGTAACCCTTCTGAGGGTCAACCTTTTTCTGATTCATTGGTATTGCATTTTATGCTCTGCTACTGTAATTTTCCTTTTGTCTATGCATGAATATATTCTCTATCTTACCTCATTCTCCCATCAATATTAGTACAAAACTTTCTTGCCTCTATTGGTGTTTTGTTTTTTATTCTTCAATCTAGCATGACAGCATCTACTTTTGCCTCAGATGTTATAGAGTGAATTTCCTTCCTTGTAGCATTTCATTTGGTTTTTGATCTATTTGTGGCTATTGGATTGAAACAAAGGTTGAATCAGTGTATCTTGGGAATATGTTGATGAATAGTGCATTATTAGGCAGAGATAAGGCTGAACAAACTATTCTGGTGTATCACTCCCTTTATATTAGATTTGGTGGTTCACTTTCATGCATTCCTTCTCCCTTTTCCTCTCAAAGAGTAATCAAGTGTACCTTGATAGTAAGGAAGTCAACCTTCTTTGGAGACTCAATCTCATAGTTCAAGTCCTACAACTTGGAGATTGTTTCCATGTTTCACAAGGTTTCCTTTATGTAAAAACTTTAGCCAAGGGTGCAATCTTTTGTGACAACATGCACTTGGTGTAATTCCTCGTTTCCTTGGAGGGTGAGGGGTTACTTAGGCTTAGGTTCACACATGGTGCACCTAGCACACCTATAAGGGTGCGCTAGTACCCCCAATATTTTACCTTGGTGTTTGAGCAAAGATGACACAATTGTGGAGGTGCAAACATGCAAAAAACTAAGGACCTAGAGTATGAATGAGCACTTTTGGAGGGGGCTCTATCTATTTGTAGGCACACAGGGCTCAAAGGTGTGCACCTAGCACACTCTTGAGGGTGTTAAAGGTGTGTTAATGTGCATGTGTACCCTAAAAGGGAATGTCAATATGGCACATCTTGTACACCTCCTATAGGTGTGCATGTACTCCTAGTATGCAAGTGCATAATTTTGGTCAGTGGAAAAAATCAGTCTTTTGGCCTCTAGATCCTTAATGATGTTGATTAAGTGGACTTGTGACCTAGAACTCTAGGAGGCCTAATCTTGGAGGGCCCCAAAAAATATTCCCTATTGTAGAGAGAAGGTTCCCTATCCTAAAAGCAAAGAGGGGGTCCTTATTGTTTACTCAAAATGGGGCATATGTTGTGAAGCCACAATGGTACTATTTGATGTTCATTGGATCATTATTGTAACTTGGGAAATGTATCAGGTGCCTCTTTATAAACATATACAAACTGGTTGTATCTTTAGGTTCCTTCTTGCTTTCCATATCATTCCTTTGTGCAAACTCATCAAACCTTACATTTTCACTTTCAATCATCTTGTTAGTAGCTTTATTCAAACATTTATAACCTTTGCTCTTAAATGAATAGCCAAGGAATAAAACTTCATCTCCTTTAAAATAAAAAAATTATAATTACTTTCATCTTTGTGAATATAACACCTACTTGAAAATATTTTGAAATAACTTACAATAGGTTTGTGACCATACCAAAGTTCATAGGGTGTCTTGTTTGTTCCTTTCTTCAATTGAACTCAGTTGAGAGTATAAAAAATAATGTTAACCTCTTCTCTCCAAAATATCTAAGAAGCCTACTTTTCAATCATCAATTCTCTTGCACAATCCACAATTGATTTGTTTCTCCTTTCATCAATCCCATTTTGTTTTGGTGTCCTTAGTGTAGACAACTATCTTTGAATACCATTCTTAGCACAAAATTTAGTGAATTCAACAGACATAAACTCACATAGCTTCTTGGAAAGCCATAGACACTAAGGTAAGGGAGAACTACTTACCTGAAGATTATGAAATCTAGTTACACAAGAAGAGATGGGGTCTTAAACAAATGGATTTGGATGTGGCTACATATATAGAGGAGTTCTACAAATTGTGCTTAAGGTCCAAGGTGCAAGAGGATGAAAGCATTAAGGTAGCTAGGTACCGTAATGCACTTAAATGGAGAATACAAGAAAAGATCAGTTCATTGAATCCAACTACTATCTATAAGTACTACTAAATAGCCCTCAACATGGAGGAAAAAGGAAATAAGAAACAATATACATAATATAAGAGTAGGAGTAGAGGAAGAGACTCTAGAGGCCATAGAGGAGGTTATGATGGCAGAATTAAGACTCTAAGCTTACAGAGTAGAGTGGTGACTCTAAATCAAAAGGAGGTTTAGATAGAGGTAGAAAATTTGGAGGCAAACATGAAATGCTACAATTGTAGACAACTTGGACATCTTGCTTATAGATGTCCTAAGAAAGGGTCCACTTCTCAAATAAAGAAAAGAATCAACTATGTACAAGAGGACACTAGAAGTGTAAAGTCTCCTAAGGTGAATCTAGACCCAGAGAGTAGGGTAAATTTGATGTTCATAAGGATCTTGATGAAGGAACTATTCAAAGAGGAACCTAGACAAAGAAGAGTACTATTCAAAGTGAAGTGTAAGATACTTTACAAAGTGTGCAAGGTGATCATTGATTCAAGGTCAAATGAAAACATCATCCCTAGGAAGTAGTGAATAAGTTGAGACTAGAAAGGATCACCCATGTTCATCCTTACAAGGTCACTTGGTTGAACAAGGGACATAATGTCTTGGTAAATGAGCAAGCTTGGGTGGAGTTCACCATAGGAGGTTTTGGTGTTTTGAAATGTCATGGTTTCAAATTACCCTGATGAGAACATAATACATCTAGGGGAAGCTACTTCCCATTTGCAACATATCCTTATAGACACCGGGCTAACTATAAGGCTAGACCCTTCTTCTACTTTAGGCTCTACAAAACCTAGGTAGGTGGACCTATTAGATTCTTCATATGGTACCAGTATTCAATGCATAGACTAAATCTAAACAAAGCTGATAAAAATCCTTATATCTTACGTACTTATGCAAAGATCATAGACATGAAATAGCTAATGATATGACCTAAGAAATTGATAAGCTAAGTGAGGACCTCCTTTTCAATTCCTTCAACATGAAAGGGAAAAGATATTTGATTAATGATGTTGATTTCAAAAAAACCAAGACATGAACAACATAACAGTTTGATCTTGTAGCTGACCAGTGCCTTATCTGTTGGGAAATCCCACAAACCCCTAACACACATCCCTGAAAGTCATTGATATGCCCCATACACCAAGACTTTCCTAATCTATCCATTCACCTTGTGAATCACCTTGTGAATCAAACATCTGCATCTTTCTAAACCTCATACTCAACCTATCCCTTCACAAGATTTGCAATCCTATGATGATAAACCAAGCACTTATATGACTCCTTGAGTCATAAGAAAAATAAATCAACATAACAACCTAGAATAGATTTCAATTGAGTTTCATACCCTTTGTTTACAAAAAAAAAGAGATCACAAACAACATGAATGGGAGACAAGATATCAAAATGAAGATTAATTTGCTGCTACATTTTTATTCATTTCTTTGAAACAAATACAATAAGATGCATGAAATTGAAACATAGAAATGCCTAACAAGTCAGAACTATCTATATTCTTATTATTTGTTGTTCATTACAAGAGAAATGATGGAGAGAAATGGTATCATAGCCATGAGAAACTTTCTCCAAAACTAGAACCAACATGGTATCACAATAATGAAACGTGTCAAAAACTTGAACCCTGGTCTCATAATCTTGAGAAAACTCAAGATTGGAACCCCTACAATGAATCAAAAAGAGAGATATATAGGAAAAAAATGAAATCCTAGATCTAATATTGAAGTGACATGTGTCCACTTGAATCTTCATTCCCTACTATTGTGAAGAATCTTTCATCTTTTTATAACTAAAATATAATCTTTTCATCATTGTTTGTAAAAAACTTGGAAATATTTCTTCCTTAATGATGAAAACCCTTACTTTTCCAAAATATCTAAAATGCATCTAAAATGTTGATAATACCTTCATCAAACTAACTTGTAAGTGAGAAAAACCACCCCTAACTACATTCTTACTACATCTAGCACACATTCAATCCATCATCTTGCTAGAAATCAAATATGAACTTCGATAACTAAATGTGCTTGAAAACTAAGTACCTGAGACAAAACCTTGAATAGCTCAAGTAGGTGGCTTCTTGTGCAAAAACAAACTCCAAAAATGGAAATTTCATTCTCTCCCAGTTTCGGCAATATAAAATAGAATCTTCACTTGAGAATCATGCTCCTAGATTGGTTCATAGGTCTGCATCTCATTTTAAATATGTATCCTATTTCTAAAGTTAAAACTTTAGGTTATAACTTTCCTTGTATTTAAAATGTCTTTGTACATGCCTTTTTTGAAGAAAATTTTTAAAAAATTGATTTTCAATTTTTTTCATTTTTCCTCCATTTTTAATCCATGTCAAACTAGGTTTGACTGACTGGACACAGGTCACCACTGGATTGGTCCATCTCCTATCAGTCATCTAATCTACTAGCACCTATACCACTTGGATGCTACATGGCACCATTGTATTGGTCCTTATTCTGCCACTTGTGACTAGGCCTACTGCCATGTGGCAACCTCTGATTGGGTTGCCATGTCACTATCTTAGTCTGCAGGGTCACCATGTCATCATGGAATAGCGATGTCATGACACGTAGCACCTCCATCCATGTTACCATCCAATCATCTTCCTCATCATCGCTACCACATCACCTGCTCCACCACGTGGCGGCCTGTCTCTATGTCACTATGCCATCTCAGCACCGCCATGTCACTAGTGACATAGTGACCTTGTGCCATGTGTCAATATTTGCCACATCATCATCTCATTTTGTGTGCCACATTTGGGGTCATCCACCATGTGGCACTATCAAATTCATCGTCAAACTGCCACTTATCATATTTTGGTTGGTCCTCTAGATGTTCGAGTGTATCCCACATCACCTTTCGCGTATAGCGCACGTGGTTCAAAAGTTTACTTAAGCCTCCAAACTGGTCAACTAGGCCTGATGCCAAATGTTTGTAGCTCAAAAGCTTTGTGTCTTGAAGATACTATACAACTGATTATTTATGCTTTTGAATGCTATTAAATGTCATTGTCCAAACTTGGTGATCGGTGACAACTCTGGCTTATTGGTAGTTTTTAAAAATGATCTCCTCTACACAAAGCACATACTGCATGTGCAATTTTCCTGAAAGAAGGACCAAGAACCATGTGATCACTCCACCATCTTCTAATCAATCTATCACAAAAAACTAAGAAAAAGAAAACATGCAAAAGGTGACTACAAAATGCGTTTTTTTCTATGTATGGATTAATTCATATGATGGGCCTTCCATAGATGCCAATGACATGGCTATAACCATCTGGTAGTAGTGACATTTTTAGCTTCCATACGGTTCTCCTTCCCAACACTACTTCACACTCGACCCGGGCATCTCCTCTGCATCACATGTCTCCTGCAAGTTGAGGAATCCATGGCAAGTGTTAAAACCTTATGTGGCTACCTCTTTGAGTCCAACTTCAATGTTTTAGTCTTAAACCTCTAAAACTACAACATCCTCTAGTGATTTAAAAGGAAGGGCTATGTGGTCACAAGGAACCAATTGGATACTCAAAATTGCAAGGAGCAGGACCCTTCTTGAATCGGCACAGGTTCTCACAAAGTGTTCCCTAACAAGGGCAGAAACATCCTTCTCAATCAATCACCAGTAATTATTAGTAGAAGAACATCCCCATTTTCTCATTTGAGACTTCAACGTAAAGCAAGGAAGATGTTTTTCATGGCTGCTTTGATCCAACTCTCTCTCCCATGTATTATTTTGGTACCAAAAATAGTCCATCATCAATAAGAATAGATTCACCAAAGTCAATAGTCACAGTTCTTCAAAAGGAGAAGAAGATCAAAAATGAAATGTGGCTTCGACTTCCATGGTACTCGAATGTTAGGGGTACGATGAATCCAAGAAATATGGATGGTGTTCAACCAGTTGATCTTGAATCCTTTATTTAGGTCACATAGTTTTCAACTTCTAAAACATTAATGACCTTCACTTGCCCTCCATGCTTTGGAAATAATTTCATATTTCATTTCATTTTGTTGGTAATTCAAACCTTTTTGGATACATGTTTCTTAACTTTAGTAATTGAGGTTCAATCATAATAGAATTATACCTCTCAAAAGATATGATGACTGTAGCACATGACCTCCTTCCTGAGGGCGAGTTCCATCTCACGATCAAAACAATATGGCCTTTTCAACATACTCAAATTCCTCCTTTACTTTTATCTTTCACCTTTCAACTTTGAATGATGTGCTCTCATATTAAAAAAAATAATGATTACAATCATTATAACCCTTCCATTTTAGAAAACTTTTAATCCCCAATATACCTTATTAGTCTGATACCATTTAGTCAGACTCCAAATTGAGTCCAACTATAAAAAAATAAAATTCAAACAACTGAACTATCAAATTGATCTATTAATCATCTAATATTGATCCAAATCAAAATCCATCATTGAACTACCAATTAAAACTCATTTTATCATTTTCTGCAAACTGTTATTTTTGTGCCAAGGGGTCCTCTGACTGGCCTTAAAAATTGATTGAAACACCCGACCGAGCCTTGAAATCGAAACACGTTGATTCTTTTTTTTTCATTCTCCTTCCTCGTCAAATCTCATCTCATGATGACTTCTCAGTCAAAAGATATTGACTATCAAAATTGCCTCCTTAAAACTTCCTACAAGAAAACATGTCAAAAAACCATAAATCACATTTGGTTTTGGCTTTGAAAATAGGTCAAATTGACACTTGGGGGAATGAAAACTAGGGTATTGGTTCACTATCACAAGGAGAGTATAACTATAGGATTAGGGCTCATGATGAATAATACGGCGCATTTGATGAGTGGTCAAAGTGGGCTACTCAAAATTGCAGAGCTAGGAACAGTGGTAGAAAAGTGATTTTTACAAATAGAATGGACCTAGGAAAGTGTGCAAATGGATTCGTCAAAACTTGAAAACTAGCACACTTCAAGAATTTTCAAAGTATAACATAAAAATGCAATCCATTTGATCTCACCTATCATGAATTCAGAGTTATGACATCATGAACAAGGGTACTAATCAATTGACACTGCTTGACACTAATAAAACTTTATAAATTGCATTTGGAATCATGTTCAAAAATTGATCAAACAGATTTTTCATAAGCTCAAATTTGAAACATAACAAGTCTCTAACCCCTATAATATAATACAAAATGAATTTTCTCATTTTATTCAACTAGATCAAAGTTATAACTAGTCAAATAGGGCCTCCCAGAATTTTGAACAATTTACATCAGCATGACAACAATAA
The DNA here is from genome assembly GCA_028749045.1 of Cupressus sempervirens. NCBI lineage: Eukaryota > Viridiplantae > Streptophyta > Pinopsida > Cupressales > Cupressaceae > Cupressus > Cupressus sempervirens. Next base: position 28,238,423 of record CM053787.1, read on the forward strand.
ACAACTAACTTTGAGGGATTTAAAACCTAGTCAAAACATGTCAAAATGACTTGAAATATAAAACATAGGTTCTCTGATATGCATACTAAACACTCCCAAAGTGGTGAGTCATGAAAATTTACTAGGTGAGATATTCAAATGCAAACTAGGTCTCTTGTCGTTGTTTGACATAAGCAAAAATCCAGATTTGTACATTGCTCAAAATGAAACTTCACAGAATGACTCGGAATGGAAATTTATTTTCATAGGATGAGTGGATATGTTGAATGAAAGCTATTAGAAACATCAAACACCTCTTAGGCCTCAAAAGGATATGCAAGTACACATGTATTAAATCCACTTTGAAGTGCTCAAAAGCTTGGAATGGTACTCAAATTGGAAAGGCAATTTTCATTCCCAATAGGAGGTTACAAAAAAAAATATTGTGTGACACATCACACATGGATTCTTTCCACTTGATATTGGGTAGACTATGGTAGTATAATAAGAGGGTTATCCATAATGGAGAGAAGAACTCTTATTCTCTTAAGAAGAATGGAGTCACCTATCATATTTAGTGACAAGTTGAGGAAGATGAGACAAAAAAAATAACCCCTAATGTACTAATAATCAATAGGAAGGATTTCGTGAGTCACCTCGAGAAGGATAATAAGATGAGGTTTTCCATTGTGGCAAAACCTAAAGAGGAGACAAAACCAAAGACAACCATTATCTGTAGAGGTGGAGAATTTGATTCAACAATTTAAGGAGATAGCGAGTGATGGAAATCTTGCTAAATTACCACCTAAGAGAGACATTAGTCATTAGATTGACTTCATACTAGGGAAATATTTTATGGATCCTTATGTCATGTTGTCTATTTGTGTCAAATATTTAGTCAAATATTTGGTAGAGTTGGTCGATCATCACTATGACCGAGCCATCCAATATAGGTCAAATGTTATAATTAGACTTGTATATATTTCATGTATGAACCAAGAAGTAGTTGTTGTCAAGCAAGTCTATGGTCACTGAGTACTCCAATACATATTGAGTCATCTAGAATATAGTTCATGTTGAGCATATACATGTTGAGCCACATAGTGTAAAAAAAATCAATACATGTCAAGTAATAGCATTACAAGAATAGTTATGATTGAGCAAAAGAATGTTCAAGTGTCAAGTAAACCAGTTTTCATATAATTATTTGGAATGGCACAAACATTGAGGTAAATTATTTTTTTTGATCTAGAGTTGTATGTTTTTTTCAAGGAGTCAATTATAGAGGTGATAACACATTTTTTTATGGATCATTAATACCTATGAAAGGTGATCAACCAATCAGAAAAATGGAAGCACTAAGTAGAAAAAGAGAGAGATCTGGATCATTGATCTTAATCTAAAACCTCCATCATATGGTTATAAGAGAGGGATCCAAACCTTGATTTCAATAGTGTGTGCAAGAGAAGAAAAATTTAGATGTCATAAGTGAAGTGTGAAGGTAAACCAAATATAGTAAATGAGCAGAGAAGTGAAGGGAAGAATACATATATATTAGATAGGAGATCATATCAGAGATTGCAAAGAGTAGATCTATAATCAGCATATTAAGTGCAAACTGAAGGATCGTGTATTGATATATTCTAGCAAGTGTTTCAAGGTAAATCTCTAATAGATTGGTCCAAACAAACCTTTCTAAATCTCCTAACGGAGTGCTTACTTAGTTTAAGTTTAAACCCTTTAATCAAGGTAGATTGAATAAGTCTTGTAATCCCTTAATAGAGTAGACCCCTCAAGAGGTAGATCATCAAAAGTGACCAAAATTGTAGCCCTAATAGGTGAACTTTATTGCTATAGTAGTGAAGATTTTTGGGTGTCATCCCCACCCTAGTTTTACCTTCACCTTGGAGGGTTTCTGGGTAACCAAAATCTTTTTGTTATGTGTTGATCATTTACTTTCATGTTTATGGATGTGATTAGTATTTAGATCTAATACATCATTGTAGTAAAATATTTATATGATTTATGATATTGTTGAGATAAGGGTTTAAGGTGAAAGATATCAGATGTATTAAGTTTTTGAAGTGAGTTAAGTTTAAAGATCTTGATTCACCCCCCTCTCAGTATCTAACTTTCTTGATAAATTTCCAACAATTGGTATTAGAGATTTGTTCTCTTAGCATAATTCTAACCACTTGAGAGTCAAGATCTTGAAGATGAAGGCCTATAAGTTGGGAAAGATCATTGAAAATTAGAAGCTTGATATACAACTTGCACTACAACAACAAAAGAAGAACTAAAGAAATCCTTAAAGATAAGAAAGAAGATGGAAATCCAACAGAATGATACACAATATTAGGAGGAAGACACTAAAGGTCTACATGATGATGGAAATTCTAGTGAAATTGATGTAGCAATAATAGATCTATTGGAGAGAAACAACACCCCAAATGAAGAGATAAGAGGGGAAAAGAACATGGAATACAATCAACAAGACTATGTGAAGTGACTGAATAGAAAAAAAAAGTTGAAGAAGATAAGATAATGGTTGATGAAGATAAGAAAAAAATGACTACAAGACTTGATGAAAGGACATCTAATGTACAGAAACTCACACACAAGAAATTTGACATGCTCAACCAACTACTAAGTGTAAACCAAGAGCTTAATAAGAAAGATGTATAGATTTCAAATCTGAGATCAGAAAAAGATCATCTGAGGAATGAACTTAGCTCTAAAAAGGAATTCATTTAAAGGTTGAATAAACCCAAAGAAGTTGTGAGATACTATGAAGAACTAATGAGATCACATAGAAGACCCCATGATACATCTAAACCAGGCTATACCGATCACCTATCATCTACCGAGCAAGGAGAAACATAAAAGAGTGGAGAATAGAGAAATGAAAATTCAAAGAACAACAAACCTACATGTTATCACTATGGAACACTAGGTCACAAAAAAAATGTTTGCAGAAGAAATATTATTAAGTCATATCCTAAGCCCAAGTTCAATGGATATTGTTTTAATTATAAGAAGCAAGGACATCAAGCACATGAGTGCAAATCAAAAGCTTGTAATACACTAGTTGCACCTAGATTTGAAGGATACTGATACAATTGTCAGAAGTATGGAAATTGAGCTCAAGAATGCAGATCAAATGCAATACCTAATTGGACATCCAAGAAGTAAGGAAATGCACCTAATAAAGGTAACTCATACAATTGGGATTACAATACATGGTACAATTGTCATTTATGTGGTGAATATGGTCATATTGCAAAAAATTATATTAGGACACATTTTAGAAGTAAATCTAAGAGTTCTAATATTTTGTTGAGATCTAATCATGTGCCAGCGACATTAAGTTGCATATAGTTATTCTATGACCAAGTTGTGAAGTTGTTTGATTTTTAACCCTAGTTGTTAAGATGGCATCAACAAGTGAGAAGAAAAAGGTATTGAAGGGTAGCAGTGCCCAATTAGTTTGAAACAAGGCTTGTCCTTGATCTAAGTTTAGGGCATACATTGATATTGCTTTAACTAGAGATTCATTAGGAGCATTGTTACAAATTCTGCCCAAAGTCATTATGGTGAATGATGTAAGATTGTTTTACATATGCAAGATTAGTGAAGTGGGAGTTTCTGAGTTAAGGATTGTTGAAGGATGAGAACAAGGTTGTGTCCAAAAAAGGGTTGACTCATTCCATAGAATTCCCAAATGTTTTTAAGATTGAATGGATAAAAATAATGTTAAGAAGGATTCATGATATGAAAGTATGGCTGGAGAATGGACAAATCAAAATAACAAAGATTGTTATACATAATATGATAGGTTACCCTACATTGGATCATGTGAAGACCATTTTTTGTTAGGTGATAAACATGATTAAAGACCTCACTAAGGTGAAGTGGAATGGCTGAGGTATGTTTATTAATACAATTAATGATCCAGTCATTGATTTTGCAGTCTGTGTGATTGCACACAAGTTTTATCATTCAAGTTGACTGAACTACGTATCCTATATAGCTGTAGATTAGGGATACAAATTGGTCTAGAAGGAGCACAGTTGTGACTTAGCCAAGTTACAACTCATTTAATTCACAAAGAATCTTGGAGCCATCAGAAAGGCCAAGAATACACCATGTAAGTTTGGCTCTCTGATTGTATGTTTATTCTTTTATTTATAGAATTCCTTTCCTACTATTGGTGATGTAGTTTGGGACAAAATAAAGACTCTAACCAAGCATATAAATGATTTAATTTCACAAATTGGTGAGAACTTTGAGACAATAATGAATGGTTACTTTGAAGATTTCAAGAAGAAGATGAACAATAGGTATAGGATACCTAAGTTGGTTTTTGACCACTTTCATGGAAAGATATGTTTTCTTATGGATACTAATTTCACTTATGCACACACAGTTATACCAAGAATGGCATGGTTGAGACCTCTACAGTATGAGGTAAATGTGGATGAATTTTTTTTAGCTATTACAACTATGTTGGTAGAGAAAATTGATACAAATGGTGAGCCATTTGGCACATATGAGAATGCCAAGGTGAAAATGATGATGCAAACTAAAGTTCCCAAATTGAATAGAAATAGAAGGAAGATGATCCAAGATTTAGAAGGGAAACTTGGAGAGACCCCACTACAGATTGCAAAAGGAAAAGGTGAAGATATTAGTAGTGGAGATGATGATGAAGAAAAAGAGCATGAGGGGAAAGGCAAAGAACTTTCCATTGTTAAGCCCAAGGTAACTAAAGCTAAGAATATTGCAGTAGTAGATCCTAAAGTGAAAAAGAGGTTAAAGAGAATGGAAATCCCACCCACATCTACACCACAAAGGATCAAAAGAAAGAGATAAAAAGAAGCAACCCTTGTAGCTATCACACATATAAGAAAAGGATTAGTTAAAATCACAAAGCCAATCAAAGGTAAAAGTCCTAAGAAGAGGACATCAGAGACTACTAAGACCAAGTGAAGTTAGGAGAAGAAGATACGAAGAAGAAAATTGATGGTTAAGCCAGATGATGAATAAGATGATGAGGCAGAGAGGACTGAGTTAGTTGACTTGTGTCAATTCCAAATAGTACCAAGAGAAGTTCCTCAAAACATCAAAAAGGTATGTGAAGATATAAGAATTTCAACTAGCTTAACTAGTTTTAAACATGTAAAATATGAAACTCTACATAAAGTTGATAAAGAAAAAGTAGAGCAAGCAGTAGTTCATATGATGGTGAATTTTAAGTATACACCAATAGAGTTAGGAAAATAATTTCCTAAAGAACTATATAATAAAATTGATGCAAAGTGGAAATTATCTCCAACCACTAAAAGACAAATAAGGGAAACTATATTGGTCCAAACTATGTCTAATTTAGGCAAAACTCATATGTCCATAGCTTTGAGAGTTTACATGAAGAAATTTGTACCAAAGACAAGAGCATATAAAATTTTGAGGAACAAATTTGAGGATGTCGTGTATGAGATCAAGTTAACTTAGAAGAATGTTTTTGGGTTAATGGTTACTACAACCTACAACAGAGGAAGAAGAAAAGGAAGCTAGCAAAGTTGAATTAGATAATACATATGCTATTTACTCTAATGTCAAGCAACTTGTAGAGACTGTACAACAAATGGAAAAATAAAGTATGCAACAAATAGAAACAATCATAATAGAAGATGAATCACCTGAAGATATAATGACTAATGTGACATCTTTTGAAGAAGAACTTAAGAAGATAAGGAAGACCAAGCAAGAGAAGGAACAAGCTTCCAAATCTATAAAAGACCTATTGACCAAGTCAAATCTAGTAATTGTGTAGATCAAAGAATATCCTAGCAATGGAAACACAAATTTGAATCAATAGGTAAGTCTTTTATCACTGAAATATCTATAGTTACCATTGATTCCAATGACCAAGTATTACAAGGAAATAAGAATGATATTTTTGTTGTTGAGAAATAGAGTGGGCGGGCACATGAAGGGAAAAGTCAAGAAGTAGAGAGAAAGGAAGAGGAAACTAAAAAGGATATAGTAGGTCAGTCTACTATAAGCACATAAAAGCCACATGAATCAAAATCTCTAACAGAGAAAGAAAAGGACATAGGGAGACCAAGTTCAATAGGTGAAATCCAAACTATTGTGACCATAGATCAATTAGGTGGAACAACACCACAACCAAGAGTATAATAGACAAGGGGAGAAGTGAACCAAAGTGATGTGATTCAACGATCACAAGTATTTAATCTTGCACTTCAAACCCAAGGTTTGCAACTAACATTGTTGAGCTCTAGCACCATAGATTCAAAAGGTAAAAGATTGAAGAAGAAGGTAAGACACTCACCCCAGACGATCAAAGGTAAGAAAATTACCTTAGATGAAGATGTTTTCATAGCTAACTAGGAGAAGGCTACTTTAAAAAGAGAGAAAATGATAATTTTGAGTAAATTATTTACCTAAAAGGCTAAGCAAGTTGAGCTCAAAAGGGAGCACAAAAAGAAACAAGTTTTGTTTGAGATTAAGAATATTCTTTTAAATACGAATGTTATTGATGATTTAGATGAGAATACACCCATTCTTGACCAATTGGTACATATTTTAGACAAACTAAATGAGATAGATATTGATGTTCAATTCAAGTTGATGGAAAGAGCAGAGAGGTGATATAATAATAAGGTCATGATAGAGAAGGTAGCTATTGAGATTGCACTAAAAATGGTCAATCAATTTACCAAAGCTACTAATGCTAAGAAGATTGTCATTGCCATCAATTATTTATTTAGAAAGCTATGTTATGTTCTAGCATTCATGAAGGAGGTTAGAAAACAAATGGATAAGCTAGATGTTGAAATAGAGAAGAGTGCACAAACATTGACCTCAGATGCTAGTTCTAGCTTTCTTCATTTTTCAAAGTTAAAAATTTTTCAGACCTAGCAATCTAAACTTTTGCATGAAGAAGGAAGGATAAGAATCAAATTTCTTACAATTCAAGCTTTGTTGACTCCACATTTGGTAGTCATGCAAAAACATATTAAGATTGCTAAAGATTTAATCCAAGGAAATCAACAACTCTCTATTGGTGACAATATGGTTAATCTAGTAGCCACCTTAGAAATTCAGAGTCACATTATTGATGAATTGAAGAAAAATTGGGAGAAGACAATGGATATGATTCCAAACTCCCACATATCATTTTTTTGAGAAATATGTAGTAGTTTATTGACTCTAGCCACATGTTAGAACATTTGTGACAAAAAAAAGGGGCAATTAGTGTCATGCATGATCAACGATATGATGTTGTGGATTATCAATGGTATGATGGTGTAAAAGATTGTATATTTATCTGATCATGTTTTCCAAATTTTGATTTATATATTAGTTTTGGAGTCCTAAGATTTCTAGACTATAATCAAAGGGGGAGTACTTTTTGTATTGATATGTAATGTTTGATCATGACAAAGTATTTCTGCCACAAATGTCAAAGGGGGGTATTTTTGATCCCTAAGTCATGTTGTCTATTTATGTTAATTACTTAGTCGTATATTTGGTAGATTTGGTCAGTCATCACTATGAGCGAGCCATCCTATATAGGCCAAGAATTGTAATTAGGCTTGTATATATTTCATGTATGAATAGAGTGGTAGTTAATGTCAATCAAGTCTATGGTCATCAAGTACTCCAATACATGTCAAGTCATCCAAAATATAGTTCATGTCAAGTCACATAGTGTAAGAGGAGTCAATACATGTTGAGTGACAATATTGGAGAACAGTTATGATTGATCGTCATAATGTTCAAGTGTCGAGTAAAAAAATTTTGATATAATTTTTAGAATGGAACAAACATTGAGGTAAATCATTTTGTTGATCTAGATATATATGTTCTAGTTCTAGGAGTCAACTAGAGAGCTGATCATGCATTTTGTTATGGATCATTAATCCATATGCAAACTGATCAACCAATCAAAAAATGGAAAGACTAAGCATAAAAAGAGAGAGATCTAGATCATTGATCTTGATCTAGAACCTTCATCAAAAGGTTATAAGAGAGGGATCTAAACCCTAATTTCAATAGTATGTGTGAGAGAAGAAAATTTTGGATGCCATAAGAGAAGTGTGAAGGTAAACCAGATATAATGACCAAGCAAAGTAGTGAATGGCATAATACAAATATATCAGATAGAAGATCATATTAGGTACATTCTAGCAAGTATTTTAGGGTAAATCTCTTAATATAGTGGTCCTAATAGACCTTGGTAAATCTCCTAATAGAGTTCTTACTTAGTTGTAAGTTTAAATCCTTTAATCAAGGTAGATTGAATAAGTCTTATAATCTCTTAACAGGGAAGGCCCCTCATAGGATAGATCATCAGAAGTGATCAAAATTGTAGCCCTAGTAGGAAAAAATTATTGTTGTAATAGTGAAGATTTGTGGGCATCATCCCCACCCTAGTTTTACCTTCACCTTGGAGGGTTTTGGGTAACCAAAATCTTTGTGTTATGTGTTGATCATTTAATTTCATGTTTATGGATGTGATTAGTAGTTATATCTAATACATCATTACATTAAAATGTTTATGTTATTTATGATATTGTTGAGATAAGGGTTTAAGGTGGAAGATATCAGATGTATTAAGTGTTTGAAGTGAGTTAAGTTCAAAGATCCTAAATTTACCCCCCTCTCAGTATCTGACTTTTCCAATAGACTTCCAACATCTTTACCTAACAAAGATTCCTACAAGATAACTCTAGACTAAAAGAAGTAGATTGCAAGGCAAGTGTAGGAGTTGCTTGAACAAAGATTGATAAGGAAAAACATTAGTCCATGTGCAGTACCAATGGTGCTAGCCTCTGAAAAGGGAGGTAAGTGGAGGCTATGCATTGATTATAGAGAAATAAATAGGATAACCATTAGGTATAGGTTTCTTATTCCTAGAATAAAAGATCTCATAGATTTTTTAGGTGAGGAAAGATATTTACTGAAATAGACTTGAAAAGTGGTTATCACCAAATTAGAGTCAAGGAGGGAGATGAGTGGAAAAAAAATTCAAAACTACAGAAAGTCTATATGAATAGTTGGTTATGCCTTTTGGCCTCAGTAATGTACCTAGCACATTCATGAGGTTGATAAATTAAGTGTGCAAAGACTACATAGGTAGATTTGTAGTGGTGTAGCTAGATTATATCCTCATCTTTAGTAAAAACAAGGAAGAACACTTGAAGCACCTAGAGATTGTGTTGAAAGGTTACATGAAGAGAAGCTAGACATAAACTTAGAAAAGTGTGAATTTGTGAAGCAATAACTGGTGTACATAGGATTATTGGTTTCGCAGGGAAATCTAAAGATGGATCTAAGCAAGGTGGAAGCTATTTTGGGCTAGCCTACCCCAAATTTAGGGACAAAAGTAAGGAGTTTTCATGGGTTAGCTTAGTTTTATAGGAAGTTGATAAGGGTTTTAGTGATATTTGTGCACTTGTTCTATATACCATTAAAGGAGGGGTGAAAACAAATTTCAAGCAGACTAATGAGGCTAATAAGGGGTTTTAAGTGTTAAAGTAAAAAGTGCCAACTCAACCCATCTTGGTCCTTCCAAGATTTGACAAAATATTCTCTGTGGAATGTGATGTAAGTAATGTTGTAGTGCGGGCAGTGCTTAGCCAAGAAGGAATACTAGTGGCATTTTTCAATGAAAATTTTAATGAGGTAAAGAAGAAGTATTCTTCTTATGATTTGGAGTTGTATGCTTTGGTGCAAGCCCTCAAAAAGTGGAGACATTACTTATTTTCTAAGGATTTTTTAGTATTTATAGATAATTAAGCCCTAAGCTTCATCAACACACAAGACAAACTAAGTCATAGGCATATCAAGTGGTGAAGTTTCTCCAAGCCTACACCTTCACCATCAAACACAAGAAGGGACAAGAAAACAAGGTAATTGAAGCAATTAGCAGGATGTCTCTTAGTGTTAATGAGGTTTAGTTATAGAGTATTGGAGTAGTGAGCTTCAATAATATTTACAAGAATGATAAAGACTTGATAGAGGCCTGCAAGGTGTGCTTAGAGTTTAACAATAATTTTTATAGCAAGTGTGCAGACTACACCCTACAAAATGGGTTTCTTTTTAAGGGTAGTCAATTGTGTGTACGTAGAGGGTCCATGAGAGAGAATTTGATGCACCAGAAACATAATGGGAATCTTAGTGGACACTTTGATTTGAATAAGACACCAGAATTTATCCAAAGGTTCTACTATTGGCCTAAAATACAAAGGGATGTGATGAAGTATGTGGAGGAATGTGGAATTTATCAAAGAGAAAAGGAGACTACTATAAATGTAGGGATTTACCAAACACTTCCTATTAGAAATAGGTCATGGGAATTCCTTAAAATGGATTTCTTGTTGGATTGCCCAAGACTAACTCTTGCTTTGACAGTATTTTGTGGTTGTAGATAGGTTAAGCAAGATGAACCATTTTATATATTGCAAGACAACACATGAAGATAGTCAAATTATTCATCTCTATTTCAAAGAGGTAGTAAGAATACATGGGTTTCCTTTGAGCATTGTGCCAGATAGAGATGTGAATTTCATGGGTCACTTTTGGAAGACCTTGTGGAAGAAATTGGGCACAAACTTATCTTTTGGCTCTACATACCATCCACAAATAGATGGCCAAGTAGAGGTCATCAATAGGGTTTTGGGAAACCTATTGATGTAGTGCCTCTCCCATTTGACTTATGTAAGTCATCTTGATGGATGAACCTTTTTTATCTCTCCTTGTGATGGGATAATGATTGTGACCATGAGTGGTCTACACCATTGAGGTGATTGAATTTATGTTTTGTATCAGTTCCTTTTTTATACTTATGGCTTATTTATAAGATTATGATGTGATTTATGGTTCACTAAGGTTTGTGCCAGTCATTACCAAGATCGATGTGGTATCATGATGTTATTCTATGATTACCCTGAGATGTGTCTAGAGATTGCACTATGTACTATTACCATGTTACATTGGACTAGGTTCCTGTAGCAGTGGTTAGTCATGTTTATGATTGTGTTTGCTCATGTGTTTAAGTGCCTTTTTATATTGTTTAGACAACCATTATTAAATGCTTAAATAATTAAAAATGGATTGTCCATGTTGGATTCAATGGTTATGTGTTGTGGATATTTACCTTGTTATATTTTGATCCGAGAGATACTTGTTACTCATGTTGTGTTTTACATTTAAGATGACCTAAGGGTCAAATGTTATACTTTGATTTCAGTATCATAGATGTTAGACTACTATGTTGTTCATTTGATCATATTGCATGATGATGTCATTTTGAGATGATAGTGTATTTTATGATGATATTTGGTTATCCAATATTTGGACATATCTCTGATTATGTTATGAGATGGATTTAATGCTATGGTTATTTACTTCATTCCTATGTTGTTATGCTTTATGGGAATGTGAATGATGTAAATAGATTATTTCATTATAATCTTATAAATGGTTAAATTAGTCATTTAATACATTTATTGCTTCAGCTATGTTATTATATGCAATTGCACTTGATCGTGTTATTTATTGTGCATGATTTATATCCCTGGTAGTGGCACATGGAGTTAGTGATTCAATCATTCATATTTTACCAATGTCATCCTTGTATGGTCAAAGTATCCTTATTTTAATTATTTAAATAATCCTTTTGGTGACAATTAAACCTGAACTCATTTGCAGTATATGATTAGACCAGTAAGTGTGTCTGTACATTTAGAGTTTCACATTATCGCGAAAGTTGTTAAGGAAATTCTATGATTTTAGGGTTTTTGAGTTTTATTTTATTTATATTTTAATTTCTGGTAGCTTTTCCATAGATGAATTCCTATTACTTTGAATAGCCTATTTTTGTTTGGGTTGACTCAGGGTTTAACTAGGTTGGCTGGTTAATTGCCCTAATCGAATATTCACTTGAAAAGTGAATAAGTATCCAAAAAAGAATTTAATTCCTCACTTCTCACTTTTGAATTAGAAAGTTTGAGAGTAAAACCCAAAATCCTCTTCATGAGGATTTACTATTTTATTCGTTGTAGGAGCTACGAGCATGGGATCGTTGCAAGGTTGGTCTCATTGGATCTAGCTTGGGGAGAACTTGGATTACCGCAATTTTGGGCTACTTCTATCGAGTTTTTATTTTATGGCTCAGATTCCTATTTTTCCCTTTTGGCTATGAGGTAGGACTCTCTCATTTATTTGTTTCTACTTCATTTCAGCTTCTATTTTTGGTAGCCATTTGTTAGGAGGCCGAGAACTACTGTTCCTCTTCTTTTCTGTTTGCTAGTTCTACCTAGTTGGTCAAGTATGAGAATTTCCCTATTTTTTAGGATGAGGGTTTGAAGTTTTTCACTGTTATGCTAGCCATTTTTGCATATGGTGTTTGAACCCAAATTTTATTGGATTTTTGGGGTTTGTGTGCCCAAAGACCAAATGTGTTTTAATTTCAAAAATTTTACAATTTTTGGGGGTTTTTACCTTGTTTTGCATGATGCCCTATTTTCTTGGGTTTTCTTGGCATGAGTTGGGTCATGGACCTGGATTATCCATTTGGATGTCAGTAGGACCTTTATTGCCCTTTTATGTTTGCATTTGGATGTGTGTCACATTCGTACTCCCAACTTTGTGTTCGGTTGAGTGATTTTATACCTATTATTATAGTTTCTTTAGACCTTTGTTATTGTTTCATGGACACTAGGATTCATGTAGAATCCATACTCCCGGATTGGAGTTGGTTGAGTGAGTTCATGATGTTTGGGTCTTGCTGCATCATTGGAATTCATGTAGAATTCATACTCCTGAATTAAGGCCAGTTGAGTGATTTCATGATGTATGGTTTTATTGTTCATTGGGATCCATGTAGAATCCATCCTTCTGAGTTGTTTTCGATTGAGTGATATTTGCTTATGTTCTCATCCAATCCTTGTCTTATGATCTTTGTGATGGTGGTGCACCACACATGAGTACATGCACATACATTTTTTAGGTGACTTGCGAGGCTCGATCTTCTATGGTACTTTCAGAACTTATTATCATTGGGATCGGGTTGCGAATTTGCATGCCTATAGGCACTCATCATTGGATGAGCATGGGTAGGGTAGTGTAACACATTGAGGGCCTTCTATCCTGCAACATGGTGACTATTTCATGTTGGTTGGTAGGAGAATTTTTATATAAGTGATAACTAAATTAACATATTGGGTGGTAATAAATATAAGATAATTAAAATGTTTGGGTTGTGTGCCTTTTGTTGAGAAGAGTTGTTGCCTAGGCTGTGTGCCTTCTGTTGAGAAGAGTAGATGCCAATACTAGCTTGGGCTTGTCGATGCCAAGTGACTCTCCATGATATTAGCCCCTACTTGCCCATTGAGTGTCTGACTAGGACCTATAGTTATGCATTATCTATGTCTTGGTTTCAGTCATCATACTATCTAGTGTGTGTTAGCCATGGGTGTTTTTTTTGCGTGTGTTTGTGGTTTAATCATTATCTCCATCAACATGGTAGGTGTGGACCTATGGGTGCCATGTGGTTGGGAGGCATAGCTACCTATACCATGGCTAGGGACCAGTGTACAGAGATGGTCTTTTGCCCTAGTGCGATTGTTGCTGGATGTGTTCACTTGGTACTTTGGATTCCAAAGTATGCTTTCTTGTGACTTATTCTTTCATTGGAATGCTTGTATATCATGTTTAGATGATGTTAGTTACTATCACATTTCCTTACTAGGATGATTAGCATGTGATAGGTGATTTTATCTACTTGTAGGATTATCTTATGCCTTACTACTAGCATGTTAGATTTACTTATGCTTATGTTGTAGCATATTTTAGTAGTGTCATCCCTATTATGATAGTACTGAAAATCGGATCAGTAGTCTGGGATGTTATGCATGGGGGATGGCTAGGATCCATGATGGTTTTATGATGTTATTGATGGTTGGGAGGAATTGCATACTTAGTTTGGTTGTTTAGTTATTGCAATGTTATTTCTATTCATTGTGATGTTATTTCTGTTTACTACAATGTTGCTTTCAATACACTGT